>OW240913.1:346902715-347071229 GCA_933207985.1 Pelobates cultripes
AAAAGCCAGGTGGAATCCCTAAGAGTAGTGTGTGAAAAAAAAAATGTAAAAAAAATACTTTTTTTTTTTTTTTTAAATCAATGGGCCTATTCCATGGGCCTGGGCCTGGGCCTGGAGCTGCAGCTCCATCAGCCCCTATGTTAATCCGGCCCTGCTCTTCCTATGTTTCTCAGTTTCAGATAAATGTATTGACGTGTTTTCTTTGTTTTGTTTTTTTTGTTTGTATTATTTGTCTTTTCAGTGTGGCCACTTCTTATGTGCTCCTAGACTAATATTGTTTAAAGGGACACTGTAGGCACCCAGAACACTTCAGCTCATTGAATTGGTCTGGGTGCTGTGTCCCTTTTGCACCTAGTTCTGCAATATAAAACATTACAGTTCCAGAGAAATTGCAATGTTTACTTTGCAGCTCTAAGTCTACCAGACAGCCACTAGAAGGCTTCCAGAATCGAAACGGACCTTTTCAGGGGGCGCAAGGGAGGGGGTCTCCTTAGAAACCTAGAGTGCCAGGAAAACAGCTTTGTTTCCTTTTAAGGATGAACCCTCCAAATGTAGTAAGGATGGGTAAAACTCAGTATTATATATATTTTCTTTTTGGACTGGTTTTGCATGCCAGCAATTCCTGATAATGCATTGAAGGCTAGGGTTGAATTTTTGGACTTTATTTGCCTTTGTATTTGCTGTTATCAAATAGAAATAACTTGTTATGGGCCATATTTGTGATTTCACATCTCACTGTGAAAATGTTATACCTTCTGGAATATATTTGATTAATTGCGATAATTTAATATAGATACATAATTGTATTCTTGTTTGAAGTGGTCCTCTGCTGATGCACAGCCTTTTTTATGATATATTTCAGCATTATTTTTAATTCTTGATTTTGAAAGATTTAGCTGAACATAGGGTAAGAAGACACCATTGGGACAGTACTGGAAGCATCACCTCCACCACCAGTAATTCACAGATATTTACCAACATGAGAATCTAAGGTGAATTCCAATTGAGTTTCAAATATAAGGCCAACTTAGAAAAAGTATGGAAAGTGGAAAGTATAGCTGACTTAGACAATTTCAGCTGTTTTATTTAAATTTTAAATTCACTTTGAAATCACCCTCTATGTGTAGGAGCCTAGTGTGCATGTTTCTGTGATCACAGGGTTATCCCCTATGCTTCATGCATGTTTAAAGCCAAAAAAAATCTTAACTGGAAATATATGATTGACTGATCAATATCCACTACCTTTGTATAGCATAGAGCACAGGAGAAATACTGTTACAATTAATATATCATATAAGTATCAATTAATTAACTAATACATATTTTATACAGTGATTAAACATGTAACATTAAAAGATGTCTAGGAGAGATATTGTAGGAAGAACTTTTGTTTTTAAATAATTTTCTTCATTATATGTACACATTTTATTTATAAACTTTAAATATATGTAATAATCTCTAAATAAAGATAAAAATATAAATAATTCCAAACATTGTTCATTTATGTTTTAAAACTAATTAAACCTTCTTTCCATTAATACATTCAGTAGTTTAATCATTGTAAGCCAGTAGTACACACTAGACTAGATTATGTACATTTTTTTCTGACATGTTAATATATTAAATAAAGTACATAATATTTACCTTGAAAATTTGTTTGTTTCTTTTTTTAAATACTTTTTTTATGCAGCATAATGTAACCATCAAACTGAATACTAAGGACCCCATATCATTCCCCAATGAATACATATTTGATTTTCTTGATTAAGTACATGCTGGCTGGAGATGAATCATTTTCAAGTTGTATATTCGAAAATGGGCAATCATAATGAAAGAATGCAGATCATATTAGCTTTAATTGCTTATAAAGACTAAATAAACAACCCTTAAAAGAATAAGAAAGGGGTGTCTTGAGGATTTCAATGAGAGTAAAAATACTCTTATAATGGAAAAAATGATTAGATTTTAACATCTTAGTAAAGGTTAAAGAGATACTTCAAGCTTCAGTTGACTCCCCTATGTTTAATAGATCATATATGAAAAAATACCTTGCAAAATTTTTCCTTGCAGGTTTTCTTGCTATTGCTTAGTAAGCCAATTCCCAAGGGCAATCGGACTGAACCTATTTGTTTTTGTACAAGCACAGAAACACATTGTAGACAGCAATTTAAGTAAGCAAGCAGAAGACTGCTGCAGGCATTTACGCTGACTCCAGTACAAGCGATTGCAGTGCTCCCTGCATTGTCCTAGTGAGCATTGCACAATGCGAGCACATCCCAAATCTTACGACACTAGGGAGCTGAAGAGGGACGGTAGTACAGTCCCGGTTTTGCAGACTGTTGGAAGGCCTGCTATCTCTTGTTGGAAACAGAAGATGAATGTGAAACTTAATTCTTCAGGTTTTTACAGGCAACACTTCTCTTTTGTAAAAATTGGACAACATGCATGTAACACAAGATAAACTCAAGTCCGAATATGAATTAAAGGACCACTATAGGCACCCAGACCACTTCAGCTCAATGAAGTGGTCTGGGTGCTAAGTCCCCCTAGTTTTAACTCTGCAGTTGAAAACATATAAGTTTCAGAGAAAGGGTTAATCCAGCCTCAAGTGGCTGTCTCCCGAGAGGCTCTTCCGCAATTTACACTGAGTAAATCATACTTATTTGACGCTGGACGTCCTCACAGACCTCCAGCGTCAAAAAAGATCCCCATGCGAGAGCATTAGGTAATGCTTTCCTATGGGCAGCTTTGCATGTGCGCGCGCCTCTGGCCGCGCATGCGCATTCGGCTCCACTTGGGAGCTGATGTGGATGGAGGAGGAGAGGTCACCAGTGCCGAGGGAGCCCAGTGCTGGTGTAAGGTAAGCAAATAAATGGTTAGTTAACCATTTATTCGCCATGGAATGGGGCCCTAGTCACCGCTATAGTTTTCCTTTAAGTCTGCATATGAATTTGTTAATCTGATTTAAGGTGAAAACTTGGAATGTTCTTTTTTATTGTACCTATAAATGTCCATGGTTTGTGCTGGGTAGGAAGGGAGAAAGGGAGAAAGGGAAAGACTGAGAAAATGAAGGAAGGGAATTATGGAGAAAAGAATGGAAGGAAGCAATGGAGAAAAGGAAGGAAAGAAAGGAAGGGATGGATAAGAGGAAGGAAAGAAGTGATGGAAGAAGGGATGGAAGGAAGGGACAGAGAAAAGGAAGGAAGAGACATAGGAAGAAATGAATAGAAGGGACAGAGAAAAGGAAAGGAAAGAAGGTACAGAGATGGAAGGACGGGACATTGAAAAGAATGGAAAGGAAGGAAAGGGAGGATGTGAAGGAAGGGAAGGGCACAGAGGGAACAGAGGGAAGGGAGAAAGGGTAAAAATAAATCATTTTTTTCATCCTCCACTTCTAGACAACATATATTGTATGGTAGATGGGGTAGGGCATAACATGAGTAGGGTCTGCCAGTGTCAATATTAATCATGGCTACTCCACACATTATTGTAACCTGTGTATTTTCCTTGTCCATTGCCATGAGCTGCATTGCATCATTGAGATTGTTCAGAAAGGGACCTAATAATCACCTTTTAACTCAACACATATGTGGGAGGGGAGAGGAAACAGAAATATGTACAAATAGGATTCCAAAAACTATCTTAATTATGAGTTTATGACAGAGACATTTGCAACAACATGCTCTCTTTTGGTGAAGTTCCCCGGGCCACTGGGAGATGTAAGATTGTGACAAGATACTGTCTTCACATATTAGATGAAAATCTGTATTTGTTACAGAGTGCCTACATAATAAATGTTTATTTGAGAGTATGGTAATGTTGTTTTGATAAACATTGTCATTTTTGTAAATTGTACTAAACAGTACAATAGATTTAATAGTTTCAATTTGTTTTCAAGGGAAATATTTATAAGCCTGTTTTACATATAAACTTCTGAAATAAAAGAAGAAAATGGAAGTTGACTTGTGCGTGATAATATTTGTAATGCAAATCATTTGATGCTTTGAATGAGCTCAAAAATGCTTCCTTGGAAACTAAAACATCGGTTGATTCTTAAATCCAGGTGTGTTGGAAATACTAACAGTGCCTGTTGCCAACATTTTTCCTATCAACTTCTGCCTGAAGAAATGCCAGAATACCACTGTCATATAAAATGAGTTTAAAGTCAAACAGAGTCTCAATAAAACAAAGATCAGAATCGGATTTACGCTATGATAAGTGAGAATTCTAAATGTGTTTTTTAATGGTAAGACCTTTCTAATTCAAGCTATTTTGTCATATGGTTCACCCTATTAAAGGCAATGCAAAAAACAAATATAGAGGAATGCTTCGAAGAACTCTCCTCATGCTGTAGCCATGAAGAAAGTGTGAAGAAGACTAACCCATTTGATACCCTGCATAGAGCACAAAGAAAAATATTCAGCTTGTGTCCAAGAATAGGTAAAGGGATTTACCAAACGCCAAATAAACTTCTGTTTCTTGCATAGTTTATGTTGTATTAAGATATAAGATATATGTTTTTCAGCAAGAATGTGCTTATAAATGCCATCATTTGCAAAAATTTTATTGCACACCGCATAACCGTTTTTGTCTCATGAGAACTCACATCAGTAGTTGCGAATTCAAAGGGCTTCCAGAAACTCAAAGCTTAATGGTTGATATTTTTTTAATTATTTTAATTAATGTTTTTCTTTTTATGCTTTTTCTATAAAACATATTAAAACAGGAGTCTCCTTCACCATGGAGCAGAGCCAAATGCAGGTTGCCCTGGGTCCTAGGCAAGGTGCCAGATTGGGACGCCCACCTAGAGTCCTGGGCTCTGCTTCTGTGAGTGTTGTGTGTGGTGACTGAGTGTTATGTGTGAGAGGGTATGTAGTAACTGAGTGTTGTGTGAGGAGGGTGAGAGCTGTATGGGTGAGACTGAGTGTGTCTGTGTGGAGACTGAATTGTGTATGTATGCACCCCTCTACCTCCTGCTTACCTTCCCTGGTAGTCCAGTGAATCCCAGGTGGTCCTGTAGGGGAGAGCTCCACTGTCTGTACCAATATTAGGTACAGACCACTTTAAGACCACCCTTGTGGTTTCTGTGCTTACTTAATGATTCAGAGCACCAGCTGTGGTGCTCTGAGTCACTCAAAAGTTCTAGACGACCATAAAGGTCTTAATGCAGTTTGTACCTAATACTGGCACAAAGTGAGCGCAGAGTCTAGCAAAGAGATCTTTTCATTTTCCTGAGGTATGAAGAGTGCCCGCTCAGAGCCTAGACATGGATCACCCTTTCTGAACCTGGGCTCTAGATGACCACCTTGGACACTTGACTAGTAATCCGGTTCTGGCATGGAGTGCTACTGACTTTGCATAAACATTTATTTTTTGAAGGTATAATAATTCAGAAATACTATGCTAGAATGTGTACCTTTGAAGAAACCAACATAAATCTTTGATAAATCTATGATAGTGAAACAACTTAGCTTTTGTGGTCACAAATCCTCCCACACATAAGCTAATGTGATCTCTCCTCCCTCGCCTGGTGTGTGGTAAAAAGTAGAACCAAAAGAAGACCTGTAGGTGAAAAATTAAACATTCAACTGGATTACCATTCAATATCAATATTAGAGGAGGACAGCCACATCGATTTCTCTATGGTTACTTAGACTGATGGACAATTTCGACCAGGTGAATTTGCTGGCCACATGTTAGATGGAGATGAAGAGGATGCTTAACAGCAAAAATAAAAAAGATAAATAAGCAAATAAAAACACAGAATAAAGCATGGTAACAGAACAGGAATGTCCTAAAACAGTGGATCCCAAACCAGTACTCAAGGCACTCCTACAAGTTTAGGGTTTAGGGATTACCCAGTTGTGTCTAAGGTGTTTTTTTCTTTTTCTTTTTTCTAAAAACATTTTAGACATAACTGGGTAATCCCTAAATCCTGAACCGGCAGCAGTTTCTTTAGGACTGGTTTGGGAGCCACTGTTCTAAATCATTAATAAATAAACATTGTTCTAACTCAAACTATCTCAAGGGAAAGATAATGGCTAAATAAAATAGACCTTCTTTGTTAGTCATTTTTGCTTCAGAAATCCAAATTATACAGAAGGTCGTGTAACCTCTATATTTAGGATAAATGATATATAAAAAAAAATACCAGTGTGTATTCTAGCAACCTCTATTTGCTTGCAAAAGCAGAATGTGTCTTGGATAAATAATAATCTTGCAACAGAATATATCCAATAAAAACATCATGGAGCATACTTTCCAGTATCACAGTTATGATGTATATTACATATGGGGAATTACCTTTAAAAACTGGAAATAGTTTGCCATAAAGCCAATGATGCAGTGACAATAATGTAAACAGGCAATTAATGTTCACTTTACGAACACGATTGGAGCACTTTATGATGTTTGTAATTTTAAGATTTCAAAAATAGCACTTTTATATTCTTACAAAAAAACTGTTTTTTTTTTAAATTATTAAATTACTGTTACTAAAACTTGTATTAATCATGCCAATACCCAAGAGGTAAAGTCTTTTGAAAACTCACTAATTAAAATAGAAATGACACTTGGGAGTTTTTTGTTTTTTTTTAACAAAGATACATTTTTATTCAAAATAACCTTGATTATATATATTTTTTTTACTTCTCTTTGTTTAACTCTTGGTTTCAAGCATAACTAGACCTTCAGATATGCACAGCCAGATTAATGTAATACAATGTCAAAGTAGGGATCCAACCAGCTCAAACACTAATCTGCAAGAATATTTTTACTAAAATGACCAAATAAATGGGTCCATGTGTTGACTTCCTCAGTGCCGTTTGTGACACTTATACAAATATACTGAAGTTTTGAACAAATATCTTACAATTTCTTCTGTATTTTGTTTTGCATCAAGCTGGGAATGTGCTGAGTAGTGATGTCCCGGACGGTCCCGGACAACGCTTGTTCACGTTCGCCACGGATGGCGAACATATGCGCTGTTCGGTCCGCCCCCTATTCGTCATCATTCAGTAAACTTTGAACCTGTACCTCACAGTCAGCAGACACATTCCAGCCAAACAGCAGCAGACCCTCCCTCCCAGACCCTCCCACCTCCTGGACAGCATCCATTTTACATTCATTGTGAAGCTGCATTCTTAGTGAGAGGAGGGACAGTGTAGCTGCTGCTGATTTGATAGGGAAATTGATAGCTAGGCTAGTGTATTCAGTGTCCACTACAGTCCTGAATGACTCATCTGATCTCTGCTGTAAGGACAGCACCCCAAAAAGCCCTTTTTAGGGCTAGAACATCAGTCTGCTTTTTTTTTCTGTGTAATGTAATTGCAGTTGCCTGCCTGCAATCCTGTGTGTCAGGCTCACAGCATATACTGTGCCCACTTGCCCAGTGCCACCACTCACTCACTGGTGTCACAATAGCTTGCATTAAAAAAAAAAAAAAAAACTTTTTTGACTGTAATATAATATCAGTCAGTTTCCTTCGCTAGTGTGTGTTTCAGGGCCTGCCCAGTGCCACCACTCACTCACTGGTGTCCCAATAGCTTGCATTTAAAAAAAACAAAACTTTTTTGACTGTAATATAATAGCAGTCAGTTTCCTTCATGAGTGTGCATTTCAGGGCCTGCCCAGTGCCACCACTCACTCACTGGTGTCCCAATAGCTTGCATTTAAAAAAACCAAAACTTTTTGGACTGTAATATAATAGCAGCCAGTTTCCTTCACGCATGTGTGTTTCAGGGCCTGCCAGGGCACAGTGTCACACCAGTGCAACTCATATCTGGTGTAACAGTAGTGTACATTTAAAAAAATAAAATAAAATTTTGACTGTAATAGATTGAATAGCAGTTAGTTGTCTGCCAGCGTGTGTGTCAGGCTCACAGCGTATACTGTGCTCACTTGCCCAGTGCCACCCCTCATATCTGGTGTCACAATAGCTTGCATTTAACAAAAAAAAACTTTTTGGACTGTAATATAATAGCAGTCAGTTTCCTTCACACGTGTGCGTTTCAGGGCCTGCCAGGGCACAGTGTCACACCAGTGCAACTCATATCTGGTGTAACAGTAGTGTACATTTAAAAAATAAATAATTTTTTTTTGACTATAATAAATTGAATAGCAGTTAGTTGTCTGCAAGCGTGTGTGTCAGGCCTACAGCGTCTACTCTGCCAACTTCTGCCACTGCACAGTGCCACTCATATCTGTTGTCACAGTAGCTTGCATGCATAGTACCACTAATAGAAAAAAAAATGACAGGCAGAGGCAGGCCACCCCGCAGGGGCCGTCGTGGTCGTGGTGCTGTGATTCCCTTTGGCCCTAGAATAATGCCCAGTGTTCAGAGGCCACGTACCCTGAACTCGAAAAGTTCTGAGGACATAGTTGACTGGCTAACACAGGACACCCAATCTTCTACAGCTTCCGCTCGGAACCTTGACGCACCATCCTCCTCCAGCTTAGCTTCGGGCACCTCTCAAGTTACCACTTGCCCGCCTGCCGCCACCACCAACACTAGCACCACAGCAGCTTCACTTGGTATGTCAGAGGAGTTATTTACACATCAGTTGGAAGAAATGAGTGATGCGCAACCATTATTGCCAGAGGATGTAGATAACAGGGATATGTCTCAGTCAGGCAGCATTACACACATGGACGTACAGTGTGATGATGATGATGTTGTACCCGCTGCTGCTTCCTTTGCTGAGTTGTCAGATACAAGTGAAGCGGTTGATGATGATGATGCGTCCGTGGATGTCACATGGGTGCCCGCTAGAAGAGAAGAAGAACAGAGGGAAAGTTCAGATGGGGAGACAGAGAGGAGGAGGAGGAGACGAGTTGGAAGAAGGGGGAGGTCGTTGCAAGGAGCTAGTGGCACAGTCAGACAGCCACAAAAAAAATGCCACCAGCAGAATGCCGTCATTGCAGAGCTCAGCAGTGTGGTATTTTTTTTGTGTGTCTGCCTCTGACAACAGCAATGCCATTTGCAACCTGTGCCAAAAGAAACTGAGTCATGGGAAGTCCAACACCCACCTAGGTACAACTGCTTTGCGAAGGCAAATGATCGCACATCACAAACGCCTATGGGATCAACACATGAGTACAAGCAGCACACAAACTCAAAGCCGCCATCCTCCTCCTGGTCCAGCATCTTCAGCCACGTTAACCACTGTTGTCCTCCTTGCCCCCTCTCAACCATCCGCCCCTCCGTCTCTCGCCTTAAGCAGTTCCTGCTCATCTGCCCACAGTCAGGTGTCTGTCAAGGTCATGTTTGAGCGTAAGAAGCCAATATCACAAAGTCACCCCCTTGCCCGGCATCTGGCAGCTGGCTTGACTGAACTCTTAGCCCGCCAGCTTTTACCATACAAGCTGGTGGAGTCTGAGGCATTCAAAAAATTTGTAGCTATTGGGACACCGCAGTGGAAGGTACCCGGCCGAAATTTCTTTGCACAAAAGGCAATCCCCAACCTGTACTCAATTGTGCAAAAGGAAGTAATGGCATGTCTGGCACACAGTGTTGGGGCAAGGGTCCATCTGACCACCGATACCTGGTCTGCAAAGCATGGTCAGGGCAGGTATATCACCTACACTGCGCATTGGGCAAACCTGCTGACGGCTGCCAAGCATGGAATGCGTGGCTCTGCAGAGGAGTTGGTGACACCGCCACGACTTGCAGGCAGGCCTGCTGCCACCTCCTCTACTCCTCCTACTCCATCCTCTTCCATAACCTCCTCGGCTGAGTCCTCTTCTGCTGCTGCGTCTTGCTCCACATCAACGGCACCCCCCCAGCTCCCCAGGTACTATTCCACATCCCGGATACGGCAGTGTCACACCGTCTTGGGGTTGACTTGCCTGAAAGCAGAAAGTCACACCTGACCAGCACTCCTGTCCGCCCTGAACACACAGGTGGATCAGTGGCTGACTCCGCACCAACTGGAAATCGGCAAAGTGGTTTGTGAAAACGGAAGAAATTTGTTGGTGGCATTGCATTTGGGCAAGTTGACACATTTTCATGTGCATGGCACATGTGTCTAATCTGATCTTACAACGCTTTGTGCATAAGTACCCAGGCTTACAGGACGTCCTGAAGCAGGCCAGGAAGGTGTGTGGCCATTTCAGGCGTTCCTACACGGCCATGGCGCACTTTTCAGATATCCAGCGGCGAAAAAACATGCCAGTGAGGCGCTTGATTTGCGACAGCCCGACACGTTGGAATTCAACACTCCTAATGTTCGACCGCCTGCTCCAACAAGAAAAAGCCGTTAATGAGTATTTGTATGACCGGGGTACCAGGACAACCTCTGCGGAGCTGGGAATTTTTTTGCCACGTTACTGGACGCTCATGTGCAATGCCTGTAGGCTCATGCTTCCTTTTGAGGAGGTGACAAACCTAGTCAGTCGCACTGAAGGCACCATCAGTGACATCATACCATTTGTTTTCTTCCTGGAGCGTGCCCTGCGAAGAGTGCTGGATCAGGCCATAGATGAGCATGAAGAGGAAGAGTTGTGGTCACCATCACCACCAGAAACAGCCTTATCAGCATCGCTTGCTGGACCTGCGGCAACGCTGGAAGAGGATTGTGAGGAAGAGGAGTAAGAGGAGGAATGTGGCTTTGAGGAGGAGGAGGAAGACCAACCACAACAGGCATCCCAGGGTGCTCGTTGTCACCTATCTGGTACCCGTGGTGTTGTACGTGGCTGGGGGGAAGAACATACCTTCAGTGAGATCACTGAGGACGAGGAACAGGACATGAGTAGCTCAGCATCCAACCTTGTGCAAATGGGGTCTTTCATGCTGTCGTGCCTGTTGAGGGACCCTCGTATAAAAAGGCTGAAGGAGAACGACCTGTACTGGGTGTCCACGCTACTAGACCCCCAGTATAAGCAGAAAGTGCCTGAAATGTTACCGAATTACAGCAAGTCGGAAAGGATGCAGCAGTTCCAAAATCACGACCACGCCGGCAAGGACAGGACACTTTACAGACGTGTTGTTGAAGGAGGATATGCAGAGCTTTTTAAGTCCTATGCATCGCCACAGCCCTTCGGGGTCCACCCTCAGAGAACGACTCGACCGACAGGTAGCAGACTACCTCGCCTTAACTGCAGATATCGACACTCTGAGGAGCGATGAACCCTTTGACTACTGGGTGTGCAGGCTTGACCTGTGGCCTGAGCTATCCCAATTTGCGATAGAACTTCTGGCCTGCCCCGCTTCAAGTGTCCTGTCAGAAAGGACCTTCAGTGCAGCAGGAGGTATTGTCACTGAGAAGAGAAGTCGCCTAGGTCAAAAAAGTCTAGATTACCTCACCTTTATTAAGATAAACGAGGGATGGATCCCTAAGGGACTGACAGTGGGCGATACATTCGACTAAAAAAGGCCTGATGAAGGGGACATAACAGGGTGTCGCGGCTGCCGGCCCACCACGTGATATTTAAATCCGTAGCTCACCCCAGTACCTTGCCCTGTCGTGGTTTCCTGTTCCTGGTTTCCTGAGAGTGCTTTAGCATCCAACCTTGTGCAAATGGGGTTTTTCATGCTGTCGTGCCTGTTGAGGGACCCTCGTATAAAAAGGCTGAAGGAGAATGACCTGTACTGGGTGTCCACCCTACTAGACCCCCGGTATAAGCAGAAAGTGCCTGAAATGTTACCGAATTACGGCAAGTCGGAAAGGATGCAGCAGTTCCAAAATCAATTAAAAAGTATGCTTTACACAGCGTATAAGGGTGATGTCACAGCACAACGGGAATCTAACAGGGGAAGAGATGAAAGTAATCCTCCTCCTCCCACGACCACGCTAGCAAGGACAGGACGCTTTACAGACGTGTTGTTGATGGAGGACATGCGGAGCTTTTTAAGTCCTACGCATCGCCACAGCCCTTCGGGGTCCACCCTCATAGAACGACTCGACCGACAGGTAGCAGACTACCTCGCCTTAACTGCAGATATCGACACTCTGAGGAGCGATGAACCCCTTGATTACTGGGTGTGCAGGCTTGACCTGTGGCCTGAGCTATCCCAATTTGCGATAGAACTTCTGGCCTGCCCCACTTCGAGTGTCCTGTCAGAAAGGACCTTCAGTGCAGCAGGAGGTATTGTCACTGAGAAGAGAAGTCGCATAGGTCAAAAAAGTCTAGATTACCTCACCTTTATTAAGATGAATGAGGGATGGATCCCGAAGGGACTGACAATAGGCGATACATTCGACTAAAAAAGGCCTGATGAGGGGGACGTAACAGGGTGTCGCGTGATATTTAAATCCCTAGCTCACCCCAGTACCTTGCCCTGTCATGGTTTCCTGTTCCTGGTTTCGTGAGAGAGCTTTATCATTGTGAATCTGATTTCCTGGTATCCTGATCTTGGCTTTTCCCTGGTTATTCAGAATTCTGGTTTCCCTGACTTGGCTTGTGTAAACGGTATTGTGTATTTTCTGGCTTCCTTGACCTCGGCTTTCCCTTTGACCATTCTCTGTCTGTAGCGTATTAGTCCGGCTATTCTAAGGTCCGGTTTACGCTCTGTCCTTTTATTTGCCTTTTCTTGCCTATGTATATGTTTACATAGTTTCTTCGTGCTGGACCACACTAGTAGTTGTGATATTGGGATTAAACTGATAAGAATAGTACTACTTAACACACCACTCCTATCTGGTGGCACATTAGATTGCACGCGCAGTGCCCCAAATTTGAAGAAGGAGGACCGACCAAGCATCTTTTTCCATCTCCCGGTTCCTAAAATCGATGCCATATACACGTCCCCTGATAGGGGACGTAACAGGGATTAAACTGATAGGAATAGTACTACTTAACACACCTTATAATAACACAGAGAGAGGCAATGCAGAGAGAGGAGTCTGAAGAAGAGGAGTCAGAGGAGGAAGGTGGCTTTGAGGAGGTGGAAGACCAAACACAGCAAGCGTCCCAGGGGGCTTGTTGTCACCTTTTGGGGACCCTTGATGTTGTACGTGGCTGGGTGGAGGAAGAGACCTTAAATGACATCAGTGAGGACAAGGAACGGGACATGGCTAGCTTGGTATCCAACCTTGTGCAAAAGGGGAGTTTGCGGTTGTGCAAATGGACTGTTTGCGGTTGTTTGCGGTGCGTCAAAAGGGGAGTTTGGTCTCTCACTGTGAAGCGGGCGTAACCCTTACCCTACCTGATCGATAAAACATCATACCTGATGTTTTAAAGCACGTTATTCCAAACAATTTAGGAATTTTAGGTGATTTATGCCCTTTATGGATTAAAACCAGACTCTGCATCAACTATGTAATTTTCCATGGGAGTTTTGCCATGGATCCCCCTCCTGCATGCCACAGTCCAGGTGTTAGTCCCCTTGAAACAACTTTTCCATCACTATTGTGGCCAGAAAGAGTCCCGTGGGTTTTAAAATTCGCCTGCCTATTGAAGTTTATGGCTGTTCGCCCGGTTCGCCCGTTCGCCATTAGCAAACCGAAAATTTTATGTTCGCGACATCACTAGTGCTGAGTCTTTATTTGGCAATTCAAAATCCCTTATCCATGTATCCTTTTCAATAACCTGCTAGATCAACTGCTTTAATCTGCTTTTCATCTATTCAATTTTACCTTCACCATAGCAATTAGTAAGTTTGTATAGAGCATTTTTCTCACTCCATGAACTACTTTTTCCAATGGTCTCTGAACCAACTGGATCTACTGGCTCATACTTAGACACTCTAAACTCAATACCAACCTTTGCTCATTGGATAGGTTATGGTGCAACTGTCTATGTTTTCTTATAATAGGTCCTTATTAGTGCAGCAATACGTTCCTTATCACTCACAAAGGAGGAACCTATATTTCCAGGTCACTAAGAGGAATCTCTAAGCACTGTCAATAGACTGATGGCAACTGCTGCATTGCTGCTATTTACCAAATGCAGCTATCTTATACAATGAGTGGAACTTCAGGTGGGTGCTGAAACTGCATATACCATAAACCACTGCTAAATGGTGATAAAATTATTGCTTAGCACAAATTAACATTTACAAATCAAGATGCAAAAATAATATATAGTTGTGCATGTACTGAAATGCTTAAGTTTCAATTATAAAAACACATCCCTACTTCCGTTAAAATAACAGCGTACTAATGTTCCAATATAATACATATAATATACTTAAAAGAAGGAACTGCTGGTCGCATTTGTGGGGATTTATTATAAATAATTATTAATGTTATTTTAAAAGGTACTTCTATGTTTTCAAAAATATTTAAAACATGTTATATGTTCACCAATTCATCTTTTATGTGTCGTGGTAATTTTGTTAAAGAGTTTCTCAACATTTTCAATTGTCTCCAAGTGATAATACTTCAGCTGATCTTGTAAAGTATCCAAAAAAGATTGTTAATCATAAAAATATGCACTTGTGGGATATATTAAGATCGAGTAAATTTTGCCATGGCAGACTCTTTCGATTGTGAAAAGCTACAACAAACCTTTCATTGTGATCCAGGATTCTCCCTAATAAAAATAATAAAAATAATGAAAAATATTATGTCATTATTTAAAAAAAATCTTGCATCTAAATTATCTAAATTGGAGAACCAGCATATCATGAAGGAAGGGTTGTAATTTGTATTATGCATCTATAATGGAATCATAATCCTGTTAATCTTGCATTTACAAAAATGTTGTTTAAAATAAGTGCTTCTAAGATATCGAATGCTATGTTAGTAGAATGTATTTTAACAATGACCGGATTGCTACGGTTTCAACTAGCCTGCACTGTAAACATCATTACTTTAATAGTCTACTAATGTATCCCCTTTGAACACAATGAATACAAATTGAAAGTATCGTTCTGTCTTATTTAACCCATTTTTAAAAATGATCTGGTAATGGAGTTTTTTCAGCTGTAGGCAAAATTGCTCCTGCAATCAGTTGTGACTGCCAACATAATTTCTTTAAATATTACTACCAAACAACAGAATTTCTATCTAGGAAACTCAGCAGTCAAAAGGATTTTTTTCAAATATATTCTAAGTTCATATAACAATTTATAACAATTAACAAGTTAAGACAAGTATAACAATTTAGTTTGTATGTCCCTCAAAAAACATGTATGTAATATTTTTTGTGTTTTCTTTGGGGTATATGAAAAATTAGTTTGCAATAGTTGCAGATCTTGTAGGCTATTGCAAGCCTTTCCCTTCTTCCCTGGCCACAACACTCTGTCTGTGCTGCGAACTGACCAAATGGTTTGACTACTTACAATCGCTCTTGGCACTCCTGGCACCATAGCCAGTACAGCTCTGCAAGCATATGAGAGGGAAATGGGAGATATATTTAATCACTAGAGGAGCTGTGGGCAATTTTGAAAGGAAAAATTATTTTAATTGTTTACTTAAAATGTCATCTTGGGGCATGGCAATCTGTTGAATTGAAAAGTGCATAGTGCTCTTTTGTCTAAGCCGTTTCAACCATTCAATACAGCTGTAATTTTGTGTTCGAGAGGATGCTAATATTGTGCCCCAAAAACATAAAAAAAAGCAGTTAAACTTTATCCATTAGAAAGGATCAGTTTTAAAAAAGGGCCTGCTGGTTGATGGCGAAGAGAAAGAAAAAGAATGTGGTGGCATTCCAGAGACTGGAGACAGTCAGAACAGGGGACATATCACTTGAAGTCATGTTTGGTTAATTATTCATAAAATGCAAACTTCAAAAGAAGATATGCACAAAGACCTACATGAGTTCAGTTCCGAGGGAGTTTGCAGATGCACACAACAACTAAGCTGATACAATTCAACAACTGGAAATGCAGCTGGCATCCTATGAAATTACAATTATTATAATCACAAATATTGAAATAGCGGAGGGGGGAGCCTTACTGCTAATCTGAGCAGACGTGGGCGGAGTGAGATCCCGCACTCGACACAATAAATCACAGATTTCCAGCAGTTAGATCAACATTTTAGCACAGAAACAAAATAATCAAAGAGAGGACACCTTATTGGTCCATTGTATTGCTTGGAATCTCACCCGATTCATTAGCCTGGGTACTTTTGTGGCATATGGCCTCAGAAGGCATGGGAGAGGCGGATGCTCTCCAAACGCTACACCTGACTGATTTACGCCGACTATTCTACTCCCCCACTTTGGACTGGTGGGTTTTATCCCAGTCCCAGGATACCACATTGTGCTACTCACCACAGTCCCCATGAGGTCTGGCTAGAACCTATTTTCTAATGAGGGAGGATATATAAGAAATGGCAGAGTTATGGAGAACTTTGTAAGTAAGCATGAGAACTTTTAACCAAATCCTAAATAAATCAGGAAGCCAGTGTAGAGACTGACAGAGGGGTAAGGTTTAGAGTTGGTAAATGAGGTTGGAAGATGTGTGTTTATAGACTTATTAGGTGCTAAATATACATTGCAGAGTGGCAATCTGGAAACTTTTCAGGCCAATAAACAGAGGATTATAATAATCAAGGCTGGAAACAACAAGAGCATGAACAAGCATTTTTGTTATGACCAGAGTGAGAAAGGGAGTACAGGAGAAATGTTTTTATGGTGCCAGGATTTAGTGCTAGATTCTTTGTAAATGGGCAAATGAAAGGTCAGAGTCAAATAAGAAGAAGCAAATGCACTAAATTTAGATGCATGAAGGTTGAATCATAATTACCCAGATATGAATGCAGTACAAACCATATATTCTACATGTTGTACAAAATTGTTACTCACAAACATTTGGCATACATCCTGGGCAACATACTGCTGAACTGAATATACACTTCACTTCATATAACAGTATGCATGACTCTTCAATGAAGTGTGTCTTTGTTAGACTGTACAGTAATTCATTGTATTCCACTGAAAACCTCCCTCTGCCTCCAGTTCTATTATCTTACTATTTTATCTTAACCCCCCCCCAAAAAAAACCCTGTAATAATAGTAAAAAAATAAAAATAAAAAGAAGATATTGATTTACTAATCTTCACATTGTATTTATGCTGAGAAAATTTGCTTTTAGATTAACAGTCTGTTAAGTACTGCTGGAATTATTTATCTCAATTACTGCCTTTATGGGTATAAGGTTTAATACTCAATGTGCCATGTTCTCCTACAACCTATAATTAATCTATTAACACCTATTAACTCATATTGGTTGCTGATTACTTGTTGAAAATGTTTTCTGGTTCAAAAACACAGAGATTCATGGGAGCGCCTGCCTCCCATTGTTCTAACTTGTTCTCCCATACTTTGAGATCTCAGATTCACAAGTAAAACCATCATGCACATCATATGGGCCTCCCTCTCTCATTCAACACATGTCTGTTGGTCAAGTCTATACCAACCAATTTTTAAATGCATCACCTTGCAGTTAAGATTTTATACTTTTGGCTATTGTGTATATTCAATGCCAAAATTATGTCAATGCACATGAATACTTGGTGTTCTAGCAACTTGTTTGTACAGTTGCTACAGAGTAGGGTTTGAGGAGTCAATGACTTTTTAAAAATGAACCAATTTTAATAATATTAAATAAAATTAATGTTTGGAATTTAGAGATTTATTTATTTATTTTCTTAAACTTTATTGTATTCATCAAACAGTTTGTACGAGAAAGCATATAATACAGTACTCAACATGCTAGTACATGGTTGTATAACATTTTCAATAACATCAGAGTTACAAGGAAATGTACAATGTCTACTTGAAGTTGGTCGAGGAGAACCTGTTTTACAGTGCTGCTGAAAAGAGGTAAACCACATAAACAGTGATCCGAGCATCATCTTAACTAGTATTCTTAAACAAACTCAATTAATCCAAGGGACCAAAGGGGTCAGAGTTTACCCATGATAACAAAGAGTCCCACGTTTAAATAGGAGACCAAAAGTGTCTTAAGTCCATCCAAGGACCGAAAAAAGAAGGGAGGAGGTGCCTGGGATGGAGGAGGTGGTAGGTCACCAGTTTGTGCACTTATCTTGACTGTGTTACCTTATAACGACACCTATCTCATGTGTTCTGGTCGTGGGGACATGAAAACAAAATCAGTATCGATTATGATAAAATGTATGAGGAATTCTCTGAGTTGGTATGTGTTTTTATAAGTGAGAAATTATTGTTGAAGGCTTCTATGTATTACGGTTATGTCTTAGAAATTTTACCCAGGCCAAATGTTGATGTATTGAGTGTATTTACGAGTTAAGGAATAGTCAATTTCTTCCATCTGTCTCAAGGACTCTACCTTCTGAATCTATTCTTGTATCGATGGTGCTAGGAAATTTTTCCAATAGGTAGTAAAAAGTAATTTGGCAGCAGTTATTAAATGGTTTAGAAGCACATCCTTTGGTTTAGAAATTGGAAAGGGATACAATAGAAATATTATAACCTCATAAGTGTTAGGGAGTTGAATTGCTAAAATGTCTCATTACATATCAGTGCTAGTATTCTCTTCCAATAGTTTTGGATAATAGGGCATGACCACCAAATATGTACTGATGTTCATTTAAATTGGTTGCATTTCCAGCAGGTTTCTGAGGAAGTTAATAAGAATGTGTGCAGTTGTGCTGGAGAGTAGTGTCATCTTGAAATTCTCTTATAATTACCCTTGTGTATAGCGTTACTGATGGGTGTTAAGGAGAGATTGAGGTCTTGTGCCCAGGGATTTGTAAATATGGGAAGCGTGTCTGTTTGGTCCTGATGAAAGAGTTTGTAAAATATAGTGAGTTGTTTGTTCTTAGTATTGTGTGTAGCACAGTGCTCTTTGAAAATAGTGAGTTTGTGGGAGCCCTCTAGACGGAATGGTTCATATGAATAAAGTGGAAGAGTTGTGAGAATCTGAATGCCTGTAGAGTAGTGCAATTCTAAGCGGGTGTTAGGGTTGTTAGTGGTTTTATACCTCTTTCATCCAAAACTGGTGCTAGTGTTAGATAATTTGAGTTAATGTATGGAGAATTGTTTGACAAGTTAGGAAGATGACATCTATTAAACAAGCTCCGTTTGCTGCCTCTCATACTTAGTGCACTCATAACTATGAAGATATACTCATATAGTATTAGTGGGTTACATATCCATTATAAATAAAAGATGTTACTAAAAGATATGATAAAAGCAGGAGTTGATATTGTTTGCCTGAAAGGGGTACTTTGCTTGAGAACTAAAGTTTCCAAATTTGGGTGAGATATTATCCTATTCTATAGCATTCCATCTGCCATACTGGTATCCATATTTATTCACAGATTAGTGATGTTTAAACTTCTTCATAAGATCTCTGACAGTAATGGTAAGTACCTAATATTGGTATGCTCCATAAATGGAGCATTTTATATGATAATCAACATTTACACACCAAATAAATGTCAAAGGAACATTTTGCACTAGGTTATCACTGTTATGTTTTGTCCTTTCGGCAAGCTAAAGTGCTTTACTAGTCTGGAGTGTCCTTAAACCTGTTGTGTCTTCCTTCTTTTGAATGTTACCTATGATTATTTTGTCTTCTAGATCTTGCACCACTATTACTGCCAATAATCTGCAATGCTTCTATACCCTAAATGTGACTAGTTTGCAATGTAATGCTTGCTGAACTCAAATGCTTGTTATATTCTCGTGAAAATAACCTGGTGTTTACAGGTGAAATGCATTGATGAGGCACTGCAAATTTCTTATAACCAGGCACTGAACTTCACCCAGCGGTGTTTCACACCAGTATCCTGCGTCCTGCGTTAGTGCTTGCTACCATTTCGGCTTCAACAGCATTGGGTTACCACAAAAGTTTAGGAGAGCAGTAACTATGGCTGAGTGATATTACTGTACATGTCTGCTTTGTGGATCGTGAAAACATGACCCACATATAAACCATGTAAGGGTTTTTAACCTAGTTTCTTTAAAAAAAAAAAAATGTGGCCGTATTACACTATATGGTCCTTGTATCTTTTTAAAGTTCCTGGATGTATCTGTATCTCTATCTACCAGACACATTGTTGTAGGAATGGACACTTATATTTTTAATTTAAAAATTCTACTGTATGTTATTGCAAAATTACATGTTTGCTTAAAGTGCTTCCATTTCAAAACTTTTTGGCCATGTCATTTATACATTAGCGCTTACATAACTATTTGTTTTTGTTTTGTTTTTGTTTTTTTAAACTGATTTTAGTTTTTTCTTATGTAGAGCAGATATTAGATCTACCTGATTAAGTATTAAACATATTTTTTTTCCATTCTCTTAAATATCACTTATATTTTCCAACTTGTCGTGAATAAAAATATATAATAATAATAATAATAAAAACTTGATTAAACATATAACTTTAGGGGGAAAATAAAGCAATAATAATGCAAACAAAATCTATTCTTACTTTTCTGTTAAAGCTTATTATCTTCAAATATGAGCTTGAATATGTATATTTAGCTTATCAGCTTTGTTACATGCATACAGATTTCAATATTGAAAGAATAGATTGGCTATGTATTCTCTTTATTTGAGATGCTCGATTTTTATGCCACTGATATATTATAAATTATGAACTTCATATCACAGACACTGTAGACAAAATACATTAGCTTGTACGCTTGCAATGAAGAGTGTGCCAACAATTTAGTGGTCAGTGAAACGTGAAATAGAAACATAGAATAATAGATTTTGATGTTAGATATTAACCATTCCAACTGTCCATTCTATCCTGGCCATTCGTAATAAAAAAAGAAAAAGAAAAAAAAAACCACAACCTTCATGGCTGGTTTTATTTCCTATTTTGAATTTCAGTATGTCTATCCCTAGTGTTTTTGAACAATGATGGTGGACGTTATATTCTCCAAGGGTTGAGTAGCATCAATTTTGAAAACAGTTTTAAAGAGAAAAATGTATAAGTAAACTATTAGCTAAAGGCAAATTGTAAAATTGTATATTGCAACCAGCCTAGTAAAAAGCACTCACACAAATTGATACATATTCCAGAAATGGCTATTTTAGTTTTATGTTGAAGGGCTATATGGTAAACTGTGCTTTAAGAAAAGGGGATTGTGGCACACTCGAACCTGCATTTCTAAGTAGTGGTTCTGCTGTAAAGACCAAAACATATATAAAATACAAAATAAGCAACAGTGCACACAAAAAATAAATGGTAATTTTATTTGTATTTACTTTTTTATGCTGAAGAGCTATATGATAAACTGTGCTTTAACCTGCACTTGACTTGAGTAAAATATTTAATATTAAGGACAGTGATGTCCCGAAGGGTTCGCCGGCGAATAGTTCCAGGCGAACATCGCTTGTTCGCGTTCGCTGCGGACGGCGAATATATGCGCTGTTCGGACCTCCCCCTATTTGTCATCATTGAGTAAACTTTGACCCTGTACCTCACAGTCAGCAGACACATTCCAGCCAATCAGCAGCAGACCCTCCTTCCCAGACCCTCCCACCTCCTGGACAGCATCCATTTTACATTCATTCTTAGTGAGAGGAGGGACAGTGTAGCTGCTGCTAATTTGATAGGGAAATTGATAGCTAGGCTAGTGTATTCAGTGTCCACTACAGTCCTGAAGGACTCATCTGATCTCTGCTGTAAGGATAGCACCCCAAAAAGCCCTTTTTAGGGCTAGAACATCAGTCTGCTTTAGTTTTTCTTTGTAATGTAATTGCAGTTGCCTGCCAGCCTGCCTGTGTGTCAGGCTCACAGCATATACTGTGCCCACTTGCCCAGTGCCACCACTCACTCACTGGTGTCACAATAGCTTGCATTTAAAAAAAACAAAACTTTTTGACTGTAATATAAATAGCAGTTCCTTCACGAGTGTGCGTTTCAGGGCCTGCCCAGTGCCACCACTCACTCACTGGTGTCCCAATAGCTTGCATTTTAAAAAAACAAAACTTTTTTGACTGTAATATAATAGCAGTCAGTTTCCTTCACGAGTTTGCGTTTCAGGGCCTGCCCAGTGCCACCACTCACTCACTGGTGTCCCAATAGCTTGCATTTAAAAAAAACTAAACTTTTTTGACTGTAATATAATAGCAGTCAGTTTCCTTCACACTTGTGCGTTTCAGGGCCTGCCCAGTGCCACCACTCACTCACTGGTGTCACAATAGCTTGCATTTAAAAAAAACTAAAACTTTTTGGACTGTAATATAATAGCAGTCAGTTTCCTTCACGAGTGTGCGTTTCAGGGCCTGCCCAGTGCCACCACTCACTCACTGGTGTCCCAATAGCTTACATTTAAAAAAAACAAAACTTTTTGGACTGTAATATAATAGCAGTCAGTTTCCTTCACGAGTGTGCGTTTCAGAGCCTGCCCAGTGCCACCACTCACTCACTGGTGTCCCAATAGCTTGCATTTAAAAAAAAACAACTTTTTGGACTGTAATATAATAGCAGTCAGTTTCCTTCATGAGTGTTTCAGGGCCTGCCAGGGCACAGTGTCACACCAGTGCAACTCATATCTGGTGTAACAGTAGTGTACATTTAAAAAAAAAATACAAATTTGACTGTAATAGATTGAATAGCAGTTAGTTGTCTGCAAGCGTGTGTGTCAGGCCTACAGCGTCTACTCTGCCAACTTCTGCCACTGCACAGTGCCACCCATATCTGTTGTCACAGTAGCTTGCGCATAGTACCATTTATCGAAAAAAAAATGACAGACAGAGGCAGGCCACCCCGCTGTGATTCCCTTTGGCCCTAGAATAATGCCCAGTGTTCAGAGGTCACGTACCCTAAACTCGAAAAGTTCTGAGGACATAGTTGACTGGCTAACACAGGACACCCAATCTTCTACAGCTTCCGCTCGGAACCTTGACGCACCATCCTCCTCCAGCTTAGCTTCGGGCACCTCTCAAGTTACCACTCGCCCGCCTGCCGCCACCACCAACACTAGCACCACAGCAGCTTCACTTGGTATGTCAGAGGAGTTATTTACACATCAGTTGGAAGAAATGAGTGATGCGCAACCATTATTGCCAGAGGATGTAGATAACAGGGATATGTCTCAGTCAGGCAGCATTACACACATGGACGTACGGTGTGATGATGATGATGTTGTACTCGCTGCTACTTCCTTTGCTGAGTTGTCAGATACAAGTGAAGCGGTTGATGATGACGATGCGTCCGTGGATGTCACGTGGGTGCCCGCTAGAAGAGAAGAAGAACAGGGGGAAAGTTCAGATGGGGAGACAGAGAGGAGGAGGAGGAGACGAGTTGGAAGCAGGGGGAGGTCGTCGCAAGGAGCTAGTGGCACAGTCAGACAGCATGCATCAGCACCCGGGGTCAGCCAGACAGCACGCCAATCAACGCATGCTGTTGCCACCACCAGAATGCCGTCATTGCAGAGCTCAGCAGTGTGGCATTTTTTTGTGTGTCTGCCTCTGACAACAGCGATGCCAAAAAAGAAACTGAGTCGTGGGAAGTCCAACACCCACCTAGGTACAACTGCTTTGCGAAGGCACATGATCGCACATCACAAACGCCTATGGGATCAACACATGAGTACAAGCAGCACACAAACTCAAAGCCGCCATCCTCCTCCTGGTCCAGCATCTTCAGCCACGTTAACCACTGCTGTCCTCCTTGCCCCCTCTCAACCATCCGCCCCTCCGTCTCTCGCCTTGAGCAGTTCCTGCTCATCTGCCCACAGTCAGGTGTCTGTCAAGGACATGTTTGAGCGTAAGAAGCCAATGTCACAAAGTCACCCCCCTGCCCGGCATCTGACAGCTGGCTTGACTTAGCCCACAAGCTATTACCATACAAGCTGGTGGCGTCTGAGGCGTTCAACCATCCGCCCCTCTGTCTCTCGCCTTGAGCAGTTCCTGCTCATCTCCCCACAGTCAGGTGTCTGTCAAGGACATGTTTGAGCGTAAGAGGCCAATGTCACAAAGTCACCCCCCTGCCCGGCATCTGACAGCTGGCTTGACTTAGCCCACCAGCTATTACCATACAAGCTGGTGGCGTCTGAGGCGTTCAAAAAATTTGTAGCTATTGGGGCACCGCAGTGGAAGGTACCCGGCCGAAATTTCTTTGCACAAAAGGCAATCCCCAACATGTACTCAATTGTGCAAAAGGAAGTAATGGCATGTCCGGCACACAGTGTTGGGGCAAGGGTGCATCTGACCACTGATACCTGGTCTGCAAAGCATGGTCAGGGCAGGTATATCACCTACACTGCGCCTTGGGTAAAACGGCTGACGGCTGCCAAGCATGGAATGCGTGGCTCTGCAGAGGAGTTGGTGACACCGCCACGACTTGCAGGCTGGCCTGCTGCCACCTCCTCCTACTCCATCCTCTTCCATAACCTCCTCGGCTGAGTCCTCTTCTGCTGCTGCTGCATCTTGCTCCACATCAACGGCACACCCCCAGCTCCCCAGGTACTATTCCACATCCTGGATACGGCAGTGTCACGCCGACTTGGGGTTGACTTGCCTGAAAGCAGAGAGTCACGCCGGACCAGCACTCCTGTCCGCCCTGAACGCACAGGTGGATCAGTGGCTGACTCCGCACCAACTGGAGATCAGCAAAGTGGTTTGTGACAACGGAAGAAATTTGTTGGCGGCATTGCATTTGGGAAAGTTGACACATGTGCCGTGCATGGCACATGTGTGTAATCTGATCGCACAACGCTTTGTGCATAAGTACCCAGGCTTACAGGACGTCCTGAAGCAGGCCAGGAAGGTGTGTGGCCATTTCAGGCGTTCCTACATGGCCATGGGGCACTTTTCAGATATCCAGCGGCGAAAAAACATGCCAGTGAGGTGCTTGATTTGCGACAGCTCAACACGTTGGAATTCAACACTCCTAATGTTCGACCGCCTGCTCCAAGAAAAAGCCGTAAACGAATATTTGTATGACCGGGGTGCTAGGACAGCCTCTGCAGAGCTGGGAATATTTTTTCCACGTTACTGGACGCTCATGAGCAATGCCTGTAGGCTCATGCGTCCTTTTGAGGAGGTGACAAACCTAGTCAGTCGCACCGAAGGCACCATCAGCGACATCATACCATTTGTTTTCTTCCTGGAGCGTGCCCTGCGAAGAGTGCTGGATCAGGCCGTAGATGAGCGTGAAGAGGAAGAGTTGTGGTCACCATCACCACCAGAAACAGCCTTATCAGCATCGCTTGCTGGACCTGCGGCAACGCTGGAAGAGGATTGTGAGGAAGAGGAGTCAGAGGATGAATGTGGCTTTGAGGAGGAGGAGGAAGACCAACAACAACAGGCATCCCAGGATGCTCGTTGTCACCTATCTGGTACCCGGGGTGTTGTACGTGGCTGGGGGAAGAACATACCTTCAGTGATATCACTGAGGACGAGGAACAGGACATGAGTAGCTCAGCATCCAACCTTGTGCAAATGGGGTCTTTCATGCTGTTGTGCCTGTTGAGGGACCCTCGTATAAAAAGGCTGAAGGAGAATGACCTGTACTGGATGTCCACGCTACTAGACCCCCGGTATAAGCACAAAGTGCCTGAAATGTTACCGAATTATAGCAAGTCGGAAAGGATGCAGCAGTTCCAAAATCAATTAAAAAGTATGCTTTACACAGCGTATAAGGGTGATGTCACAGCACAACGGGAATCTAGCAGGGGAAGAGATGAAAGTAATCCTCCTCCTCCCACGACCACGCTAGCAAGGACAGGACGCTTTACAGACGTGTTGTTGATGGAGGACATGCAGAGCTTTTTAAGTCCTACGCATCGCCACAGCCCTTCGGGGTCCACCCTCATAGAACGACTCGACCGACAGGTAGAAGACTACCTCGCTTTAACTGCAGATATCGACACTCTGAGGAGCGATGAACCCCTTGACTACTGGGTGTGCAGGCTTGACCTGTGGCCTGAGCTATCCCAATTTGCGATAGAACTTCTGGCCTGCCCCGCTTCAAGTGTCCTGTCAGAAAGGAAGTCGCCTAGGTCAAAAAAGTCTAGATTACCTCACCTTTATTAAGATGAATGAGGGATGGATCCTGAAGGGACTGACAATGGGCGATACATTTGACTTAAAAAGGCCTGATGAGGGGGACATAACAGGGTTTCGCGTGATATTTAAATCCCTAGCTCACCCCAGTACCTTGCCCTGTTGTGGTTTCCTGTTCCTGGTTTCCTGAGAGGGCTTTATCATTGTGAATCTGATTTCCTGGTATCCTGATCTTGGCTTTTCCCTGGTTATTCTGAATTCTGGTTTCCCTGACTTGGCTTGTGTAAACGGTATTGTGTATTTTCTGGCTTCCTTGACCTTGGATTTCCCTTTGACCATTCTCTGTCTCTAACGTATTAGTCCGGCCATTCTAAGGTCCGGTTTACGCTCTGTCCTTTTATTTTCCTTTTCTTGCCTATGTATATGTTTACATAGTTTCTGCGTGCTGGACCACACTAGTAGTCGTGACATTGTGATTAAACTGATAAGAATAGTACTACTTAACACACCACTCCTATCTGGTGGCACATTAGATTGCACGCGCAGTGCCCCAAATTTGAAGTAGGAAGACCGACCAAGCATCTTTTTCCATCTCCCAGTTCCTAAAATCAATGCCATATACACGTCCCCTGATATGTGACGTAACAGGGATTAAACTGATAGGAATAGTACTACTTAACACACCTTATAATAACGCAGAGAGAGGCAACGCAGAGAGAGGAGTCTGAAGAAGAGGAGTCAGAGGAGGAAGGTGGCTTTGAGGAGGTGGAAGACCAAACAACAGGCGTCCCAGGGGGCTTTTGGGGACGCTTGGTGTTGTACGTGGCTGGGTGGAGGAAGAGACCTTCAATGACATCAGTGAGGACAAGGAACGGGACATGGCTAGCTTGGTATCCAACCTTGTGCAAATGGGGAGTTTGCGGTTTTGCAAATGGACTGTTTGCGGTTGTTTGCGGTGCGTTAAAAGGGGAGTTTGGTCTGTCACTGTGAAGCGGGCGTAACCCTTACACTACCTGATCGATACAACATCATACCTGATGATTTAAAGCACATTATTCCAAACAATTTAGGAATGTTAGGTGATTTATGCCCTTTATGGATTAAAACCAGACTCTGCATCAACTATGTAATTTTCCATGGGAGTTTTGCCATGGTTCCCCCTCCGGCATGCCACAGTCCAGGTGTTAGTCCCCTTGAAACAACTTTTCCATCACTATTGTGGCCAGAAAGAGTTCCTGTGTGTTTTAAAATTCGCCTGCCTATTGAAGTCTATGGCGGTTCGCCCGGTTCGCCCGTTCGCAAACATTTGCTGAAGTTTGCTTTCACCGTTCGCGAACCGAAAATTTTATGTTCGAGACATCACTAATTAAGGAAGATCGGGTACCTATAAAAAAAAAAATTAGCTTTTGTACTACTGAAAAAAATTCTAACACCATCACTCTCACAATCCTGTCAACATCATACAGTAACTGATGAATTGGTCTTCTTTAAGCAGTGGCCTAAATACACAAAACCCAAACTAAAGAACCATATAAAATATAGTTTAGCAGGAAAGTCCATATTACCAGTCCTTAGAGTGTGTCATGTATCTTACTTGAATTATTATAAAAAGAACAAATAAAATTTAGAGTTGATTTTTTTTGTTTTTTAATTGTTCCTGTTTCCACAAGAAAAAGCACCATTTAGTAGTTAAAGAAAAAGTTTTCTAAATTTGACATTTCAATGAGAACAAAAAAAATGAATAATTTCCAAAACAAACTATGACAGTAAAGCATATATTATAAAATTAATTATGGTTACATTTGTTCTTTGTATTTACCAACAGGTTCAGTCCAACAAGAGAGAAGTGTCTAAATCCGGACTAAATCAGAGCCGTGTAAGGTTGAGAGTTGCTTGAGACAGTTTAGGGAGTTTCCTTTTTCATTTGTCAGTATGACCAGTCCTTAATTAGTTTTCCTTTTATTTCACAGGTTTGCGAGTGAGGTACAGGTATGTAGTATCCAAGAAGAAAAGTAAAGTTTCCCGAGTTGATGACTGAGGGGAGTAGATTTACAGAAGGGAAGAAGCCAGTATAAGTAATGTTATCCAGAAGGAACACAGGAATCACGAATGATGTGTAGCAAGTAGAGCTGGAGGTGAGAACATTAAATCAAACACACAAGACTCAATAACCAAGCACTGCTCTGCTTAACTCCTTAAGGACCAAACTTCTGGAATAAAAGGGAATCATGACATGTCACACATGTCATGTGTCCTTAAGGGACTAAATAGGAACTAAGGGACGATAATTGATAAATGTTAACTGTTATATCATTAGTAAACTTAAAGAAACAGAACAGAAAAAAACTGAGATAAGTAATGTAATAAGAAAAAATATGGCCTGGGTTGCCTATATTAGGCAATATAATGGTCAGATACAAATGTAGAGGAAATTAGCATAAATGAGAAGACTAGCCAGATTTCAAGGAATGGAGAAATCAGAGATATGGAAAAAGAAGGCAAAGTCAATAATAAAAAAATCAGGAGAAAGCAAGTAACATGTTATTGGGTTACGTAGTACCACAACAGAATGACTGTCTACTGGGGATAGAGGTTCAGCTACTCTAAGCTAAGTTTCAATTGTATCATTCCTGTGCGCCAAGTGGGTTTGAAGAGTGAGGCATGAGAGTCGCACCAATTTGGATGCTGGAATGATACGACCACTCAGTAGTCTATGGTTCTGAATAAACGTATCATGCAGCATCAAAAATTACTCCTGCATCGTACGTGACACTACCTTGCTCACAGTATGACTAGCTAGTAGATTCACAAGATTGCCATTTAATTTTACATTACCCATTCAACCAACACAATAATATAACTGTTCCCTGGTTCAAAGGGATCACAGAGAATTGCCCCTTGTTTTGTTTTTTTTGTTTTAATTTTTTTGTAACTGTTTATATTTTTTTATCAACTTGATGGTTGATTCTTGACAGCCAACTTTGAGAATTCAAATGTTGAGGATGATGATTAGATGTCAATCAGAATTAAAAGAGTTAATTTCAGCAGTAAAAGATGACTTATTTGTTTGTAGTCTGCAAGTCTTACACCCGATTATTAACGAATAGAGTGGGTATGAAGAGTCAACAAGCTTTTTATTCCAACCTATAAAGACCTTTTATAATATTGTGTACTAAAGATAAAGTAAAAAAAAAATAATAATAGAATCTGCTGGATATTGAAAAATATCTCAAACACTAACAAAAAAAACTCCTCATCTTATTTTGAAATAAGCAACCTCTAAAAATAAATAAAAGAGGCCCGTTAAGGAAAAAACAAACACCACCTGAACATAATACTTTGCTATAGGCTTGCAACATACAAAGAAAACCCTCTTTATCTGCTAAATTAAAAAGGTAATTCAATTTCAGTAGGCAACCAATACAATCTGAAAGAATTTCTCTGAGGAGGGATTTAGAAAAACTGAGAGATTTATAGTTAAGTGAACTGGGAGTACAATAAGATTACTACATAATGGGTTTACAATAATTTGAATCAAGTAGGATTTGGGACCAATTGTGTATAATAAACATAGTAATAGTGTGCAATGTCTGTTAGTAGCCATAAAGGTCAAAAAGGTATTATCATGCTTGAAAGGTATATTAACTCATGTGCTGTAAATAGAAAGTTATTTATTTTTTTTTAAACATTGGTAATGTGTATCTTTGAATGTACACATTGCATTGTAGAACTGAAAATGGTTCTGAAGTAAAAGTAATAAAAACCTGCTCACGACTTTTTGACAATCGTGGTGACTTGTCCATTAAGAAAATTGTGCAAAGAACATAACACTGAGATTTCACTTACAGCTATGGAATAAGTTCTTTACAGTAAAAAAAAAAAAAATGAAGTTATTATTTTTACAATAAAAATTATTAATAGTACATGTTTGTTGTTGTACAGAAATATCTGATTGCTATTTGGAGGTCAAGAAGTAATGTATTGCTGATACACAATTGGAACTTGATTAACAACCACAAAAGAGATATGGGAAAAATTGATAAAGTTAAGACTTGCTTTCATACTAACATGAGTTTAATTAATCTAGTAATCTGTTTAGTCCACTAACAATTGAATCCTATAGAACAGAGCAAAGTCTACGGTGATACGGTAGTGAGAGGTTCTTACAGATTTTGTGGAGAACTGTAAGATACAGCTAGAATTCAACTAATCTGAAGAAAGGAGTTTCCACAAGTCAGGGTTAATGACACGTCAAAATTGTTAAAGCCAAACTTTTTATATCTGTTGACTACACACAACTTGCAATATTTAGTGATTGATTTAAAAAGTTAAATTAGTCTCTTACAGGGTTATTCACTTAAGTGAGCATTCAATGTGAATTTAAAGTAAATTTCAAATGTAAGATTAACAGTCAAACTGTAAAAAAACTCTGTTAGCTATGCTTTTAGACCAGCTGCTTAGCCCTTAAATTTTAAATTCACTTTGAATTCACCTTGAATTCTCACTTTGGTAAATAACCCCTGTTTGTATTATACTTGTGCAAAGTGGCCCTGTGGTCTCTTTACAAATATAGCATGTTACATTTTTCATTTTTTTCACATTGAAAGTTGCCAGATTGGTTACGTTGCCTTTGAGACTGTATGGTAGCCCAGGAATAAGAATAACCCCCATGATGACATACCATTTGCAATAGTAGACAACCCAAGGTATTGCAAATGCGGTATATCCAGTCTTTTGTAGTAGCCACTTTGTCACAAACATGGTCTCAAAGGCAATGTAACCAATTTGGCAAATTTCAATGTGAGAAAACTGAAATGCAAGCCTTACATTTGACTCTGTAAGTTTTGAAAACACCATAAAACCTGTTCATAAGGGGTACTATTATACTCGGGAGACTTTGCTGAACACAAATATTAGTGTTTCAAAACCGTAAAACGTATCACAACAATTATATTGTCAGTGTAAGTGCCGTTTGTGTGTGAAAAATGCAAAAAACATAACCTTCACTGAATATATCATTATACCACTATATATGTAGAATAATATATATATATATATATATATATATATATTATATATATATATATATATATATATACATATATATTTTAATTATTTTTATTAATATATAGGTATATATAGTGATGTATATAGATATATATATTATTTTGTTCTAAGTTTATTTTGAGATATATATATATATATATATATATATATATATACATATATATTAATATCAAAATACAGTTAGAATGAAATTACACAATATATATACATTTTAATTTTTTTTATTATGTATTATTTTTAATTTTTAACGTATTAATATATTTATTTATTTTATATATATATATATATATATCATTATATATATATATATATGTATATATATATATATATATGTATATGTATGTATATATATATATATATATTTAATTACTATCATTCTACATGTATTTTGATATTAATATATATATATATACATATCATTATATGTATATATTAATATTAAAATACACTTAGAAAGTATATGTGTATGTATGTGTAAGTGTATTTATATATATATATATACATATATACAATAAATATATACATATATGATCTAAGTATATATTATTTTATTTTACACTGTGTTTAAACTTTATTTAACTTTATTTCAGGCAGCAGGGGGACTACCTGTAATTCCAGGCACTCCCCCTGCTGGCACTGCTATGGACGGCTATTCCGTCCATGTGATTGTGAGGTCCTCGCAAGAACCTCACAATCACATGGCCCAGAAGGGCCGGATCAGCAGCAGGGGGACTGCCTGGGATTCCAGGCAAGTCCCCACATCGCAATCGCCAGCGTGGGATCGCAGCAAGCAGGTAAGTGCATAGGAAGGCAGAGACGTATTATGCCACCCGCCGGCGTTTAGAGTCAGGTCCCTAAGGATAGCATAGTACGCCCACTGTCCTTAAGGGGTTAACAATTACTTAACATTTACCCAATAAGTCAGTTGCCCTGTTTTGCAAGATTGCCCATATTACTATATTGCGGGCCATATAACCATATCGCAACACATATTGTTGTGACATCCCATAATTATTGTTATATATGTTGTCATATAACCTTCAAATTTACCGCCATAGTTTGTGAAAGTATCTTCTCTAGAGCTATAGACACAAGAAGACACAACTTCGTCTTTCTATGTCTGTCCATCGGGCCCCAGCAGTCACTGGAGATCCTACTCACTTGTCTATGAACTGAATCTTTGTTGGGGGTGTCACGGCTTGCAAGTGAGCTATCTATCAATAGAATATGCATATTTCGCAAGTCATATTAGTTTGCATTGAACAAATTTTGTACACAAATGTACATTCATGTATCCACAATATTGGTGTATTAGGTATACCTCTAAGTCAGTAAGTTTGACTAATATTGGTAGTGAAGGCATTAATACCCCACAGTGTTGGACATATTTGAATGTACTCACTAATCAGTGAATTGTTTTGTGTTGACATTTTTATAACAAAACCTATACTGAAAATATACTGTACTGAATGTTTGTAATGCTAACATTTGACCTAATTGTATTTTTTTTGGCAACGTACTGTTTACTGAATATTTGAATAACCCTTGCTGTCTGTGCTTTATTTAGTTGCGATGCAAAAACAAGCAAAAATCAAGAACTTAGAGACATTGATTCACAAAGTCATATTATAATTAGTAGTTTAATGTGTGAATTATATTAAAACAACAAATATTCTGTATTTGACATGAAAATAAAAATGAGTAAGTTTTCTACATTTAAACCTTCCATGTTGAAGAATAAAAGACATAGTCTTTTTGACTATGAATAATGCAGAATATGTAAAAGTGAAATCAGCATTTGCAGTCAATGTGATATATCATGGCATTCATTGGAGAGCACTTAAAATATGTGCATTATTTGGTCTCTGAAGATTTATTTTAATCCAGATGTAAATTTAAGGGTTTTCTATATTTGTTTGTTGCACTTCTATATGAGGACACATTCTGCCACCCAGTGGGCCTAATCATACACACATTTACTTCAGTTTACATCAGGATCATGACTAGGAGATAATCAGACTTGTATGCCACTGCTAAAATCACAAAATCCGGGACTGAAATAGTCAAATAGAAAAATGTGTATATTATGTTTATTATTAACCATATTTTCACATTCACATGCAAAGCAAAGCACATATTCTTTATGTTGTATCTTTTTGGATGGGGGCATGTACATTAACCCTTTTAGGACCAATAACATCTCAGATATCTTGAAGTAACCAGGGATATGCCTCATCCTTGTCCTGTAGAGGTTAAAATTAACTACAAGGTCCGTTCACTAAAACTCAGTTTGTGTGGCTTGTATTGACTGGCACTATTTAGACCAAAAATAACACTCTGGGTAAAACTATTTCTCAACTAAAATAGAGATTTTAACTAGGTTGATTCTTGTAAGCAATGTTTGACAATTAGTCCCTATATTTCCCCAAAAAAACATTAGAATCTTAAAGATTAACAGTTGCTGAATCATATTCATAAATATGTTCATAATATATGCATATTTAGTTAAGAATTTGTTTTTAAATTTCAAGTAGAAGTTTTTTTTATTGTACACTTTCAAAATTGTTTTTCATTGCAACCACAACAAAAGTGATAACAATAGAAATATACACTGCCTTACTTTTAGACTTATTTTATTACAGTTATTGAATCAAAATGTTCTATCATTCTAAGCACATGGTCAGAACACAGTGTGAACCGTAAATGTACATGCAGTATAGTGAAGATATATTAGACAACCCACCGAATAACATCCCATTGAGAGCCCTGAGAACAAAATCAAAACAGAAGCTTGTATATGTCCGATCAACAAATGCACAAGTAAGACAAAATCTATGCTGCCAAAACCACAAATAAAACCGAGAGCCTGGCATATCATGTCCTGGTTTAGTGATAGTTTTGTCCACAAATTCTGGAGTTATGTTGTCATACACGTTTAGGATTTTTTATTATTGATTTCGTGTTTTGGTTGTAGACCTCAGATATTCAAGATTATGGTGACTGTTTTTCTTTTATATATATATATTTATGTATATTTTCTTTTTTTGTTCATGGGTATAAATACAGACAAATTGGCAGTGCCACTACAGCATCCACAGGCATGACATTACAACATTTTAAACAGGTATATGGCTTTGAAACATTAGCACATTTTTATATTATAAAATAAACAGGCTAGTCATATATGTGATTAGTTGGTCATTCGTGTCCTAGCTATAGGCATATTAGATTAAGTGGTTTATAAAGACACGCGGAGAGTGTAATAGGAGTGTAAACTTGGAATCACTTGAACACTGGAATCTACAGAGCCAGCTAAACTTGCATGGGCTATAGGCAAAATGATAGGGACTGAGAACTTGAGCAGACGAACCGCATATGGTGAGAAGTCCACATAGTAGGGAAGCACTGGGTATCCACTGGTCGGTCCACAAAGGTGGCTGCAGAGTTAGTACTCAAAGCAGTATCCCCAAATAGTCCCCAACGGCAGAGATCTCAGGCTTTGCGATATGGGCCACATGTTGTAATCCTCCTGTCAGCCGCCAACCCAGGAGGGGGGCAACCCGCCTCCGCAAGCTGAACCACAGGTAAGTAGGGCTGATGTGTCTTTGCCTCAGGGCTGCTCCAGAACCAGCCGCACATGTCATCAGATGCTGCCTTCCACTGCTGCTGCTTGACCTCTAACAAAAGCTCAGCTACGGGAATGTCGGCCATCTTATGTTGGTAGAAGCCTTGCACATATGTGGCCTCCAGTGTCCGCCAGACCTCACAGGCAGCATCACAAGTTCCATGTGGTGAAAATCCAGGAAAGCACAATTACGGAGCAAGGGGTTCCTCCATGATGCAGAGAGAGGTAAGCAGTTGCTTAACTGCGAAGTCAAGCCTGGAAATTGCAATTTAATCTGTATATTCAAGATTTGGTGAGGAGCCCAACTCAGACACATCTGCTTGGCCTAACTGCCAGATCCCCCTCCCCCCAACTTCTGCTTTTTCATATTTTTTTTCCATTATTGGTTTGTTTTCTTGGTACATTTATAGAGTATATTTACTCTGGGATATGTAAAATTGCATTAAGCCTCATTGTCTATTATTTTCAGAAGCGCTTTGTCTTAAAAATAAAGTTTAAAGTAGAAACCCAAACTGTTGCTTTTACCTGTATCCTGGCACTAAGAACCCCTCTTGATTCTGTGCCAGTCATTGTTAGAATTATGTCTTTTGCTCTTGTCAGTCTGCATACAAAGAGCATAGATAGAAGAGGAGAAGGACAAACCAGTTGTGATACTTATCAAAGTGTTCCAAAAAGTGAAAAGGAAATTTCTTCATAATTTCATCATAATCTGAAGTGACATTTTTCTTTATAGTAAAATCCACCTGTTGCAAAAAATCACATTTCAGAAGAATGACAAATATACTGTAGCAGGAAAAGAAAGGTGAAACTTTACAAATTTTTGCCAGAAAAAAATGGTAAGAATAAATTATAAATTGTAAAAAAAAGTGTCATCAAATTGAGTACATACATAGAGGAATACAGTACATATCATAATGAAAACAGGTAACATGGAGGATGGCTGAGACTCAACCTGGTTGGGCACGACTGTGTACTCCTTTGGCCTAATTGGGCCTCGGGGGGAGAGGGAGGTCTGTATTACCTCCAAGTCTCGAGGGTGTATTGGGTTGGGGGTTTACTGAAGATTCCCTTCAGTTGTTTGCAATCTAAGTGTGCAATTGAGTGGGGGTTTGGAGTTTTAGGTATTAGTATCGTGGGTCTGACTTGTGATGTAGTAGTCGCGTCAGTCCTACGGTGGATTGATTAGGCTCTGAGGTTGCCTCCCAACCCGTGTTAAATTGTGGACATCGTAACCCTTTGGCTCGTGACTAGTAATGCAGGGTGGGTAGTTCAAACCTTCGGGGTGTGTCCAATTACCTGTCTGGTTATTTTGTAAGTTGTGCATATGCATTCGGAATATTGAGTAGTAAGGGGGTAGGGATGGGGGGAGTAGAAAAGGGGGGGGGATAGACCGAGAGGAGTCCAGTGTGCGTTGGCTCCACTGCATTTTGACGTTGAGGCATGGTGTTGGTGTGTCTGGTTTGGGTGTAATATAAGAAACTGGATTTACGTATCCATGTATGGTTTGGACAGGAATCTTGTCCAAGGTCCCCACACCTTTTGGAAAAGGGTGAGTTTATGTGAAATGGAGGCCTGTATTTGCTCCATATTTTTCAGAGCATCTACTTTAGTGATCCATTCTCTGTTCGTTGGTGTGGATGAGTTTTTCCATTTGACTGGAATGAGTAGATTAGCTGCTGTGAAAAGGTGTGTTAATAGTTGTCTTTGTGCCTTGGGGATGGTATGTGGTAGTAGTAAGCTGTATTCCCGACACTACCCTGATCATTGTCACTATATTGGACCAGTATCTCTGGGTTTGCGGACATTGCCACCAAATGTGGGCCAGAGACACTCCTTGTTGTGTGCATTTCCAACAGATGTCTGGATTGTTAGGGAATAGAACATGAAGTTTGGATGGGGAGTAGTGCCATCTAGAGATCCGTTTGTAATTGCCTTCCTTTAAGGTCATGCTAATAGTCGTCTTATGTGCTTGATAGAATATGGTTTTCCATTGTGTCATTGTGATTTGAATGCTGAGGTCTTCTGACCATGCTTCTGTGAATTTAGGAAGGTTGGCTTTGTGGTCTGTTTGGAGGATCTTGTACAGGATCAAGAGCTGTTTTATTCGTATATTTCGTGTTTTGCAGTGTATTTCGAAGTCGGAAAGGGGTCGCAAACCTTTCAACAGGCATGGATTCGTTTGCAAGAAGTGTCGCAGCTGGGCGTGGTGGAATGCTTGCATTGTTGTTGGGGCATCTGTGACCGTGAGGTTGCTGAGCAATTTCAGCTCACCTCTGTCTAAAATGGCTCCCAGAGCCAGGTATGACTGGTCATAGGTACGCCGGTAGTCCCAATAGTGCGAGGCTATCTATCCTGGCTCAAAGAGTGAATTGTGAGAAATTGGGTACAGAGGGGATGGGTGCTGGAATATGTCGATGGCTTCTTGTATTCTGTCCCATATCGTGAGTGTGTGTGGTATCGTGGGGTGTGTGTCATGGTCCGTGACCAGCTTTGATGTGTGTGCTTTGTGCCATGGGGCTATGTGTGGAGGGACTTTGAGCATAGCTGCTTCCAGTTTAACCCATTGGAGTGTCAGTGGGTTTTGGGACCATTCGTATATTCTGGTGAGTAGGGTCGCTTTATAGTAGACCTGTGTCTAGTTAGAATCTCGTATGATATTTTGGGGTGTTTGTGTGCCCAGATAAATGTGGTGGAAAGACATATAAATTTGTCAAAGAATGTTTTGGGTATGGCTATGGGTAGGGTCTGAAATAAGTATTGTAACTTCGGGAGGGTGTTCATTTTAAGGATATTTATTTTGCACAGCTAGGAGAATTGCGGTTTTTGCCAGGCCTGTAGGTCTTTGAATATACTACTAGAGGTGATTTAACTCTTCCATGTAAACATTATTGTTTTAATTAAATGTCAATGTTTTACATGGAAGGGTTAAAATTGCAGGACCACTTCACCAAAACCACTAAATTGAGATTAAGTCATTTTGGTGAGTCTAGTGGTTCTTTAATGGTGTATAAACACAAACCTCAAATGAAAACTGAGCTGTTAGGTGTAGTCACTATAAACCCAGAATGGCCCGTGATTACCACACGTTTTGATGAGATTACAGTTTCCATTAGAGAACTAGATAGGCAGCATGATACACTGAGGATAGAGTAGTTACATATAAACAAATAATTTTAATTATTTTTTATTCATTTTCCACTACAAAGGGTTAGACCAAAGTCAGCAACCACTGAAACATGTAATGCTAGGTAATTATGAAATGATGAACCATAAGGATCTCTCAAGCGTATTTAAGTGGATCCTGACTGATGACTTGACTTCAATGGGATTTCTCTGAGCACCTACCTAGTCATGTTTTAAATTTGTTGTTGACTTTCTTCTTACTGTAACAAAGCAGAAGTTTATATGAAAGCACACAGTTATTTATAAATGTGAATAATAATAATAATAATAATGCACAAGTACACCTTAATGCTTCAAGGATATTCTATCACATGTAACAAATGGATCCATGGAAACATCAGAATAGTCACAGCATGTAACATTATTAAAAGTTGACTATGTTCCAATGAAATATAAACTAAAACATTCTTTATTCTCTGTTTAACCTCATCTTGTCAGTCAGTCATTAAGCAAAATATCATAATATATAAAACCTTACATGACTCCTTAAAAATGAAGTACAAGATTTTCTTAGATATTTGGAGGTCCAACTTTCTAGAGGTCCAGCTTTACAATTGAAACCATATTGAAGCTGCTATAACACTACTATCTTTGCCACATAGATAACAGCTTTCTACTCATGCACTAGGTGAGTAATTAGACATTGGCTTCTGTTACATGAATGTGTTACGGTCGGAATAAAATAATCACATTTTCCTTTCATTTAACAAATACAGTTGGGGTATTATTTAGGATGTCTTACCTATCCAATGAACACTTGAAAGGAAAACACATTTTCTCACCTATATATTTAGCAATATTCCGCTACTTTCTCTCATTCCTTAGAAAAATTAAAACCCAGCATTATAGATCAGGACAAATGAGGTAATCTTTCAAAAAGATCAAGGTGATACTAATTAGGAAGGTAATGTTTCATTCCATTTCCTTCATAAAAAAATTAAAAGGCATGAAGATAAAAGGAGTAGGAGCAGTCTCTTCTCAGTCTGCCTGTTGTCGGTCAGTCATTCGGTCAGTCGTTTGCTATGTCTGTCTGTCTATCTATCTATCTATTGTGTTCAGCTGACTGGCTTTAAGTGATCATCATAAATAAATGAATATAATAACATATGGTTGGTTGAAAAGAATATAATATATTTCAACTTTATTTTAATAAACATAATCATGATTGCTGCAATAACAAGATTATGTCAAGAGAGGAACCTTTTTGATTCCTAATAATAAAAGGTGTGACACTTTCAGGCTGTTGGTCTGCAACTTTAACCTTAGTTGTAGCACAGTTGCTATGGGCTGCCTTTCTATTTTTCACTTTATTTCTATTCATATCTGAAGTTTCTGACTGTCTCTGCAACTGACAGCATAGCTGGTTTTGTTGGTACAGCTGTAACTGTCAAAATATATTACTTTCATTGTGAAGCTGCATTTGTGACTGTCAGTATCATGTATTCCATAAACTATGCAGATATAAACTTTAGCCAGTGTTTGTTTTTTGTGGAAAAGATTCAGATTCCATCCTGCACAAATTGTAAAAAAAACAAAAATAGGGGAAAACAACCAGATCAACCAAATCAGAAAAATACAAATAAAATGAAAAGAGATTTATAAAGTCTATTTGAGTAAACTTGACTTGAAATGGATTGTAGTAAATCTTAAACACTTACATCAATAGAGACATTTTTTTACAAAATATAGTATACTCTCAAAAATAAACATGAAAAGATTACATTGTGTATAATCATTTTTACTACATGCCCCTGCTGTCTAACTACATAGTTACATAGTTACATAGCTGAAAAGAGACTTGCATCCATCAAGTTCAGCCTTCCTCACATTTGTTTTTTTTTCTCTAGGTAATGTTAGGCTGGGAAACCTTGGGGCCTGCCATTCATGTGGAAAAATACTTTGACATGTACCACCAGAGTGTGCAGACCACATACAGTCACCTCTTTCAGTAGGATAATGCACTCTGCTACTCTAGAAACATTGTTCAGAAATGGTTTGAGCACCATAACAAATAGTTCAAATTGTTGCCTTAGCCTCCAAATTCCCCAGATCTCAATTCGAGCATTTGTGGGATGTCCACAAAGTCTCTGATCAATGGAGGCCCCATATTGCAACTTGCAGTACTTAAAAGATCTGCTAAAAATGTATTGATGCCAGATACCACAGGACACGTTCAGAGGTCTTGCGGAGCTTATGCTGCAAGGGCCTCCACCCATTCTAGGTCCTCCCCCATGTCCCCCCCCCCCATTGTTTCACAGGCTCCATCCTACCTTCATCATAGGTAAGGTGGAGCGTTACCTTCATTATAGTAATTAAGGATTTTTATTTATTTATTTTTACTTTTCTAATGTGCACTGGCCAGCCTCCACATAATTAACCCTCTAGGCACCCAGAATTTCTAACTATTTTCCTGCTGCCAATTTCAGGTCTTGTTCGGGGCCTAGTTTACAAAATCCAGACATTACTTAATTCCATGAACAATGTCTGTATTTTGCAGTCTGAATTGCAGCAAGATGGTTTTTCCCATTCATTACTGGGTCATTCGACCTTTAGCGAATAACCCCGAAAAAGTTAACATTTTGCATGACATGTAATTCAATCCTCAGAAGTACATTCGTTATTTTAAAGGAACACCACAAGTACCATAACTACAACATCTCACTTTGCAGGCCTTAGCTCAGGAAAGCTAAAGGAAGGTTCTGTTGAGGAATTCTGGCTTTAAGGAGATGGAAGTAATGGCAGGGTGTGGCACATGGGCATCACAGTGAGCTCAAGTAGTTATGGTGCTTTTTATAATCCTTTGCTTTTGTAAGCATCCATCATGTAGTAATATTTGTTTGTCAAACTACAATAATAATAATAATAATAATAATAATAATAATAGTGATTATATTTAATAATACAAATAAAATAATAATAATAGTTTTTTAGTTGTGGTTGCCACTACAAAACTCGGATTTTTAACTTTGGCAAAATAAAATGTTTAATCTATTCCTTGAATTGAAGTTGCATTAACCCATTTATCAATCTCACAATCTTTTCAATACATTTTAAATAACTCGGCCATTTTTATGGCTTTGCAATTTTGTCCTAAAATGTTCCATTCTCTTGTCAATTTTCTGCAATTATTGGTTTAGCGAATAAAGTTCTATGACTTATTACAAATAAAGCATCTTGATTCTATAATGTCATTTACAAATCCATTATCATTAATCATTTAAAGAATTGCAACTTTAGATGCATATGAATATTGTGCCTAATTTTATAATCCTTTAGACAGAACATAATTAACAAGTGGGTCCTGTTGTTAGGCCAATAACAGCACTGTGGCAGTAAGATTCATGTTACCATGTTTCCATCTAATTTTATTTCCCAGTCATGACAGCGGACTCAGAAGTTGAGGTGAGAGGAGTTTGAATAATGATTTATCTCAGTTCTGTATGCAATGCAATTATAATTTGACAGAGAATTTATCTTTCAAAATGCTGAATCAAAGGACACTATATCAAAAAGCAAGCTGAAAAATAATTTTGGGAATAATGTTTTTTTTTTGTTTTGTTTTTTCACTTAATAACCCTCCGGGGACAAAATCTAATCTTTTATGTATTGCATGGGGCAACTGCCCTGGACTTTGAAATTACAGTCTGTTTATATAAATAAAATGTAAAAAAAAAAATACAGCAAGTTTTTAACTACGAAAACATGGCAGAAAGTGCATGGTTATGAAGTTCAGTATGAATCTGAATGTTGAGCTATGTATTAGTGTTTAGAAGCTGTTCAATAATCAGACTATTATTAATACAGGGAGTGCAGAATTATTAGGCAAGTTGTATTTTTGAGGATTAATTTTATTACTGAACAACAACCATGTTCTCAATGAACCCAAAAAACCCATTAATATCAAAGCTGAATATTTTTGGAAGTAGTTTTTAGTTTGTTTTTAGTTTTAGCTATGTTAGGGGGATATCTGTGTGTGCAGGTGACTATAACTGTGCATAATTATTAGGCAACTTAACAAAAAACAAATATATACCCATTTCAATTATTTATTATTACCAGTGAAACCAATATAACATCTCAACATTTACAAATATAAATTTCTGACATTCAAAAACAAAACCTTCAGCCTTTCTTATCTTGGCCATGTCTCTGAGTATTGCACACCTTGTGCTTTTGGGCACTCCAGTGATGTTGCAGCTCTGAAATATGGCCAAACTGGTGGCAAGTGGCATCGTGGCAGCTGCACGCTTGACTTTTCTCAGTTCATGGGCAGTTATTTTGCGCCTTGGTTTTTCCACACGCTTCTTGCGACCCTGTTGACTATTTTGAATGAAACGCTTGATTGTTCGATGATCACGCTTCAGAAGCTTTGCAATTTTAAGAGTGCTGCATCCCTCTGCAAGATATCTCACTATTTTTGACTTTTCTGAGCCTGTCAAGTCCTTCTTTTGACCATTTTGCCAAAGGAAAGGAAGTTGCCTAATAATTATGCACACCTGATATAGGGTGTTGATGTCATTAGACCACACCCCTTCTCATTACAGAGATGCATATCACCTAATATGCTTAATTGGTAGTAGGCTTTCGAGCCTATACAGCTTGGAGTAAGACAACATGCATAAAGAGGATGATGTGGTCAAAATACTCATTTGCCTAATAATTCTGCACTCCCTGTATAGAATATTTGGGACATAATAACTGATTTAGCCTGCATGAACAAAAGTAAGTGTAAAAAAAAAAAGATTTTTAAAATGAGCCCTGATGCCAAAACCTTCTAGTTCCATGGCCCTTATGTAGGTGACTACGTATTAATTCTACATGAAGTGGGGACTGATCACTGTTCCTTCCCCATCCTGATGGGTCTTAGACTAAGATATAACATTGTCCCCTTGACTTGCTAATTATACAGTACATTAGTTTCTTGAGAAGCGATATTAGTCTAGAATTTGTTTGCAGAATAACCAATAATTGCAGCATTAAATTATACAAAAATATATTTTTTTAACTGTTATAATGTAGTTTTGGGACAACATGGTTTGGGAAGATCATCTCTTCATTAAGTTGAATGCATTACTGAGTAAAATTATGCATGCAATTAAAACCTGAGTTGTGTTACATGGTTTGAAACAATAGCAGGACAGAAAAAGGAAAAAAAAAGAAAGAGAAAAGTGTACATAATATTTTTTAAGATGGTTATTTGTTCGTTCATTCATTAATTAATTAATTTATTAGTAAAATGTGTGTATTCGGCCACTAAACATTTTCCTATGTGCAGCTATAGCATTAATGTATTAGTGAATAACTTAAGTGTGTCTACAGGCTTGGAGTAACAGGTAATAAATATAATTTTTTCATATTTCAAGTGAGCAAAACATGTGGTATTGGTGCCCATGGAATATTTCAGTAGTCTGTCCTATTTCAGAAAGGTAATGAACATAATTTCAATGTATTTTAATTTATATGAATACCAATTCATGTTGTAGAAAGGTATAGATAATTCTGTTTTATAATATTCAGTGTATCTAATAAACATTTGACAAGTACTATTTTTTTTTTTTTAGATGTATATAAGGTGGATATTTTCTGACTAACACATTTTAATTACTCCAAACTTCCCACTTTGTCTTCAGTGTTTGTCTTAATGCAACTGGAATGTTTATGTCAAATTATGGCCAAAGTTCAATTCAAGATCCTTTAAATGTCAGGGATCGTTTAAATTCACAATTAGTGTATGTCACATTGTAGACAATTGTTACTTCATTTACATAGGTACATCAAATATTAGTCATGAACAAATACATCCGAATCATTAATAAAAAGTTCAAATCCTTTGATAATGACATCAAAGTGAATGGTGTATGATTTTATTAATTTGCAATTCTCAGGATAATAACCTGATCTTTTTAGGAATTAGGGCTATATTTTATGGTGCATTGAATTTCAAAATGTAATATTTGACCTTTGACACAAATAGATGAAAATAGCTTCTGATCTTACTTGTTCACATAAATTTGAAAGTGTTTGTTGACATAACATAGGCTTTTAAATGCTGATAAGCTTTATTAAATCGATCTGAATATTCAATACATTATATGCACTGATCAGCCATAACATTAAAATAACTGCCTAATATAGTGTAGATCCCCCTCATCCTGCCAAAACAGCTCTGATGCATCGAGGTATGGACTCTACAAGACTTCTGAAAGTGTCCTGTGGTATATGGCAAGATATTAGCAGCAGATCCTTTAAAGGGACACTATAGTAACCTGAACAACTTTAGCTTAATGAAGCAGTTTTGGTGTATAGAACATGCCCCTGCAGCCTCACTGCACAATCCTCTGCCATTATGGAGTTAAATCCCTTTGTTTATGAACCCTAGTCACACCTCCCTGCATGTGACTTACACAGCCTTCCATAAACACTTCCTGTAAAGAGAGCCCTATTTAGGCTTTCTTTATTGCAAGTTCTGTTTAATTAAGATTTTCTTATCCCCTGCTATGTTAATAGCTTGCTAGACCCTGCAAGAGCCTCCTGTATGTGATTAAAGTTCAATTTAGAGATTGAGATACAATTATTTAAGGTAAATTACATCTGTTTGAAAGTGAAACCAGTTTTTTTTTTTTTTCATGCAGACTCTGTCAATCATAGCCAGGGGAGGTGTGGCTAGGGCGGCATAAACAGAAACAAAATTATTTAACTCCTAAATGACAGTGAATTAAGCAGTGAAATTGCAAGGGAATGATCTATACAATAAAACTGCTTTATTTAGCTAAAGTAATTTAGGTGACTGTAGTATTCCTTTAAGTTGTGAAAGTTGCAAGGTAGTGCCTCCATTGATCAGACTTGCTTTTCCAGCTCATCCCACAGATGCTCAATTGGATTGAGATCTAGGGAATTTACAGGCCAAGGCAATACCTCGATCTCTTTGTCATGTTCCTTAAATCATTCCTGAACATTTTTTGCAGTGTGTTTGAAAGAAGCCACTGTCATAAAGGGGTGTACATGGTCTGCAACAATTCCTGGGTAAGTGGTATGTGTCAAAGTAGCAGTCACATGAAAGACAGGATCCAAGGTTTTCCAAGCAGAACAGTGTCTAGACCATTAACAAACCGACAGCTTTTTCTATGTCTGTGTTAGGGACCAGGATCCAGACAGAGACAGACCATAGATGCACAACACCTTTATTAATAAAGAGCAAAAAATGAAATAAACCAAAAGCAAAATCCAGGAGGCAAGCAGGGGTCAGGCAGCAAAGCGCTTAGTCAAATGAGCCGGGATCAGGAGAGCAGAGAGCAGCGGAGTCAGGAACAAGGCCAGAAGTCAGGAACCAGGAATACACGAGAAACAGGAAATCACATAAGGGCAAGGAGGTACTGGAACTTGCTGCTTAAATAGGCTGCACTAATTAGCAACAGGGCTGGTCACTAACAATCAGGTGAGTAACCGTGGCAACATTAATGAAGGAGCTGATCATTAAAATCAGCTGAGACACAGAGTAAGGAAGGGTTGCTGTTTAAAACAGCAGAGAAACCCTGACAGTCTGCTTCCCTGCCAGACCCATAAAGCCAATGAAGTGGTAATAAGAAATGGAAAAAAAGGAATAGAACAATAAACTAAAGGAAGCAGAATAGAGGCAAAGGTTTGATATTGACAGTACATGCCAGGATGGGTGCACCCTCTTTAGACAAACATTGTTTGTGACACTCATTACATCCCCTCTCTATTTCTGACCTGTAAAAGTTGGCAGATCGGTTACTCCAAACACAAAGAAGAGGACAAGGCAGCAAGCCTATCCCTTGAGCAGTTTGTCTGCTCAATCAAATAATAATAATAATAAATAATAGTAATATAAAAATAACATTTTATAAAATATATAATAATAATAATTAGTAAGATTCCATTTTTATTACACTCCTAATTTTGTTTATTCAGAGAGCACTATTGTAGTTTCCTTTTTATTTGGGGTTTTACGGTCTCCATATTGCTGAGATATCTGCTGAGCACAACTACTCCCGTATCGTATAAGTGGGGATTGTACCACTGTATGCCATTTATCCTAGAGCTGGTTAAAGATCTATTAAATATGAGTAGGATTACATAACATCTACCTACCATTTGAATAAGACTTTGTTGCGATATACTACACCATTTGGTGTTTTGTTTCTGCTTTCTGCAATATCTTTATGGATTCCAAGCTGGCTCCTGTCCTGGTACTGAGATGACTTCACCCCCTAAAGAATTTAGCTGTCTTCTTTCCAAGTTTATTTGGACTTTTTTTTTAAAACAAATATATTTTAAGCTGGTTTTATTACTGTGTACATTTCTTGTTACCATTTAATTGGTGCAATCTTCCTCTCCTTTTGTTTTTAATGTTCTATTCTCATTTGGGGGTTTGAGGGAGCCCCCAAATGAGGTGTGCTGCCTTCTCTTTTACTTTTTTGGTTTGGTTGTATAAGCGCTTACCCTTTGTTTTACCCTTTGAAGAACCATATTAAGAACTTTCGCAGTTTTGTACGCTGATACACAGAGTTAAATCAACCATCTAGACTCTCTAACATTTCTGTGTAACAGTATCTCTGCTTATGTTGTAGTTATGTCAACTGACAGCAAAATCCCAGTAGTTCACGAAGTTCTAGGCTTCAACCTTCAAATGAAGGTAACTGCAAAAACACTGCATCTATATGCTGCCACTGAAGCAGAAATATCTAGAGCAAGGAAAACTTAGGTGGACCTCTTTCTGCTTACCTGAAGTAAATGTTACACATCGGTCAGCAATACAAAGTGCAGTAATACATAACCCAGCTAACAAAACAATAAACTGTGCTTTCTATAAACTAATAGTAGATGTTCTATGGCTGCTGTTCCCCTGTTCATATGTGATGAGTGGAACAGAGACTTGTGATAAACTACTTATCCTATAAATCCCTGCTCAACAGAAGCCATAGACTGAAACGATAGGCTCATGATTTGTGAAGCCTCTTTCTGGTTGTCAAGTAGATGTCTACGTCTACCAGCAGTTGTACTTGCATGTCCAAATAAAGTAGCTCTAAGAACTTTAAAAGTTAAGGTAAGTATTTTTTGTGTGCATATTTTGATGTATTGTTTTTGTGTAATGTCTTTCAAAATTGTAATACTACCTATTTTGCTTTATTAGCTTTTTAAGGCTTTTTGACTCTATCGGACTCCCAAATAAATACATCCATAGTATCTGAAATTTCTTAGAATATGATCTCATATGACTTTTATGTTGCTATAATAATGATAGCTGCAGTGCATTGTTCATGAAATATTGTCTTTTTTTTACTGTGTTAGTAAATGACATGGTTAAACAAGAGTCAAAGGCTTTTATAACACAGTGCATGTTTCCTTTTATTTTTGCAGAATAGAGTAGTTTTAAATATTGCATGCTTAGCTAATTTATTAGATTTTCTTGAAATAGATTTTCTTTTTTGTTTTGTAGCATCTTGTAATTGTGATGTATTCAATGATATTATCTTCATTTCTCAATGCTTCCCCTTATTTGCATTTTTATCTTCTCTTCTGTATTTTTCTCTGTCTCTCTATTGATTGAGAGACGCTAAAGATTCAGTATAGAGTCAACCAAACTGGAACTCGACTTTTATCACTCTCTGAACAATTCCTCAGGGACAGAATGTCCTTGCTGAAACACAGCTCAACACTAATTCCTGGTAACAGTTGCTTCTGACAGTAATGGATCATGCTGGCACCTAAATTTAAAATTAATCTTCTTCTTATCCTCTTTTTAACAGTGATGGCTTGGTCAACAATACCTGAATTTGACTTTTTCATTTAAAATGAATAAAAATTATTGGATATTACTGTGGCTTATTTTAGATGTCTGTTCTTTGTAAAAGAAAATTAATTATTAATTTGAAACTTCTATTATGCCAAAAAAATGACATAATATATTTTGAGGTAAGACTTGTCAATTCAGGTAAAGTTAAAACTATCAACTATTTCTGCCCGGAGTGTATATACTATACTTTCAGAAACCCATCAATGCGACTTATAATCCATTATCCATGTTATCTCTAATACACTGAAGATTACTCTATTTAGTTCTACATACAATGCAGCTGAAAATGTACCATCTAAATTATCATAAATTCGCTGCTACATTCAAAAGTATTGAGTAACTACCTTGGAAGCCGAATCTAAATGTCAAAGCCTGATCTAAAAAATCCATAGGATGAACATGAATTTATCTCTCTTAATAGTTGAAATGCAATAAACGATTCATGTTAAAATCAATAGTGCAGCCAATGATTTTCAGTGTTTTGTATTTTCAAAATATCATTATGAAGTTCAATTTTTGTATACACAATACTTACCATTTAGTTTGCTACAACAGGGTTTGAATGTCACCTGTTGAAGTTGTATCACTCAATGGATTATAAGCAGTATGTATATTATATAATATGTAAAGTGTAAATTTTTACATAAAGAAAAAAAAAATAATAATCTAAATATTACTGTGACGGAACGCCGTCACTGAGTACCATGCCCACCTGTGCCCACTTGCTTGCCCGCATTATTTTCAGGCCTCCATGCTGGGGATCACCTAATCACTGTCTGGGGGAGATCCAGGAGCCTCGTGCCTGCAGCTGGATTGTCAGCGAGGCAGACAGCAGGGGTCCCCTACCCGGGAGCTATGAGTCCTGGCTAGTGGCTGCCCAAAGAGCGCTCTCTCCGGTGCTACATAAGTGGAGATATCCACCAGAGAGAGAGACGCAACCCCTAGCTGACCCCCTGGAGCTAGGGGTTGGCTTCACAGCCGCAGAGTCGCGCCGACCACCTGGAAGTCTTTTTCGACCAATAGTTGGAAGGAGCTCCTATTCATACTGGGTTCACACCCTTTCTCCTGTTAGGCCGGCATGAGCGAGCACTAATTGGTCACTGCGGGGTTGAGGTGACCAATAGGAGGAGGAGCTACTATTCCAACTTGGTGCGCACCATTTCTCCTGATAGGCCAGCATGAGTTAAAGGGCTCAGCTTGGAACGTCTCCCCTCTTGGTCACTGTTTGGTTTAGGTGTGAAGTTTGAATTTACCAAACTAAAACTAAGCAATTACATGGAACTAATTGCGGGGATGTACAAAGCCTCAAGCCCACACTTTATACGATGATTTCACAGGCTCTGTAATCTGATAGCCCTGCCATTTGCAGGGATCCTAGCTGGGACCCGGGGCTATCCAGGGATGTATGTTTTATGTGTGTTCCCCATTTCCTTCCCGAGGCACGGGGCCCCCAAGTTTTAGCCAATGTATGTGATGTATCTTATTGTATGTAATTGTTGTACTTTTGGTATCTCCCAGAGCGGTTTATCACTATCTGTAAATCATCCCCCTCCAGCCTGAGACTGAGGGACTTGTGCTGAATAGAATGGAGACCACCAGTGTATACATTGGCTGTACCAATAAAGCATTTCAGTTAGACTCCCAGAGCTGTGTGTTGTCCAATTACTAGGGGGGGAGAAACGGGCTAATCACTGTACCAGCTTGCTCCAGCTCATGGAGGAGGCAGCGGGGAAAGTCCTTGTAAGGACTAAGAGCTCCCAGGGCTGTGTGTCGCCCAGTCCCTGGGAGTGGATAGAGCTTCAGTCCGAGTCGGTGTCAACGTGTCAGTATGAGTCTGTGCCTGACTGTTATTAGGTGAGTTTGTGCATGTGAGTCAGTATGAGTTTGTGTATGCATGTCATTGCGTTTCGGTTATGCATGTCCATGTATGTGTTTTAATGTGTCTACGACTGCATGCTAATGTGTCAATAATTGTATATTAGTTTGTTTATGTGCATTCGTGTGTATCTATTTCTGCATGTCAATGTGCATTCTTTTGTGTCATTGATTGATTGTATGAACATGTTGCTAATGAGGTTGAGGTATGTGTTAACTTATATATCTGTAAAAATTGTGTATTTGGGTGTAAGTATTTACATGTATGTGTTTCTCTGAATGTCAGTAAGGGTAGATTTAGTTTTTTTCATTGAGCACCAAAAATTATTGTTTCATAGCACAATAACTGCTACTTTCACCTGCTGTGATTATGGTGGTTAAAGTGTCAGTTTAAAATCGTGTTATAAATAACAGTTGATTCAGTTACATCAAAGTCACACTGCTATGTCTGCCAACACTTGTGGAATGGTATTATAGTATATTATATTTTGTTGTATAAGTGCTGTACATGCCTGTAATGCAGTTGCTCCATTCATTTTAGTAAATTATGCTCAAACCGATATCCTGGAAGCAAGTCACATATAAATGCACATAATACTTCACCCTTTTCCAAAGCCATAATCACCAGTGCCACAAATATCCAACCGTCAATGCTCATGAGAACAGGTAAATGTAGGATGTGAACGTGGTGTTATATTCTGTAATGCTGTTTTCTATTACTAATAGTTTTCATCTTGTTAAAAAAATAAAATCCTTCAGCCTACTTATTTATCAGAATTTCAACTTGTGCCCATATATTTCCCTCTATCTCCTCCAGTGGCAGATCGGGGGGGAGGCAACGGGGCAATTGACCCCCCGAGAAATCCGACGGTCTCCCTCTTCCTCCCCTGCCAGCCCTGTGATGTGCCTGCGGACCGGAAGGGAGATCAGAGATCAGAGCTCTCCCTCCCCGGTCCGTAGGCACTGTGCTGGCGGCCGGCGGCGGAGGGAGGGAGTGAGAGAGAGGACCCGGAGCTCAGTCTGCAGCTCCTCTGGGTCCTCCTCTCGTGAGATTTGAAGCGTTGCCGCGGTTACCACGGCAACGCTCCAAATCTCGGGAGAATGAACTCTCACCACCTGACCACCAATGAATCCCCCACCGGACCACCAGGGAATGAAATATGTCCCCCCTCCTCCCCAGTAAAGGTAAGAAGGGAAGGGTGGGGGCATAGAATATTTATTTATTTTTAATTAAATTAAAAAATATTATATTATTAAAAAAAAGCCACCCTACCCTGATCACACACACACATACATTGCCCCCAATACTGCCCCCCATTCACACACAAACTACCCCCATACACACAAACTGCCCCCCCATTCACACAAACTGCCCCTATACACACAAACTGCCCCCCATTCACATGCCCCATACACACACTGCCCCCATACACACACACACTGCCCCCCATACACACACACTGCCCCACATACATACACTGCCCCCATATACACACATACTGCCCGCCATACACACACACTGCAATACTCACACACACTGCAACTGTTACACACACTGCATCCCTGACAAACACTGCCGCCCTCACTCACACACTACAACCTTCACACACACACACACACTGCACCACTCACACACACCACTGCTCCTATACCCTACTACAGCCCCATTTCCCAGCAGATCTCAGGTAAGTTGTCAAACTGTTCTTAAACGGTTTGACTACTTACTGTGGGAGGGGGTCCCGGCACTATTGACACCATAACCACTACACTGAGCTGTAGTGGTTATTGTGTCTGGATTATTTCTTTAAATAATCTACAAGTGCCCCTCCCGAGATCAGGCTCTGGATCCGCCACTGATCTCCTCCAGATCTATTTTTCTCCCTTTGTACACATATTTCTTTATATCTCTTCACACAATCATAAATCTTTGAGCTACTCATAAAAAAAAAAAAAAAATGGTATTGATGCTATTATTATTAAACAGATAATTAAAAAAATTCACATGTGGACCAATGGTCTGAAAGTTGGATGTCAAAATCACATATGGCACAACATGTAGACTGCATGAGAGAGAACAAATAGTCATGCTCTTCTAGCCATGATTAACAGTATATTCAGTTGTTATCAAAATTATTCAACCCCCATCAGGTTTATTGCCAAAATGTTCAGACTTTCAGCTGTATGCAATAAACAAATCAGACAAAAGCAATTGAAATAACTCAATACAAAGGATGATTCAAGTGGTTTCCCCAAATTTCCACTGAAAATGCAACCTATAATGACTTCTCCAGTCTCAAAATTATTCAACCCCCTGAATAGAATCCCTCGCAACAGCACAAATAGGCAAAATAGGTGTTGTTTCAAGCACACCTGATGCAACTAATCAAGGGTTTCATTAGTTGCACCAGGTTTGCTTGAGCTAGAACACTTAAAATACCTGAACTGGCTAGGGGTTTGTTTAGTGTCACGTGTGACTGCATGCTAGAGATGTGGCAAAGGAATGGTCCACAAAGTTAAGAGAAGAGATCATCCCCCTTCACAAACAAGAAACGGGATTCAAAAATATAGCAAAGTCGCTTAATGTTCCTAGAGACACAGTTGGAATCATAGTTCACAAGTTCAACATTGAAGGAACAAAGGTTACACTATCAATAGCTGCTACCAGATTTTTGAGAAGGCAGATAATGAAAAACCCTTGAGTGACTACAAAAAACCTGCATGAGACTTGGTGGCAGCAGGCACTGAGGTTTTCAGCAAGCATAGTAAGGAGCGTACTAAACACGGAAGGTTTCCATGCCAGGACTCCAAGACATACACCACTACTGACTAAAAACACGAGAAAAGTTCACTCCAATATGCTCAAAATCATATAAATAAGCCACATAAGTTTTTGGATTCTGTTCTGTGGAGCGATTAAACAAAACTAAAACTTTATGGCCCAATGCGTCAACGGCATGTCTGGAGGAAAAAGAATGAAGCATATGCTGAAAAGAAAACTGCCTACAGTTAAGCATGGTGGTGGATTGTGATGCTATGGGGCTGCTTTGCATCCTGTGGACCTGGAAACCTGCAGCGTGTGGAAGGCAAGATGGAGTCATTGAAGTAGAAGGAGAGCCTAGGAGAAAACGTCATGCCGACTGTGAGGAAGCTGAAGCTTCGCCATCATTGGACCTTCCAACAAGACAATGAGTTTCTGCAAGTCTGAGTTTTAAAAGACCACTTCTAGCAAACCTGAACAGTGCTCAGATCACCTACAGCTGGAAGGAAAAGGCCTTATGCATGTCTGAGTTTCTGCAAGTCTGAGTTTTAAAAGACCCCTCACCACCCCACCCCAAGTTCCTTACTACACTTATAGATAGAATCCCACACACAACTTTAGTTAATTCCAAATAGCAGCTGCAAACAGTACCCATAATGAGCCCAATCCACCTTCTTAACCCCTAACACTCACTCCTCCTCCCTTATGCTCATTCTCCTTCCCTCGAATTACCTACCTATCAGAGTAATGCTCTATATTCTCCTCCTCTCCTTCTCTCTCATCTCCCTAAGGATCAAAATATCCCCTTCCACCCACTTCCCTCAAAAAAACACTAACATTTACATTAATCCCTCTCTGCTACACTCCCCCCTTCTCTCATCTCAAGCCCTGCACTCATTTCTCTATTCTCTCTCTCCTGCTATAACCCAATCTCATCCTAGTCGCCGCCCATATAAAACCCACTCACACCTCCTGTCTCTATCTCTCCTCCTACTTCTGGCAGCTGGTGACGTCTCTCCCAACCCAGGGCCCCTCACCTCATCTGCTCACACTAAAATAACCAGAAACCATGCAAACCTCCACCAAATACCCTGCAGTCTATCCTCCTCTACCAAAATTCTGTGTGCACTCTGGAATGCTCGCTCCATTTGTAGTAATATCAAATCTACAGCTATACATGACCTCCTCATCTCTAACTCTCTCACAATACTGGCACTCACTGAGACCTGGCTATCTCCATCCGACACTGTTACTCCTGCTTCTTTATATTTCGGTGGTCTACAGTTCTCCCATACTCCTAGACTTGACTGTAAAGGAGGTGGTGTCGGCATCCTTCTCTCCCCTCAATGTACCTTTCAACCTATCCTCCCTGCCCCTGCCCTATCCTTTACTTCCTTTGAAGTTCACACTGTACGCCTTTTTAAGCCCACTCCTTTAAGAATTGCCATCATCTATCGCCCCCCCAGTCACCCTAAACTATTCATTGAACACTTTTCCTCCTGGTTACCCCACTTTCTTTCCTCTAGCACTCCCTCTCTCATACTTGGGGACTTCAATATCCCTATCAACAAGCTCAATTGCCCTGATGCCTCTCGTCTGCTCTCTGTAACCTCCTCCTTTGGACTCACACAGATTTCTTCCTCAGCAACTCACACTGCAGGAAACACTCTTGACCTCATCTTCACCAATCTCTGTACTACCTCTGATCTTGACACTGCTCCATTTCCTTTGTCTGACCACCATCTGCTAACATTTAACATCTGCATACCCCATACCAAAATCTCACCACCGTCCACTCTCCAACCTCGCAGAAACCTCAACTCTCTCGATCTCCAGCACTTCTCCACTAAACTCCAAACACTCCTTTTACCCATCTCAAATCACAACTGCCCTAACTCTGCAACCTCACTCTACAACTCCACTCTCTCCTCTCAACTTGACATCATGGCACCTCCTACAGTTAAACGCAGCAAGCGCCCCCAACTACAACCCTGGCACACCAAGCTGACCCGTTACCTCCAAAAATGTTCCAGAACTGCTGAACGCTGCTGGAGAAAGTCTCACTTTGCATCTGACTTTGTCCATTATAAATTTATGCTGCGCTCCTACAGCATGGCTCTTTCCTCTGCAAAAGTAAGCTACTTCAACACCCTCATAAGCACACTGTCCCACCAACCCAAACACCTGTTTCACACTTTTGATGCACTTCTTCGCCCTGTGACTCCCCCTCCTTCCACCACCTTGTCCGCCACAAACTTTGCATCTCATTTCACTGAGAAGATCTCTACAATCAGGAAAGAGATCTCTAATCTTTCTCCGACCAGTATCAATACATCACCCAACCCCACTCCCCCTGTCATCCTAAGCTCATTTGCACCTGCTACAGCACAAGAGGTTTCTGCTCTGCTCCTGTCCTCCCGCCCCACCACCTGCTCCCTCGATCCTATTCCCTCGCATCTCATCCGCACTTTGTCTCCCTCTCTTGCTCTTCCTCTCGCTAACATTTTCAATCTCTCCCTTTCCTCTGGCACATTTCCCTCTGCCTTCAAACATGCAACCGTAACCCCAATTCTGAAAAAGGCCAACCTCGATCCCAACTCCCCATCCAACTACCGCCCTATCTCACTACTGCCATTTGCCTCCAAGATCCTCGAGAGAGTTGTCTACGCCAGATTGACAGACTTTCTCTGTCGAAACTGCTGTGACCAAAGTATCCAACGATTTAATTGCTGCTAAATCTCGCGGCCAATACTCTATCCTAATCCTCCTTGATCTTTCTGCCGCCTTTGACACTGTTGATCATCAACAGCTTTTTCACATTCTCCGTAACTTTGGTCTACGGGATTCTGCTCTCTCCTGGTGCTCCTCCTACCTCTCCCAGCGCTCCTTCAGTGTTTCTTTCTCTGGCTCTGCCTCTTCTCCCCAACCCCTCCCTGTCGGCGTCCCCCAAGGTTCTGTCCTCGGCCCCCTACTGTTCTCTATCTATACTGCCTCCCTTGGTAAACTCATCAGCTCTTTTGGCGTCCAATACCATTTATATGCAGATGACACGCAAATCTACCTGTCCTCCCCTGATCTCTCTCCGCCCACCTTGACTCGTGTTTCTGACTGCCTCTCTGCTATTTCCAACTGGATGGCTGCTCACTTCCTTAAACTCAACCTGTCCAAAACAGAACTTCTAGTTTTTCCTCCCTCAAGTGCTGCTACTCCTGTGTCTGTCGCCATCCAAGTCAACGGCGCTACTATCACCTCTACCTCCCAGGCTCGCTGCCTAGGAGTTCTTTTTGATTCTGATCTCTCTTTTACTCCCCATGTTGAATCGATAGCCAAATCTTGTCGCTTCCAACTCAAAAACATAGCGCGCATCCGCCCATATCTAACGCCGGACGCGGCTAAGGTGCTGGTTCATGCTGTTGTTCTCTCTCGCCTTAACTATTGCAATCCCCTTCTCACCGGTCTTACATGTTCCCAGCTTGCACCGCTGCAATCTATAATGAATATGGCTGCGAGGCTTATTTTCCTGTCCGGTCGCACCTCCCACGCCTCCACGCTCTGTCAGTCCCTGCATTGGCTTCCAGTTAGATATAGGGCCCAATTCAAAATTCTGGTGCTTGCTTACAAATCCCTACATAATGCTGCTCCAACATACCTATCCTCCCTCATACACAAGTATGTCCCGACGAGACCCCTGCGCTCAGCCCAAGACCTACTCCTATCCTCTGCCCGGATCCCCACCTCTGATGCTCGCCTTCAAGACTTCTCCAGGGCTGCACCTATTCTGTGGAACTCCCTTACCCTCCTCAATCAGACTTTCACCCAGCCTCCATTCCTTCAAAAAATCTTTGAAAACTCACTTCTTTATTAAAGCGTATCAATTAAACTGTCAGCAGGTTTCTCATCCCCCACCCCATGACTCCGTTCCTTCACCTGTCAAAAATGACCTACCAAGCACTCAATAAACCCTTCTGTAACAAACTATTTAATTCCCCTACTTTAACCCTTTGTGTCACTATACCCCACTCCCTCTAGCATGTAAGCTCATCGAGCAGGGCCCTCAACCCCTTCTGTTCCTGTACGTCAGTGGTCTGATCTCAATTATGTGTCTGTTAGTCCACCCATTGTACAGCGCTACGGAATTTGTTGGCGCTATATAAATAATAAAATAATAATAATAATAATAATAATATCAAGCTTACCTCAAATTCCACAAAGGCTTGGTTGCAGAAGAAGTCTTGGAAAATTCTACAGTGGCTATCACATTTATCTGACTTGAATACCATAGTAAATCTCTGGTAAGATTTGAAGAAGACATTTGAAGCACGCAAACTCAAGAATATTACTTAACTGGAGGCCATTGCTCATAAACAATGGGCTAAGATTCCTCAGAAACGCTGCCAGAAGCTGATGCCTGGCAATGCATCTCATTTGCAGCAGGTCATAACAGCAAAAGGGTGCTTTACTAAGATAAGTCATAAAGCGGTTGAATAATTTTGAAACTGGAGAAGTAATTGTAAGTTGCATTTTCAGTTGAATTTAGGAAAACCACTTGAATCATTTGTTGTTGAGCTATTTCAATTGCATTTGTTTAATTTGTTTATTGCAAACAGCTGAATGTCTATACATTTTGGCAATAAACCTGATGGGGTTGAATAATTTTGATTACAACTGAATATACTTTTAAGCCTGGCTAAAAGTGCATGGCTATTTGTTCTCTCTCATGCAGTCTGTTATGTTATATAGTTTTATTATATATTATGTTAGTTGCATTTGTTTGATTTGTTTAGTGCAAACAGCTGAAAGTGTAAATTTTTATAATAAACCTGATTTTCAATAAGGGGTAAAAAATTTGGATTACAACTGTAAGTGTCTCACAAGGCATGGAACACATTACGTGGTTCTTTTTTTCTATTTGGGTTTTGTGCTCTTTCTCTGTTGGGTCATGTATATATTCTGCAAATTATTAACAGTTTTTGCATTTTTTGTGTGTTCCTTGGAATTTCAGTTTTTTTCAGTGGTTTTTCTACCATCCTAATTTTTAGGTGGAGAACCATCTAAATTGTTTCAAATAACTACGATAAAGAGAATAGATAGCCAAGCAATTCTACAAGTTTAATATAGCATGATAAATTGTTGCAGTGATAGCCAGGATTAACATTCCCAAAAGAAGCTTTGTATTAATATGAAATACAGAAAAGCCTGATTTCAATTGTATATTTATAATTTTATATTTTTCAAATGGCAGTTATTCATCATATTCACATACTTTGCAATGTTCTTTATGAAATGTTATTCATGCAAATTATTAGCATGTTACTATTTTCTTATTGATTACATATCTTGAGGCAATATTGCCCACATGTGTTATTATTTTTATTATTATTATTATCGCCATTCAAAAACAAAAATGTAACACTAATTTAAGTTTCTAGATTCTTCATCTGAAGTAGACAGTATATCACAATAACTAAAAACGACCTTGTTCTTTGGATATTTTTGAGTGTGTATGAATTGCTGCAAATGATGATCATAAAGATGTTGCTAACAAAGATGGTAATTGTAGACATAATTCCTTCAGTTAGTATATGATGGTGACCCCACACATTTTAATGGAAAAAAGGGAGAAGGTATTAACCTCTAGTGACCAGACTGTTTTTAAATTTTCTTACCATTCTTACCACATTTCTGCGGTGTATGTGTTTAGCTGGAATTTTCCTCTTACTCATTTATTGTACCCACACATATTATATACAGTTTTTCTCGCCATTAAATGGTCTTTCTAAAGATACCAAGCCGGCCAATGTAATTTACCCCCATCAAACCATATATTTTTGAAAAGTAGACACCCTAGGGTATATTTTAAATGGTGGTATTTTAACACTTTCCATGTACTAATTCTACCATCAGTCTTCGTCAAACTTTTGGGTAGTCATTTTATTTGTGTTATTTTTCACACACATTGTACTTTAGGCATGAATTATCAGCTCCTATTATGGGTTACTGCAAAAGAACAGTAACCCAATATGTGTTCAGCAACATCTCCTGAATACAGTGATACTAACCATAAACAGGTGTGTTGGGTTCTCTGTGGGCTAAAATACCTTATTTGGAAGATTTGTTGGGTTGTTTGGGAGGGGTGCAATGTCAAACTTCTGACAAGTGTTTTTCAAATTTGACATATCTTCTTTGCCTATCTTCTTTTTGGACGCCTTTTTACATATCCCAATTAATTTTCTTGTCATGAATGTGCATATATTTGACAAGTTGACACCCCAATGTATTGTATATGGAGTGTTTTGATGCCTTTGATGCAACCGTTTTAGCCCAATAAATTGGAGAAAATGTGTGGTGGTAATTTTTCAATTTTCATTTTTACACACATATTTGTGTGTGATATAGGGGAGCCTGTTGTTGGTTATTGCAAGAAAACACTCCAGGTTGTCTTCTGCAAGGCCTCTTGAGTACACTCATGCCCCCATGCATAGGTTGAACTTGATCATAAAAATAGTCTGGCACAGTAAAAGTGAAAAAAAAAACCTCAGGAACAGTAAACGTAAAAAAAAACAATTAAAAAAAAAAATGAACAGCGAATGTGAGTCCAGGCTGTCCAAGGCTATCAGGACAGTAAAAAACAGTGTCCTTTCTCTGCCCCCTCTTGTAACAGACTCTGCATCTTTTGGAGGATTCTGCTTTGCTGCAGTAGAGAGGATTTTAAAAATAAAGTGGGTAGCCCAAACTCTGCTCTCTCCCATCACCACCTGGAGAGCAGGTGCATCTTGGTACAAAATCCACTAAATTATCTGGAGTTGAAACTGTAAAAAAGTCAGCTTCAGTCCGGGGTTTGCTTTTTTGAACAATTTGTTGTGGGTTACAATCTGCATTAAGTAATTTGCAACCTTTTTGTACCAGGCCCTTGTCTTCCATATAATTAGGTAGGGCTGCAGCAGCTGATCTGCCAGATCAACTCCTCCCATATGCCGGTTATAGGCCTGGATGCACACTGGCTTCCTTGTGCTCTGCCACATACAGAGATCTCCACAGTCCTCTCAGTGTGGATGGTGGTAAGAAGATACACATCCTTCTTGTCTCTGTACTTAACTGCCAACAACTCCTCTTGGCGCAGAGATGAGGTCTCCCCCCTTCGTAGTCGGGTGCCTGCAAGTTGTCCTGGGAAACATGCGTTGTTCTTTCTGATTGTACCGCAAGTTACTGTATCAACACAATACAGTAGCTTGAAAAAAGGGACACTTGTATAATAATTGTCTATATACAATTGGTACCCTTTGTTCATCAGAGGGAATATCAGGTCCCAGACATTCTTGCCACTGGTTCCCATATGTTCTGGGCAATCTGGAGGGTCAAGGTGGCTATCCTTTCCCTAGTACACCTGTAAAGCCCGGGTATACCCAGTCTCACTCTCACAGAGCTTATACAACTTTACACCATAACTGGAGTGCTTGAAATATACTGCTTGAATCCCAGCATCCACGCATATACAGAAAATACGCCTTCTGAAGTGGCCCAGTCACAGTCTTGACCTCAACCCGATTGAGATGCTGTGGCATGACCTCAAGAAAGTGATTCACACCAGACATCCCAAGAATATTGCTGAACTGAAACAGTTCTGTGAAGAGGAATGGTCAAGAATTACTCCTGACCGTTGTGCACGTCTGATCTGCAACTACAGGAAACGTTTGGTTGAAGTTATTGCTGCCAAAGGAGGTTCAACCAGTTATTAAATCCAAGGGTTCACATACTTTTTCCACCTGCACTGTGAATGTTTACATGGTGTGTTCAATAAAAACATGGCAATATTTCATTCTTTGTGTGTTATCAGTTTAAGCAGACTGTGATTGTCTATTGTTGTGACTTAGATGATGATCAGATCACATTTTATGACCAATTTGTGCAGAAATCCATATTATTCCAAAGGGTTCACATACTTTTTCTTGCAACTGTATTCCTTCCAGGTGTGTAAGCCTCTGCAAACTTGGCAGTGAAGTGGGTAATCAAGGGGTGGATTTTATACAGCCTGTCAAACTGGGGATGCTCCACAGGGGGCACAGGCTGTTGTCGCTGAAGTGCATGAAATGTAGAATCATTTCATACTTCTTCCTCGACATACACTGGAAGTAAATGGGGGTAGAGCAGTTGGGGCTATTGCTCTAGTAGGAGCAGATGGAGGGCTTCTTTATGATGCCCATCAGCATAGTCAATGCCAAGATTTTTTTTAATTCTGACACATCGATGGGTCCATTGCTGCTTTGTCAAAAAAGAGCCAGGCTTTCATGCATGGAAATGATGGGCACATAAATTAGTTTGGGTGACAATGTCCCCCAATACATCATCAACCAGAATCACCTTCATAAACTGTTGGGGGCTAAATCCTGTGACATCCACATTGATGCCAGGTTTTGCAGTGAAGGGTGGGATATCTGGCCTCTGGCGATGAGGTGCTACCCACTCCTCAGCAGAACTGCAAGCTGGAGCAGCATGTCTCCTTCTCGCAGGGGGCCTAGCAGCCACAGATACATCACTAGATACATCTCTAGCAGCAGACACTGTATCTAGTGATGTATCTGAGCACCTGGCAGGGTCAGAGTCAGACATAGACGCGTCAGACTCATACGCAAGAATGGCATACGCCTCCTCAGCGCTATACAACCTCTGTGACCTATGTGACATGATGACAATCACTTTTAGAGATCTGTCACAAAAAAATAACTAAAAAAAATGAACCCCTAAAAAAATGCAGACAGCAAAAAAGTGCTACTGTGCATGAGCCAGTGATTTATAGTGATCACTGGCAAGATATAGGTTAATGGCTCTGAAAAGAGCCTTTGGGTCTCACAATTTTACAAATCCCTACCTAAAACTACCTAAATCTCTCTACCTAAACACAGATCTCTCTCTCTCACTAAAACACAAGTGAAGAGAGGGAGGGAGATCCACACTGATCGGAAGCAATATTTCCTAATATTGACCTGACCAGACAAATAGGGATCATAGGAATAATAAATATTATTATAGGGGAAAGCTCTGATTGGATGACTTAGCCTGCCTCTATGATGAGTCAGGCTATGGACACCCGTAGAAGCCCCATGGTGCACTGCTTTTAGAAAGACAATGCCATATTGGAAGCTACATGGCTGAGGGTGGGAGATTAATACATTTATTTTATTAGTTTTTTTTAATTGATTTTATTTAAGTCTTCACTGAGTGCCTCGATCCCTCGAGGCACTCAGCACACAGGCAGAGCATCAGTAGCCTCCCCGATGGCTTCCGATGCTCTGCTACACTGCCGGGCACCATGTGGGGCTCCTGGGGAGCGATCACTTGACGGCCCGGCAATCAGGAGAGGTATCGTAGGATGCCTCGACATCGAGGCATAGCTGAAATACCCTTAGAGTAGCTGGAAGCGATCATTTAAGGTCCTTAAGGACCATTTTTTGTCGGATGTACCTAGTACGTCCGCAGTCCTTAAGGGGTTAATGGAAAAATTTCTGGTATTAAGAAAGAGTCAGTCTATAACAGTTGTACTGCAACCACTTTAATAGACAACAACAAGAACTGATGATAACAGGACAACAACAAGAATTTATGATAATAGGGCAACAACGTGAACTAATGATAATAGGTATTTCAAAATGATGTATCTTTGATTAATGACTCTTTACATAATACAATAGCTACCTGCACTGTGACAATTGATGGAAAAAAATCTTCATTGTGTTACATTATGTATGTTACCATACATAGGCTACATGCATTATTCACATTGCATTTAAACATTAGAAAGGTCATGTAAATGAAAATGCACAGCTCAGTGTGATTGACAAGACAAGTTCATGAAGACTAGAAACACATTTACATATATAATTGACTGATATGTATAAGTGACCTGGTAATTTTAGAGAAAAATGTTAATGTCAGCTTTTCTTTCAAATACGACTTTGATTACCAATTTGATTGATGACTTGTTAGACATGAATTCCTGATTCTATCAGGTGTCACCGAGGGCAAGTGCATTTATGCTGGAGTTCTTACACATTCATATTGTGCCACCTATTCATTTACATTAAGGCTATTAAAACATGTTAATAAAACATTTAACTGTCTTGATGCTTACATGGTTTTCCTATCCTTCTCAATCTCCTATTCTTCACAATTTTACAGCCACAAGTTACTAATTTTAATGACAAGCTATGGCCTCATTTTCCAGTTCAAGAAATATTTATTTAGGCTTAATATAGTTTGTCACTGATGTACACAAAATACTTAAATAAACAATAGAATATACAATGATCAGTCACAACATTCACCCTTTCCGGTCCTATGTCAGAATTTTTCCAACAAAATATTTTACCTCTTGTGATCCAATGTTGGATTTTCCCTGGAAGAGTACCACAATGGGTTAAAACCACCTGCCTAATATCATGTAGGTCCCCCTCGTGCAACCAAAACAGCTCTGATGCATTGAGGCATGAACCTCCACAAGACCACTGAATGTGTCTTGTGGCACCAAGACATTTGCAGCAGATTATTTAAGCCCTGCTATTTGCAAGGTAGTGTCTCCATAGATCAGATTTTTTGTTACTGCACATCCCACAGATGCTCAATCGGATTGAGATCTGGGGAATTTGGAGGCAAAGGCAACATCTTGAATTATTTGTCATGTTCCTCAAACCATTCCTGAGCAATTTGTGCAGTGTGGCAGCTTGCAGTATCCTGCTGAAGGATGTCACTACCTTCAGAGAACACCATACCCATGAAGGGGTGTATGTGGTCTGCAACTATCTCTAGGTAGGTGATACGTGTCAAAGTAACATCCATATTAAATCCAGGACCTAAGGTTTCCCAGGAGAACATTGCCCAGAGCATAACACTGGCTCCCCCCGATCTGCCTTCTTCCCATAGTGCCTCCAGCTGCCATCCCTTCCCAAATAAAAGAGGCACACACACCTGGCAATCGACTTGATCTAAAAGAAAACATGATTAATCAGACCAGGCAACCTTCTTCAATTGCTCCATGGTTCAGTTATGATGGTCACATCCCCATTGAAGTTGCTATCAGTGATAGACAGTGGTCATCATGGGCACTCTGACCAGATTGCAGCTACGTAGCCCCATATGCATAAAAATGTGATTGTGACGATAGTCACTGTCACTGGGAATGGAAGACAGACACTATATGTAGGTCCCCAGCTTCCTCTTGTGTTTTGGTCACCCTGTGCCCAGTATTAGTGCAGGGTATGTTTAATGTATTGCTTGTCTGTGCCTCTTCCCTCCCCCTTTTTCCTGTTCTACAGCAGGGCGTTGTCCCAGGGACACTGTCAGACCAGTTTAAACTAGCTGTTTTGTCCCTCCTCAATCTCCCATCAGCCCTTGCTATTGTCTGACCCCACCCTTCATTGTACTATAGTACTCTATGGACCCTATTGTATGTAAATGAGGCTGTTGGGGGCTTAAAATGTGTGTGCTATGTCTAGTAAAGGTAGTTGCTTTATTAACCTTCACCATGTGTCATCTGGTGTTTGGAGAAAGGGATATAATCTGCTGATGGGCTATATACACAGTAGCCTGGTCCAGGGTGGAAAAGGCCCTCAGTGATCCCAGACAAGCCGTGGTGACTGGATATGAAGTGCTCCAAGATCCCTGATAAGTAAGAGGTAGCAGACTTGGCACAGGTACTCGGTTGTAGTACTGGAGCTCCGTTAGAGTGATGCACTGTGTTTTCTGACACCTTTCTATTGTGACCAGTATTATGTTTCTCAGCAATTTGAGCTACAGTAGCTCTTCTGTTGAATCGGATCCCGCATGCAACAATGGAAAACATTAAGGGATATGCATGAAAGTATACAGAACAATGTTTTGAACTAACTTGATGAATTTTAAATAATTTTACCAGGAGAAATGGGGGAAAATTGCAGAATTTAGACTTGTTAAGATAGTAGAGACACACCCACAAAAGCATCACACCTGTGATTGTATCAAATAATGATAGTTGATATCTCTACAACTGACATATTAAATTTACTTTATTGAAATAACTTTACAATAAATAATTTTTTGGCACTAAGTGTTGGGCAGGATATGTAAACCAAAAGAAAACATATTTACACGATAGCTCTGAGTTTAGAAAACCCTTTCATTTTCATGCAGAACATGTAAAAGTGGTGCTGGTTGTAATCTTCAGATGTACTGCAGTAGTGATAGCACTAGCAGGGACAGGTGAGCAGTTGAGACTTTTTCTTAAAGGCATTGTTTTTATAATCCATCATATTATACCCTGCATATACCAAGAGATTATTTCAGAAGAAAAAAAATAAATATACCATTGTGAGAATACCCAACAAGGGAGTTGTAACTTTTGACTACAAATCCCATAGGACATTTTTCCCATATGGAAGTAATGTGAGACAGCCTCCATCACCTTCTTTCCCACAATTAAGAAAAGTACTGTAAAATAAGAGTTTCATGTAAAATATTTTGTTTATTCAAGTAAGTGTTCTTTAAAAACATAGCCCGCACCTGCCCCTTTCTTATGCAGGTTGCTACCAAGGAGCTTGTCCATGCTCTAGTAATTTCCTGCATGGATTATTGTAACCCTGTCCTAATGTAGCGGTACTTACCCTTTCCAGGGGCCGGCCGGGGTCCTCTGTTCGAGCCGCGCGCGGTCCTGCTGCTGCACGAGCCGCGCGCGGCTCAGCCGACCGCTGTGACTAGTAGCGGTCACGTGTTCCACCTACTCTAAGAGCGCGCCGCGGGTATCGGGCGCGCTCTTAAAGGGACAGTGGGTGCCTAAATTGGAAAAGGCATCCCATTGGTCCCTGTCATGCCACACTCCCCATACACTTACCTTTTGGGGGCGTGGATGTGACAGGGACCAATCAAATTAGATGTTTAGGTATTTATACTCACCTTCTTTCCTTTGTTCCTTGCCCTATCGTGGTTTCTGTATCAGTTCCCTTTAGCGCTTGTTGTGTTCAGTTGTGTTTCTCCGTATTGACCTTGGCTTTGTTTCTGACTACGTTTTCTCTTTATCCTTATCTGTTCTGGTTGTCGGCTTGTTGTTTACTGTGTACCAGACCCCGGCTTGTCCTAGTTTACGCTGTCTCTCTGTGCCCTTGATTTCGGATTGTTCCTGACTCTGTCTCCTCTCATATACGTCGAGTCCGGCCATTCTAAGGTCCGGTAGACGTATCTCTCCTCTGTGTTGTCTTTTGTTTAGCTGAATCCTGCATGTTGGGGTATATTCTCGTTACATTACGATAGGGCCATGGACCCCGCAGATTTGGCTCAGCAAATGGCTTCTCACGAGGCAAGGTTTGTAGAGCAGGATCACCGTATGGATCAGATAGCACAGGCTCTCCAGACGCTCTTGTCTAGAACCATTCCTGCAACCGCACCTAACCCTCCTACACCTCATCCTCCCGAAGTATCCAATTCAACCAATGCTTCGCCCCATTTAACACCTCCTCCTAGGTATGGAGGGGAAGCCAAGACATGCAGAGGTTTTATTAATCAAATAGAATTCCACCTTGAGATGTATCCTCATTCCTTTCCCACTGATAGGTCTAAAGTGGGGTTTTTGATGCATCAACTTACTGACAAAGCACTAGAGTGGGCAAATCCTATTTGGGAGGCCAATGGACCTATGGTTCATGATTTCAATAGTTTTCTTGCGGCTTTTCGTAGAACTTTTGACACAACAAAGAGGTCAAAGAATGCCGCAAGAGCATTAATGAGGATTAAACAGGGGTCTAGGTCTGTGGCGGATTATGCTATTCAGTTTCGTACCCTTGCTTCACAGGTAGATTGGACCAATAATGGGTTAACTACTGCATTCATGGAAGGTTTATCTGACACTATATTAGATGAGGTAGCGGCAAGGGAGCTTCCTATTCCATTAGAGGATCTTATTGACTACCTCATTGATATAGATAATAGAATTCGCGACAGGCTCTATACCAAAAACAAGAATAGGCGTCTGGTCACATCTATTAACCCTAGAGTTGATAAACCTGAGAGTGTTAAAGTACCCGAGGAGGAACCCATGCAATTAGGGGTTGCCAAACTCTCGGATACTGAAAAACTACTTAGAAGAAGGAATGGACTCTGCCTATACTGTGGTAGGCGAGACCATATGGTAAGGGAATGTCCTTTGCGTCCGGAAAACTCTCGCACCTAAGACCTTATAGGGGACTGGCCTTGGGTGTGATCTCTAAGTCTCCTAAATTGCCTCCTAATCGTTTGCTTCTCCCTGTTTCCCTTCATATGGGGGTGAGTTGTATAGCAGAATGCATATTAGCCTTGGTTGATTCTGGGGCTGCTGAGAACTTTATTGACTCTGAGTTTGTTACGAAAAATAACATTCCCGTCAGAGAAAGGGAGATACCCTTGGCCATTGAGGCCATAGATGGTAGACCATTAAGTTCTCCAATTGTTACTCATGAAACTGTACCATTACACATGTATACAGGGGTTTTACATTTTGAAACCATTCGATTCCAGGTTATCACATCTCCCTCTTCTCACATTGTGTTAGGGTACCCATGGTTACGTACTCACAATCCCATTTTCGATTGGGAGTCAGGGCAAATAAAATCATGGGGCGATGCCTGCCATGAGTCCTGTACTATTGAAGTCACCCCTTTGAATTCTATTAATGTCCCTACAACTCCTCCTTTGTCCACTGTTATACCCTCTCAGTACTTATTTCTCAAAACTGTCTTCGATAAAAGGGAGGCTGACAAATTACCACCTCACAGACCCTACGATTGTGCTATCGATTTATTGCCTGGCACAATACCTCCAAAGGGCAGGGTGTACCCTTTATCTGTTCAAGAAAACCGTGTCATGGAGGAGTATATTAAGGAATCATTAGAAAAGGGGTTTATTAGGAGATCCTCTTCTCCGGCTGGAGCGGGGTTCTTCTTTGTATCAAAGAAAGAAGGTGATTTAAGACCGTGTATCGATTATAGAGGTCTAAATAAAATCACCATCAAAAATGCATATCCTATACCTTTAATCACGGAATTATTTGACAGACTCAAACATGCTACTGTATTCACTAAATTGGATCTTAGAGGTGCATACAATTTAATACGTATTAAGAAAGACCACGAATGGAAAACGGCATTCAACACTAGATCTGGCCATTACGAGTATACTGTTATGCCATTTGGTCTATGCAATGCCCCAGCAGTATTTCAAGAATTTATCAATGACGTTTTAAGAGACTTTATTCACACATTTGTAATTGTGTACTTAGACGACATATTAATATACTCTACAGATTTACACACTCATCACAGGCATGTTACGACAGTTCTGAAGACCCTTCTTGCTAATGGTCTTTATTGTAAACTGGAAAAATGTCTATTTGACCAATCCGAAGTCCAGTTTTTGGGGTATTTAATTTCCGCTAAAGGTTTTCGTATGGATCCCCAGAAGCTTTCTGCTGTCATGGAATGGCCTCTTCCACAAGGTTTGAAAGCCATTCAGCGTTTTCTTGGTTTCTCTAATTATTATAGACGCTTTATTAAAGGTTTTTCCTCTATTGTAGCGCCTATCACCCGTATGACAAGAAAGGGAGGCAATACTCGTGTCTGGTCTCCCGAGGCACTTCAGGCTTTTGAGTTTCTTAAAACCACATTCGCTTCTGCACCTATTTTACAGCACCCTATCCCCACACTGCCCTATATTCTTGAAGTTGATGCTTCTGATATCGGGGTAGGTGCTGTCTTATCCCAAAGAGAGTCGCCTGAAAAGCCATTGCATCCTTGTGGCTTCTTCTCCAAACAAATGTCCAAAGCAGAAAAGAATTATGATGTGGGTAATCGCGAACTCCTTGCTATTATTTTAGCACTGAAAGAATGGAGACATTTGTTAGAAGGAACTAAAGATCCTATTCTCATATTTACGGATCATAAGAACTTATCCTACCTTAGTGAGGCTAAAAGACTGTCTTCTCGGCAGGCTAGGTGGTCACTATTTTTGTCCCATTTCAATTACATTATCACCTATAGGCCAGGTGACCGCAACACTAAAGCAGACGCTCTGTCCAGACAGTTCGAAACTGCTGACAAACAGGAGATTGATGTTACTCCTGTGATTCCCCCAGAAAGGATAATCGCTACCACTGTTTTGTCTATTTCTTCGTCCCTCTTGCAGGCCATACAAGCGAAACAAAACATGGCACCTAGCGAGAGACCTACTGATAAACTATTCGTTGATGTTCCCGAGAGACGGGAGATTCTGTCGTTGTATCATGACACTAAGACTGCTGGACATCCTGGTATTTCCAAAACTGTGTCAGCAGTTTCTCGGTATTTTTGGTGGGATTCCTTACGCAAGGATGTCACTGACTATATAGGTGCTTGTACTACTTGTGCCTGTATGAAATCTTCTTGTAGGGTTCCTTGTGGGCTGTTGCATCCGTTACCTATTCCCGAGAGACCTTGGTCTAACCTGTCCATGGATTTTATTGTTGAATTACCTCCCTCGAATGGTAACACAGTTATCCTAATGATAGTGGATCGGTTTTCCAAGATGGCTCACTTTGTGTCTCTTCCCAAGCTGCCCACGTCCAGGGAACTAGCATTTGTTTTCGCCAGAGAGGTGTTTCGATTACACGGCATTCCCGTATCTATTGTATCTGATAGGGGTAGCCAATTTATTTCCAGGTTCTGGAAAGCCTTTTGTTCGGAAATGGGTATTTCTCTCTCATTTTCTTCCGCTTACCACCCCCAGTCTAATGGAGCTGCCGAACGTGCCAATCAATCTCTGGAGCAGTACCTTCGTTGTTTCGTATCCCACCATCAGAACAATTGGTCTGACCTTCTTCCTTGGGCTGAGTTTGCTCGGAATAACGCTACTCATGATTCTTCCGGCAAGAGTCCTTTTTACGTTGTATATGGCCAACATCCTGTTGTTCTTCCGGCTGCTTTCTCCTCACAGGGCATGCCAGTTCTGGATGAACATTTGGCTAATTTGCGTAATACTTGGGAGCAGGTTCAGCGTTCTTTGGTGGATTCCGCTGCTCGCCAGAAGGTGCAGGCTGACAAGCATCGCAGGGCGGCTCCTTCTTATGTTGTGGGGGACAGGGTTCTGCTTTCTACGCGAAACATTCGCCTCCGGGTGCCTTCTATGAAATTGGCTCCCCGCTTTATTGGTCCTTATCGTATTCTGCATAAGGTTAATCCTGTTTCGTATGCCTTGGGTCTCCCTAAGAATCTGCGTATTCCTAATGTCTTTCACACCTCGTTGTTAAAGCCTTTCGTACGCAACCGCTACACCCGACATGCACCTCCTCCCCCTCCTGTTTCTGTGGAGGGTCATGAGGAATTTGAAGTTTCTGCAGTTCTTGACTCTCGTTTCCTTAGGGGCCGACTTCAGTACCTAGTGCATTGGAAGGGCTATGGGCCTGAGGAGCATAGTTGGATTTCCGCTGACGCGGTTCACGCTCCTCGTCTTGTGCGCTCTTTCCATTCTCGTTTTCCTGCCAGGCCTGGCCCTCCCCGCCCGGAGGGCGTGTCCTCAGGGGGGGGTAATGTAGCGGTACTTACCCTTTCCAGGGGCCGGCCGGGGTCCTCTGTTCGAGCCGCGCGCGGTCCTGCTGCTGCACGAGCCGCGCGCGGCTCAGCCGACCGCTGTGACTAGTAGCGGTCACATGTTCCACCTACTCTAAGAGCGCGCCGCGGGTATCGGGCGCGCTCTTAAAGGGACAGTGGGTGCCTAAATTGGAAAAGGCATCCCATTGGTCCCTGTCATGCCACACTCCCCATACACTTACCTTTTGGGGGCGTGGATGTGACAGGGACCAATCAAATTAGATGTTTAGGTATTTATACTCACCTTCTTTCCTTTGTTCCTTGCCCTATCGTGGTTTCTGTATCAGTTCCCTTTAGCGCTTGTTGTGTTCAGTTGTGTTTCTCCGTATTGACCTTGGCTTTGTTTCTGACTACGTTTTCTCTTTATCCTTATCTGTTCTGGTTGTCGGCTTGTTGTTTACTGTGTACCAGACCCCGGCTTGTCCTAGTTTACGCTGTCTCTCTGTGCCCTTGATTTCGGATTGTTCCTGACTCTGTCTCCTCTCATATACGTCGAGTCCGGCCATTCTAAGGTCCGGTAGACGTATCTCTCCTCTGTGTTGTCTTTTGTTTAGCTGAATCCTGCGTGTTGGGGTATATTCTCGTTACACCTAATTGGTCTTCCCAAAAGCCGTATTGCCCCGCTACAGTCTGTAATGAATGCTGCCGCTTGACTGATTTTCCTCTCTAGTTGGTCCTCTCACACCTCACCCCTTTGTCAGTCCTTACATTGGCTTCCTGTATCCTATAGGAGTCAGTTCAATTATGCTAACTGTAGGATATGAATATCCATTTTGCTCAATATCCTAGCTGTTCATATAAGGGTTAATTTGACCCAAGAATAAATTTGGAATTGTATCTCCAATTCTCGGAAATAAAACTTATCTATTTACGGGAAATGTTATTGGAACATGATTTTGTTATGTTCCTGGAAAAGGATATTTACATGACATGACATGACATGATAAGGATTCTGGAATGTGCTTGTTAATTGTCCAAGATTTCGGTATTTGTAATCATCTGGGTTTTATCCAATATGTATACATTATGTAACATCGAATTATAACTAAAAACAACTTGTGAAAAATAAACTATGTCACAATGCTCAATGACCCCCACTGACATGAAAATGGGGTATAAATATAACTGACGTATCAATTAAAATTTGAATTGGTTATTGAACACGTCTCTGCTATTCATTTCCAATTTCCAGAGCTCTGTATGAGTTGGCAAATATCCATCATCCACAAAGGGCTGATTTTATCCCCAACACTAACCCATAACTATAAAGCACTGAACAATTCTAGCCCCTCTTATATCTCTTCACAGATCTATAGGGATGCCCATTCTCGATCTCTCCGCTCTGCCCGTGACCTTCTCCTGTCCGCTGCTCGCACCCGTACGGCCAACTCACGCTTGCAGGACTTCTCGTGGGCGGCTCCCTTCCTATGCAATAACCTGCCTACCACCATCAGCCTCTCCCCTAGTCTTCTATCGTTTAAAAAGTACCTTAAACCCCATCTCTTTAGGAAAGCTTATGGCCTACCAGAGTAACCTCTACCTCACATACCTGTCTCTTGCTCTCTCCTAAAGGGCAGCACTTTACTCTCTCCTCCAGCTCTGCTTCACTCCCAACTTATTTGATTGATATCTCCTGTCGTAATGTGTTTTACATCCCACCTCCTATAGACCATAAGCTCGTTTGAGCAGGGTCCTATTCAACCTATCGTTCCTGTAAGTTTTCTTGTAATTGTCCTATTTATAGTTAAATCCTCTCATAATATTGTAAAGTGCTACGGAATCTGTTGGCGCTATATAAATGGCAATAATAATAACAATAATAATCTCTTTTATGTGATGACTCTTCACTGGATTTATGCTAGTTCTAATGATACTAGTTAATCAAATAATGTTACAATGGAAAATAGAATTGTCCTGTCAAAGATCAGACTTCAATCCAAATAAAAAACTGAAAGTGTTAATCATTCAGCCGTACAGAGCCTGAGGAATTTTTGGAAAATTTGGTGGAAATTTGCAGAATTTGGATTTGCAATGATGGTAGAGACATAACCACAAAAGTCCCAAGTCTGTGATTTCAGCCCCCCCAATTTTTTTTTAACCAAATAATAATTGGGGATATTTAACTCACCAACTGACAGATGGCTTTTCTTTTGTTTAAGTAACTTATGTCATAATAAATAAACATTTTGCATTTTAAAAATGTTAGGGATACTATGTAAACCAAAAGGAAAAACCTTGATAAAATTAATTATTTTTATTCTTGGTTGTAACGCAAAAAAATTTGGAAGCATCCAAAGGAGATGAATACTTATGCAAGGCATTTTTATTACTTTTTGTTTGTTTCTTTGTTTCTCTAGTCAATGTTTTTCATGCATATGTAACATGCAAATTTCAGCATTTTAATATACAGAGGAATGAAATGCAGACAATGTCCCTTGGCTTATTCGTTTAAAAAACCAATATAATTTTGCATAATATTTTTATTTTTTTTAATGAAACTTAGGTGGTGATTATGTTTTGTTTGTGGAAATCTGCTGTGTATTTTTAGTACTTCTACAGCAAAAGACATTAAAGAATAAAGGATATCTGATAGTTTATGCAAATTTCAAAATTTCATTCATACAGGTGACAAATGATTCACCAGTGACAGGAACTGATTTGCCTTATTAATGGCAAGATTTATTATTAGTAGTTTCATACAGATGTTTAGTTCTAACAGAAGTCACTTTGTTGCATCCACTATTTATTATTACCTTCCATTCCAATTACATATACTCAATAAGGATGCTATAATGCATGGCTATTTCTGTGCCCAGTACCATAAACAATAAGTTAAAACAATAGGTTTTTAAAGAATATGCAAAGAAATAGTAACTTTTAAATGTGTACATTTAAAGGGGATCTCTCACTTGCACAACAGAAAAGCTAATTTGCATAACATGCCAAGCACAACAGATATGGCATGAGTTTAATGTCAACAGTGCCATACAAAAAACACATCCATGCATATGGTGCTAATGAGGGAACACAGTCTTGGGTTATTGTTTGTGATTTATTATTAGAAAATTAGGTTGTTGTGTTCATAAAGTTTCCTTTTATCAAGTCAGGAATATATAATATAACATGAGCAGACGTTATTACAACTTTAATCCACACATTGATATTCGTTGCTCCCCTGCAATGTAATGTACTTAGGCATTCCATAAAAAGACCCCTTAGAGATGTTGCAAAAGTCACTATAAATCTATTCACTGAGATAACAGCTACACTAATAAAACACCTATACTACATTCTTTGCACTGACAATTTGTCTGTTCAACCATGATTCACCTCTTTTATATTAAATGCATACCTATTATATATCATTTTGTTGAGGAGAAATAGTGCTTTCATTTCACATCAAACATTTATACATGAAACATAATTTAAAAATGAATTCAATCCAATTCTCCAGTGTGAGAAATTAAGAAATGTTATGTATTCCCAAATTCTGCATGGTATTTAACTGTGAATGTCATAATACTGTTAGCTTTTACTGCGATAACATACACATATTTGTGTTCAGCAATGCCCCATGTACAGGTTTTATGGTATTTTGAAAACATTGTCGAACATAGGACTTGTCCCCCTCAGTTTTTTACACATTGAAATTTGCAAGATTGGTTTGCCGGGCCTATGTTGCCAGTTCAGCAGGCTGTTAATGCGGCAATATGATCGCAATATCATTGCGATCCCTTGGCCCTAAAGGGCTGGATTGGCCACAGGGGGACTGCCTTGGTTGTCAGGCAGTCCCCCGAAAGGTATTGCAGAGGAGGTTAGTTATTGGGGACTGGGGGGAGAGGACGTTATTCACTGTGCATTCTATTATTTTATATTATAAAAAAATTATATATAAGATATTAATATTGCAATATTGCTTGATACATTGAAATATTTTTATATGTGATATATTTTTTGATATTGTAATATTTATAAAAAATAATTTGAAAAGTTTATCCTAAAATATTAAATCATTTCAAGAGCTTATAAAAAAAAAAATCGATGCTATTTATAGGAATGCATTTTTAAAAAAATCCACATAATGTAAAAATATTATCTGTATATGAGCATAATACCTTTCAGTTTTTAAGAAAGATTAACAAATTGAAATCTCTTTATTTTGGAAAAACAGCATCTCATTGGGGATTTGATAGCATTAAACAAATTTTCAGGGGCTAATACAAACCATGGTCTGGAAATCTATTCATAAGTAGAGATGTCGCGAACCGTCCGCAAACTTCAACATGGATGCTGTCCAGGAAGTAGGAGGGTCTGGGAGGGAGGGTCTGCTGGAGATTGGCCGGGATGTGTCAACTGACCGGAGTTCGCCGCGAACGGTTCGTGGCAAACCGTGGCGAACTGTTCGCGAGAAGTTCGCGACATCTCTATTCATAAGCAGGACTATACATAGGACATGAGGCCACACATTTAGACTGGAAGAAAGGAGATTTAGTCTAAGACAAAGGAAAGGATTTTTTTTTTACAGTAAGAACAATAAGGATGTGGAATTTTGGAAAAGCATTGGATTGGCTGAGATCTTCAATTCTGATGATCTCAGCCAAGGAGGCGGATCGGGGGCAGAAGCACTGTTGGCGTATCCACTTCAAACTGGAATAACGGTGAGTAAACAACTTATTTTAAGTGGGCAAGGAGGGGCTGGGAACCTAAATAGTGTTTTTAACACTACTTGGTCAGGAATATATGTTTGTATTCTTGACCCTATAGTGTTTCTTTAAGTACTTATGTGTAATATAATGGGAAATATTTATATATCTTAACACACATTACATTTTAAAATTGTTGACTCCAAAGATTTAAGTATTACTTTTTTAACTTTTTCTTTCTTTACTATAGTCTCTTGAGTTTAAATAGTGCACATGCAGTTTCAGTTTGCTACGAAAACTCTTGTAAATAATTCAGGCAACAGACAGAAACATAAATCATTTAACTACTTTTTTTTTTTATTTCCAGAAGTATTGATTTGAGATTCTTCTCATTGCAGAGTAATTGTATTAGCTTTTGTGCAAAACATTTCCAGGAGCATACTCTACACTGCAACCCATATTTACCAAGTAGACAATTATTCTTCAAAAAAGCAGTAACCAACAGAAGGTGTTTCATGGTTCAGCAATACTTAGGAAGAAGAACTCTTAATCTTATATTTCTTAAATAGGTTTCAGTATGCAGAATGTGTAAGAAACCATATATAAACAGTTAGCTGTGACTAAATATTGAACCACACTGGCCGATGACCTTGTTAGTAATCTCATTTTATTAAATGATTAGCATAAATATTACAGAGGCGTGTACAAGGACATTAAGTTATATCTCATGAATTATTATATGTATTTATATCATTGCTCTCTCTCTCTAACGTATGTGAGCATTAGTCTCACATACAGATGTAATTTATGCATTCTATTTGCATTTTTATAAAACTATATTGCTAAAAATGCCATCAGATTCGGTTTAATACCCATAGGCAAGATATTTAATTTAGCTATTTTTGTCACACCTACTGGATGATATTTCTTCATGTATGCTAATTTTTAAATCCCCATCTAAAATGTGTAGGCAACAGTAGACCATATAGCTTCAAAACAAATTTAACCTATCAGAATTTCTGAAACAAATAAAGAAACGAATAAGTAAAATATTATTATTCTAAAAATTCACATCATTTCAATTTTATCAATAAAGGAAATTACATTTACTCTACAAACATGTGCTCGCTGTGTATTTCTTCTTGGCATTAACATGGAAAAATGGTGGAGTTTTAATGCAAAGCGCTTGCTGGTTCATTAATTTCCATCGTAACTGACCTGCTTACTACTTTAGAACACAGTTCACAAAATGGAACTATAGATACATACATCATATTGTTTTAAGAACCTTATGCATTAATAAAGCTCTTGTGACATTGTATTATCTTAGGGGACAATTGTTTCTTTATAAACTGACTTCCTGGTGTACTTGATGTCTCCTACTTGCCTCAAATTGCTCTAACGTTGATGGAATAGCAGCAGCCACCTGAGTGGTGCACAGAGGGTGTGGAAAGCTAGCATTATCTCTGTGTGCAGTGAGGTTTACTATTTCTTTACTATTTCTTTACTATATCATGCTTATATTTGTCTAAGAATGGATTGGTAAAGACATTGTCAATCAGTTTCTAGTGTAGATTGAATGGTTAATTTAGTTGTTTGCTCATGGTAGTTAATGTGAAACTGGACCCACATGCAATAGGGCAAAGGTAGACAACCTTCGATAATCCATATGGTGTGGACTATATCTCATCTGGAGTGCTGAATGATGAAAATATGAAAATAATTTGTCTAGCTTACAAGGCTTAAGGTCCACATTATTGCAAATGTATAGAATCTGTGTGGGTCTCAAGAGAAATCACTTACAAATATTATAGTTCTTTTTATCCTGTGTTCAATAACTAGAAAATACTTGCTTCTGATTGTTGCCAGAGTCATATATTTCATACTTTTGTATCTTAAGTTTTTTTTTTATTTAACATAAAAATATCTGTTATAAAATGCTTCCACAATTCATGTAGGCATTACAAGCATCGATATTAGCAACTAGTATTTAATATTTCAATGAGATTATAACATGCACAATTTGTACACTCTTAATTATGTAGTTTCAGAATTAAAAATATATATATTATTGATTAGTGATAACTAAAACTTATTGATATGGTTTAAAAGGACACTATAGTCACCAGAACAACTACAGCTTATTGAATTTGTTCTGGTGAGTAGAATCATTACCTTCAGGCTTTTTGCTGTTAACACTGTCTTTTCAGAGAAAATGCATTGTTTACATTACAGCCAATCCTATGGGGAAGCACTGTGATTGGATCAGGCTACCACTTCTGATGATATCAGAGACAAGCATCATGCAGAGTTACAGCTTCAGGCTTGAATACAGTAAGATTTTGCTATATTTATGGAGCCATGAGGGGCTCAGGGGGGCTAGATGGTGGTTTTAACACTATAGGGTCAGGAATACATGTTTGTATATAGTGATCCTTTAACATTCTTTTTAGTCTCTAAATATAGTGGTGAATGAAAGATGGGACCAACATGCTATTGAAAACTATGCATTATGGCAAATACAATAGTTCTTTATAAACAGCAGCAATGTATTATTATTGTTACTATTATTATTATTATTAGTAGTAGTAGTAGTAGTAGTATGTCTTTAGCACCTTGTCAAATCAAATTGGGAGAATACACAAATCTAGATGTAACATGACTGGAAGGCAAATTTGGTGCAATGGAAACGGTATATTGATGACCTTATTTTTATTTGACAAGGTACAAAAGATCGACTAAATCAATTTGTAGTTTATATTAACCATAATCAATGTGGTTTACATTTCACTTCAGAAACAAATAGAACTGAGATTATTTAGATATTATTTTTTATAGAAAACAATTAAATTAATTCTAAAACGTATTTCTAAATAAACCGATACAAACAGCTACATGCAATATAAAAGTTGTCACCACACAAATTGACTAAACAAGATTTCTAAAGGGCAAATGATGAGGATAAAGCAAAACTATAACACAGATCAGGATTTCAATATTCTAATGGATATATTTCTTTAAAAAGGGTACTTCCAAAAAATATTAAATCAAAGTATTAACTTGGTTGAAGAAATGGAAAGATGATCTTATTAATTGACAAAACCATAGAAAGAAGTGAAAAACAATACCGATTTTGATTTTGCTATCAATATGCATTTTAATAATCAAGCTCATTAATCAATAGAGCGGTTAACATATATTGGGGGATCTTAAAGGCTGATAAAATTCCAGGCAATGTTCTACCTGAAAAATGCAAAGAGAACTGAAACCCGAGAAAATACATTGTCTCCTAGTTATTTGAGGAAAATTAAAAATAATGTATTAGATCAGTGGTTCCCAAACCAGTCCTCATGGCCCACCAACAATCCAGGATTTATGTATTTCCCTTTTTTATTCCAATGGAGTTATGGACAAAATGTCAACTATTGATGACTGATTTTGCAACCACTGTATTAGATAATATAAGATGTTTGACAGTCAAACCAGTGGGCTTGCACAAATGTGGACAAGGTAAAATGTGAATATTTTTACCTAAATTGATTATGAACTTCTCCAGTTCAACTGATAGCAAACAAGATGGTGTATAGCATTGTGACAAAACCGTCTGTCTTTGGATTATGTTTCTCCTCCCTCCATCCGTCTGTTTGTTCGTTATTTCTTTACCTGTACAGCCCCCTTGTTTCCCCGCTTTGAATCCCGAATGACTACCGATTACGCGACCACCGGGAAGCTGGAGTGTGCCTTCAATCTACCTCCCTGAAGCTAGCATGTGCCGGCAATTGACCACCCAGTATCTGCGGTTAACAGCAGCTTAATTGACTGTTACTGGGTGGTCGCGGTTACACCTAGCCACCACAATATGGCGGTGTTATGGAGCTCCCCTGCAGCCAACGTTGCTCTGCCCAGCCTCAGTACACCAAAAGTGGACTTTTTTCATTTTAAGCACCGCTGAGCTACCAGCCTACGGGTCTTCAGCTCCGTTCGTGAACCGAACGGCGGAGCATTCGGGACTTTGTGTTTTATAGTGTATTCTATGTGAAAGTACCCAGATAGCTATGCCATGGAGCCTGTTTGTGAAATTAAAGACTTTGACTCTATGGCGATTACACTGTATTCGTGTGGTCTGAGTGCCATTCACCTAATAATGTACACTCAGACCTGAGCTATCTGTGGGTATGTTACATGTCTATATTTATTGTAACAGTTTTAACACTTTCTATTTTAACAGTAATGTCTATCCTGTTGTCTCCACGTGCATAATGGCGATTTGCTTTTGTCCTGGGAGATAATTGAATCACTTCTCAATTATCTCCAGGGCAGAGAGGAGGAAGCCAGGATGCATTGTGGGGATGTATTGTGACTGTATGTCCTGATCTGATACCTGTCTGTCCTTTGTTACTGTGGCGAAACCAACCTCGCCGCTGGGCATTGGAGAAGCCTGTTTGCCCGCCTCCTGCCTGCTGACTATGGCCCCTGGGAGATTTGACCTTTTAAATACAGTATTTGGGCATATTGTATTTTATTATGCTGCTGCTGGTCCTTTAAGAACCATCTGGGGACATACTGTGGAGTTACTGGGTGGCCACCATTTCATGTATCAGAGGCACATGGTGAGAACAATGGATGGCGGCCATTTTAACTCACAGACACTGTTTGGACTTTTCTACATGGTGCCATCTCGCCAGTATTTGGTGCACGAAGACATCGTTCAGTAATTTTAAACTATACAACAGGGGACACTTTATACAGTAATTATTTTTCATATAGCCTATATATGTTCTGCGGAATCTCCATTAACTGCATCTTCCAAACTACTGAACGGATCTGGGTGAATTTTGGATATGTGGTTCACCCAGATCCCCCGGTTCCGAGGATATACTTTTTCTAGGGTTATTGCATGTTTTGGGGTCCCTGTGATATGTTTTATAATACTGTATTTCTCAGGCAGAGGGGAGAATTTTGTGTGGGAGTGTCTGTGTGTATTGTACGGATTGATTGGTTGTATTTCAAAACCCTGTGGGCAGTACTATGTTTGTGGATTGTGAATAAAAGAGGCTGTATGTGCCAGTACAGTCAGTTCTGCTTGACCTCAAAACGAAGTGTCGTCTCGTTATTGGGGGAATTGGATTGTATGCTGATTGCCAGGAGTCTAAGCTGATTGTATGCTTTTCCTGTTCAGTTGATTACAGCATTCAAATGCTTGAGAGTATTTGTATGCTTCTCTAGTTCGGTGGTTGTGGTGTCTGCTGCAGTGCTTGGAGACCTCAGGAAGCGAGGTATCCAGTCGGGGTGTCAGGTGATCCGTTACAGTTACAGTCTCCTATTTGGTCCCCTAGGAAAGTGTCCACCAAGTGGGAGACCTGCATAAATATGGGCAGGTAGCCCTCATTAAACCCAGATCTTGTTTTACCCTCAATACGGACTTTAGTCTCGTGATTGGGAAGATTTACTATATGCGGCTAGAGACTGATTGCTGGGAACGTAAGCCGCTTGGATGCTATATCGGTTCGTCTGTTAGCAGCGATTCGTGGGATTACTGTTCAGGAGTTTGGAGTATTACTAAGTATGCTGTTCGGGAGATAGGCACATTCCCCTGGTTCCAGTTCGCGAGTTTGGGCTCTAAAGTAGTCGTGCCTGTATCTCTGTAAAGGGGAAGCTCTAGTAAATGGCGAGTTCACTCCTTTATGCCGGGAGTGTCTTAACAAGCATGTTGCAAATATCATCTGTTTGTTACAATGTACGTGTGGATCCCAATATGTGGGATATACCATTCATATTATAGTACCATTAAAATTTCTAAACATCTAAGTTTGATGAGCAGTGAAAGTTTGAAACATAGTGTCCCACGCCACTGTAACTCTTCTCCAAAATTTAATTTACAAAAGTTTTATACCTTGCAATTGACAAACTCAAAAAGAGCTGGAGAGGTGGTAATATCAACAAACTGGTCTGCCAAATGGAATCCTTTTGGATGCACCAACTAAAGACATATCATTTGGCATGGATGTAGATATAGATATTATGGCATTTATGCACATTTTTCTTATTATGTGCATTTCTGTGTATCTTTACAGCATTTTCTACCTTTTCCCCCTTTCCCTCCCTATTTTCCTTTTCTTTTTCTTTTTTTCTGCTCAAGCAATTTGCCACATCATGTAATAGAAAACTGTGCAATAACTGCAAATTTCTTGTTAATCAACATTACTTGATTTACTTGATTCTTAAATGTGAAAACAATATTCTTTGCCAATTGATTACATGATAGGAGATGTGCAGTTTCATATGACTTTTTTATATACATTATAAGGAAATTTGGACCATTAGACATTTCATCAAAAACTAGTCCAACTTAGAAATCACATCCACCATAATGCTGGAGTTCATTACTAAAATGATGCCCACGATAATGTAATCACAAGCCATTTGCCATTGCTAATATTAAAATCAACCAGAGAAGTAGAGTTCATGTTAAAGGAAAACTATAGCATTAGGAATACAAAGTGTATGCTTGATGCTAGAGGGTCCCTCAGCTATTATTTTTTTGTCTGCGCCCTTCCCGGGTGTTAAAAGTTTTAAAAAAGCCTTTAAACACTTACCTATTTCCAATGCCAACGTCCATTGGGGATGGCCCCATCTCCACATCCTCCAGCATTGGCAAGGGGAGCTGCTAATGTGTATACATGGCGAGCATTGAATCAATGCTTTCCTATGGAGATTTTGAAGACACTAGACACTAGAGGCAGTCTGAACCCTACAATATAAACATTGTAGGGTAAGGGGACAGGGACAATGTACCTAGACCTCTTCAATGAGATGAAGTGGTCTGGGTGCCTATAATGTCCCTTTATTAGCACAGGTTTATTCATATTTGCATTGTTAGAGTTTCCAAATGAAACAATTTTATGTGAAACTTAGTAGTCCTGTTGGAGATTTTGTATGGAAGTGTCTGCCATTATGATGGAGCCTTGCAAAGTTAACTGATCTTGAAATTGAGATTAATAATTATTTACAATAAAAAAATGGGGTTCACTTAAAAGTGGTTGTATTTATATAAGCATAGAGAGTTACTTGAGAATATCCCAGTAAGAAGGAGGTGCAGCCATAACCCATGTTGGGCCCCTCCCGTCGATTAACCAATTGGAAGCACAAACAAGGTATTTAAACTGTCTCTAGCATTGCTTTAAAAAGGCGTTTCCAACAAAACTAGTCGGCACTGAGTACATTTGTACTACAGCACCTGGATTGCATTCGACACTTTAAACTGCATCCCATACAGCATTGGATTCTCCCACATTGGGAAACACCAGAGACAGGAACATCTTTTACCTTATAGCAGTGAACACGAGCAACAGAAGATATCCATGGAGGGCTATTTAATCAGTCTTTGTTTGTTACGCTTATCCATATTGCAATTACTTTTAGTAAGTGTATTTGCACTCAACAGGATGTTTTTCATTTAATGTACTGTTACCCTTTGAGATTTTTTTTTCTTTTACATGTAATAAATTGCTACTGATATTGGAATTTACAAAAAAAAAGGAAGGTTGGAAAAAAAACCTGCATCAGGCTTTCTATCATTTGTAAAAACAATTTGCAAAAAATACAGCTATATAATTTGTGATGTTCATTTCTACCCGATTGTATCAATTCCAATGTGTCCAGTTTCAAATTAAGGAAAGTTAATGTTTACTTTGGCAGTTTGCCCCAGTAACATGTAGAGTTTCCTCATCCAATTGGAGATTAATAAGTTCTTGTTATAATAGTTTGAATAATTCTACATTTTAGCTGAACAGACACAGTGGAAAGGGAATTCTTGTACAGACTGTTTATCTATTTGGATTGAGGTTGATCTTCACAAAGACTGTTCTATGTAGAATGTCACCTTTAAAATGTTTTCATTTATTTATTTTTGCTAAAAAAGATCATGATCAAAAAAGACTACTTGATTTGCAGAGGCATTAAAATGTATTCCCAAAATGAACTATAATGTTCTTACACCAATTTTCAGATATAGTGAGAAATATCACTTTTTTAAATCAGACACAAAATGATAACAAACAGTTGTACAAAGGTCAATTAAAAAGAGCATAAGAAAAGAATGTGTGAAATGTATATGTAATGAAATAGGTATGAAATGTATTAAATTGCATTTAAATATCGATACAAACATAACTAGTTTTATTTCATATGTCAACTTGTCTTCGTGTGTTCAGTGTTACTACATCACAAAGCAGTTATTTTTTTATATTAAATTAATCAAAACACAAAGTGACAGTATTGTTTTCCAAAAACACAGTTACATAGTTACATTTCAACATATTAATAGGCTAAAGAAAAACTTTGGTTCAGTCTTTCACACAAGACTGATCAAAAGACTGCTGTTTATCCAAAACAAGGCAAAAAAGGACAAAAATAATTTGAAGCAATTCCTAGTTTTACCAAAAATTGGGGGGGGAAAAATCTTCTTCGATGCAAACTGACAGTCAGATTTCTCCTTGGATCAACAAGCTGTTATCCCATACTAAATAATATGCCCTTGTGTAGCGGATAGAGATGGTCTGGTCCACAATAAATGTTTAATATTACACAATGAAAATGTTTTTTTTTTTTTATTAATCAAGTGTCAATAGTTGAATATAAAATAAACAGTATATATTGTATCTGTTTTAAAATTGTTTCAATTGGGTTTATTTACTAAAGTTTGAATGGTCCTTACCCAATGGTGAAAAGCCATCTAGTTGTTATGGGGCCATTCAGACTGAAATCTGAACATCATTCTCACTATGTAGCAATGTCCACATTTTGCAATTCTGGCTTTGAATGAGCCAGACTTGTGTCCAGATTTCAGTTGGACTGAATGCTGTGGGATGGCTGAAATCTGGGTCAGGATGCTTAAAATCCAGTTACAGTTTTTAAATTCAGGTTTGGCTGCCAGCAGTCAAATAGTTAAAGGGACACTAATATTTAATATATTCAAAGTATTGGACTATTGAAGCCTGTATCTTTTGTTATGATGAGTATTGCCAAACTGGAAAATGTAACAGTAGTGTATATACTGTGATAGCAGGTTAATTTAACCCCTTAAGGACACAACTTCTGGAATAAAAGGGAATCATGACGGAATATTTCAGTCATGTGTCCTTAAGGGGTTAAATATAATTTAAACTAGATAAAGATTGTTTTACTTTCAAAATTGTGTATTTATGAACACAAAGCCTTATGGCAGAGTTACTATTTTTTTAAATAGTAACAGATTTATAAAAAAAAAAAACCCCAACAAAATAATAAAATACCACATTCATTACGAAGACAATATACACATTTTCAGAAAGTGTTGCACTGTTCTTTTCTCATCCTAAACCATCTGTTTAGCAGCAGAATCAAAATTGTTTTGATTGAAAACAAGGTTTTGCCTTTTCAAATATCCATACGGCATCAGCTGAAGATGATTCAGATAATAAATAATTCAGGCAGCGTATATGTCACAGTAACATATGGGTTGGGTTGGTTGAACACAATAAAAAGTATAATATTGACGAGAGGTAAAACTTCACAATTTGATCATATACTAAAAGTAAACCTTGGGATTTTATTTTTGTTTTTTTCCCCTCACATATTAAATCAGCAAGTCTACCCTCTGCTCTCTTAGTGGGAGATAGTTGATTATTGGTTTATGATATGTTATATTTAATTTATCAGAATCTAATTTGGATAGAGATGCATAAATATATACTTAATATAACAAATATTCCAACAGATGCACTTGATTTCAGTCTTCTGAATGGTTGCTCCATTTCTAACATTTTTAGTTTTTACAACACATTTTAAATATTTACATATATAAACTGGTCGATTTGATAACATATGGGGTAAAATAAATACAGATGATGTGACATATACAAAACTTCATTCATAGGGGAAGTGTCACTTGGAAATTATAACCATGGAATAAAACACTGAAACCATCTATAAAGTATACATTAAATTTTTAATCATGCTTTTTTTTTTTTTTTTATAAATATTAATGATTTAGCAACTCTTCCACTTACTATGTAACTATGTTCCCTCCCGGTCAGTGTTTATTTCCACTTCTGTGAAGAATTTTTAACGTAAGTTGTTTGGAGTTTCAATGCTGAGTGACAGGTGTAAAGGCTGTTGTTATAAAAGAGCTTATAGCTTTGATTGACAGGGAACCCAAAGACATTCAGTTCTAGGAAGCGTTCTGCATCAGGAACGAGGTAAGTAAAGCAGTGCAAATTACTATATGTAAATTTATTTTTCAGACGACACAATCAAATATTTGTGAAATGCAGGGAATACGTAAACATAATATTTATATAATGGGAAATGAAATGTCCCCTTTGTTTAACATTTTATGTGTTTTATATTTTCTATTTTTTTGGTAACTCTTTTTTTTTTCTTGCCCATAAACAAAAAATTATGAATATCATGTTAGAAAAATGGTAACACGATATCAATTTACATATTACTTCTAGAACATAAAAAAAGCATTATTTTGGTAATTTCTTTTTGCCAGGTTCCTCATAGTATTAATGAATGCATAGTATTGTAGGCGGCAAGAGTCCTTTAAGTATTTTGCGCAGTGATTAATATTTGTCAAATAAAATGTAAATGTCTATATCCATTTCTTTGAAATACTTAATAAGAGAGCCATTTTACTCTTAGTAAAGTTAAATCTCACAAGGTAGTATTGTGAAGACACTTATGGATTGTGAAATCTCTACTTGGTCAGAGTTACAGGTTTCACGGATGTTCAGCTATCGATCATTCTAAATGTCATGGTGGAGTTAGTTGCATTCCTCAGTAAAGTCTAGTTTATGCTTCTATAATTAATTGACATGTCTAAGTGAACTGAAATAAATGTAGATATTGAAAGATTTAAAAAAACAAACATAGCTAAAATTATAATTTTATTATTCTAATACAATTGTCAGCATTTGAACAATAAAACAAGTATCACCTTTTTCCTGCTAAATCATTACATGCTTTAACTGTGATCCGTATTCTTGCTTTATAATAAGCACATTAACAATTAAACACCGGTTGCATGAATTGGGAATTTTTCTTTTTTTTTTCTTTTTAGGAAAAAGGCAAACCATTTTTTTCACATAAATCCAATTTGTAAAGTGAACTTAAACAAAAAAAAAAAATCACTTCCTGTCTGTCAATAAGAGCACTGCCTTTGGGTAGGTACTGCCCTCTATATACAGAATAGAAAATAGAGGAAAATATTAACCTCAATATAAACCCCTTTGACTGAAGCCTATTCATCTTTTTTTTTTTCTGGCCTTTTCTTTCTATTAGACAGGAGCCTCAAGACAGGTACTATAATCTACTTTGGTTTATATTGTATAATGCACATGCATACACACAAACACACACAAATACATGCACACATATGCATACATACATATTTGAAACAAATGTGTGACCTTTCAGTTGAGGGTTGGTATGAAGCTGTTAAAATCATATTGGTGAATATGGATTCCCTTCACAAGTTGCTGTTGACAAAGTATGATCAATAATTCAATAGTTTAGTGGTCAACCTGGCAGACTTTGTCTTATTTTATGTCAGACAGATATACATATTTATGAGCAGCTACTGTAAATGTTTCCTGTGTGTCTTGTATCATTTATTAAAACCATATCTGCTATATATTTTCATTTCTAAGCCTAATCTAAAGCAGTGACCTCTAAATCTCCATTTTTTTTAAATATTCAATTTTTTTTAATGTATCTGATGATAATGTCTGTGTTTTTGTTTGCATGTGTGTGTGCCTATATCGGTGCAGTTGAATAAGATGTGACAATTACCACCTGACGATATGACAATTACCACCTAATGATATTCAAAAAGTCCCACGAGTGTTACTACGTTTGTTGAATTAATAAAAAAATAACCACAGAACATCCATGCCACCCATATATATTAGGTAATGAGATCACCAAGAAATATGATTTACAAAGATTTTTTTTTTTTTTACCATTTTCTCACAATTGGTTAAATTAAACCTTTTTGTTTAGATTTTAACATCATAAAGTAAATAATTTGTCAGCATAGTAAATTACACTATGCAGGCTATTAAATAAGAAAATGTACATTCTGGGATGTTTGCAAAAACTCAATATTTCAAGGCTGCTGTTTCTGGGAGTATATTAAAGGTAAGTAGTGGTTGCTATGGTTACAATGTTCGTATGTGTTTCTGTTCTTTACTAGAAAGTTGCTCATCAGTATATAATCAGTATCTTTGTAAACAGACATTTTTGAAGATCAAAAAAAAAGCAACAAGATGAACACCAGTTGGTAGCCGCTACTACCTGCTCTTATCAACAGCACAGAATACGACAGCTATTTAGCGACAAGATTGGAAATGAGCACTAAAGGTTTCAGTAGATGCTAATTACCACTCGATAAATGGAATTATTTAATTGTAGTGACATGTATGGAAATGAACTCGCTGTAAGCTAATGCATTAGTTGCAGAATGTGTTCTTAATTCCGAGGTACATGTTCTATTCTTGACGGAGTTATCACTCCCTACTAACTATTAGATATTGAGCACTATTGAGCTAGATAATAATATATTATTATTTATATAGCACCAGCTTATACTGCAGTGTTTTACAATATTATAAAAGGGGAAATTTAACAATAAATTAGACATTTACCAAGTGTTACCAGGAACAATAGGGACTAGAGGAGTCCAGAGGAATGTATTGGATGTGTATTGGCAACAGATTAAGTTATATTAAATAGCACATACTGTATATATATAGCACATACAGTATAAATATATATATATATATATATATATATATATATATATATATATACACTAATAAGTTTAACACCTAACTAGATTTTACAAGTACATTCATATTATTTAGATATATCATAAAACATTTACTTTTAGATTAATATTTAAACACGGGTTTTTTTTGGGGGGTTTTTTTTTTTACTAATGCCTTCGCTGTGTCTACATCTGAAATGCAGTTTTGAAAGCATTTTTCTTCTTTAATAGCTGATGTGGACTGTATAATCTTAAAAAGTCAAATATCTTGACCTTTCTCAAGATGAAACATTTTATAGTTGGCTTGTGCACAATGCAAAATAGGATTTGTGATGTTGAAAGGGAAATGAAAATTCAGGATTAACAGATGAGTTCCATATCTATCTTTATTTCTGCCTGTCTTTCCATCTGTCCTGTGAGAAGAGACATTTATTGTATATCTCATGGTATACAAAACAAATTGAGGGAAATTTGTTTGGAGCATTCTGTAATTCAGTAATTCAGAGGGTCATATTAAAAAGTCCATGCTATTTTCCTCACAAATAATATAAAATATCACTTGGCTTATTAAGATGCATTAGCAGGAAGCATGCAAATGTTACAGGAACATCAAACAAAACAACCCCAAAATCAATGCCACACATAGATACCTACATGCATACATTTTAGGAAAAGGTTGGTAGATATGGCTTCGTGGCCTAATCTTTCATTCAAAACAAAAGTTAAACACCATAATCACTTCATATTACTAAAGTGGTTACCGAACAAATACCCTGTCCCTTCATATCTTTATAAAAATGTTTAACCCCTTAAGGATGGAGGCAATTGTACAAGTTCTAATCAAAGGAAATTCAAAACAGAACCTGAAGTGAAGCAGGGATGACCATATAGATTAACTGTTGGTGTTTAAACACTGTTTGACCAAAGGTTCATGTATGTGGCTGAAGAATCCTGTCCTTCATGTATATATGCATATCCTTGATGAAATGATCATTATATTAAAAAATATTCCATACAGAAAAACATTAATTGGTTCTGGTATTTTTTTTTTTATTTTTTTTTTTACCTATGCCCTTTTTTAGGTGCAGTAAGCAGATGAAAAGCTACCCTCTGTTGGCATTATATGTCACGCCATCAAATTGAATGCAAGACGTTACCTGCCCTTGTAGAACTAAAATTACTATTATACTCAATAACATTCTGTCTGGTGCTGGTGAAAGTTAAAATATCCATCTTATGCATTGGGACTTATGTGTAATAGAACTCCAGTCAACCTCATCCAGTGCTGTGTCAACAAGGGACAAATGTTTAAATCTTGCTTGCCTCCAAAACAAATGTTTGCCCTATTAACCCTGTGGCCCTTTCTGTGCTGATGCTGATTCTGTAGGTTATGATATCCTTCAGCACCCCATCATGACCCACTGGCGCACATGTCCTCTACTTTTGGTGCCTGCAGCGATGTGCTTTTCTACACTTACCGCCTCTCTTCCTATCTGACCCCTTGTCTATTTTCTGTGCCTATTTACTCATATGTGCTTGACTTGAGTGGCACCATTTCACTTGTGGAGCTGCATTGTCTATTACTTTAACTTGTCTCTTTGCATGCAAGTAATATTGTCATATCTATGTCATATGTTCCCGTACCTATGGCAGAACCCTATGTATGTTTAAAAGGACTAAATATGTCAGGTTTTTTTAGTCATGATATGTGATCGTAAATTGCATTCTGTTTCGGAATAATGAGTATAACAAATTTTCTTTGCCATGTGGGTTTTTATGGGTACTAGTAAATGACCCAAGGTCTGTAGAGATTGGTTGCAAATTCAGTAAAATTTTAAAGCAAATCTGTCCAACCGTCTGTTCTTCCATCCAACCGTCAGGTATTCTGCACATAAACATACGTACCCACATATGCAAGCAGGATATTGCAGTGTGAGAAGGGTTAAATGCATCATTATTTTCCTTTTATATTGTCAAATTAATATTTAATTAATTTGTATTCTATATTCAAAGATAATACTAAATAAATCAAGATTGATTACAGTATCTTTATCTGAAATTATATATAGCATTATTTCAGGGACTTCCTAGTATTTCTGTGTACAATAGCCAAACTATAATAAACTTGACATGCATAGCGAAATAAAGTACCATAACTGCCATCTAAATGCAAATCCCATTTACTGCCTTCTTCATTTTACACTGTGTTTGGTAATCATTCTTGACATGCCTAACAAGTTGATGTATCAAAAACTTTGTGCATTTAAATGCTTATTATTTTAATTTACATCTAAATCATCATTCCTAAAATGAAACATTAATTTAAATAATATGAAATTGATATAAATATGATGTTATTTTTGGAGCAACATTTGTTATTAAAAATTATAATTTGTTGCAGTGATAAATGAAACAATAGCATTAACATCCACATGAATGTAACATTATAGATAATCATTAAAGTTAACCTATATTGGAAAAAATTATGCATACCGCAGCACAGCAAATCTTGTCAGTAATGATGGCACACTGACTTCATTACATCAGTTATAACTTAGAATGTTCTATACTCTAGGATAGGGAGTTTCCATAGCAACCGCAGCACATGTGGCTAGGGAGTTTCAATTCATGCGGATATAAGCTGAGTTGAAGCAGGATCTAAGTCACATGTAGTAGGGTGTAACTGTTGCATGGTTCTTTTAAGTCCCTCCTTATCCACATTTGTAAAAGTGGACCATAAACTGGGGCAATCTAACATTCCATTGTAGTGGTTCTGGTGTGTAACTGTCTGGCCTGCTGTGATAGAGGTTTGGATTGAGGAAATCTTTTCTCTGAAGATCACACTTATCCTGAGGAAGGTTGGTGGGGATATGCATGCATGCTGGTTTGCAAAGCCTTTCTACTGTGCGAAACAGTTGCCTGGGTCTATTGTGGAAGAGTGCTATTTTGCATGATTATTATTACCATTATTATTATTAAGAAGATTTATTCTGAATTATCTTGAATTGATATTCATTAAGATGTTTGGTAAGAGCACTTTATCCTCTGGATCATGTGTCCTGTGCCACTTTCTCTTGAGTTTATGGACTATTCTCTTAATTTCTCCGATGGTGCTATCAAACCACTGTGCATTGTTGTGGATTTTGACAGTGCGTATGCATGTTGGTGCAATGCTTTCTACGGTATCTCTCATGGTTTTGTTGTATTGTCGGACTAAGGAGCTGGGGTCTTCACAGGTGCCCATTAGTTCACTTAGATCCATATGTGATGTTACATCAAATGGCCTGACCCCTTTTAATGAGCGGTGTTTGACCAGGTTCTGAGGCTGGGGTCTAGCTGATTGTGATACAATGGAGAAGTGAATAGAGTGGTGATCTGACCAAACAACTGGTTTACAGTTACTGGTGATACTTCTAGTCCAGACTGGAACACTAGATCAAGTGTATGACCTTTTCTGTGGGTGGAAGTGGCGACGATTTGTGTGAAGCTGAGTGCACTCATCAAGCTGGGGAGATCTTGCCCAAGCAGGGACAGCGTGTCATCAATCCAAGTGTTGAAGTCTCCCAATATAAGCCATATGGGGTGTTCAAGGATTAAGAAATCTATTTCCATCTCCTGGGGGTGTGTATATTAACGGTATCCAGAATCCTATATCTATTGAGAGGCTGGCAGCTTCGCATTCAAAAGATTGGGGTTTGTGGACTGATATTGATCTGGGATTTAAGGATGATTTTGCACAGATCATAACTCTGCATGCCTTGCAATCTTGTCTCGGATGGTGGAACACCATGTAATTGCCTGGAATACCTGCTTTTTGAATAGGCCCTACATTTTCTTATAGCCATGATTCTGTAATGCAAACTAATTCGCATGTTTCAATAAGGTCGGCAATAATAGCTGTTTTGTTTCTTAGTGATCTGGCATTGCACAGGATTGATCTGATAGGACAGTCATGGGATTCTGAGTTTTTGCTCTGTACTTTGGAAACAGTGTGTCTTCTAATAGGAATCACACAAAGACATTTCCTTGATTTGATAGTGTGTTTTTTGTGGCTTCTAGTTGAATCACTTCAATAAGGCTTGCAGGTAGACAGGGTGGAGGAGCAGCTGTGATAGTGTCAGGAGATTGAACTTTAAGTTTTGATTTTCCTCCATGACAGCCCCTGTCATTCCCTTTTGAAGATGGCAAGTGATTTTAGGGTAACCACTAGCGAGGAATTAAGTGCAGCAACCGCTTTTTGGGGTCTTATGGAATACAGATATGAGGGAGTATAGGTGATCATTCCCTCAGCAGTGAAGGAGTTAAAATTGCCTCTAGTTTTTATAGGGATGTTAGCAGTGGTGGCTGGTTATAATGCCCTGCTCTATAGGATTCAGACCAAAGTGAGCTATGAGATTTTGCACTTCAGGCTGCATTGTAGATAACAGATAAGAGAGCATGCATGCAGGTCAGATTAAATGTACCTTGTTCGTGGTGTTCAGCTGAAGATATCTCTTCCTGGTAGTAAGATAGTCCAGTGGAAGTATATTTCAATCTGTTGTGGGTAGCGGAGCGCTAGTTTCACATAGACTTTCTCCGCTGATAATCCAAGAGTAGCTCAGGAACAAGTGGTTAACACAGGAAGCACAACATAAGCAGTAAATAAAATAATCCAAGAATGACCCATCACCTTTCCCAGTAACTGGATGACACACAGTATCAGGAGCAGAACTGATGTTTAATGCCACATACCCTTCTTTTATGCATTTCTCCCATGCAAGGGAGACACCCACAGAAAAATGTACATTAACCAATCACATACAGGTTGCAGCCATCACATCTCCCCCCCTCAGCCTGAGAGATAACTCAATTATCAGAACAGTTTTAGCACACACTTTTTCCCATTTTTTAGATGTACCCCAAAGGCATGACATACACCCCTAAACTATACATCCCCTGATAGCCCTGATCTGGGTGAGCAACATACTCAAAAATCACCAAGATCGGATTAGGGGTTTGGGAATTTCATGGAGGTGTTCGTTTGACCAACCGTATACGAGGCAGTAGCCGAAACCAGTACCATGCATTATGGCCTTGCGGTCAGTCTCTGTTCACGGGGTAAAAGTCATGAAAATGCTTGATATAAAGGACTGTACCTGGATTCGTATGAATCTCCTTGTTTGTGTGTATCCTTCTACCGAACCCCAGGCCGTTCATGTGTTTCCTCACTTATGGATGGAAGTATGGAGGTCTCTGCGGTGTTCGCGTGGTCGAGTGTTTGATTTGGGTTCCAGACACTCGATGACCAAACACCACTGGGCGTTTGTATGAAAAGATGGCCGCCGCCACGTGTTCGCATGTCGAACGGCGCCCACCCAGGGAATACACAGTGCATTCGTATACTTTGCAATTAGGCTGGTGTGAAGAACGATGGGAGAGGTAAATTGGAGCCACACTTCTCTCCAGGGTGGGCTGGTAGTTTGTTCGTATGTCGAACGGAGGTATCCAACTTTGTATGTATTGTGTTCCTACCGAACAACCAGACGAATGTTTAGAAAATACATTGTATACACGAAACCAAAACCATAGGGAATAATGTTGCAAAAGGTAAAAGTTTATGGACAGCCAAATGTAATCTGCTACATTGTGTATCTCAGTTTAGTAATGCCATCCGTTCAATTTTGGTAAATTCAGTTTTGTGATATGTGGAGTCGATATTGGTCCTTAAAATATTTGTGATGAATTATGAGTTTAAGGAGGTTAAAATTAAGATAATTCTTGGATAGGCCAGGAGCCTGAGAAAAATGTGGCAGCCAGCAGGGGTAAAGTAAAGCACAATATATCAATAAACTCTTATGCTCAATCTAATGAGCATAAGTTGTTTGGGGGCATGACTGCTGCCCTTAAAACAATATTTATATATTTAGGACTATGGCAACAAAGTTTACATTTAAGATTCCACAGGGTGTGAAACCCATCTGACCAATATAGTCTCTATTTACAATTTAATATAATATTCTTAGTAATGAAAAACAGTAATGAAACATGCAAATATCTCCTAGATTTCAATCATGTAGCGATAATGCACTTGTGATTAATATTATTTTTCAATATATATAGTGGATTCTATACTGTAAGTTCTTCAATCTAACTCTAGGCTGCACACCTGGTTATTGGTGGTTGTGACACCTTTGCTTCCTGAGGCAGATAGCGTTAATGTCACGGTGCTGCGGGTTTCTGTCGGCGTGGCTGCAAAGAAACACAGCAGTCACGCTGACAGAAATAACAAATACTTATCTTACCCGCGGCAGATCAAAGCCCGACCTCCTTCCATCCCAGTCTCCAGCGCGTGCGGTTCTGTTTTTAATAGTGAACTAGCCTTTGCCCATATCAAAGATGCATGAACATTTTGCCCTCAGAGGACCCACATACAGCCAATTACAACTTTAGGGGGGTTATTTAAACACAAATTACCTTTTGATCAGTGCCCTGTCGTGGTTTCCCTTAGCTGGTTTACCGAGAGAGTGTTCCTGATCGTAGTATTTCTGGTATTTGACTTTGGCTTCATTTGACTTCCCTGATTTCTGGTATCCTTGACTTTTGGCTTTCTGTCATCGTTGTGTCTCGTTCTGTATCCCTGACCTTGGCAAGTATACAAAAATACAAGTATAAAAATACAAAAACGGAAAAAGTATAAAAGTATAAAAGCGAGAAATGAGGCAAAGAGACACAAGAGGCTAAGAGATACAATGTATTTGGACATGGCAAGTGCATAACATTTGACAAGAAATATCAAACACTGTGAATCATGGTTTAAAGACCATACCTGTAGTTCCTAAAATGTAAAATGAGCAGCCATCCATAGTTATCAATCCAATGTGTGCCTTTATTCAGTCTCTGAAACAAGGGCATGGATAAATGGAAAAAAAGGAATGTGGCTTAGCAGTATAGAAGCAACCTGGAATCTGGATACAAAATCGAGGGCTTTTACCACTGAACTTAGCAATGCAGGGCTAAACACATAACAGGGAGAAAAGCAAATTACAAATCCAAGGGCATACATTGACAACAGGTGAGAAATTAGGTGAATATAAGATTAAGACTGGATTGCAAAGATAATTTGTGAGTAAGAGTGTGTCTACATTCATTAGTTAGAGCCTGTGACATCAAGGATTACAGTACAATGTCACTTTGCTTTAATATCTCAAAGCAGTGGAGATATTAGAAGGTGTGTCAGCTGTCATGGCAAATATCTTAAGAAGAATCTACCATGGACTGCTTGAATCTGCACACCTGCCAGACTACCACTGTCATTGGAAGAAAACCACACAATGCAACCAATAGCATTCAACAGAACATGAGTCAACTAGGGAGCACAAGTAAAATGAAAGCCATTTTATGCTGAATGCTGGAGAGGTAATGTTATAAAATATTATTTTTACTGTGTCAATGTTCTATATACTGTATATTTATGTGACGAAACCGACCTCGCCTCTGGGCATTGGAGAAGACTGATTGCCAGCCTCCTGCCATAGGACTATGGCCCCTGGGATGTATTGCCCTTTAAAGACATGATTTGGGCATAATGGATTTGTGTTGTGCTGCTGCTGGCCCTTTAAGAACCATCTGGGGACATACTGTGGAGTTACTGGGTGGCCACCATTTCATGTATCAGAGGCACATGGTGAGAACAATGGATGAAGCACATGGTGAGAACAATGGATGGCGGCCATTTTAACTCACAGACACTGTTTTGACTTTTCTACACGGTGCCATCTCGCCGGTATTTGGTGCACAAAGACATTGTGCAGTAGTTTTAAACTATACAACAGGGGACACATTATACAGTAATTATTTTTCATATAGCCTGTATATGTTCTGCGAAATCTGCATTAAACCGTATCTTCCAAACTACTGAACGGATCTGGGTGAATTTTGGATATGTGGTTCACCCAGATCCTCGGTTCCGAGGATATACTTTTTATGGGGTTATTGCATGTTTTGGGGTCCCTGTGATATGTTTTATAATACTGTATTTCTCTGCCTGTGATAATTATATTATCCATTGTGTTCAGTAATCATATCACAGGCAGAGGGGAGGATTTTGTGTGGGAGTGTCTGTGTGAATTGTACGGATTGATTGGTTGTATTTCAAAACCCTGTGGGCAGTACTATGTTTGTGGATTGTGAATACAAGAGGCTGTATGTGCCAGTACAGTCAGTTCTACTTCATCCTCAATTTGGAGTGCCATCTCTTATTGGGGGAATCTGCTACAAGGGATTGCTATGCTCTGCATACTCTCTTGATATATTCACTGCTAAGCTCTTGTAAGAGCTTGTTCCTGTTTTTGCTCTCTGAAGGAGTCTACGGTGGTTATGGTGTCTGCTGGAGCGCTGGAAACCCTCAGGAAGCACTAGGAGCATCCTTCAATGGAGGTACCCAGTTGGGATGCCCGTCGATCCGTTACAATTTATTTGTTTTAATTATTATCTCATTAAAATATTTAGCATCTTCTAATTAATCAACAGATGCTTAGGATCACCATACAGTTAGTTTATTAGCCTTTTAAAACACCCAAAACCTAGTTTTTGTAGAGTATTTCTCTTATGTTTACAAATTTTTATGGAACTTCTAATTGTAATTTCTGCTGTGAATGGAAGTTTAGGAGTCATTTTACAAAAGCCCAAATGCATTTTATCCTGACGTTCATGGCAAATTTACCCTAAAGATCTATTTACCATCTAGCATTTCTTGGCCGCTACAAAAGAAGAAAATTGTTTCTGTCAAAAGCAAAACTACGCTAATCAGAAGTCATGGAACTTGTGACGCCATTAGATATTCTTTACTAGAGGGAGCTGCAGCTTCCTGTGAGTTTAAAAAAAAATATGTTTTTTTTTTCAGCATAAATTCCTCACCATGCAGTTTCTAGGTATTAAGTCTCACCAGATGTATAAATCAACATTACTTAGCATAGTCTAACTTGGTCTACACAAAATTGTTAAAAAGTTTAATTCCTCCTCATCTGCTGTACAATGTGTGAGAATTTAAATAAATAACTAGGTATTTCCAGTTTTTCTCTACCCTATATGTGGGAGGTTTAAAGAAAGAAATCAGTCAAGTAGGGACCCAGGTTTAGCCCATCTCTCCTTTTCTCTCTTTTTCTATCATTGGAAAGAGGAACAAGGAAATATGATTATGAACTAGAGTTTATTAAGATCTTGGACCCTAAATTGATAATAATCTAACCCCAAAATCAAAATGATCCAACTTATAAAGTGGGGAGTGGTCTAAGTGTCAAGACTTACCTCCGTTCCCTCGCTGCTCCCAAGGCATCTCCGAGAATGCTAGGGGTGGGCAGCTACCTCCGAACTCCATTTGTGTCGCGTCTCCCAGGCAATGAGAGACACTTGAAAGATGTACACGATCATTCCATGCTGCAGGGCAGCCCTGTGGGTGTGACTGGAATAAATGAAAGGCATTACTACCTCTTATGGCAACCCCTGATGACTGACAGCCCATATACCAATAGGGTGTTATGGAGGCATGTCAGAATAGGTGTGTTTTTAGTTTGGTACCCTATTTCAACTGTTCTGCCTTTGCTCAGTTGATCTGTGCTACTTCTCTTCAAAACTACCTGTGTTATTTCTGCTCTTCTGGATTAATTTGACCTCTGGACTGATCCTTGATTTCTAAATCTTTGCTGCCGGGTATTAGACATTTGGACTGCCTGACTTTGCCTTGTTCTTTATTTTATAATTTTTGTCTACTATTACAAATACTGCACTTCGTGTTTCATTTTACTACCATGACACTAATCTAATAAAATGAAAATGTAAATGGGATATTTTCTTACATGCCAAAATCTTGTTTAAAATGTCTTTGTCTAGCCAGAAATGCATGGGCAAAAAAGGTCAACATAATCCGACACAACTGTGTATAAAATGTTCAAAGAAAAAAATTGAAAAAGCCAAGAGCCTAAAAAAAAATAAAAATACTTCAGATGCCTCCCCTCACTGGTTATACCATTCCCCCAATTCGTCTTCTAGTGGGAATAAGTACAATTATTTCATTTTAGATTTGAGGATTTATTGATGGGTTGGCAGAAAGGTTTAGGTCAAGAAGCTTCCATTTATAAACCAGTAAATGGAGTAGAAGTACAATTGATGGTATTCATTTTAAGTGAAGTATGTTATTATTATTATTATTATTATTGGTATTTATATTGCGCCAACTAATTTCAAAGCGCTTTACAATATTATGAAAGGGAGAAATTTACAATAAATGAGACAATTACACAATGACACAGGAACACTAGGTAGATGATGTCCCTATTCAAACGAGCTTACAGTCTAGAGGAGGTGGGGTACAAATACACAACAGGACAGCAAGGGTGACAGCTACCAAACAAGGTGGAAAAGTAGCAGAGCTGGAGGTGAGAGTGGAGTATGGCTCTTTTAGGAGAGCAAGAGACAGATTTGTATAAGTAGAGATAAGTTATTCTAGGAGCCCATAAGTATTTCTGAACAGATGTGTTATGTCTGATGGGGGTAGGCAGGCTGTTCCAAAAGAATGGGGCCACCCGCGAGAAGTCCTGCAAGCATGAGTTAGCAGTAAGGGTGCGGGCAGCGGACAGGAGAAGGTCACCGGCAGAGCGGAGAGACCGAGAAGGGGCATATCTATGAATAAGGGAAGAAATGTAAGAGGGGCTAGAGTTGGTTAGAACTTTATATGTAAGGGTTAGTATTTTGAATTGACACCTATAGGATACATGAAGTCAGTGTAAGGATCGACAGAGGGGCGAGGTATGGGAGGAGCGGGTGAGAAAGATCAGTCTGGCGGCAGCATTCATTACCAATTGTAGCGGGGCAGTTCGGCTTTTGGGGAGGCCAATTAGAGAGTTACAGTAGTCCATGTGAGAGATTACCAGAGCATGAACAAGCTCCTTGCATTGTAAACATCAATAGGACTGAACTATGAAACAATCTTCTAATCTTAATCTTTTAGAGTTTTAAGATTAATGATGGTGCTCTAAAACTGGCTATATTGTTTTGTTTCCAGTCGTCACTCATACAGGGTTACTCACTAAAGTGAGAAATTAAAGTGAAATCAAAGTGAATTTTAAATTTAAAATCAGAGTAGGCAAAGTGAAAGCTAGCTGGCTTAGAGGATGTTTTCAGTTTAGCCATTTGACCTTAAATTTGAAATGTACTTTTAATTTACTTTGAATTCTCACGTTATTGAAAAACCTTGTAAATTTTCTTATTATATACTCTGTTTATTTTATCCAGGACTGTGAATTTTTTATTTGGCATATAAACCAATATCAAAATCATAGAGGAAATGTCATTAACAAACATGGAGATTGAGCATGTAATATAATACAATATCTCTAAGCAGAATCTATTATTAAGAGATCTTGTCACCTTATCCCAGATATTGCAATGAAAAGCTAACAAGCTTAGTGACATACTAAAGGCTATATAACAGTTATTACAGGGGAGACATGACATACATTCTTACATTTATATTAAAACATCATCATTTTTACACCATCAGGCAGATAAATGTACCACTTGACATTAAAGTACATATTAATGTACTTTGAATATAAGAATTCGCTATCAAAAATGATATTTTAATGAATCACAACTCAATTCATAAATCCTGTGAACAGTTAAATATCTTCAAATTAATTAAAATAATTTTATTATAATCGCTGTACTTGCAGTATTTTGAGGCTGATTTTTCAATCTTGTTGTTGAGAGGCTTTTCGAAAATAGTCTCTTGGGTGTAGATAAAAATGCGGAAAGCGTTACAGCACTGTGTGTCACAGTATGTACTTTGCAATTGTTTCGTGATTCCTTTAAAATATAGACAAAAGCGCTTCCTGGGAGATTTTTATCTAATCCAAGGAATATTTTTTTTATTTTCATCCTCAAATAGATTAGTAGAAAAATGTATATTGTTAGTTTAATACATGACAAAAAGTAATCATACACAAAGCATTGGAATTTCACTCTGCATAAAGTAAATTAAATTGGAATAGACACAGTAAAGAAAAAGTCATTTAACTGTGAATATGCTTTTTAGTATTCACACTAAGCATAATAAAACTGCATGCATTAAGCAAATGATAAATGCTTGAAGATACAAAAATAAATCTGGATGACAGTTCATAGATTTTTAGATGAGAGTAATATGTAGAATTTAAAAGAAAGTGACAGTTTTAGATATTTATCTCTTTTTGCATAATATACTTTGTTTTGATATTCGATCATTGTGTATTTTAAATTCAACTTTATTCAAAACTTAGATACAATCACTTCGACTAGAAAATTCACCAAGGACAATAATGAATATTGAATTACAAATAAAAGAACGGGGGGTGAAGGGACACCAAGAATACTGAAAGAAAGAAGATTAATAGTATACTGTCACATGGCAGGTTACACAGAAATGCCTACGAAAATTCCTCATGTTATAGCAAACAAAATCATTATATGTTCAATAAAATAGATGTATACTATTAAAGTAATAATAATTAGATTAAAACATATCCGTTTTTTATGAATTAACCTGTGTAATATATATGTTCAGCTCAGCATAGCCTGTATTATTATACAGATTAATAATATTGATACATCCTGCTATCTAATTTATATCATGTAACATTACTGAATATGGGTAAAACCCTTAAGAAAGTTGAAAAATTCTATTCAGCGTTGAGGGACTTCACTATATGGACCTAATAGTACTTCAACAGATAATTCTGGTAACTGAATAGCAGTACTCGCTTTGACATCTATATATAGCCCCAGCATTCCCGGATCTGGATTGTTTGTCCCGATTTCAGACTTCTACTTGCATTATGCTCACTTTAAGCAGCACAAGTGCCGGCCGCAATGGTAGTCTATCGGGCTGTCAGTCAGTGTGGAGTGCATAAACACCAAGCTGACATGCCCTGTGGAACATCACTTTTTCCAGGTAGACTTGCTCATTTAAGGTATCACCAGTGATAATTTAATATTATCTATAAAGGGCCAACAAATACCACAGTACTGTACAATGGGTGGACTAACAAACACACATTTGAAAAAAGACAAGTTGGTTACGTAGGGACATCACTGACACAAGTCCATAAGCCCACCCTGGTCCTTTTTTAATGCCTCTCAATGTTGGGAAGAATGTCTCGGAGAAACTTTGCATTTAGTTATCTGAGATATGTGAGACACCTAGATATATCTAAGGGTCTGTTTCCACTTTTCACCAGTTTGGCAGGCATTTCTATTTTGGTTTCTCCATATCTGTACTATACAGTATGCTTGGAGAGGCCACCTCCCCTTCCCCCCCATCTTGCATAATAAAATACAGCTATTTTATCTTTGAATCTCTTGAGCTCCTGCACAACAGGGAAGGTGTGTGGCTTGGCATTGGGCATGTAGTTTGAGATCACAATGGATTCCATAATAATTTAGACATACCTGGGCATGTGTTCAGTTTGCAAATCTCTCCAGTTTACAGGTACATTTTAGTAGTATCTCTTGTTATGTCAATACTTTCACACATCAGAGAGACATAGATTGTGTTCGACAACGCATTTTTTTTCTCTAATTGTAAAGCAAATAGTTTTGTGTTGGCTGACTATGCCACTTTTGCCTGTTTATCTTTTAAGATTGATTGGCATGTGTCTATTTTTGGTGTTTTTTTGCTGTGTTTTATGCTTCATGTTTATATGGCTCAGAGTATGTTTCTAAAGTGAGCTCTCCGTTTGTAAACCATTCCATTGGTAAACAGTCCTACATGTTTCAACAATATATGGAAAACATAAAGAAATGGGTTGTCTTACTATTTTCAACGATCACCAGCAATGCAAAGTTGCTGTATTTCTATACCAATTATTGAACAAGTAATTAGAGAAACAGTCCACTGCTTTAATATAATATTCCACAATCACTTTTCGGTTTAAATCAAGACTTTATTAATTATCTTTAAATAACATGGATAAATGTACATATGTACTTTATTATTAGCAGCATCAAGTTAGAAGCTGTGGGTAGCATAACCATCAATTTATCTTGCTCTATAAAGATTGTAAAAGCCACCCACCTTCCCCTGTTGTACAGGAGCTCAAGAGATTCAAAGATAAAAGAGCTATTACCAAACTTAATCTTGTTGTTATCAGTCAAGAGACTCAAAGGTGTGTTCTACTGTATGCACACTTTGAAATATAAATATCTGTACCTTCTGCCTTGCTGTTTGTCTTTTGTGTATATTTAAGATTTATAAAATAAAGTGTATAAGAAATATAATTATCGATATATATCGGTCTGTACAAAAAAAAAGGAAAATTCCCCAAGGATTAAAACTCGCAAGGCCAAAATATATAATAGACTTGACTCACCTGAATACCATCCATGCAAAATATTTGGTGAAATGATTCAGACAAACCAAAAGGTCTGCAAATGTGCCAATCTTCTGCAAAATATAGAATTATTTTTTTTTACTGATCCTCCGTTTTCCTCCTCTATTGCTCACTACTCCATTGGGACTTGATTTAATATTTTAGCATAAACTTTTTCAAATTATTTAGTATTTTGAAAAATATTTTAATATTATTAAGATTTTTTTAAATGTATTGATGTGTTTTATGTATGATATATTATATATTTGATATATATATATATTTTTATATTTTTATATTTTGAAAAAAAATAGTTTAAAGGCTTATTCAAAAATATTAGATCATTTGAAAAGCTTATCTAAAAATATAAAACTGAGGACTTGATCAGTAAAGAACCATTAACCATCTCATTTTCCATGAAGCAACTCTTTATTCAGCGCCATGGACAGAACTCGGAATCACAAATCATCTAACATGCTCGTCCATTGTGTAAGTCATTTGTTCCGTTCTACATATATGTGGTGTTAAGCAGTTAAAGAATTCAGATCACCCGCCGATAGGCCTAATGTCTTATGAATTGCAATTCGACCAAAAACAAATGTACAAGTGTAATATATAATACTTTAGAAGATGAAGCAGGACAAAGCAGCTGTAAATAACTTTCCTTTCCCATTAGACAAAATAGAAATCTGTCTACAGTTGCATGCCTGTTGCATTGCTCCTGCCTTCTCTGCATGCAACACTTTGCCATCCTTGTGGTTAAGACTGAGGCATCCTGATATCTGCATGGCCCTCTCAAACAGACTAAACACATTGATCATAGAGAGGAGAAAGAGAGGGGAGAGTCCTGGGGTCAGAATAGCCACCTTAATAAACCATGGCAGGTACATAAACACTAGTACATACTCTGCTACACACAGCAATACATTGCAGAAATCTGTCACTTTAAATAACAACTAAAGGCATAACGGAGTACATTATAACCAATAATTAAAACATGAAAAATAGATTGCAATATGCATATTATATTATTATTTTATCAATATGATTTTGGCAAATTATAAAAATCAATACTGCAGGCTACTTGCAATGGGCAAAGATTGGGTAGATTCATCTTCAAACAGCTGTTGAATTTAATTTGTGAATTAGCCTTTTTTTAAGATTGGAGAAAAGTGAATCTGGCTGGAATTCAGTTTTTGATAAATATGCAAGTAATATTTATATTTAATATATGATTTGCACAGATAATTTCTGACTGATTTTAAGCACAGAGCACATGTTGCCAAATGGAATGTGCTCATTTATGTAAAATATCATAATTTCAACAATATTTGTCTTTAGCAAACATGAAAATCATAAATGTAGTTGATTTTCAGTTATTTTAATGGAAATTTTGTCTTTCCAGGCCAGATTTCATCCTTAATAAATAACCCTGTTGGCGTCGGTGAAAAAAAACAGGCATTTTTACGCTAACAAAAAACTGCAATGGCGTTTCGTAAACAATGGCATTCTGGATTCCTGTGGAGCATCCAGTAAATACACCATTTAGTATCTATTTGTGCCAATATGCTGCAACACTGGGAAACACTACATAGGTCTAGAGATAATTAACCTATTTATGTTCATCTATTTATAAAGCTCACACAATGTGCCAACAATGTTATGCAAAGTTGTCATTTACATTTTAGAAATTGTCCCTGTTCCAAAAACAGATTTTCTTTAAATATTTAGTAATAACTAAAAGAAAAATAGAACATGATTTACTTATTCAAACACAATACAGCATGTTGTCTGGAAAAATTAATTAATGGCCCATATCCCTTTTATAATACAAAATAAAAGTATGGTTTATAACACAATTTTTTTTTACATAGACAATTTATAAGACAATTTTCAAGCTAAACCCATGATAGTCAAATTATATCTAGCCCCAAAATTATATTCAGTTACACCAGGTAGTTTAAAATTAATAAGATTTATTTAAGATTGGTGTTTTTTAAGTATATATTTAGTTCAGTATTAAACTTATGACTTAAACTCTGTGTATGAAACGGGACCTGCGTGTTCGACAGATCAAAATTGCCTCTTTGGAACGTTGACATCTGCAAGTCTCTATACTTAATAAAATGTTTTATCATACAAAGAGACCTGCGAGTCAAAGTTGTGTATTTTATTATTGATGATAAAAAAATAAAATAAAAATATATTTACAAAAAAAAACTTATGACTTGATACACAATAGGTACCATTGCCAATATATATTTTTTTTAATTAAAAATCATTTCAGTCCTCATATTTATCTCCTTTTAGTGTCTGTGTCTCTTATTCTGTGTATAGCTCCCTGTTTACTGCTAAGTGTGAATGTCTCACTGTTTAAGAGGTCAATGTGTGGGCAATATGACAACACTGAATGAGTGCTGCGTGATTTAATTATTACAAAACTTGAGGAGTCAAGGTGGAGGATAATATAACAACATGTGGACAATGTGATGGAGGAAACCTAACAATATAAGAAATGTTAAAAATGGAGAAATAATGCATTATCTAATTGCATTAAGGGGAATTACAACTGATATTAGATTGTGTTATTTGTCAGAGAAATTAGCAACATGGAAAGAAGTCTAGGCAACCTATATTATAAAAAAGTTGAAGAATGTCACATGTAGATAACATATTTATTCAAATTATGTTTTTTTATTCTAGTTACGTAGTAACATAGAATGTGAAAGAAATCCATCAAATTCAGCTTTTCATGTGTCTTTGCTTCAAATGTTGATCCAAAATACGCTGTGCCACAAAATGCGAAAACAGATACTTCTATTTGGATCAAAAATATGTTATTCTTGTATCAATAAATATTCATTTTCACCAAAAAAGAATCCGGACTTTGTTTAAAAATATCTACATATACATATGTACTCCTCACGTAACGGAAATGATGTGTATAAATTATCAAGATATGATCAAAACTCTCTCAAGTATCTCAATTCTCGAAAAGGTGTATGCAAAAATCTCCTTTCTTCAAAACCTCTTGTTGAAAACAAAACTGTTCTAATTCAGTATATGGTTGTGTTATGTTATCATATGCTTTCTATGACACCTTTTTTCTAAATTTTCCATTCTCTTTACTAAATTTGTACTTTTTTTCAGTTTCATATTATCCTTTAAAACAGATGCCCAAACAAGAACCATACATTCAAGATGGAAACTTACCATTGATTTATACAGAGGCAAATATGTATTTTTAACACTGAAATCAAGACCTTTTTTTAATGCTTGACATTACTTATCTTATCTATTTTAAGTCATCTGATATTGACTGCTTAGTCCCAAATGTATCCAAAGCCATCTCCAAAAAAGTAATATATTGCTTACAATGTATAATCTTATCTTGTTTTGTGTCATCTGAAAGCACTGACACATGCTTGTCAAAGGTTATTACAAGATCAGCAACAAACAGAGAAGTAAATTCAAAATAGAACCCGGATGTACTCATTTTACCAATTTGTCCAACTATTCTCTGAACTCCATTTTTCCAGTGTTGAGTCTAAATTGCTTTTCATTTCTACGGTAACCTTTTGTTTAGAAATATCAAAAGGCTTAGAAAAATCTAAGTATGTCCTTTGATTCACCCTGCAACAGAATCTTTGTTATTCTGTGATTGGATTTTAAATTTGTTTCCTGCCCACAAACTAGAATCAGCAAAATTATATTTTTTATGTTAGTAAAAAATTGACTTTCTATATATACTGTTATGAAAAATAAGTTTACTTGTTTTCCAGATAAAAAAATAAAAAGTGAGTAGTTAGTAGGTTAAAGAATACACATGGAGCATGGCATCTGCGCAATGTATCTCATCTTACAGATAACATTAAGTTTATGTTCTCAATTTCTACAAGAGTGCTCACAGCTGTCACAGTTTGCATTCCGAGGGGAAAAAATGAGTCTAGAGTTCATGACTGTTGCAAAGAATTACAAACCCACATAGTTTGTACAATAAACTAATGGATTTATTTGTTGACTTGCTGATCTGTAAGACAGCATAGATCATAGCTTACATTCATTGTTCCGTTTATCAGTTATCACTTAAAGAAAGACTGAAGGCTACTAAATGCATATAAATAAAGAATTGAAAAAAATGCATTCAGCTTAAAAATATATATTTGTAACCCTCAAAATAGTACATTACATTAGATGTAGAATTTAATTCTATGGTTAATGCTGACTTTTCCCCTTTGCTGCTAGTGTTCATTGCACCAATTCTTACAAAGAAGCATTGAGTGTGAGCCAAGTAGGGAGCCATGCACTTTGCAGCCAGGTAAAAGGGGATGTGTGTACAAGCCATCTGCACACATCTCATGCAGTCTTTACTTGCAAGCGCACTCAAAGAGCAAGACCTGTGAGAAGACGAACAGTAGACCAAGACCAAGAGTAGTATCAGCTACATCTCACTGGGGAGGCCCAGAGAAGTTCTAAATGATCGTCTGGGGTTGCTGTATCTCTTATGCAGAGAGAATTTGCTGGCATTTTGGTTCTGAACTGTCCTATTGGGTGGGACCAGTTTGATATACAAATGGTACAGGTTCTCTTTGTAATGACACAAGTAAGCACTTGAGTGGGGACTAACAGAAGGGCAAGCTACTGCGTTTCTCTAAGCTTTTGTCTGTTCGTAGAGTTCTCTTATTCTCTGCTTTTGTGACTATGTGTGTGATGTTTGAAGATCCTAGAACTTTCCTCAAAAAAAATCAATAAAACATAGGATCCCAACCAATTTTCAGGCCCATGGAAAACGCTAGTGGCTTAATTCTGAATGTATAGGACTTATACCCCTGGCAAATAGAAGAGATAGAAAGAGTGGGGAAATGTTATATACGCTGGACTTTCTTTTCAGGGTCGATAACAGCATTAAAAAAGAATTCACACATTTTCTGATTTAATACATTAACTAAGTATGTTTATGGGCTCAATATAAACACCTGATGAAGAGCAGATTTTAGATTGACATATTACACACTGATATACAATGAGACCTAGCACTGATTATTTTACAAATGTATTGGGCTGTGTCTATATTATATACACATAGAATCGAAATTGTATCCTACACAAATAGCCACAGTTTAGGCTGAGATACTAAAGCAAAATAAACCATTTCCAGTCAGTAAAAATCATTAGTAAATGGCAGACATATTTATTTATTTTAAATTTTAAATTTCAATTCAGATTCCAATACTGTTTACATTCCACATAGAATAATGAAAAATATTTTATACTATACATTGTAAGTACTATCATTTTCTGCAGCGGTTCTCTCTGAGCGTAACATATTCCCGATCCATTTTATAAAGGGTAAAAAAAAAAAAAATCAGAGATATAAAAAGAATAATAAAATAGCAATAGAAATAAAAGTGAGATGAATATGTTTAATGGTACAAAGTCAATGTGCGCTACATTATGACCAAGAATAAAATAGCTAACATAAAGGAAAAGGCTAGAAGATACAAATCAAGTTGTGGGGCAGATATGGTGCATAAAAGCAGTTATTTCTAGACTTTAAACTTTTTCAATTATGTACTTCAATACTCTTTAAGACAGTATAAATGAGCTGACAAAATTTGCTGATAAAAGTAAATTGACTAGAACAGTCACAGAAAATGGATGCACTAAACAAAGACTTAGGCAGATTAGAACTGTAGGTTAAAAGCTCAGAATTGACATTTCAATTGACTTGCAACTTCATCTGTGCTTGAAATAGTATGCAAATAGCGAGGGACCTTATCAATGTCTGCGGTAAGTACATATAAAGTATATTATTGATTAGAATGGGTTGAGGGAAGTGAATTCATTTGCAATACACTGCACCAATAATAAACAAAACCAAATTCCAGTGACATTTGTAATACTGTTTATGTACTATAAAAGTGCTATCATGGAATCATTGCAACATTGTTTTAAAAATGAAAGTGCTCAAAAACTGATGCGGCAGTTTAATCATTTAATTCCACTGCCGAACATTTCTTTTTTTCTTTTATAGTAAGAATAATTTCACACAGTAAATAAATCTTTTAGAATAACAAATAAGATGTAGCCAAATTGCTAATCGTAGTAAATGTGGTATTTGTACCTTGCATGGCTGAACACACCGCATCGACACAAAGGTGACTAAGATCTAACCAGTCTGCTTTTCATTGTTATATAGAATGAGGGTTTGCTCAAACACATCCTTTATACCCTATATCAAAAAACTGTCTCTCAGCCATTACTCTTAACGTAGCAATACCTGATCAAAGATTATTTCACTGAGCATTACCTAACTGAGGAGTACAACTAGAACCAGGGAAGGTACCTACCTATGTTTTTTCTTACTCTATCAATATATCACCATTGACAATGCTCACCTTAGATGCGAAAGTGAAGTACCCATGACACAGATCATCATGTGTTCTTTAATCCTATCTATAGGTGCACTTTATGTGTACACCAGTGGAGGCTGCTCCACTGTTTTTGTTTCAAGAAAAAAATATATCTTGGCATGTTTTGCATAATAATACGAGAAGACTAGAAAAAAGGTATGCATCGCCTATCATAATTAACGGTTCAGCATCCCTCACGTTTTATTGATGGCTCCAGATTTGCCGTGAGGTAAGTAATCATGTGAAGATGATAGGGCTTTAAAAAAACAAAAATATCCCTTCATTTCCTGGATATAGAAATTATTGGTTATTCTGGGGGTAGAGTGTAAAGTCCTATTATCTTAAGATGTCAACAGCTGCCATTGGTGTACATGTGTTTATTGTGTGATGGAGACCATACATTATCAAAACATCATCCGGAACTGTTACATTATCCAGGATAAATGCATTCTTTGATGTTAGTTGGTAAACCAGTATCTAGCATAATTATGATAAATGAATATGAGAAAGAGGAAAGGAAACATTTTCTACCTATGGCAAACAGAGCAGCCAGGAAATTAGAATCAATATGTCTAATAATCAATTAAGTAGTTTTCTTTGTCCATTTATTCACTGGGGCCCTCCTTAATAATCTCATATGCTAATTGTATGTATTTATGAATTTTCAAAAATCGATAACATTTTAAATGTACCACAACTGTTGCAGAATACGTTTTCATTTTTGCATATTATGATATTGGTTGATATGAAGGTAACTTGCATATTTAATTTGCTGAGAAAACTTGGTTGAGCAATGTGTTCTAATTCTTACACAAAAAAAAAGAAATGCATATTTTAACAGTAATTTTAGATATATTTTTTGTTAAAAGGATTAGCTTAACATTTATTTAAAATATTGGTTATGAAGCTAGTTCATATTATTATAACAAATCAGGAATCTCATGTAGAGATTGCAGGGATTGCAGTCTGAAAACAATAATTTCATACATTTAGAGAATGTTTAATTTAATCGTTTATCTGCTGCAGAAAGATTTGGAGTACAGTGCATTAGAAATTATATGGTATCATTTATCGTTTTATACTAATATACAGTAGGTGAAACAATAAAATATATAAAACTGCCAACTGTGTCAAGTATGAATAAATGGAGTATTTGTAAGAAATCTGCTTGCACATTTTGGAAAGTAGAAAGCAGACTTACAACAAATAATAATAATAACATAAATAAATGACATTATTCAACAGCATTGACACTCATTAATAAGGTGGTAGCAGCACCAGAGTCTCTTTCCTTAAATGTCTGTTTTATCCAGAAAAAAAGGAAAATGTAAAATAAACTTAAATAGGTTTCATAAACTTCTCACAAATATCAAGCTCAAATGGGGAGATCTCATCATCAAACCAAGTGGAGATTTTGGAGGGAGGTCATGTTTTAGATGAGGGGTAGGCAACATGTTTTGGACTTTATCTCCCATAATGCTCATAAAGCCATAATGCTGGCAAAGCATCAGTGATAGTCCACAACATCTGGAGTGTCGCAGGTTGCCTACCCCTGTTTTAGAGTATGAGGGCTTTCCAAATGCTTGCCTCCATCCACAATAAGAGCACTTTTTCAATCATTGCCAATGACAAAGATGGGTCATGAGGAATTCCAGGTGCTTCAATGCATACAATAACTGTGGTGGACTGGTAGCTCATCTACTGCAGCCTTAACCTTAATTCTCAGTAAAATAGGACTACACCAATGAGTTTCAATGATAAATTCCAGTCAGGATATTCCCTGGACTGCCAAGAAAGAGAAGCATGACTGCTGCCCAAGAAAAGGGGTGGTATAAAAGGGGGAAACAATGTTGCAGAAAGTAAGGACAGATATAAGGATTCTGGGGGGTGGGCACTTACCACTTCAAAGGAAGGAGTATAATGCTAGGAGCTCTTTCCATGAGAGTGGTGTTGGTACAAAAATAATTTTAAAAACTATATATTTTATTTATCTATATATATATATATATATATATATATATATATATATATATATTACTCACTTACAGCATTCCTGCTATGGCTGTGGTGTCTCGTGATGCAGTGATTGCAGTGCTGCAGACCTACCTGATGGAGAATGGGACTGGGTCCTTGGCGGACGTGATAGCCGGGGTGCAGGCGACTTGTGGCGGGAATGCTGTGGTGGAAGCCGGCAAGAGGCATGATGGAGGCAGGAGGCCCAATGCGATCCAGACCTCATTCACACCTTTCCCCCAGCCCAGTGCGGTGGACCAGTGGAAGATGAAGCGGAGGTGAAGCTGGAGGAGCTGGAGCAGCGGTTGGAGGCATTCTGGTGACTGTTGGCAGGTGGCTGCGTCTTGGAGCGGGTGAGCATCCGGGTGAGCGGTCAGCTTTGGGAGGAGGTAGGACCGGTGGAAGATGACAGCCGGGTGAGCGATTGGCTGTGGGAGGCAAGTGGAGGCGGCCTGAGCAGCGGTCGGCCTGTGGAGGCAGAGGATGGGTTCCGAGTGTGGATGGTAAAGAAATAAATATAAGGCAGCAAACCTTAAAAATAGGGCTCCCTCACAGGCCCTGTAGAGTAGACAAAAAAAAAAATCCACACTAGAAGATCTAGTATATTAAAGGACCACTCTAGGCACCCAGACCACTTCAGCTTAATGAGGTGGTCTGGGTGCCAGGTCCAGCTAGGGTTAACCCATTTTTTCATAAACATAGCAGTTTCAGAGAAACTGCTATGCTTATGAATGGGTTAAGCCTTCCCCTATTTCCTCTAGTGGCTGTCTCATTGACAGCCACTAGAGGCGCTTGCGTGATTCTCACTGTGATTTCACAGTGAGAGCATGCAAGCGTCCATAGGAAAGCATTGATAATGCTTTCCTATGTGACCGGCTGAATGCGCGCGCAGCTCTTGCCGTGCGTGCGCATTCAGCCGACGGGGAGGAGAAGAGGAGGATCGGAGGAGGAGAGTTCCCCAACCAGCGCTGGAAAAAGGTAAGTTTTTACCCCTTTCCCCTTTCCAGAGCCGGGCGGGAGGGGGACCCTGAGGGTGGGGGCACCCTCAGGGCACTATAGTGCCAGTTAAACAAGTATGTTTTCCTGGCACTATAGTGGTCCTTTAATGCTGATTCTTTGTACATATTATTACTACATTTTATTTTGTATCTTAATTGTATTACACTATATTCTGTTTATGTTTCCTTTTTAGATTTACACAGCCATATTCCATATATTTTCCTTTTTCTATATTACAACTTGTGCCTGCTCATGGGGTGTGCCATCTCCTGATCGTAGACATTCGCGTCCTTTCTGGAGTGGGTGGTCTTGCGGGTTTCGGGCTTTGGATCGGTTACCCATTACCTGGATGACTTTTTGTTTGTGGGAACACGGGGCGGGCAGATTTGCAGCAGAGCTCCTGCAGGTTTTCCAGGAGCGGCTAGAGTGGATGTACGAATCCACAAATCTAAGATGGATCAAGCGGGAGTGGGTGCGTGGGTTCGGATTGGTATAGCAGGTGGGGAGTTTTGCCCACTGCGTTTGTTTTGCTGCTTCTTGGAGATCCGAGCAGGTTTGTCCCCAGGGCTATTATACTGGTTATTCACCCAGGGGATAATGATCTGGGCCAGGTGAGGACGATTGACTTGATTCACTCCATAAAGGACGATGTTACCCGGTGTATAGCATTGTTTCAGGACATTACAGTAGTGTGGTTTGAGGTGGTTCCCAGGCCGTGTTGGCAGCACCTGCCTCATGCAAAACTCGAGTGCAGTAGGCGACAACTCAACATGACCATTGGCGGCTTGGGGGTATCATGGTCAGGCATGTCAAATTGGAGGGTGACAACAGCAACTTGATGCAGAAGGATGGGGTCCACCTAAATCTGATAGGTCTGGATATTTTTTATGTCTTGCTGCAAGTGGGGATTGAGAGGATGCTGGCGGCAGGGGGCTTGATGCCAGGGGAGGGGGAAGGAGGCCGGCATCGTGGTGGCAGGATACCTGGCCAGCACATGTGAAGGCAAGTGCCAATTCAGATTAGGGAGTTGCAGCCTGCTTGGGCTGAAGGCGGAAACCAGGCTGCTTCGGACTCTGGGAACTGTAAGTGATATATGTCTTGTGGTATAATCACCCTCATCAGCTGACAGTTGGAAGTTAATGCTGGTTCAAGGTTAATAAAGCTGTGGCCATTGCCATTACCCACTGTACAGGTGTCTGTGTAATTATTGGGCAGCAGGAAGGTTTACATGGGTCAGCAGTCATGTACAATAAACAAAAAAAACTCTTTTTGCTTGCTGATGCATTTGGTCTGGTTATTGAATAATCCATGCATTCTATATTGTTGGCTTCCCCTTTAAACACAGATGCTATAACTGCAGCTGTTTGAAACTGTATCACAAAATGCCTCATAGACAATTTGGTTCATCAGAATAAAATCTTTTCTTTGTATATATATATTTTGGGCAAACAAAATTATTTTCTTTTCGTGTAAACAATGTCAAATATTATTACTATATGTGAGCTCAGATTAGAAGAATGTTCATATTTTTATATGGATAATACTTTCATGTATTTAAAATGTTATCAGGTTTTCAACCCGTCCCCATGACTCCTCTCCTACAACTATCAAAAATAACATACAAAGTTCTCAGTGACTACTTTTCTACCAACCTATTTCATTACCCGTACTTATACCCTATGTGTCACTATAACCCACTAGCATGTAAGCTCATTGAGCAGGGCCCTCAACCCCTCTGTTCCTGTGCGTCCGTTTTTCTGGTGGCAATTACGTGTCTGTTAGTCCACCCATTGTATAGTGCTCCGGAATTTGTTTCATATATGCCATGTGTGGGAACACTAAATAAGGAAAGAAAAATTCCTCCTAATTTCACATAAACATATAACAAAAATGGAAAATGTTCTCTGGCCTTAGAGTGAATAACAGCTTTATTCTGTAAAGGCTCTATTGCCTTACGATGAAAAGACCCTGAACTTTTATGATATATGACATATGGCAGGTCAATTTGTGGTTGATTTTACATGAAAAAAAAAATATTTTTTTATTTATTTTTTTAGAAAAAGGAAAGGTCAGGAGAGTTCATTTTTTATAATGGGCAAATCAATTAAAATGAACCCAAAGCTGTACTCAGTCATCAAAAGAGTTACTTTGGAAACGTGCATACACATTGTACCAGCATTCTCCCTGATTGGTTCAACCATTAAACTTGTGACATCACAGTAAGCAGCATGACAAGTGTCCTTGTGGTGCGTCTTTTAGAAATGAAAATTGCTGGGCATTAAAGCAAATCATGTTCTTTTACAATTTTTTTTTTTTTTTTTGGTTTTCTTGCTTGGACAATTCTAAGCAGGGAGCTGCTGTAAAATTCAACAGAACGTGAAATTGCTCCTACCTGGCTAAAAAAATAGTACTTTCTCTTTCAAATATTAAGCTTTGTTACTTTGTAAAGGTAAAAAATAAACTTTGTCAAATAGGTTTTGTAAGATAAAAATTGAACTTGGATACAGCAAACTTTTCTAGTTATCATTTCTATTTAAATTACTTTAAAATGGCAAATAAAATACTTACATAAAGCATCAAAATGTATGACTGTGTTCTTATGAATGTAGAATTTCCAAATTATTGTGGGTGCTTTTTAATGCAGATAGTATTTTTTCTTGATATGTTTTTCATTCTGTTCTGATAGGATCATATCTGGATGCTGCAGACATAAAATAGATAGATATGCTAAAACTGTAAATATAAGGGAATGCTTTGCCCTGGAGGTAACAACAGAAAAAAAAAAAATCTGAAAAATGCAATATGACTTTTAGTAGTTCATGTATTGAGATAGTAGATATTGATATCACGTCTATGATTATAGCATCAGACAAGATGTAGAGCTATTATTACAGCATTCACAGTTTTCTTATTAACTGAATCATAAAGTTTGGAATAGCATTATTTGAGTTCAGTGTGGAACTTACAAATCTACTGGAACAGAATACAAAATGGGAAAATGAAAAAAAACCTGAAATATTTCTTTTCAACACACTTTATAGCATTTTTTCTTTGTGCATCTTGTAATATTTTATTTAATATTGGTTCATAAAGCTTCTCTAGGGTCAGAGCTAGGTTAACAAATATACATATTAATATAAAATAGTCAGAAATTGTATGTATTTACTCTTGTAACCGCAGCTGGTTCCCTTATTTACCGCTATAACGTCTTAAAGAATAGAACTTAGCAGGGCTAACCATACAGATATCTTTAGCCATAATATTATATAGTCAGTCAGAGATCCTCTATTTAAAACATATACATAATTGAGAATATAATATAAAATAAGGATTGTCTTGGAAGCAATAACTTTTTGTTTTTAAATATTTTATTATATAAATATATAAATATAAAATCCATTACAATAATTTATAGCAGAGTTTATAAGATTAAATTATATGCTTGCAATATCATTAATAAAATAACATACCCTCCTGAACATGTCATCATGTCAGCCAAATCTCTCCTCTCTGTGTTCTCTAATATTTAAAAGTACACCTATTTATACCTTAAGTGTCTTCATTTCAGGGTTACTGTAGTTCATATATGAAAAAGTAACACTTATTTATTTATTTTTTTCTTTCTAGGTAAGGTCTCCCTTAACTTAAAAATACGAGACCATAACTAAAACATAAGGGTGCACACGTCATGGGAAATTCCCTGACTTAGGAAATGATGGCATCTTAAAGTCTGAACATCTTTATCTATTTAGGGTTACCACAGTATATTATGTACTGAAAGAGTCGTAGCATAGCCTTGAAACTTGTTTATGCATTATTATTATTGTATTTCGCCTGGAACAAAATGGTGTAAACATATTATGCACTGAAAGTAGGTAAAAGGTTATTGCTTAAAGAAACATATATGAAAAACAATATGTTCCATTTCTAACACCTTGTCATTTTGCAATATCTCTTAAAGACAAACTACACAATTTGAGAAATACAATATTTGCACTTGACATAACACTCTTTGAAACACTTACAATACATTAGACATGTGCAATGTGAAAAAAATTGTTCGGCCGAATCAATTTGTCTAGAAAAAAAATGATTTCGGTGGGCCAAATTTCATCAATGTGGTCTTTTGGTTCAGATGAATTTTAACCATGCAATCATTTTGGAAAATACTACATAGGACTAAAAAAAATGGCGCAAAAATGGGCCAATCTGTGCATTGCAAAATATATACATAATATATAAAGATGCACATATTTTGCAGTACAAATTTTCTTGAGCTTGAGTGGGAAGTAACCAATAGAGCAGAAAAAAGGAGTTGACATAGTTATATAAAAAATATTTATTAAATATATAAGATATAAATAAAGACTTTTACGCTGCTCCTTATTTTTTCTCTGTTGGTCACGTCAAACTTGATCTGTGTAGTAAATCAACATGTAGTAGCTCTCCCATAATCATCAATTATATTTTCATTTGGAGCAAAGAATCAAGAAAAACTGTCAGTTAATTGTCCATTTCATTTGTTTCCTGATATGTCCATATCACGCTTTCATATAGGATTCGGATGACCTGTCATTCAGCCACAATTCTGACAAATTGCAATTTCTTTAAAACCAAATGCACAATTCTACCTATTTTACACTGTGAGAGTGGGGTGTATCGGGGTCTACATGTTAGTAGAGCCAAATTTGTACTCTCATGGTAGCATTTCATAAAAATAACAATTTAAGGCTTATCCACGAAGGCCTGACATGCATAAATGCAGGTACAACAGCTGTCTTGGAGAAAAAGTTGTGTTTGTTATCCACAAAGAATGAGGTTGCAAATTCACACATTTCTGAGTATTCTACATCTAGCCCATAAATATTATAGATCTTTTGCAGGATGTGGTATTCATGTGATCCCTATATAAAATCATAGTTTAGCCAAAATTGTTATTATGCATTTTCACCATGATATAATTTGATATATTGCCAAGTAGGACAAAGATCACTAATATTCTTAGAATTATGGTTATTAATTATTACAATTCATAGTTAATTAATCCTGAAATTCCAAAATTCCCAAATATCCAAATTATTACCAGATATGGTATCAATTGGTATCTCTTAATACTTTACAGGTTGCTCCCAAAGTTACTAATGAAATAGAGGAAATCCAAAATGGAGTCCACTCACCATGTGGACTACTCCAAAATGGAGTTAGTATCATGTGGCATGCATTACAATGGGAGTTACATAACACTCTCCTGAAAGGATTACCTCAACAAATTTCTGAATATCAAAAAACAAATACACTCGAAGAGATATGTTTTAACAATTAACATCCAAACTAACACACTTTGGTAGTTGTGTAAAATATATCTAAATGTTTAATATATATGCATAAAGAAACAATATATACACATATATATAACAGTTGTCAAAACTTAGATATTTTAACGAACAATGCAATGCTACAGCAGCAATTATATTACAATAAAATTAATCTAAACTGCAATAATCTCACACTGCTAAATACACATCAACCATTGTGTAGGAAATAAAATGATTTTGCCCCACCAAAGTGTTATCCAAAAATATGATTTCAGTTTAATCAAACCACTAACTAATAATTAAACTAAAATTAAAGGACCACTATAGTGCCAGGAAAACATACTCATTTTCCTGGCACTATAGTGCCCTGAGCGTGCCCCCACCCTCAGGGACCCCCTACCGCCCGGCTCTGGAAAGGGGAAAAGGAGTAAAACTTACCTTTTTCCAGCGCTGGGCGGGGAGCTCTCTGCCTCCAATCCTCCTCCGTTCCTCCCCGTCGGCTGAATGCGCACTCGCGGCAAGAGCTGAAAGCGCATTCAGCCGGTTGCATAGGAAAGCATTATCAATGCTTTCCTATGGACGCTTGCGTGCTCTCACTGTGATTTTCACAGTGAGAATCACGCAAGCGCCTCTGGCGGCTGTCAATGAGACAGCGCTAGAGGCTTTGGGGGAAGGCTTAACCCATTTATAAACATAGCAGTTTCTCTGAAACTGCTATGTTTATAAAAAAAATGGGTTAACCCTAGCTGGACCTGGCACCCAGACCACTTCATTAGCATGAAGTGGTCTGGGTGCCTAGAGTGGTCCTTTAAACAAAATTTAAAAATAAAACAGCAATACAAAATACTTATCAGTAGCCTGCTGCAAGATGTTCTCTGCTAGGCAAGAAAAATGGTTCTTCTCTCCAGCATGTGGCTTCACATTATAAAGGGACTGAGCATGTGACTTTCCTTACCCTATCCCTGTGTGCCATTTCATGGGGAGGAGTCAGGCATCCATCTTGGCCGAATGGCACATACAAAGAAAGTCTCCAAAAAGGTGCTAACTACGCCACCTAGTGGTATAATTCTAAAATGGCACTCATCATAATAAACTGTATTAAGTGATTTCTAATGAATAAGACCATAATAAACCCGTGTCCATTACATGATTTAAAATCCAGTCCAATAGAATATAGAATTCAGATGACTAAGCGGTGTCTCTCTTTATGAGACTCATTAGGTGATGGCGTTATTTGACTTCACTTTGTGCTACTTATCAAATTTAAAACCATTTCATGTATCTCATCCAAGAAATAAGTCAATACATCAATTCTATCATCTCCTACTAGTTTTGGGAACTTTGTGTTCACTCTGGACTAGTATCTGTTTAGTGGTTTAGTGAATCACGTATATATATATATATATATATATATATATATATATATATATATATATATATATATCAAAATCCAAATAGTTTATGGTAGGGAAAAATTGTGATTGAAAACCCCTTCCACCTGAAGTCTGTGGATAGTTAATACAATGTTAAACAAAAATCTGCACACCAGTCAAGCCATAAGACTTGCTTTTCCCACAGAAATCCCATAACTGCAGCAATGTTACAACCGCAAAGGATTCTGGGTGGGCATATGCAAATTAGTTTAACAAAGAATCACATTTTTGCCTCATTCCATTTTAAACATGGATTCCTTTTAATCTGTGTTTGCTGAATACAACAGCTTGAAACACAATATAGGAAAAGATGCAAAACCAGTGAACCACTCATGGACAGCTGTTTTGTTGTTAATGCAACTCATCAGCATGAGGTTGGTTACTGGTTTGCTTATTGAGTCTTGGTAGCGCTTGGGAATCAAAATCCAAATAGGTTATGGTGGGGAAAAATTATGATTGAAAACCCCTTCCACTGAAGTCTGTGGATAATTAATACAATGTTAAACAAAAATCTGTACACCAGTCAAGCCATAAGACTTGCTTTTCCCACAGAAATCCCATAACTGCAGCAATGTTACAACCGCAAAGGATTCTGAGTGGGCATATGCAAATTAGTTTAACAAAGAATCACATTTTTGCCTCATTCCATTTTAAACATGGATTCCTTTTAATCCTTGTTTGCTGAATACAACAGCTTGAAACACAATATAGGAAAAGATGCAAAACCAGTGGACCACTCATGGACAGCTGTTTTGTTGTTAATGCAACTCATCAGCATGAGGTTGGTTACTGGTTTGCTTATTGAGGCTTGGTAGCGCTTGGGAAGCAAAATCCAAATAGGTTATGGTGGGGAAAAATTATGATTGAAAACCCCTTCCACCTGAAGTCTGTGGATAATTAATACAATGTTAAACAAAAATCTGTACACCAGTCAAGCCATAAGACTTGCTTTTCCCACAGAAATCCCATAACTGCAGTGATGATGTGTTTCAAGCTGTTGTATACAGCAAACACAGATTAAAAGGAATCCATGTTTAAAATGGAATGAGGCAAAAATTTGATTCTTTGTTAAACTAATTTGCATATGCCCACCCAGAATCCTTTGTGGTTGTAACATCGCTGCAGTTATAAATATCCCCAGCAAAAAAAAAAAAAAAGCAAACATTAAAATCCAAATTTCAACATAAAACATTATGGTATTACTAAATAAAAGTAAATTCACACATTAATTGATGAGCATCCTATTAAAATATTTAATTTTTGATTATCTTCTGTATTTTATACGGTGTAGGGTATATTTAGGCAAAATTTACTGAAGTTAAAGAGCAACTGTGATGGATCTCCTGGCACCCCGACTGGGTACCTCCGCCAAGCTCGCTTCCTAGTTCTCCTCTGGGACACAGGAGTTCTTCAGCCCCTAGCCGCCGCAGCTTGGCTCGGGTCTCTCCATCGCTTCCATCCTGAAACAGGGTCCTAGGTACAGCGTCAAGTGATTAAGCTCTCCTGCAGAGAGTATAGCTGATCCACCCAAACACTAGCCCAGATTGACTGAAGGGTGTAAATGAACTCGTTTATTACAGCCAAGTTGACTGCTTTTATACACAGACCCCAGCATGGGGTCTCCATTCAATGCAAGACAAGCCCCTCCCATCAATCTCTGTGCCTGGGAGATAATTGTGTTAAAAAAAGATAATTTATGCTGGCACTCAATCACATAGGTGGTGCAGGTATTCGAGGTTAACCCTAAAAAGCCCCATAAATATCATACAAAAAATATATATGAATACCGCACTCAATATAGTAAAATAATCAACCGTTGGTAGAAAGGTACTGTAATTGGATTTATTATTTTTAAATTCTGCAATGTATAGGTATATAACTTAATATAAGAGATTATGATTTAATCAAAAGAATATATTACATCATATAATCAATCGCTATTTACAAAAATAACCTCCATAGGTGTTATATAGATTAATAATAGGTATGTATACACAGTTATACGTGTTCCTGTTTATATGTCTAAGGAAAACATATCCATATGGATAATAGTTGAATAGTAATCTATGTACATAGAAAAAAGAAAAATTGAAAAAAATAGTAAGTACAAAATATGAAAAAATTTAAAAAAATAAGAAAAAAAGAGAGAAAAAAAGAAAAATAATAAAAATTGAAAAATATACAAATAATGAACGTCCTGATGTACAATAGTCCAGAAGACAGTGCACTTAGGTAATAAATAGGTGGATCTCACCAAATTGAATATCCAGATGGATTGTAGCCTTAGAAGCAACTGGAAAAAAGATGAAGATTCTGTGAAGAATGGAAAGGTGACTGTGTGTCTATCGGAGGGCTTTTTGAACCTGCTGAATTCCTGTTGTAGAGCAGGCTGTGAAGAGGACTCAGTAAAGATGTCAAATGCGGTCCTCGTGTGTCACCCTCAAAGTCCATCGCTGCTGTGTATCAGATCGGAGTTATCCACAATGAGAGTGCCGTCACAGTATATGGGCTGCGCGCTCGGGACATCCACATCCCTTCGAAGGCCCCTGCAATCTGTTTAAGAAATAAAATCCATTTATATGCGCTGTCTTTGGCGGCAAAATCTTGCCGTGACATGTAGTCCTCCCCCACTTCCGGGTTTTGGCGGCTGTGTGCGTACGTGCTTGCGTCATCACATTCAAATGTATCTTTATTGTCCATGTAAAACCGCAAGCAAACAAAGAGTGTAAAAAAAAGTCAATACCTGATTGGTAAACCCAACCTAAGACCCGCAATGAGAAGGACCCTAAAAGAAATTGATAATCATAATATATTTATACTAATTATCTGACTGTGACAGACCATGGATAGTAAATAGTTAACAAAAGATTTAATGGTCAATGAACTAGATAGAGAGTAGCACCACCTGGAGGAAAAAGTCATAATTAAACTAAATGGCATATCTATAATAAATTTATAATAAATTATGTATCCTCATAATGCTGGAAAGTACTAATGACTACACGGTACCAAAGTAAAGAGCAGCATAGGAAAGTGTACTCCTAATGGGGACAATATATAAATGCTTATGAGAAGGTATATAAACTCTTAACTGCTAATGAGAAGGAACCTATAGATATATGTATATAGATAATTGTGTTAAAGACCAGTAAGCTAATTATCTCCCAGGAACAGGGAGACAAACATAAAAATATAAAACATAAAAATACCCCAAAACATCATAAAAACATAAAATAACTCCACAAATAATACATCCCCAAATTGCCCTGATCTGAGCGTCCAAGTTCTCCAAATAGCGCTTAGATCCATGCATTGTAGGGGAAATGCCACAGAGGTTAAATTTCTGACCGGCCACACAAGTGGTCCTATGCCCAAAACAGTTTTAGAGCATTTGGTGCTTTGGCCGATCAACTTTCGGGAGCTCCTGCGGCCACAATATGGGTGCTCCACCAGGGTCTCTTGTAGTGTTTGTTCCACTTAGACTTAGACACATTTCCTCCAAAAAGCGCTCTTCTGGCAGATTTCAAAGTGGTTCAAAACCGCAAACCAAGTTGTCCAGGAACCGTACGGTCACCTCACGCGAAAACAGTTCCATAACATTCGCGGCTAAGCACCGCTGAGGTGACTGGGAATCCACAAAGTTCTCATGCTGAATTTAGTTCCATAGCGATCACGACTAAGTAACACTAAGGACTAATCGATGGTTTGGTTCATGCGAACAGCCGCCACAGAGACAACTTTCGGTTCCATTAACATGAAGGGAAAGTGCCAAACCAGGGGCACTAAGGGCAAGCTACTTATGGCGGCTGGGGAGGTTTAACTCCTGAACAAGGTCTTTGTATATAGCCCATAGTCCTTGGGCAGGAGGCTAGCTAGCAGGCTCCTCCAGGAGCTTGTGGCATAGGCACGTTTGTCACAGCAACCAAAGGGTATCTCACTATATTAGAGAAAATGTGAAAGTTTCAGTTTAATAACATGAATCAAAGGTTATGTCTTCTATAAAGTGAGAAATGTATGATATTTCTCTACATTGTCACATGAATCTTTTTCTTTAGTTTGTCTAAAATGTGTCTGTTTGATAACTACATTCCATAGGATAATGTGAAAAGATATGTTATTTCTCTTTGATGTGTGAAATCAGAAAATGTGATAATTGGACTCCATAGACTGTCCAATAATTATATAAAAGAGGTTAGGTCAGTCTCCTCAACAATATACTAATCCCTCAGGATACATTCTGTTTCCATATATATCGCTAATAAAATGTTCAACTAAAATGGTGAACATTTTAATAATATTAATGTTTTATTTTTTATAATTGAATTGATATTTAAAAAAGGTGAAATAAATTCAGGGCAATTTTAATGCCATGCTTGTTTATACATTAAACTAAAATATGGAAATTGCATTTTGTAAAGTAAATTGATTAAGATATCTTTACCACATTTCGTTTAGTATATCATAGCTTTGGTCTACTCTTTTTATTAAAAAATAATTGTCTAAGCACATTTTATTTTGTGTATTGTATATGCAGATCTTTTTAGTATCTCATAATTCACCCTTAAATTCATGAAATTCTTTTCAAAGGAGTAAACAGGTTATTAGGTCTATTAGTACATTTACTTGGGCAAAAATCAGAGAATGCCAATTATTTTAGGGAGCTTAACCATAGTTTAATATAAGGCCTTTACTATTTTTTAGTGATCAGTGTAGAAATTGGCATTCAAACATTGTGAACAATGTAGTTTCTTTGTTTTGGAAATATACAATGTGAAATGGGCATGATCAGTGACAGAACAGACCAGCTTGGAATCAAAACTGTTGAGTTATGCTTAGCTCACAATGAGCTTGTGGAAAAATTACAAAATTGTAGAAAGAACAGTTATCAGTGCTACAGAAGGAGGCAACTATGGATGACAGCTCACGTAGGAACAATATTCCACTTAGGTACATACCCAAAACTGATACTCTGGTAGTACTTTTGGGTTACCTTTAGTCATTGTTCCACCCTATCCTGCCCCATGTAGAGGACCAATACCTACTCCTGGATAGTGCCTACAGGCTTTGTGACCTAGAAACCTGCTCTCAACCTCTTCCACACAATTGCCTTATTACACTTCTACTGCACTATAGAAGCAATCATTTAATTTAATTCATTTATTTTTTTATTAAGGCATTTATAAAGCACCCCACAATTGGGGGAAAATAGAACTTTAAAAACAGATAAGTACAAAAGGTAAAGAGGTTTTGAGCCTAGATTTAGCCACTGAAGATCTTTTATAAAGAGTGCCTAGTTACATAGCTTATAGCTTACAATCTAAAGGTTATAATAAGGATTTGAGACAAGAACTAGCAGGGGAAATTGGAAGTGGTAGACAGAGAAAATTAAAGGAAAGTTGCAGCTACTGATATTGTGTAAATGGAATCAGGGGGTAATTGAGAAAAATCCAAAACAGCTGGAGGACCATGCTATAATTTTAGAAAGAACATTGGTGGGCGGGAAGAGGGGCAGGTAGGTGAGTAATGAAGAGTCTGAGTTTTTTCTTATTGTGCTTGGTTTGTGAATCAATGCCTAGGAAACAGAGATGGAAATAAGACAATTATATGAAGGTATTTACAGTCAGGAAGAACAATAGATGGAATGAGAGGGGATGGGTAGAGCAAACATTTTTAGCATACCATTGAAAGGTTTACCAACCAAATTTTAGCACCCCAAAAAATCAATAACAACATGTCCATGAAAAATTGGTGGAATACATGCACTGGAAATAACAATGAAAAACTGTATGTACTGAAAATTACAATGGTAAACAACAAGTATAAATGACAGCATTGTTAAAGCAAAAAAAAATAATATGGTGACAAAGATAGAATAAATGTGGTCGACAGTCTTTCAAGGTTCAGTCAGTACCTGAAAGTTACAGGGAGAGGAGAAAAGAGGAGTCTGAGGGTTTGTTGTGAGGCTGGATTTGCGAATGGGCTGGACCCTCAAACTCTACTCTCTTCGAAAGGACAAAAAAAGGAAAGATTTGCCCAGACCAAAATATACAGACAACAGATAAAAAAATTAACTTTTATTAATTATAATTAAGAATAAGTAATGGTGAGGAAGTGAGTAAAGAATTATACACACTCCCTTAAACAAGGGTACCTTAAATAGTGCAAGATAAAGCACTATATTGTCTATAGCAATAATGTTGCAATATGACTAATAAGGTAAAATATTGCTATTTTACCTTATGAATCTTGCTTTATCTTGCACTCTTTAAGGTACCCCTGTTTAAGGGAGTGTGTATACTTCTTTACTTGCTTCCTCACCATTAATTATTCTTAATTGTAATTGATAAAAGTACATTTTTAATCTGTTATCTGCATATCTTGGTCTGGGCAAACCTTATCCTTGTTAGCTTACTTTTCACCATTACAATGGTGAGATACTGGGTGTTTTCATCCGTTACTAAAATTTTATGCTACTCTACATTAGCCTTTCAACTGAAGCTTTTCATTTGAAGGAGCAGTGTCTTCATGTGATCTCTATACATGAGAAGTGTAAATGTTCTCCACAAGACTGGAATCTACCATCTATTGGCACCCTGCCCCAAAAATACATAAGTTTCTCCATTTTGGTTGACACCAGACAGGTGAAAAGCTGGCTCCTCATTGACATCCTAACTGGCTTTGGGCCTTTCCCAGGGCTTCTAAAGCTTCCATATAGGAACAATGGATATCCTCTCCTGCTGTGCTGATGAGGACACGGTATGCCAGTTACCCAGTACTTAGTCTATACTCCCGCTTAAGTGACTGTCCTGCTTAAAATTCGATTTACATTTTGTAATGTTGACATGTTTATTTTTTTGCCACTTTTTACTTCAATGGTTTTAAGTCAAGCAGATGCTTTGTTTATAATATCTTTTACTCTTAATTGTGTCAAGGGTATTGCATCCCCTCACCCTTCTGTGGTGTTTTCACAGTTTATCAGTTTCCAGTCCTACATTGCATATAACTAAGTAATCCTTTTCTTTGTGGTCAGTGGTTGTGATATAACTTCAGTTAATATTTTGATATGTTTATCCACATATATCTACAATTCAACATCTATGCTCCATCTACACCAACTGAGCTGAGAATGTTTTTTTTTTTTTTTTAAATATTACTCTACATTTTGGTTGAGTAGTGTCTACTAAGTCAGTTCCTCCTAGCAGCTGATCCCCATTTTCTGATACCCTTCCCACCCCCAATCTAAATGTGCATATATAAATAAATATGCATATATGCACAGGATGTATGTCTCTATAGTGCATGGCTACTTTTCATTATTATACAATGTAATGTTGACTTGTATACAATGTAATGTTGACTAAAGTGTTACTTTATGCAGATTTCCAAAGTCTTGTTGGGAGTCCAGCCCTTCACAGTATTGGTGCCTGGCTTATTTTGTACTGGTCCTGTTGTAGGTGGAGGTACATGCTCTGCTAACTTGATAGCGTGGTGGATTCTAGCACCAATAATTTAGGTATAATATTACTCAACTTTATACAAAGAACTATGCCCTTATCTCTCCTTACATATTTATGTGTCAATATTTTGATGTTTTCATACTAAATGTGAAGGGACTCAACTCTCCACACATAAAAAGGCTTGCTTTTACAGACATCCAGTAATCCAATCTGCTATAGCTTACCGACCAAAAACCCACTTCTGCAAATGCAACCCTCCTTAATTTAAATCCCAGAAATACCCAGATTTATACCACTCGTACTACGATACTGAGGCCAAAGATGTGCAAGTACTACTTCAGAAGGGCTGGTTTTCCAATTGGTGAAGCAATACTCAGATGTAGAGTGCAGCATGTTCTAATTCTAGTTGGCACCCTTAACAAACTACTCATTACCATTGCAAATATTTATACTCCCAGTGAGCAACAGGTTCAATATTTGACAAAGTCTTCTTGTAGGACTACACGTGTGAGCATTGAACATCTCATATTCAGTGAAGATTTAAATTGTATCCTCTCTTTTCCAGACCATGTGCTCACAAGACTACCTCCCTGAGCCACAAAGTATCTTCTCTGCTTAACTCCTTTAACCTCTTTGACACTTCAACAGCCAAATATCCAGCAGCTCATGATTAGCCTTTCTATTCCCAAATGCACCTACCAGAAGATGTTAATATAGGCAGCACAGTGTGGAAAGATACTCCAGCATTTATGTAATTTCCCATTGATTACCCAACAAGAGGCAGAGAGAACTGGCAACTTAATGAGTATATCTTATAAGTTGTTTCAATACCTTATGAGGCAGGACACACTATTAAGAGTTACTTTGATATCAACCTCTTAATCACTGTTCTCTTTATGACTATCTGGCTAGTCCACAAGATGGTTGTAAGGTATATCCTCATTAAAGGTGGTACATGTAAAAAAAATTTATACTGGTCTGAGTCATGGCTCCTCCAGGAATTAGCCACTTTAGAGGCAGGCAACAAAAAACATTCTTCTAGATTGCTGCAGAATAGAATACTTACCAATTGTCGAGACCCGGAAGCACTCAAACACAATATAACTGAAATAATGTTATTATATTGCCAAGGCAATAAGCAAGCTGCTGGCTGCCAAATCAAATCAGCATGCACAGTCTAAAATTCCATAGTTCCTAGCTAAAGACATTAAAATTCTCTAACCCTACCAAAATTCTAAATTAACTTGCCTCATTTTAGTCCTCCCAGGGCTAGAGTCCTACAGGAACACATGGGAAAAGTGCCAGAATGCTGTTCCCATTAGTAGTCCTGCAGGCAGGGTCTGCCTTAGGGGTGTGCGAGCTGTGCACAGCTTGCACAGGGCGCCATGGCAGCAGGTGCCACAGGGCCCCTCCTCCCTATCTACCACAGTGCCCCTGCTCCTCCCATCTACTACAGTTCCTCTGCTCCCTATCTACTGCTACAGTGCCCTTGTTCCCTCCTCCAGCCCATGATGTAAAGAGGTAACTGTCTGTCTGTAACAGTGTGTTTGGCTGTCTGTAGATAGGGAGTAAGGGCACTGTGGTAGATAGGGAGCGGGGGCATTATAGCAGTAGATTGGGGGTCAGGGACACTGTGACTGTCTGCCTGTAACTGTGTGTATATGTCGGTCTGCCTGTAAGTAAGTGTGTGTGTGTGGCTGCCTGTAACTGGGTGTGGCTGTCTGCTTGTAACTGTGTGTATACAACTGTCTGTAACGGTTTCTACAACTGTAAGGTAGATGCCAGCCTCGGGGGGGGGGGCCTTAAGGTGGCCATCTGGCCAGCTCCAGAGCCCCCCAGGACAAGAGGCTGGCAAGCTGTCAGCCTCACGGTAGATACACCACTGATTTTAACACAATATTTATGCTTTTACCCATAACGCCCATATTAGCCTTTGAGTGTCACCATTTAACAGATATTCCCTGCATAAAAGCCAGGTTTCAGCACAGGAAGGGTTCATTTCAAACAAAGGAATTTTTTTTCGCTTAACAAACCAGTCTAACCAGTTCATAGTACGGAGAGAGGTTGAAGGGTGGGGAATAGGCTAGATGGAGGGTAATGTTACTATGGTTATTGTGCGAGCTATTTTGTGAAGTCAGTTTTATTGGAGTTCTTTGGGGATAGCAGCATGTAGCAGTACAGGGCACAGGCCTGTTCACATATCCTGGCAGCCTTACTAATTTTCTCAGGCCTATATTTTTATCCAGGTACATGGAGGTTGATCTACTCAGAGTAGCAGAAACTGTCATCTTCATTTCATCAAGGTTCCTGGGACTCTAAGTATAAAACTGTATAATTTCTATATTTTTTATACTTGGGTTTAGATTAAATTGCTTGGATAGTTTTTGATGTGTTTAACTGCAATCATGGTGAATTTACGATTAGCACTGCAAAAATATATTGTCTAGTTAGTATTACAAGTGTTTAGCTAAAATATGTTTCTTAATATTTATTATATTTTCTCTAACATCTTTTTATTAAACATTATCTTTTGTTGCACCTTGAATGATTGTCATTTGGGGATTAACCGTTAGGATATATCTCTGCCAAACTAACTGATCTAAATTATAACTGTTCAAAATTAAAGGGTTGTTTTTTAATCCTTGCAAATATATGTGGGCTTCACCAGGACACATGGCTGGTGGACATCTTGATGTTTACAAAAAAACACGGTGTGCTGGCACTCAATCACGTGTTAGGTGCAGGTATTCGAGGTTAACCCCAATACAACCTCAAAATATATATAAAACAATATAAACATCAATACCGCACTCTATGCATTAGAAAAAGAGATTCATAAATCAGTAAGTGAAACAATTCATGTATTGAATAGTGACCCAGTATGATTCAAAAAGATTACTGGAAAAAATTGGTGACCTTATCCTAAACTAATATATCAGGCTTATAGAAAAATTCATTATATATACAAATAGTATTAACAGCCAATGGCAATTTCATATATCTACACAAGGTGTCAATTCATGATATATACACTGCTATGTACAACTAATTACAGTCCTGATATCCCGTGTGGAATAAGGTATCATAAATGGATCCACCACCTGCTGGAGTAATAATAGGCCTTGAAAAGTAGCAAAAATGAAAGAAATTAAAAAATGACTGAAAAAAAGAGAAAAATAGTACCAAATATTTGAAAAAAAAGAAAAAAGAAAAAGAAAAAAGGCACAACAATATGTATAGCAGTCCATAATTAGAACACAGTGCACTGAAGAATTTTATGTGTATGGGTGGATCTCACCAAAAGTAGAGATGTTTTGCTGGGATAGACTGTAATAGTGAAGAGGGTTATAGTTGGTAATGGAATAGTCCAGAAGAGTCCTCCTGGATCTAAAATTCAGATTGCAGTGAAGTCCTCCTATAAAGTAGGTGAGCCTAATCGACAGCAAATGACAGCAGATGATCCTGGGAAAAGTCGGCTGGTCGGCAGTAAAGACGGGCATCGGCTGATCGCTAGTGAAGACAGGTAAGACGGGCAGCACGCTCGGGACATCCACGTCAAAGCACAGATGGGAGGGCTGCGATTAAATACGCTAAGTGGCGGGTATTCCTGTCTATCTCTGCCTCTTCTATTACTTCCGCCTTGTCGTGGTGACGTCATCGTGTGTCCCTACGTCCCGAGTGCTTAAAAAACTTTATTGTCCATAATATACAAGACACAGTCAGAAAACCTAAACGATATCCCATTAAAACATATTGGAAACAATATAGCATTTAAACAAAGTTGCTATGTATACTGATCTAAAATCTAACCCGGCATTAAAGTGTCCGATATCAGTAAGACAAAAATGATGTCAGAAGCAGAGAAACAATTATCATTAAAGACTTACATATTTATTTAAACACTTTAAAGGAACAGTTGGTACTGCCTGGAGTTATGTGTAAGACAAAAAGAGACTATAATTCTAATAGATAACAAATAACTAGAAACAAATGTATACCTCCTACAGTGGATACATGACTGGTTGCTAACCTGCAGAAGATGATCAAAGAGAGAGTCAGACAAGTTGAAGAATGGTAAAGAGCTAGTCGAATTACCAGCTGTAAAAATAAAATGAGGAAAAATGAAGCGATGAAATAAATGAAACCTACAAAAAATTCTGGAGAGCCTATTACATATAACTTACCCGCCTTGCAATCTCCCAAGATATCCCATTGCATGCAACGTGAGAGACCCTGAACCACTGCCAGGTAGCAGACCCATATGGGTCAAAGTGTCGGCGGAAAAAAGGGTTGGACCATTCCTGGTCTAATGGAGACACTGTAAGGAGCACAAATTACAAATATAATATACTAATGCTGGTTATGTAGCACTGTCAGGGTTGATTATAAAAAGTGCTTCAGGTCATAGTCCTTGTTCAACCCAAAGGGTGACAGAGTCTCTAGGATACTAATCCATTTAGTTTCCTTGTGCAATAAGAGTTTCTGTCTATCCCCGCCCCTCCGTAGGGGTGGAACTCTGTCTGTTTCTATGACCTGAAACCTTAACTGGTTCACATTATGGCCTTGAGATTTAAAGTGTCTAGGCACTGGAGCTTCAGCAGTGCTACGCTGTAAGGCTGCCATGAAACTTCTTTTATGTTCCCCTATGCGGTTTTTAACCGGCCGGACAGTCTCCCCCACGTATACATACCCACAAGGACACTTTAAGATATACACGACAAAATCAGAGTTACACGTATAGTAATCCTTAACGAAAAATTTCTTGCCATATCGAGGGTGAACAAAATACTCCCCCTTGATCATGCTAGTCAGTGTGAGCAACTCAGGCATGGAAATGTACCTTTATTAGGTTCAGAAAAGAATCTAGTCTGTTTCTTAAAACTACCAATGTCTGACTTTACTAGGACATCCTTCAAATTAGGAGCCCTTTGATATGAAAAAAAGTGGTGGGTTTTGAAATATCGGGGGTAATGGCAAATCCCTCTCAAAGAGTTGCCAGTGTTTCAATATTATCTTACGTATGCTTCTATCCAGTGGGGTATATGGGGATACAAAAGCTAACCTTTCTATTTTATTGGCTGTACTTAAACCAAAGAGAGTTTCCTGATGAGTGAGATTTTCAACTTTTTGTCTCTGATTTAAGACTAAGTGTGCAGGATAACCCCTGTCCATAATTTTTTTTCGCCATGAAGTCTAATCCTGTGACTACCTTTTCTTCTTGTGAAACAATCTTTTTTACCCTTAACAATTGGCTACAGGGTAAGGTAGGTTGGATGAAAGCTAGCATACGCAAGTAAGTTATTACGGTCAGTAGGTTTAATGTATAGGTCACTGTGGAGTCGGTCGTCTACTCTGTGTACTTGGACATCTAAAAAAGGAACTGTTACCATGTCACAGTACATGGTAAATTTGATATTCAGATCTTGTGTATTTAGTGAGTCAAAAAACTCCTGCAATTGGGCCCTAGTGCCACCCCAACATACAAACACATCATCTATGTACCTTTTTAATACTAGACATTTAGTAAATAGAGGGTGTTGGTAAATGCACATCTCTTCCATATGAGTATGTTGGAGCGACATTCAAGTCCATGGCCCTTTAATTCTGGGTTAGATTTTAGATCAGTATACATAGCAACTTTGTTTCAATGCTATTTTGTTTCCAATATGTTTTTATGGGAAATCGTTTAGGTTTTCTGACTGTGCCTTGTATATTATGGACAATAACGTATTTTTAAGCACACGGGACGTAGGGACGCACGATGACGTCACCACTACAAGGCGTAAGTAATAGAGGAGGCGGAGATAGTCCGGAATACATGCCAATTAGAGTATTTAATCGCATCCCTCCCATCTGTGCTTTGCAGGGGCCTTCAAAGGGATGTGGACGTCCTGAGCGCGCAGCAGTCTTACCTGTCATCACTAGCGATCAGCCGATGCCCGTCTTCACTGCTGACCAGCCGACTTTTCCCAGGATCATCTGCTGTCATCTGCTGTCGACTAGGCTCACCTACTTTATAGGAGGACTTCACTGCAATCTGAATTTTAGATCCAGGAGGACTCTTCTGGACTTCTCCATTACCAACTATAACCCTCTTCACTATTACAGTCTATCCCAGCAAAACATCTCTACTTTTGGTGAGATCCACCCATACACATAACATTCTTCAGTGCACTGTGTTCTAATATTGGACTGCTATACATATTTTTGTGCCTTTTTCTTTTTTTTCAAATATTTGGTACTATATTTCTCTTTTTTTCAGTCTTTTTTTAAAAAAAATGTATTTTTGCTATTTTTCAAGGCCTATTATTACTCCAGCAGGTGGTGGATCCATCTATCATACCTTATTCCCCACGGTATATCAGGACTGTAATTAGTTGTATATAGCAGTGTATATATCATGAATTGACACCTTGTGTAGATATATGAAATTGCCATGGGTTGTTAATACTATCTGTATATATAATGAATTTTTCTATAAGCCTGATATATTAGTTTAGGATAAGGTCACCAATTTTTTCCAGTAATCTTTTTGAATCATACTGGGTCACTATTCAATAAATTAATTGTTTCACTTACTGATTTATCAGTCTCTTTTTCTAATTCATAGAGTGCGGTATTGATGTTTATATTGTTTTAGACATCTTGATGTTTGTTGAAGCATATGATTGGCAGTCATCTTGGTGCTCCTAAAGGAAAAGGAACGGTGACCATATTAGTGTTCCTAGAAGCACATTTTTGCCATCTTGGAATTCCCATGGCCAGACACTATCTTATAACTACATAACTCATAAAATTTTAACACAGCAGTTATTGTGAAACCCTTTGAATTGCACAAACTATATACATTACTCATAAACACACAAAACAGTAGTAGAGAAATAGTGCAAATAAACTTTTAGAGATAATAAAAAGTGCTACATGTTTTACTAAACAGTAACTTTTTGAAATGACAGTCTAACAGCCATGGAAAGGCCCAGTTATACATTGCTTATCTCTACAGAGTATCAACAATGTCAGTTAGGAACTACAGTTCATTTTATACTTAGCCAGACAAAGGGCTTCCATGATGCTGGCTAGGCATAACATAAAGGGCAGTCATGGCTCCCACCTGGTAACTATTCATATTCAAATAATCACTCTAAACCAACAATAAAAATATATAATATTACAATATAAAATACCATCACCCTAGTCTACCTCCATCCACCTACAGGTTCTTCTCCCGGTAAAAATAATATTATAATATATAATGCTCACATCCCAACCCCCTCCCTCCACAGTTATTAATAAATATATAATAAAATATAATTCCCTCACTCCTGTAGCCCCCTCAATTTTCAGCTCCTCTCTAACACATAAATATAATGGTAAAATATATAATTCACTCATCTCAAGCCCTCCCTACTCCACTTTAAACCCACCACAGAAATATATTAGGATATATAATTACCTGAGCCAGAGCGCCCAACTTTCAACCCCCACATAATATTACATTAAAATATATCATTGCCTCTGCCCAAGCTTCCGAGGTGCAATAATATATTTATGTAGGGGGTTGGTCCACAAATATATATGTCACACATATAATCATTGCCTCATCCCAAATTCCTGTTATCTGCCACTCTTTCCTGCACTTGGCCCACATATAATTACACTACCCCCTATCTAATACACTGCCCTCCTATCTAATACACTGTCCCCCCCCCCATCTAACACATTGCCCCCGATCTAAAACACTGCTTCCACCAGATACGACTTTATATGCTCTAGCTATGCTCATATCCGGTGTCCAGTATAGAAAAACATCAGTTGATTGCCCATGGCCAGCAAGTGGGCAGACAGAAAAAAAAGGTTATCCTGTTTTACAGCTGGTTGCAGCCACAGCTCAAAGCAGCTCCTGGTTAGGCATCTGTTTCGGGAAATTTCATTGTATTTGAAAATTTCATGGCCAGTCAGGCGTTGACACTTCTAAGTCAACACCTCACTAACCTTTTTTAATCACATCTTCTCCTCGTGTCAAATCCCTTGTGAAATGCTGAAGGCTCATATTATTACTCTTCCAAAACTTTCCAAACACTAGGGCTAACTTTAGGCTGATATCCTTATTAAATGTTGACAGCCCACTCTATATCAAACTATTTGCAAATTAGCAAATGCCCTTTCCTTTCCAAATTTATTTTTGAAGACTGTGCATGGTTTGTACCCATTAGACAGGAAGAAGACAGCACCAAACTTTCTTGGATTAGGTAGAAAGGGTGTGTTAGTCTAATGTTCCAGATGTGCTCCTTGTCCAGATGCCAAAAAGGTATTTGTTCACCTTAGCTGGCAGCACATGTCAACCACTTTATGTAAATTTGGTTTTCCTTCTACTTTCTTAGGTGGCATCTAAAATGTTCCAATCCAAGCAGACATCATGGCTTCTCCCTATCCTCTTTAATAATTATTTTAGCTTTAGAAACTTTAATCCATCATATTAAAGTGCATCAAAGAACTCCCATCCAATGTAGGATTGGACCCTGTCCCTAGACTTTGCATGACACCTTTAAGCTTACTTGCAAATTAAAATTATTATACATGAGCAGCAGTTATCTACAGTGGATGTCATCCACTTACAGCCATTTCACAAACTCTGCTTGGTAATTAAGTGCTTGCATTCCACTATGCCCATTGTTGGGCCACAGGCAAATTACCATACATGTTAAAATCGAACTGAACAAGATCTTTTCGGAGTGCTATATTCCATGTGAGATGTTTGTTTCAGATTATAAATCATTGAGAGACCCATTGCATGTTGCTTATTCAATGATGTATAGAACCGAAAAGGCTGGCAAATATATTTCCTACTTACTAGCCTAAATGCTGGTACTGTTAACAGAGCATTATCCCCTATTTTCTTGCACTGCTTAAAATCTTAATCAATTTTGGATTCACATACAATCATCGCCAAACTGACCAATATTACTTGGCCTTTTATACCTCATATGTTTTTACCATGTATGTTTCTCAGACGCACTAAGCGGGCCCCCTGTGTTTATGACTATACTTGTATAACAAAAAACATTGAATAACATGACAGTGGAACTCATGTGTCCCACCCACACTTTATATGGTGCTTTCGGCACTCGAAAACAACCAAGTAATATCACGTAATGACCCACAGACTGACGGCATGCTAGTTAAACAGGAGGAGGTCTGGTCATGTTGTAATGCTTTCTCCTCTCATAACTCTTAGGACATAGCAGTGAAACTTTTCTTGAATTCTGGAGTGCCTGGACCATTCTACATCTTTTCTGTCAAATAATTGGTTTCCTGGTACTGAGACCGGTCTGGTTGCACACAGGTTCATATTACTAAGGGGATTGAGAGCAGTTCCACATCCCTATCTTTTGGTAATAATAGTGAAACTGACTTTATTACTGTCATTGATGTTCAGGTATTTTTCTGATGTAAGAACCCATACTGTACCTAGCACCTCAATATATTGATTTCAATATTATGTACCTACAAACTGTACCATCTAGCACCTTGTTGTTTTCACTTCTGTATTTTACTTCTATTTCCATGCAAATGTTTCTATAAAAATTAAAATAAAATAAAAACAATAATAATTCACGTTAAAATAACTTAAAATGTTCACTCTAGTGGATAACTCTGTAATATTTAATCTAAATCTTACTGGCTCTAAGTCTTGTCATAAAAACTTGCAACAAAGTCTTGCAACAAATCTTTTTTCAGTTTTAGAAAGGAGGCTCAGTATAATAAATATAATTTACTAAAATATATATATACTATACTGCACAGCCCAGAAAAGTTAAGAGATGCAAAATGCAAAACAAAAAAAAAAGAAAATCCACACTCAGTTGATCAGATTTACCACTTTCTAATTTTTAATTTTATAGACTGAAGTGTTGTAAAAAGTGTGTAAACAATAATAATATACAAGCACCATTAAGACACCATGACACCAAAAAGTAAAGAGAATCCACACTCAGTTGATCAGATTTACCACTTTCTAATTTTTAATTTTATAGACTGAAGTGTTGTAAAAAGTGTGTAAACAATAATAATATACAAGCACCATTAAGACACCATGACAATAATCTAAAAATAAAAAAAGCATAACAGTCTGTCTAAGTCAGTCACACACAAGGCAGTAAATAGTGTAGTCAAGGGTAACAGTACAATGCATATAGTTTTTTTCGATTTGAAAGACAATAGCCCTTCTTTTATTATCAATGAGACTTATAATAATTTTCTGTACCAAAAAGGATAACTCCAATTGGCAATTATTCTTCCAATGGATCCAATTATAAAAAATCTCTATAATAAGAAAAAAAAGGTCAACCAGGAACATTTTCTCTTTTTAAGTTGTAAGTAAAGATTCCAAAAAAGCATGTTGTTCAAAATGTCCTCAAATTATGTGCTGGTTTCGATAGTCAGATACAATATGCTCAAAAATTATATGAAATGGTGTTCATCCATAAAAAGAAAAAAGGGAAAAAAAAGCAAAAGAGGAAAAAAAAAGTTTAAATCACCCACCCAGTCCATTTAGGTAATCAACTTGAGTTTTTTTGAACACTTTTTACAAACTTTTTAGCATATAAAATTAAAATGTGCCGCTTCTTTCATTATTTGTTAAGATTTTTTTATTTGTTCTAAGATTTTGTTGGCTAGACCAAATCCTGGCTGTACCATTTGAAGACCTTCTAGCAACAAGATCGCTTGAAGACTTTTAAGGTAACAGAATAAAATTATGTTTCTCTACTGTGGGTATATATGTAGGCTTACAAGCTTTTCAAGTTTTTAACAAATGGATTGATTGAGAAATAGCTGTCAGCATTTGAAAGAGAAGTGCATTTTAGCAGTAAAAAAGCAAGAAAGGAAAGCAAGTTTAAGCAAAAAGGTTTATTTGAAAAAGTATATGTCAGCTGAATAAGAATCAGAAGAACTTGAATTGAGTTTGTTTGACATGAGACTTCATCTTGATTCCCTCGACTCAGCTTTTTTGACCCAGGTTTGGCAACACCTCAACTTATTTTTAGTAAATATACTTTCTAAAGTCAATGGGTAAACTATTAATGCTCTCTAGATTGTGAATTTAAAAAAATATTTCTTACTACTATTACTATGGTTGAAAAGAGCATATGCTCATTAATCCTACTTGTATTAAAAAGACAAAATATCATTGTGACCCATAAAGTGGGACCTCATAGAAATGAAGCCAGTGCCACCAAAAGCAGTCTGCAGAAGGAAAAAAAAGGTTGTATAAAATGGGTTTGTTGGCTTTCACCAAACTCATCCAAAAACAGAAATAAACAGCATGCTTAAAGGAACCCTGTAGTGTCAGGAACACAAACATGCATTCCTGAAACCATAGTGTTAAAATAGCTAATTCCGTGTCCGGAACCCTTTTCTGTCGAGAAATAAGATGTTTAAACTTACTCTTTCCCCTATGGGACCGTGCTGGTCTTGCTGTGACTGCCCCTGCCTGCTCCATCTCCATGGCTGAGATCATCAAAATGATGATCCCAGGTAATCCAATGCTTTCACATTGCGTCAATCAGCAGCTAATCATAGAGATGCATTGAATAATTGTATCTCTTGGAGGAATGTTAGGCGCCCCCATGCAGACAGTGAAGACACTGAATGTAGGTGCTGCACACTGTGCAACCCTGAGATAGGAAGCACCTCTAATGGCCGTCTGAGTGACTGCCACTAGAGTTGTTCCTAGGAAGCAATATAAACACTGTCTTTCTCTGAAAAGGTAGTGTTTACACTAAAAGCCTGCAGGGACAGGCTATACACACCAGAACCACTACATTAAGCTGTGGTGGATCTGGTGACTTTAGTGTTCTTGAACTTCAGAATTTTCATCCCAGTGCCATGCGATTCAAAGCACAACTGCTTTGTAGCATCTGATCCACCACCCCATATGCAGGGGTACAATAATATCAATTAACCAAAGGTTACCAGTGTATGGGTAAGCAAATTATATTTATTGAGCAGGATCCATGCAATGCCTCCACTTCATTCCCAATGTCTCATTATTATAATATTATTACACATTTGTAAGGGTTGACCAAGCTCATGGCATTAAATGCATCTGTATTGTACATATATACAATTTGCTTTGGTTAAGATGAATAATGGTAACTTTTAAGATTAAATACTTCTATTCAAAGACATTTTGTTAGAGGTTCTACACAAATACAGACCTAGTTTAAAACCAACAGATAAAAACAGATACATGAAAAGCAATTATAAGCCTACGAGTGGAACTTGATAAACTAATTTAGAAATTAAAATACAGCAAGGATGCAGAACTGCACAATGCTTACATTTCAAGAACTAAACTGTAACAGCTAAATACATTGTATAACATTATTCAATAAAAAAAAAAAAAAAATTCTTTGTATTAACATATTTTCTCCTTTACTTGTTATGATGTTTAATTGCATAACATTAGGGGAGCCTTCATAAGTTTTACATAGTTAAAACAATACATTTCTGGTTATCCTTCTTCTCAATGCATATCTAGGAATTTAGGAATCTAGGAATTTACTTTCTAGTCTCAACTAACAGTTTGTTGTTTCTGTTACCCTGAACTAATTCAGGTGGTTTCTGATCTCGAGTAAAGTTGAATGCCCTCAATGCCAGACAAAAAATAAGTCACCAATAAATTGACAAGTACTGAGCTAAAAGTGTCAGCCAACAAAAAACAAGTCATACAGGTGAATCATAATAAAGTAAGTGCACTCGCATAAATCACAGCAGTATTGCTCAAGGATTATATGAGGTGTGTAAAATTCAATGAAAATTAAACTTAGCAAGAACTCTGAGAACAGGCCAAAGTGAAAAAAAAAAAACTCAATAGCTTGCCCTCAGGTTTTTTCCCCATTCTAGGCTCCAAAACATTTTTGCTCTCTTGTTGCATTACAGAGATAATTCATACCTCTTGTATATCAGATTGTTCCCACCCAGATCTGAAATGCTGGCACACTCTTTCTGCACAAGAGATTCTGCAACCTGGAAGACTTTTTCAGCCTTCTCGTGGCCTCATCAATGAGGTGTAGCTGATACTCCTCTAGGCACAGAGAGTATTGGATCAATGTATGGGTTTTCCTTTTAACGTAAGGTGAACCTGTGCAAATGCATATTAAAATTAAAAAATAAATACAGATTTCTTACAAAAACAGGTAACCTGCTTTTGCCTAAAACAAGAGATTTGTGACATGCTCTAAATCAGGCTGTGTATGCTCAAGTATTTTTCATGAGTATAGAAATGTCCTGTGTGCATAAGTCTGCCAGAGTTCTTGGCCCTAAAATCATCACTGCGAGTGACAAACAGATGCACTGTGGAGGAACTGTGTAGAGAGAATTGTGGAGGCCACAGACCCCTCCCTAAGCACATCAATTTCAGGAGAGAAGGTGATTGAGTGGCTGCATCTGTAAATAGCATCCACTACCTGCAAGTATAACCTTAGCTAATCTCAGGAAGGTCAGGACAGGTATGTTTGAGAACCTTCATGCACAGTATAAGTTACACACTACAATGTGTCTTTTTATTACACTGTTTTAAGTCTTCATTTGTGAAAAATGTGATTCAAAAACATGATCTGCCTATGATATACGAGCAAAATTTTAAAAAAGTAAAGATAGAATCCTATAATAGATGAGCTCCCATATCAAAATTTTGAAATGATGAAAAAAAGTATAAATTATACCATTCTTCTTAAAAACTATTAAAAAGTAGCAGAGTGATGTATAGCGCATCCCAGCAGCTTTCACAGTGACTAATATGCAGTGTTTCAAATATTCACTACTATGAGTAGTGATAATGATATTGATAAATAGCTAAGGAAAACTTCAGGCAAGTATAGAACACCATGGGTACAGATCAGTTCGCTGAGTTCATATTACATCTTCAAATTACTTTTTAGTAATTTTAGTGTGGCTGTAAGCCTGTTAAGCTATTTTGATAAAGAAAAGATATTCTCTCGCTGAGATTATTATGGATTTGGTTTAAGAAAATATATTTCAAATGAGTAATGGAAAAAAAATGTTCCTGTTTCAATATATAACTCAGGATTATCTTTTAAGTTTTTTTTAGAATAATCTTATATCTTGTCCAAATGTACCAGTTTTGGGATTCATTGTGATCAAAGTTCAAGTGTACTGGCTCTATGAATGATTACTGTGCATATAGACAATGGCGAAATATTTGCACAAAACAAACAAAATTGGCCAAGGCCCAATATTTCTGTGAAAATCTGAACAACATATCAAACCCTAGAAACTTTTGGAAGTCATAAATAAATTACAAACTCCCCCAACCCACTCCCAACCCTCCACTGTCAAAGTGGATAACCAAACCCTGCAACTTCCCTTAGATGTAGCAAATGCCTTTAACAATTATTTTGTCAGATGCTCCACTACCATGATTGCCAAGCTAATAAATGACACACATCCTGAAACAACAAATGTGGATCAGGCCCCACTAAATTTGCAAAGACCCAATACAGACAAGTAAAATTTTAGACCTGTACCTATTAGTGTCATTAAGAAACACCTTAATCATCTAAAAATGAAAAACCAGTCTGGACCTGATCAAATCCCAGCAATGCTGTTGAAGCTCAGTGCGCTGGCAATTCCTAAGCCTATCACAACCCTAATTAATGAATCCTTAGTGTCTGGATACATACCCAAACTTTGGAAAACTGCAAGAGTAGTGACTATTCTACTAGTGGTGACACTACTTTGGTTTCTAACGATCACCCAATATCATTGCTAACAGTATTGTCAAAAATCTTAGAAAAATGTGTCCAAATGCAACTATGTGAGTATTACCAACAATCTAACTATCTGACCCCTGATCAATCAGGTTTTAGCCTGAATCACTGCACTACAACTGCCCTCTCAAGGAAAACTAACTGAAGCTATTTTTCTTAATTTTTCAAAGGTCTTTGACATAGTAGACCACAACATTTTACTGCACAAACTAAAAAAACTCAGGTATTGGTGATTGTCCGCTAACCTGGTTTCGATTATATGTATCAGATCACTCACAATATGTGTCCATTTCTCACAGTGACACCATCCCTCTCCCAGTCATGTGTGGTGTTCCCCAAGGTTCCATTCTCGGCCCCCTACTATTCACATTATTTATAAATGATCTGCCTAATGTCTGCAAATCCTCAAATGTACACATATTTGCACACAACACAGTAATCTATGCAAGCAAATCCAATCTACCTCAGCTTGAGGCTGTGCTCCAAGACCAGTTTACAGAGGTAGAAAAGTGGATCACAAAAAAACAAACTGTTCCTAAATAGAGATGTCGTGAACTGCTCTCCGAACTGTTCGCGAACTGTCCGCCGGCGAACAATAGCGTGTTTGCGTTGGGCGAACATATGCGATTTCCGGTCCGCCCCCTATTCGTCATCATTGAGTACACTTTGACCCGGAACCTCACAGTCAGCAGACACTTCCTGGGAGGGAGGGTCTGCTGCTGATTGGCTGGAATGTGTCTGCTGACTGTGAGGTTCTGGGTCAAAGTGTACTCAATGATGACGAATAGGGGGCGGACCGGAAATCGCATATGTTCGCCCAACGCGAACACGCTATTGTTCGCCGGCGGACAGTTCGCAAACAGTTCGGTGACCAGTTCGCGACATCTCTATTCCTAAACACTGAGAAAACTGTCACAATGATGTTTGGAACAATACCTAAATTACACAAATTACACAATTCCCACCTATCCATCAAAACAAAATCGAAAAGCACACTGACCGCAGTCCACACTTTCAAATACTTGGGTATGTTGTTAGACCCCAATCCATCTTTTGGCCTCCAGATAGAAAAACTTGCATCTAAACTTCATCCAAAACTAGGTGCCCTGTACAGAAACAAATCCTGCCTAAGCCCTACAGTAAAGCAAAAGATTGTACAGCAAATGCTGATGCCAATCATTGATTATGGGGATGTAGTATATGCACCTGCACCGCAAACCCACCTTAATAAACGTAATACATTGTATAACTTGTTCTGCTGCTTTGTGCTACAATGTAATTACAGGACTCACCATTGTGACATCCTAAAAGAACTAAACTGGCTGTCGCTGGAATCCAGATACACCCTTCATCTTTCCAGCCTTGTGTTTAAGAGCATTTCTGGAAAGTTCCCACCCTACTTGAGTAGAATGCTCTTCCCGGCTGTTCCCACCTCCTATAATCTCTGATCCAGTACCAGCACTTTATTTAGTCTACCTTAACACAAAAAGAAAGCGTCTCGATCCTCCTTTTCCTACAGAACACCGCAATTATGGAACAACCTCCTGTACACTTTCAAATTTTCCCCAGGCCTAAAATTTAAGAGATCCCTCTCTACATACCTCAAAACATAATGCACCTGTCACGGTTGGCTATATATTTTCTACATGTTCTATGTCAAGTTTTGTATATATTGTGTATTAATATTGTTTTTCATATTGTATTGTACGCTATTGTATCAATGCAATGTTTTGAGGACCCAGGACATACTTGAAAACAAGAGAAATCTCAATGAATTTTCCTGGTAAAATATTTTATAAATAAATAAATATTTTTATCAGGATAAATCTGCAAGGATGAATCTTCATTTATAAAAGAATTGTGATCTGTTAATGATACAAACTGGATGCATGCTCTGGCATTGGAAGCAAATCATGAATGTTCATTTAGACCATTTAACTGTGATTTATGATGCATAGTATAACTCATGTACCATGTAATCAGATGAGCCGAGAACATCACAAAACATTAAATATGGTAAAAAATTAAAGCCAAACTCTCAGCAATGTGACAACATCTGTGATTAGAGACTCAGAGTTTAAATATTCTGCAAGTTTGTAAAGATAAACTGCAACTATAAATATACATATATTACATAAAAACAAAGAAATCCACATCTCATTTAATATTTCATGAAAAAAATATATTTTACATAGAGAAAAGAATTTACTTTCCTCCGGGGTCTTGCATACATTAATTGGTTTGTATTATCATCATGCTTCCCGAGCCAACTTTTAAATTGCCATTGGTGCAATACTCTGATGGCTTAAGAAATGCATCAACCAGAACATTGATGTGATTAATAATGTACATATTAGTATTATTTATTTATGTGGTGCCAGCAATCTGTGTAGCACATGATACAATACTTATAGAGTGTGATAACACTAATGGATTCTGAACTGTGTATTATGCAATATGTATTACTTTCTGTCATTTCAGGAAAAGACCAGTTAGTTAACCCCTTAAGGACACATGACATGTGTGACACGTCATGATTCCCTTTTATTCCAGAAGTTTGGTCCTTGAGGGGTTAAACTATAAATGTTTTCAGTAATGCTACACTTTCTAGTATTTGGTACAAAGATTAATCAATAGATTGGATAGCTATGGCCCAACAGGTGAAATGTAGGGTATAGAAAAGACAGATCAAACAAACAAACAACAAACAAACAAACAGTATTGCAAGCAAAAAGATGAGTACTATTAGCTAGAAAAAATAGTTTGGGTGATTTGGGTTTCATTCATGTGCCATTTCTGTTCACATTAATTTTATTCATTCACTTGAATGGATTTTTACAAGCTTGCTCTCTGGATGTTTTCTACCCCAATTCTCCGTAAACTTTAGAGATTGTTTGCATGAAGATTTCAGGAGATCTGCAGTTCTGAGATATTTAAAAATATCACATGCTTAACCAACAATCATTTCAATGGCAAACTCACAAAAAGGGGACATTTTTAAGTGCATGCTTTTAAGCAATGGATTTGCTGTTACATGATTTTCTGATTAGATATATGTATCAACCACTCCATGCTTGAGTGTTTTCCAAAATTCTGTACATTTGTGACAGCTGTCATTTTTGGCACTTTTACTAAATTTTTGTCTCATCATGTAATTTAGGTGTAAGTTTACTCATCAATATTTGATATTTTTAAAATGTTTTCTTCTTATACCTTATATGTATATATATATATATCACAACATTATATATAAATAAAGTACTTAAGAGATCTTAATTTCGCTTATATTAATTTCTACAAACCCCCCCAAAAAAATCTAACTACATTTGCTTATAAGTCCTAATTGTCAAAATGCCTCAACTGTCCATGATTTCAGTTATTCTTTGGTATTTATAGAAAACAATTTCGTCTACTGAGACTATAACATTAATATCAGTCACAAAATCCAGAATGTCTATACAAAGCATATATTTGTTGAAAGAAGACCCCCATCCCATTGTATTGAAGTATTCTCTTTTAGACACTTTTCATTTAATAATTTTCCGATGGTTATATTGATCTTTTTGTATTTTTCACACACATTTATAATTGTCATGTGACATTTCTTAGACCATGCCTGTCACACAAATTTGCATTTTGCTACTGCCACCAGGAGCAGTAATGAACCCCAAACAGACCTTTGCCAGATTTTGGGGATAGTATACGATATAAATACAGACATTATTGTCGTCAAATCTTTCATTTTCACCAATTCAATAACTAGAGCGGACGATTTATTGGCAGATTGCCTCACTTGTGAGGAGTCTGGCAATAGCTGGGTCTCCCCTCTATCAGGAAGAGCCGTGATTTGTGGAGGATTAACAGCCACTGGATACTTTAAATCAGCTGTTACTATGTTTATTATGTTTATTAGTGCAGCTGTGACTATGTTACTGTGTTTATTAGTGCAGCACCTTTAAGAGCAGATATACAGGAGTACCTTACAAAGTGATCACTGAGAATACAGTCTATGTCTAAGATGTCAAACACTCAAGATCTTATACAGATCATGTTGGGCGTTTATTTCCTGCTGGAAAAAAAAATTAAGTCTTAATGCAGTGAAAAGAGGCATTTGCAAATTTTAGAGAGGGCTATACATATGTAAATTTATAAAATTAGTTTTCTTGACGTTACTGGCGTTATGCACTCAAATCACTAACTTCAGATGAGAGACACATGCTGTTCAAGTTCTACTAAGGAAGAAGTCAAACATTTTCCCTTGCTATTTTGCTTTTGAGAGAGAGAGAGAAAAAAAGCACCAAATAATTTGCTTGGACAGCGGCTTCTATGAGGTCTGCAATTTAATACAGTCCAGACTCTTTATTTCATGCTAGATCTTATCATTTAATACTGCTTGATTGAACAGGCAATTTGTGCCGTATTGATCTGGCATTACACAGGGTACTTTTTAAAGAACAGTTCATGTGGGCTATGAATATTGAGTATATCATTTCTGTAAATAGGAGTCACAAAGCAATGAGCTCCTTACTCTATTCTATCCATCCTGTGTGGCTGTGTAAGTATTTATTCTTTTTTTCAGGTCAATAGCAAAAAGAGATTTTGGAAGGCGCATTTACCTTACAACTGAGCACACGCTGCCGTTTGATAGAGAAAGCACGGAATTTTTAAATAGATAACTACTATAAGCTATAAAACACTTCAGATCAATAGACTGAATGCAAATGTTATTATGAGACTTATAGGGCTATAAACGCTGTAGCTTATTGTAATGGTCGTAGTGAACTGAAGCTATGCACAGAGTGCTTTGCTGTTGTGTAAATCCAATCCTCAGCATCCCAATGCTCATCCTATTATTCTGTAACATGATACATTTTCCTTTTCCATTCCTCTCAAAGATCTGATACAGTGCTGTGCAGTAAGTATTTCAGAGTGCTGGTAGATTGGAACAGTCAGCAGTGTTAAATAAACACAGACCTTTTAGGATGGACAGCATGTGGGGAGGTGAAATGTTGTAGTGGAAAGAAAGGGAAGCCTAAACGACCTCCAAATCAGGAGCTGTGTTGGCTGTGTCAAAGTAGAATTAACAGTTTGATTAAAAAAAAAAACAATGAAGAAACAAACAATTACGGAAGAACTCCCTGAGTTATGCATGTCTTAAGTAACATAGGTAATAAATATATATGGATTTTCTTTTTTATTTCAAAAACAGAATATTCAAAGTTATAATTAATGTGTAAATTAACAGGTTGTAGCTCAAATGAGAAATCTGATTGCCATTATGAGGTCGAGAACAAGTTTTTCTTTCCCCTTATTGTGGCATAATTGGAAATGGCTACAGTTGTGATTATGTTTGCCTTCTTTCAAATCAAAAGCATAAAAGAATGGGTTCCAAGTTTGAACATGGGCTTTGGTTTTATTTCAACCTAGATTAACACGTAACTATGTAACATCAGAATGCAAACAAGTCTGTCAACATGGTCGCTATCAGTATACAAGACGCGGGAAAGAGAAAAAAATTTTAATCGGGCTTTCTCAATGAAACACTGTGATTGGCTGGCTTCTTCTGGTTCTAGGTTACTCTACCAGCATCTTGATCGCACAGCTTTCAATTTCCCCCAGAGTACGGGCTCCAATAAAAATTAAAGATCCCATCTCACTCACTTACATATTTTGGCATGGTGGATATCTATAAAATTAGTTGTTGCTTTTTTTTTTTTTACAGAAATTTGTTAATTCCGTTGTTAACGCTCATACTCAGACACATTAATATGCATAAAGTAACATTAGTAGAAAAGAAGCAAGCAAAGAAAAAAGTTATCTGTGCGTTATCCCAAATCCCTATGCATATTTACACAAATGGAGGTTATTTAGTAACTCCAATGGCCATTAGATGTAAGCCCACCTGTCAAGTCAAGGCCAATCTCTAAGGTGGGTCCTATACTAACAATCCACCTTGCTTCTTCGAGCTTCAGGCAGAGAAATCTCTAATGAGAGAGACAGGGGTATTTTTTATAAACCCCTACATACCTATTAACCCTTAACAGGGGACACATGGGATGGGTGGCAGCATTGTAACATAACTGTGTGATACATACATAACTGTGTGATACAAATACACAAAAATAAGTCCTGCGCTCAAACTCAAAGAAAATAAAAACTATTATTTTTAATATCCCAACCCTAAACTTGTCCTGATTGTTTACAAAAATAAATTAAATAAATTCTCAATTTACTTGATATTTATTGACCATGAAAAAAAAATGTGCATAACTCATAATTTTGATTAAGAACAATAAACATAGCATTACATTTTCAAATCCTATGCTTTATGACCCGTAATAATATGTACAAAAAAAAAAAAAACGTATCCTTAACACTTAATTTTACTATTTGCTTTATTCACATTTACTGATCTGACTATTTAAAACACTTTTCAAATATAACAGGAAAATAAATGTGAAACAAAATGGCATGAAAAACATGTATACTTGTCCATCAATAGTTTCCTGTGCAATGCGCTGATTGAGCTGCCTGTTTTCCAGTAGGTCAGTTCTCTCAGTAAAGGCCAGATCTGACAGAGTGAATGCTTGTGTCATGCCAAGAAATGAAAATCCACAAGGCATTCTTTACTTCTTGCAGACTAATGACCTTTTTGGTACCTAATACAAATATGATGCATTGATAGAGGTGTCTGCAGAACACGAGGGTTAACATTATGCGATATCAGTTTTTTCAAGTAAAAATGGAATTTGTCTCTAAAATAATTTCTGATCCTACCGCACAAATTCCAACAACAAATAAATATAATATTGTAATATATTTGTGCGTGTGTGCGTTTGTGTGTGGGGGGATTGGAAACATCAAAATAAATCACAACACTGATTCATTATATTATATATATTTCATTTATTTATTGTTTTATTAAGGTTTTCTGCATATGAGTACAAAGAGAGATACAGAATAATGACAGCAGCTATAATTTCATATGTGTATAATTTTTTTCTTTAAAGGAACTGTAATGGAGTTCCCTGTACCCCTACTGGTTACCGCTGTCTATCGCTGCTTCCTAGCACTTGCGAGTCCCATAATCACTGAACTGGAACACCATAACCACTGTAGACCCCACGAACTGCCGCAGCCTGATTGGGGTCTCACTGTCCTCCACGCACCCTGTGCCCAAGAGCAGAATCCAGCTTCCAGTGGGTAGACCTCTCTCAGTCCAGAAAGCGTAGCAGGAACTGGGGACAAACCACAGCACTTCTGCCCACAGTCGCCGTGGCTTGACTGGGGCCCTGGAACTGCTCCTTCCTGGAGCCGAATGGGGGATTAGCTCAAGTCCTTACAAGGACTTTCCCCGTAGAATCCCCTGCAAGCTGGAACAGCAGACACAGAAGTAAATCTTCTTTCCCTCCAACAACAGGACGACACACAGTTTTGCTGTGTAAGCTGGAATAGATTTTAATGGAGGCACACTATCCTTTTATGCAAGTTTCCCAATGAGGGCGACACCCAGGGGGACCTTGTTGGGCACAGAGACACAAAGTGAACAAACCAATAAAAATAGAGTCATACAGTGAGACACAAACAATAGAATCCCTCTTCTGTGCTTGGAAGATAATTGAATCAGAAACTGTACTAATCTAACCTAATTATCTCCAAGCACAGGAAAAACATACAATTTTATGAAACCCCAAAAAGTACCTCAAAAACACACAAAACACCATAAAAGTCACATCCCCTGATAGACCCGATCTGGGTGAACAGCATATCCAAAAATTACCCAAATCGGTTCAGATGCTCAGGAATTTCCTGGAAGTCATAGTTTTGACCGACTACAAGCATGGCACCATGCCCAAAACAGTTTCAGGGAAATCAGTGATAATAGTCGGTCAAGTTCGGTAGTCTTTTACAGGATTCCCTGCATGGCCCATAGTCTGTGGGCAGGAGGCTGGCAAGCAGGCTCCTCCAGGAGCTTGTGGCAAACTCAGGTAAAAAGGGGAGTTTACCACAGGAATACTATAGGGTAAGAAACACAAACATGTATTCCAGACCCTATAGTGTTAAAACCACCATTTAGCCCCCCCTGACCTCCTTTCTCCCCCTTGCCCCCTAAATATAATCAAATCTTACTTGTATTCAAGTCTGCCGCTGCTGCCTCTGCCCTTGCCCCTGATCTGCCTGCTTCATCAGAAGTTATTCTCTGAGCTTTTCGCAATGCTTTCCCGTAGGATTGGCTGAGACTATCAAGGAGGCAGATCAGGGGCAGAGCCAGCACAAGCCAAGTACAGCCCTGGCCAATCAGCATCTCCTCATAGAGATTGATTGAATCAAGGCATCTCTATGAGGAAAATTGAGTATCTCCATGCAGATGGTTAAGACTATGAATGCCAGTCACACTGTGCAGCTCTGCCCCAGGAAGCAGCTCTAGTAGCCATCTGAGGAGTGGCCAGCGGAGGTATCATTAGCCTGTAATGTAAACACTGCATTCTCTCTGAAAAGACAGTATTTACTGCATTTACTGCCTGAAGGGAATGATTCTACTCACCAGAACAAATTGTAGTTATTCTGGTGACTATAGTGTCCCTTTAATGTTTGTTTATTTCAAGAATTGTTTTGCTTATAAACCATCATTTTTGTTCCTCCCTCCTATCCTACTGTTTACTTTTTCTTTTCCAGTAATGCAGATCTACCTGCAATGTCAGTTTAACTACTGCAGATAAAATTCCTCTTTACGAAAATTAAAAATCATGGATTAATGAAGGGAAGCAAGACCAGAACTATTAGAACAAGATGATTTACAACATTTTCTGCCTGTGAAAAAAAATGTGAAATCGAATGAAAACTATTTAAATTAGTATTATGTTCCCAAGTTATTAATCTGTTCTCTCCAATAATATTTAAATTTTATCGCAGACAGGAGGCTCATATTATGGAATAAAAGATGTAGGTGCACAAATAATCCCTTTAAAAAGTGTCAGTGCAGGAAAAGTGACAATGTATCTGGAATTGCCAGAGATATATACTTAAAATCTATTAGTGAGAAAAACGTACTGCCAATGTCCCACTGTGAAAGAGTACAGAGTCTTATATAGTAAAACAAAACTGTATAATGTATAAAACAAAGAAGAGCAGTGTACCTCAGAGGGAACTAGGAAAGTATGTACAACATCTATAACAAGTCACAAATGTGATGCCAGTTGTGCCATTCCTTTACTCGGCACCAGAATGATAAAATAAAACAAATACATTGTATTAACAATAGATAAAAATGCTGGTGCATAAAAGCTACTCAAAGTGCTCATGTACACAACCACAAAGTGCTGTAACTGCAAGTATGTAGTGGGTGGACCGAATAGAGGAAAAAGTCTAATTAAAATTAGTCATAAATGTATATTCACATATAAATCCGAGAGTATTCTGTCCACTAATACTTGCTGAGGGATGATAGCGTGTATGGAGTAGATAACACGTCTAGGGGTTTTTCTCCTAAGTACTGCGCTATAACAATGGCATAAATTTCAAAGGTAAATTAAAAGCCCCATTGAGTAGAGGTAAGGCACATATGCAGGAATATTAGCTAAATTAAGAGAGTAGGTATGGTTGTAACAGCAAAATAAGCAACCAAGGTATAGATAGCTAGCAATCATGTAAATACGTTAACCCCTAAGAAGCTGCTGGGGAACCCGACGCAAACCTCACTGATATAGGCTGCTAATACAAGGTACAGATGCTGAATGCTACTAAGTGCCTAACCAAAGCTATAGGAGCTTAAATCTAATAATACAGAGAAAGGGGATGAGGAAAAAGAGAGGTGGGTGGAGAGGGGGAGAAATCCCTAAGCTGAAAATACTAACAACGGTGTCTAAGGTCTGAAGTATTAGAAGTATTGAAGTATTAAAGTGCAATTTAAATTAAAGCTATTTCGCTATGTTGAATTGTGCAGTACCTACATGGGGTTTCTTTCTCTTTCTTGTATAATGCTCTAAGCTGGAGTGCTTTATAAAGGTAATTGATTACATATTGAAATCAATAAAAAAATATAAACTTGAATTCTGGTGTAAACCATTTAGGTGATAACTGAATTGCTACTAGGAAGATGACAAAAGATGGACACAGCAGAGTCTGTGACATAATGCTGTATGACAAGACATTTGAAAAAAACATGAAATAGGCATGTTTAATACATTTAATATACTCCATTATTAATATTTTGAATGGACTTTTGTTCATCAATTGCATTGATATTTATATGCATTCTTATATTCTTTCTACAACCCTCATTCTTATATTAATATGCCCACATTCCAAATGGCCGACTGAGCATTCTAAGAACTGTGTTTCTGACGTGCACTTGTTACGTCACATCTGGCGACACCCACAATACACGTGGTGCGTACTCAATAGGACTGTCCATGATTGAGATGCGGCCACGAGGTAAACTACATCTCCCATGATGCAATAAGTAGGTTTGTGTAGCGTCATTTCCGAGCGATGCGCGTAAACCCAGAAGGCTCAGGCAGCACACCGGATTCCACTATTCAAAGACATACTACCTATATAAACTAGGACATTGTATGAAGGATCCACAGTTCTGAAGAAGCCCATTCCTGGGTGAAACGCATAAAGTGACTTTGGATACCTGTTTCACTTTGGTTTTATACTAATAAAGCATAATTTTTATTATAGCTTTTAGTTCCAGTTTATTTTATTTTATTTTTTATTTACATCCTGCTGCTGTTCCAGATCCAGACCCGTTATATCCTAGCTGGGGATTATACCACCAAAGCTGAATATTACCAGAGCAAGTCATTGCTCTGGAAATTGTAAGTAGAATACTGTCTTTTCTTACTTATATCCCAGTATTAGATATACTACACCATTGGGTTATTTTCCTGTTATATCTCCTCTGCATGGCTATTGAACACTGAGAGGTACCTGCATTGGAAATCTACATATCCTTAGACAGGGATTATACCATCCAGGCGTTTAACAGCAGAGCTCTCAGTAGCTCTCCAAAGTGTGAGTTGGCACTCTGTAAAACTTCAATTTTTTGAAGACACATAGTTGACATATTGCACTATTATCTTTTGTGTTTCTCATTTTTCTCGAGGTACTATAAAGACTGCTATCACCAAATACTGACCTCTTATATGAGTATATATGTATATATATTTCATTATAAATGTCGACAGAATTTTTAAGTTGAAGCACTTCACATTGTTGGCGCGGTTTACCACACCTTTCCTTTTTCACTTGTTATAATCCAAGCAGTGTTGGGAAATTCTGCTGGTTCACTGCTGCCCTTCATTCTGTTATAGTGAGAGCCTATTTTGTGTTATTTTCAAATGTCTTGTCATGCAGCATTATGTCACAGACTCTGCTGTATCCACCCTTTGTCATTTTCGTAGTAGCAATTCAGTTATCACCTAAATGGATTATGCCAGAATTCAAGTTTATATTTTTTTTATTGATTTCAATATGTAATCAATTATCTTTATAAAGCACTCCAGATTAGAGCATTATACAAGAAATGTAATCTACAATATTCTACGTATTACATTCATGATTATCATATATATTTTACTGAGAGAAAACAATCCAATGTAGGTACTGCACAATTCAACATAGCGAAATAGCTTTAATCTAAAGTGTATTGGCAAACAAATAAAAAATAAATACAAAGAAATGTGCTTTAAACTCTACAATAAAAATAATTGCCTTTAGCTTTAATCATCTTTTCCAAGGTCTTTTAGGGGCTGTACAATGCCTCGTTACTATAAGAAGAGTGTAAGAGTGCAAAAGAGAGTATATACTCTAATACAAATTCTATTCCTTGTACTGCTTTACAATGGTAACCATTCAAAATATATTGCGGTTGATTTAGTTTTTAGTTTTTGTTTTTTTTTCATTTTGGCTTTGATTCATTCTAGCAACAGAAACTGATCAATAGATGTCGACTACTTTTGGCTGCTGTTTTTTAATCAAATTTCAACTGGATTTAATGCCAACGGAAATTCTAACAGCTATATCCAATAAACAGGTTAGCTGCTCGATAAATATTGACTGATAAAAGTGATTTGGAACCCTGTTAGTCATAAAAAAATAAATAAACTAAAAACCACCACCCCCATGCCCCCAATCACCGTGCTGTGAGTGTGGGACATGTCTGCTAAACAGCAAGCAGTCACTAGCAACTGGGCAGGTCCCCCTTATGTCCTCACCTGTTGACATTGGGTTGGGGCTATAAAATGAAAAATGGTAGGAAAAGAGATACACTCTATGTGCTCCCCAGTGGGGTAATTAATTAATAATATAGTGGGAGGTACATAGTATTAGGACCTTAATTCTAATAAACTGAGGGCAACTTATTGTCCAACCCGTGGTCATTGGGTGGTTGATCTAATAAAAATAATAAAGGAGAGGGTACATAGTACATAGTGTTGCCCCCCACCCCCCCTCCACCCCACATGCTTTTTTGACTATTTGGCTGCTAGTGCTGCCAGCGGACAAAGAGTCAATAATATAAATATCTATCAACAGCTTTTTGCTGTTAATATTTTCAATGCCATTTATCAAGACTTGTGTCCTTGGAAAATGAAAATGATTAGCCAAATACTCTTTTTTTAAAGCTTATTATAATATTAATTTTCAATATTCAAAATTCAATATTAATTAAAGTGATACTCATCGTCAGGAAATAAATCATTTTAGATTGATAAAAGGTTTATCAGGAGGTGATAAACTGCAGATAAACATTATTGGCACAAACATAATCAAGACACTTGTCATAGAAACATAGATTGTGAAACATAGAATGTGATAAGAACTGTTTGGCCTATCTAGTCTGCCCAATTTTCTAAATGCTTTCATTAGTTCCTGGCCTTATCTTATAGTTAGAATAGCCTTATGCCTATCCCACGCATGCTTAGACTCCTTCACTGTGTTAACATCTACCACTTCAGCTGGAACTCTATTCCATGCATCCACTACCCTCTCAGTAAAGTAATACTTCCTGATATTATTTTTAAACATTTGCCCCTCTAATTTAAGACTATGTCCTCTTGTTGTGGTAATTTTTCTTCTTTTAAATATAGTCTCCACCAAATGTGTAAAAAGGTGAGTGTGGATATAACTAAATACAGTATAACTTATTCTCCAATAGTGGAGATAAAAACACAGGTTTTCCTACACAATATAAAAAGGAAAATCTCATAGGGCAACACTGTAAAAGTAGTGAATCAAATTTTCAAGTCTCTGTATGGTCCAACTCACATTTGTTTGAGCCTGTTATATCGAAACTGGCTCAGGTAATATCGTTTAAAATGCAGTGTAATGTGGATCCACACATGTTGGAGATTAATCCTCAAAATAAAAGAGTTATAAGGAAGGCAACACCAGTTAGTATAAAACTATAATATTTATTACAAATATTATGTAATAAATCTTATGGTTTTATACTATGGTTTTATACTAACTGGTGTTGCCTAAACTGACAGGCAGTCCCCCTGCTGGTAAAAAAATAAAATAAAAAATGTTTAGTAAAGGAAAAAAAAAATATATATATATACATATATAATAAATATATATTATTATTATTATTATTATTATTATTATTATTATGTGTATATATTATATATGACTTAGTCATACTAAGTGTATTTATATTAATATATATATATTAATTAAATAATGCACAGAGTAAAATTACACACATATATATAATATATATGTATATATATATATATATATGTATGTATATATATATATATTTTTTTTTATTAAAAAAATAATAATAATTAATTAAGGATAACTATAAAAATTACAAAATTAAAAAAAGTAAAAATAATAGTGTAAAATTACACACATATATATAATATATATGTATATATATATATATATATATATATATATGTGTGTGTGTGTGTGTGTGTGTGTGTAATTTTATTCTAACTGTATTTTGATATTGCTATATATATATATATTTATCTCAAAATACACTTGGAATGAAATTATATATATCTATGTATATATAAATAAATTTAAATAATATGAAATATCTATATATCCATATACATAATGACATAAATCATTTCATAAATATACATGTAGATTTCAAATGTATAAATATGTATATATATTTAAATTCTACGTGCATATTAAGTAATATTTTTACATAATTAAGAAATTTTATTGATTGAAATTTGAGTGATCTGTCTGACAACCCAGGCTGAAAGTCCAGAGAATTTAATTTACTAGCACTATTTTTAACCCGGTAACTTTCCATGACACCCTAAAACTGTACATGGGGGTTTTTACTCAGGAGACTTCGCTGAACACACATATTAGTGTTTCGAAACAGTAAATCATATCACAGCGATGATATTGTCAGTGAAATTCCTTCCATGATGGCATACCCTTTGCAAAAGAAGACATCCAAAGGTTTTGCAAATAGGGTATGTTCAGTCTTTTTTTAGTAGCCAATTAGTCACAAACACTGGCCAAAGTTAGTGTTCATAATTATTGTTTGCATTTTTAACACACTAACAAATATAAATGCTGACTTTGGCCAGTGTTTGTGACTAAGTGGCTACTAAAAAAGACTGCACATACCCCATATTGAATACCCTCGGTTGTCTACTTAAACAAAATATGTACATGTGAGGTGTGATTCAGAGATTTATGACAGATAACAGTGTTACAATGTCACAATTAATACATTTTAAAAATATATATTTTGAAACAAAAGCAATGTCCTACTTGTACTTATAGCCCTATAACTTTCCAAAAAAGCTAAGAACATGTTAACATTGGGTATTTCTAAAGTCAGGACAAAATTTAGAAACTATTTAGCATGGGTGTGTTTTGGCGGTTGTAGATGTGTATCAGATTTTAGGGGTCAAAATTAGAAAAAATTTGGTTTTTAAAAACTTTTCATCATATTTTATAATTTTGTTAATTGTAAATTATATGATATGATGAAAATAATGGTATATTTAGAAAGACCATATAATGGCGAGTAAAATGGTATATAATATGTGTGGGTACAGTAGATGAAAAAAATATATAATATTGAAAAAGAGGAAACATCTTTATTAAAGTAAAATATTAAAGTCTAAAAAGCTGCTAGACCTAGGTCTCTATTTAGACCCCCTTGAATAAGGTGCCTAGTTTGAAAATCCAGTATGTTTCTCTTTTTTTAAGGATATTTAATTTTTACTTTTTTTCTCTTTGAAAGCGCAGTCTAGAAAAGCAGCATTGTTTTCTATCCCTTTTAACACCCAATAGTGTGTCTGAAATAATAAAAGCTGAATAATACCATGATCAATGTAGTAATCCCCTATTTATAAGAATAAACATTTAGCAGAGATTAAAGTGCTTCTGAATCTTAAGGCTGGTTAATAGATTGTTAAAAATGGGTTAATGCACCATTACTCCATCAGATTATTTTACAGTTGAATTAGAACAGTCCTGGACCATTCACAAGCTGTACCCTTGTGTGCAATACACTTTCCACTGCCACTGTCCCTGGAGATGTATGGAGATGCTGAACGTTCCTCATAGAGATGCATTGATTCAATTGGTGCTGATTGGAGTAGCACAGCATTTTGCCATGCATGTGCGATAGCTTGGCATTGGATTGGCTGAGATGAACAAATCTGATAATCTCATCCAAGGGGGCGGAGCATCGGTGGGGCCAACCATGACTGACCCTTAGTGGGACTGGAAGAAAGGTAAGTAAAATCAACTTTCTAACATGGGTCCCCGGGGCCTAAATAGTGTTTTCAGAACTATTGTGGCAGGAATACATGTTTGTATATACAGTGGAACCTCGGAACTCGAACTTAATCCATTCTAGAGGGCTGTTCGAGTTCTGATTTGTTCGAGAACCAAATCAACATTTCGTATAAGAATTAATGTCCGTTCCAGACCACCAAAATTACAGCCTTTTAACACAAATTTTATAGTATAATAATGCCTTGCATGCATAAAAACATGTAGAAAAATAATAAAAAACACAATGTACAGTAAATGAAATAAAAATGTAACTTCACTTTACCTGTAATGATGAGAGTTGATGGCATGAGTGTAAAGGAGAAGAGATATTATTGTTTGAATGGGGATACATAACTATTCTTCTGGCATGTGTCTAAAGTGTGTCTAATTGAACATGTTTGTGGCATGATTTGCCAACAATGTGAAGTGCTTCAACTTAAAAATTCTGCCGAAGATCGTTTGTTTACCGAGACATTTTTTACTCAAAATGTTTGTTCGACTTCTGAATTGTTCGAGAACGGGACCTTTGGAGTTCCGAGGTTAAGCTGTATATAGTGTTCCTTTAACAATCATAATAAAATGCTAGGGTCCTTTTATTTTTGCATCGTCTCTATACACGTAAAGTTTAGGTTTAATTATATGATCATGTGCTGTGTCAAATGGGATTTTTCACGGATGTAGAACAATAGGCGTCTATTGAAAAGTAAAAATAGACACATTGTGCCGTACAGGAAAAGAAATCCACTCTAGAATATTATTAAAATAAGATATTCTCCTGGTTTATAGTGTGGCATTATATGTTATCTCGCTCTGCATGACAGGAAAAAGGAAGAATTTTACAATAAATGTCACATACAATTCCCACTGTTACATGCTAATATCTTCTCTGCTGGAGCCAGGCTATTCTTAGAAAAAAAAAGAAATTCTCTTTGTTGTAAACTAGAGATGGTATAAATTGTTCTCGATCCTCCAAGCTTTTAGCAGTTTTTATAGTGGACAACCCAACTCATTTTGTGCAGATTTAGAACTCACACTTAATTGCTTACTTTTTTGTGTGTTTTTGTACTGTTTTTGTACTGTTGTATGGTTTACCTTCTTTTCTAATTGCCCTGAGCAAATTTAACAGCATCTCTATGATTTTGTCGCAACTTTGCTGCATCTCTGTTCTGACCTCTGAAGAGCTAAAGATAATTGTATATTACACTGTATTTGTGCATCAGACTGAAGTACACTTTGATATCATGAACTCGTCAAGTCATCGTGGCATCACTTCTGTATCTCCCTTAGGGAAGCAATTTCCTCTCTATTATTATGCAATTATGAAGTGATTTGTACTAGTCAGCACCATTGCATTACTCTGTACATTATTTTTGTTTCTGCTCATTGAACCTGCCATGTTCTAGTCTGTACAAGATGTAAACCAGACTAATTAGGACAATATAGCAGTCTGCCCATAAAGTCATTTAACATGTAATTCCAAAAATGAAGTTTAGCAAAAAACAAAAAAAAATGTATAAAAAAATCAAAATACAATATCCCACACTACAAACAAACTCACTGGCACACATCTTGATAAGGATTATTATCAAATAAGTGTGTGAATGCAATAATTTTAATAATGGATAAATTATAAAAAAATATGTTTTTTTCTGTGTCTGTTAAAGACAAAACAGTATTGCCCACTTCTTCAGAAGACTTCAGATATAAATGAGAGTTAATATTTTTTTATAGTAAATATAATTATAATGGCTATTTAACCCCTTAGTGACCAGAGCATTTTTTAATTTTCTTACCGTAAAGGACCAGGGCTGTTATTACATTTCTGCTGTGTTTGTGTTTAGCTGTAATTTTTCTCTTCCTCATTACTGTACCCACATATTATATACCATTTTACTCGCCATTATATGGTCTTTCTAAAGATACCATTATTTTCAGCATATATAATTTACTATCAACAAAATGATAAAATATGATGAAAAGTTTTTAAAAATCACACTTTTTCTAATTTTGACCCCTAAAATCTGATACGCATCTACAACCGCCAAAACACACTCGTGCTAAATAGTTTCTAAATTTTGTCCTGACTTTAGAAATACCCAATGTTAACATGTTCTTAGCTTTTTTGGAAAGTTTCAGGGCTATATGTACAAGTAGGACATTGCTTTTGTTTCAAAATATATATTTTTAAAATTTATTAATTGTGACATTGTAACACTGTTATCTGTCATAAATCTCTGAATCACACCTCACATGTACATATTTTGTTTAAGTAGACAACCGAGGGTATTCAATATGGCGTATGTGCAGTCTTTTTTAGTAGCCATTTAGTCACAAACACTGGCCAAAGTTAGCATTTATATTTGTTAGTGTGTTAAAAATGCAAACGATACTTATGAACACTAACTTTGGCCAGTGTTTGTAACTAATTGGCTACTAAAAAAGACTGAACATACCCTATTTGCAATACCTTGGGATGTCTTCTTTTGCAAAGGGTATGCCTTCATGGAAGGAATTTCACTGACAATATCATCGCTGTGATATGATTTACTGTTTTGAAACACTAATATGTGTGTTCAGCGAAGTCTCCTGAGTAAAAACCCCCATGTACAGGTTTTAGGGTGTCATGGAAAGTTACAGGGTTAAATATAGTGCTAGTAAATTAAATTCTCTGGACTTTCAGCCTGGGTTGTCAGGCAGGTCACTCAAATTGCAATCAATAAAATTACTTAATTATGTAAAAATATTACTTAATATGCACGTAGAATTTAAATATATATAGTTACATAGTTACATAGTTACATAGCTGAAAAGAGACTTGCGTCCATCAAGTTCAGCCTTCCTTACATTTGTTTTTTACTGTTGATCCAAAAGAAGGCAAAAAAAACCCAGTTTGAAGCACAATTTTGCAACAAGCTAGGAAAAAAATTCCTTCTTGACCCCAGAATGGCAGTCAGATTTATCCTTGGATCAAGCAGTTATTACCCTACATTGAAAGATTATATCCTTGAATATTCTGTTCTTGCAAGTATGCATCTAGTAGCCGTTTGAACACCTGTATGGACTCTGATAAAACCACTTCCTCAGGTAGAGAATTCCACATCCTGATTGTTCTTACAGTAAAAAAACCTTTCCTTTGCCTTAGACGAAATCTTCTTTCTTCCAGTCTAAACGCATGGCCTCGTGTCCTATGTAAAGTCCGGTTTGTGAATAGATTTCCACACAATGGTTTGTATTGGCCCCGAATATATTTGTATAATGTTATCATATCCCCTCTCAGGCGCCGTTTTTCTAAACTAAATAGGTTTAAATTTGTTAACCTTTCTTCATAGCCGATATGTTCCATTCCTTTTATTAATTAATACATATTTATATATTTGAAATCTACGTGTATATTTTTATGAACTTATTTATGTAATTATGTATATGGATATATAGACATTTCATATTATTTAAATTTATTTATATATACATATATATATATATAATTTCATTCCAAGTGTATTTTGAGATAAATATATATATATATATATATATATATATATATGTGTGTGTGTGTGTATGTAATTTTATTCTAACTGTATTTTGATATTGCTATATATATTTTATTCTAACTGTATTTTGATATTGCTATATATATATATATATAGATATGTTTATTCTAACTGTATTTTGATATTGCTATATATATTTTATTCTAACTGTATTTTGATATTGCTATATATATATATATATATATATATATATATATATATATATATATATATATATATATATATATATATATATATATATATATATATATATATAGCAATATCAAAATACAGTTAGAATAAAATTACATACACACACATATATATATATATATATATTTATTATTTTATTATATTATATTATATGCCTGCTGTCTATCTCTAACGTGTTCTCTATGGATTTTCTCTGTATCTAAATGGCCCCTGATGGGGTGTATAGGTCTTTCTTTAACATTTATAATATAAGGCTATATTTTTAGTTATATGTATATGTATTATTTTGTTGGTTATACTGGGTTGCTATGGGAACGACCCCGGGAGGCGCACGTCTATGACATCATCAGTGTCAATTATTTGACCTGAGCAGGCTGCTGGTCAGGTGCCCCTGGGATCACTCCTATCCTCAACCTGGGTAAGTTAAGGGAATATTGAGGGTATATATTCTTATGGATTTGATTTGCAAGCTCATCCTGATGAAAGTCTGTGATACAGACTGAAACGTTGATTTTTATTTTGAGCTAATAAAAGCTAAATTTTATTCATTCAACTTGGAAGTCCCTGGAGTGCTATCTTGTACTTTTGGCTGTATCTGTTTGCTGATAAGCACCGGGCAAGTACATCAAGGAAGGTGGAGTGCATTACTATTTTTGTTTTGTATGATTTTGGGCTATTGGCAATATCCCTGGTTTTTGCACCCCTTAGTAGACTTGCGCAACACTATTGGTTCGCACTACTTGGTGAGATTTATAGTTATTTACTTTTTTCTTATTATTGGTTTGCATTTTTGCTGCAATAACCTGTTTTCATCTGAGTACCATACCTTCATCTAGTATCATACTTATTTGTTTTTATGGAAGACTTTTTCACCCTAGCCGGGGGGCTATCTAAACAAGCAGAGATCCTCCAATATAGTGAAGGAGATGCTGAGAGGATTCGTTGGACTTCCTCTACTACTGATCTCCCAAATACTACCTCCTTGAAGGATATTTATTTCCAACTTTTGTGTTTAAGAAAGCGAGAGACGGATCTGGACCTTCATGGTCTTTTTCTCTCGGATTATCATCAGAAACTTCAAATACCTAGGGGGTTTCCAGTCAGTAATGTCCCTACTATAGGTAGACTTAAACCTATGACATGCAAAAAATGGATCGGGGTCTTGAATAAATGTTCCCTCGATCTTATGTTAATTATCATTGAAGATGTAAAGGAAGAATTGACACAAGTAAGACGTAAAATAGCGGAATTACAAACACAGGAAGCACTTATCCTATCCTCCACAGAGGCAGCGACCACTCTATTGAAATTGGAGGATAATGTTAAAACCTATAAGACAGATCTAATTAGGTTTAAGAGAGAGAAACAAGCTGTTGTCTCAGCTGACTACAAGGAACATCGGGTGTATAGGTGGCTCAGTGGCCATAGTGATACCCCGAGGTTTGCGAGACGCCGGAGACCGGTGCGCAAACCCAGACAATTTACCATCGACAAATCCTCAGACGAATCCAACTCCGAATCAGATACTGCTAATCCATCCATTCAACGTAAGCCTAACCAAGATACAAGGGTAGCTTTTTTAGAGTCCCGTCCAACAGAACGTCAGGGGATAATTACGAGGTACCAGAGCAGAGCAGGCAACACAGACACAGGTACATCACAAGACGAGGACAGAGGGGACGCACATAGTGGGGCAAGAGAAAGGCCACCTCGGATGAGAAGATAATTCCAGTCTTCAATTTATCATCTAGAACCCTCCTCCCTGACGAACTCCTGTTGCTGTCTAAAGGACTGTCATTTGTCCCCACTACACGGCCAGATCCATTGAAGTGGGAGGTGGAACTTTATAAGTTTGGCAGAACACTGTGCCTGAAAGATTTCTTTAAGGAATCAATGTGTGAGACTCCACTGACAAGCCCTATCTTTAAGAAAAAAAGAGTACATTTGACCCACTTCATAATCAGCCTGGGATCAAGCCTTTTTACGTGCGGTACAAAAAGAATCTTCCGATTTTCTTCAGGAGAAACATTGTCATCACTCCAACTGCTCCAAAAAAGACAGAGACATCATCAAATCTCTCTCAACAGACAATAACATTGTTATAAGACCGGAAGACAAAGGGGGAGGAATAGTCCTGCAGAACTATTCAGACTATCAGTCAGAAATCCTCCAGCAGTTGTCGGATACCAATACCTATCTGCCACTACCTGGTGATCCCACTGGGAACGTTCACCAGCAAATCATGGATGCCTTACAGAGGGGCCTCAGAAGTAATTATATTGATATGCAACTATATCAATATTTACTCCAAGATAAACCAAAGACACCGATCATCTACACTCTCCCTAAAATTCACAAGGATAGCACCAGACCACCAGGCCGCCCAATTGTTTCAGCCATTGGGGGGATTCTTGAGCCTGTGGCAAAATGGCTGGATTTCCTATTCAAAGACACTATTGAGAACCTAGATACAGTCCTGAAAGACACTCCTACCTTCCTCAGTCTTCTAGCCACTCTAACACTTCCGACAGTACCTGTAGTGTTGGTAACATGTGATGTAAGGAGCTTATATACCGTAATTCCACACCAAGACGGTATACAAGCTATGAGAGCACTTCTATCTCAGTCTCCCTACTATACCGGACCACCCGTGGAGTTTGCACTGGAACTCTTGGAGATCGTTCTGTCTCAGAATTACTTTACGTTTGAAACTAAATGGTACCGCCAGATTGCAGGTACTTCCATGGGTGCGGCGATGGCACCCATGTATGCAAATGGATACATGCATCAGTTTGAGAGCTTACATATTCTACAGCCCTTTAAAGAACAGATTGTAGCATACACACGCTACATCGATGACATCTTTATGATTGTTAAGGGCACTACTTCAGATGTAGAACAAATGATTCAGTCCATCAATAGAGCGTCTTCTAACATTGAGCTGACTTCAGCAATCAGTACGGATCAGGTCGATTTTCTGGATGTCAGAGTTTACCGTGAAGGGGACAAATTGGCACATACATTATTTACAAAAACAACAGACCGCAACACATTGCTGCAAGCAACCAGTTTTCACCTGTCTGCCTTAAAGGAATCCCTACCATACTCCCAATTTTTGAGAGTTTTTCGAAACAATTCTGACCTTAAGAAGGCACAGATTCAAATTTCAGCTATGTGGCACAAGTTTAAGATGAGAGGGTATAAGGATAGCACGCTTCAACGTGCGTTATTGAAATGCCAAAGTGAAGATTTGGCTGTTAAAGAAATAACACATGCCCCTCGTATAGTATTCCCTACTACGTACACCTCGGCATCGATGGAGTTTAATAACATTATTAAGAAGAATTGGATTGTTTTAACCAATGACCCGTCATTACCAGCTGAGTTCAAAAATCCCCCCCTGACATGCTACAAAAGAAATCAAAATCTAAGGGATCTCCTGGTATGCACTGACCCCATTCATTGCTATCAACCTCCATCTAGCAAGATTAATTACGGATGCTACCGTTGCTTAGGTTGTGTGACCTGTGGACATATGCTGTCAGGCAAAACATTCACACACCCTCACTCTGGGAAACCCTACACCATTCGACACCGCTTAACGTGTACATCGGATTTTGTAATATACAAACTTACTTGCCCATGTGGACTGGCCTATGTGGGCAAAACAGATTTACCCTTACGTGAACGAATCCGTAACCACAGATCCAGTATACGGACTGCGTATAGGGACAACAAATCTGAGCAACCCGTGGCAAAACATTTTCTTGAGAAGGGACACTCGCCCACCCTGAAACTGATAGCCATAGACCATGTTCCACCTTTGCGCAGAGGTGGAGACCGCAGTAAGCTGTTATTGCAGCGTGAACTTTACTGGATTAGGACTCTACACACCGTTCAGCCATTTGGTTTGAATGAAAAATACTCATTGGCAGTATTTTTGTAAATATTGGTATCGTGGTTTTGGTTGGTAGGGGAACGAGAATGCCCACCCAGGGGGATAGGCATCTCTAACATCCTTCCCATTATACCGCTTTGCTATTCACTTATTTAGCAAGTTGTTGGCACTTATTGGAGACTATTAAGGGCTTGGAGGTAGCCCACCCTGGGGGATAGGCACTTCAGCTATTCTTAATTTCAGCCTATGACTCTAATGCATTTTGTGCTCCTTACTAAAAAAAATAATATAAAATTCTTTAGGATGATTCATGTTATCTGTCTGATGGCGGACGGGTTTAGGCTTAAGAGACAGCCCACCCTGGGGGATAGGCGTCTCAATTACCCATTCCACCCAGTGCTAATAGGATTATTACTATATATCTATAACAATGTGATTTTGTTAAGGACCTTTGCTTTATGTCCTTCGCTTGTATTATTTTGTATTCTGTATATATTATGTGATGTATGCCGGTCTATATAGATTCAGGGATGCATTGGTTCTTTGCTCTGCTGCTTGAGTGTTTGAGTTATTTATGTATTTACTTATGTGTTCATGTTGGACTAGACAGGGAGTACACCAGTCATTATTGGTACCCTCTTCTCTTTAGATCACTGCAGCTCTACTTACTGGCTATACTTGTATCTTCTTGTTATTGTGCATTACGTTCTTTTCCCCATAGGTTTAGTTGGTGGATATTTAATCACATTTATCTGGCATCGTCTTTTCATGTTTTCTCCCTTTTTTTGACTAAGAAGTTCTGACATTTATCCTTTACTTCTCTTTTTACCTGTATAATGATCTCTAAGGATTCGAAGTGATACATTACTCTTGTTACAGTTATGCTTTCAATTGCTGTTTGTTGGTACTTTGCTCCCTGTAGTTAGATTGGAATCTCTGCAGGTTTGATTGCTCATGCCTGCATTTTATTTTGTATTTGTAGTATATGTTACATGTCTTCTTTATGCATTATCTATTCCTTAGGTGGTACTGTTTGTATATTTATATCTTGTTAATAGGTTGCTACAGGCTAATTGCAGTTTGATCGCTTTTCGATTAGTTCTGCCTGCTGTCTATCTCTAACGTGTTCTCTATGGATTTTCTCTGTATCTAAATGGTCCCTGATGGGGTGTATAGGTCTTTCTTTAACATTTATAATTTATTCCTGTATGCAGGCTATGTTTTTAGTTATATGTATATGTATTATTTTGTTGGTTATACTGGGTTGCTATGGAAACGACCCCGGGAGGCGCACGTCTATGACATCATCAGTGTCAATTGTTTGACCCGAGCAGGCTGCTGGTCAGGTGCCCCTAGGATCACTCCTATCCTCAACCTGGGTAAGTTAAGGGAATATTGAGGGTATATATTCTTATGGATTTGATTTGCAAGCTCATCCTGATGAAAGTCTGTGATACAGACTGAAACGTTGATTTTTATTTTGAGCTAATAAAAGCTAAGTTTTATTCATTCAACTTGGAAGTCCCTGGAGTGCTATCTTGTACTTTTGGCTGTATCTGTTTGCTGATAAGCACCGGGCAAGTACATCAAGGAAGGTGGAGTGCATTACTATTTTTGTTTTATATATATATATATATATATATATATATATATATATATATATATATATATATATATATATATTATTTTTTTTATTTTATCTTGTAATTTTTATAGTTATCCTTAATTAATTATTATTTATTTTTTATTTATATAAATATATATATACACAATATATTTTTATATATATATATATATATATATTATATATATATACACGTGTAATTTTACTCTGTGCATTATTTAATTAATATATATATATATATTTATAAAAAATACACTTAGTATGACTGTTATATATAATATATATATATATATATATAATATTTTTTTCCTTTACTAAACATTTTTTATTTTATTTTTTTACCAGCAGGGGGACTGCCTGTCAGTTTGGGCACTATGGATGCCTATTGCGGCCATGTGACTGCTCTTTCCAAGCGATCACATGGCCCGCAGGGTCTTAATTTGCCGAGTGGGGCCTTTCTGGGCTTTCAGACAGTCCCCTGAGACGGAGAGGGCAACACTGTAGAAGTAGTGAATCAAATTTTCAAATCTATGTATGGTCCAACTCACATTTGTTTGAGCCTGTTATATCGAAACTGGCTCAGGTAATATCATTTTAAATGCAATGTAATGTGGATCCAGACATGTTGGAGATTAATCCTTAAAATAAAAGAGTTATAAGGAAGGCCACACCAGTTAGTGTAAAACCATAGTATAAAACCATAAGATTTATTACATAATATTTGAAATAAATATTATGGTTTTATACTAACTTTTGTAAAGCAAACACGGGGCATACAATGTCATCTTGTAAGCCATTCTACTATCAAATTGTTTGGTATAATTGTTAATTTTATTTCTGTATTTATTTTAGCAATACCTTCAGGTTTCGCCTGGGGAAATTCTTCATGAGATAATCCCTGTAGCAGTAGTTGCACTTTTATTCTATATAAGCTTGCATATAAATAAAGTCCTGATCCTAATCAATGGAAAGTTAAAGGGTTAAATATAGTGCTAGTAAATTAAATTCTCTGGAGTTTCAGCCTGGGTTGTCAGGCAGGTCACTCAAATGGCAATCAATAAAATTACTTAATTATGTAAAAATATTACTTAATATGCACGTAGAATTTTAATATATATACATATTTATATATTTGAAATCTACGTGTATATGTATGAACTTATTTATGTAATTATGTATATGGATAGAGATAAATTTACTCATACTTACCGTAATTTTCTTTTCCTGGTTATAGGCCATGGCAGCACAACAATGGGTAGCTCCTCCCCTATCCCTAGTTAGACAGGAACTAATTAAAATAAGGGTACAAATACCCCCTCCTACCTCCTCCTCCCTCAGTCTAGTTAACAGCAATATCCCTGGGTGGGATCTTTGTGCTGCCATGGCCTATGACCAGGAAAAGAAAATTACGGTAAGTATGAGTAAATTTATCTCTTTCCTGGCCATATCCATGGCAGCACAACAATGGGTAATACCCAAGCTAAAACCAAGGGAGGGAAAGAAAAACTCAGACACATTATTATATAATGCAAGTGTATTATCACAAACAACTCAATGTGATGAACAAAAAGAATAGTAGTTAATCCTTTGAGGCAGAAAGAACTGATCTGCCAAATCCATCGTATTGGCCAGCTCTTACATCTAAACGATAATGTCTAATAAATGTATTAGAAGATGACCAAGTGGCTGCTTTGCAAATCAGTTCTGTAGAAACCTTTGCTGCAGCTGCCCAGGATGAAGAAAGGGAACGTGTAGAATGAGCTTTCAAACCTTCAGGAACACTAGTTTTAGATGATCTATAAGATAGGATAATGGCCGAAACTATCCATCTGCTGATAGTGGCTTTCGAAGCTTGCAGACCCTTCCTAGGGCCATTAGGAATAACAAAAAGCCTTTCCGAAATACGCCATTCTGAGGATCTTTGTATATATATCTTAAGACATCTTACTAGGTCGATAGCATCATCATCAGCGTTTTCCCCGTTATTAGATTCTTCTGTACTTAATGCTGGAAGGATTATTTCTTCATTCTTATGGAACTCTGAAGTTACCTTAGGGCGGAATTCTGGAACCGTTCTCAGGATGACTCTGTCCTTATGAAATATCGTAAAAGGTTCTCGAGCCGAAAGAGCCTGAAGATCAGAAACCCTTCTACCAGAGGCTAGGGCTACTAGTAGAACTGTCTTGATCGTGAGAAGATGACAGGAAATTGATGCCATAGGTTCAAAAGGATCTGCTTTAAGAGCCTTCAGGACCAGAGGGAGATCCCATGGCGGAGTAATAGACTTAATGGGTGGCTTGATCTTGAGGACTGCAGTCAGAAATCTAGCTATGTCCGGATCCAGTGCCCATCTATGATTAGTTAAAGCAGAGAGGGCTGAAATATGTACTTTTAGAGTGTTATAACTCAATCCCTTCTCTAGACCTGATTGTAAAAAATCAAGAATGTCAGTAGTTGAAGGGTTCAAAATATCAAAGGGCCTTGAACTGGCCCATGAAGAAAATACATCCCATATTCTGTAGTAAGTGGATGAAGTGGACTTCTTCCTTGCTTGAAGAAGTGTCTCGATTACTGATCTCGAAAACCCCTTGTTCTTTAACCCATCCCTTTCAAGTACCATGCCATCAGACGAAGGGATGCTGGGTTTGGATGATGAATTGGACCCTGATGTAACAGGAATGGGACAACTGGAAGACGCCATGGATCCTTCTTGCACAGACTTAGTAGGAGCGGGAACCAAGGTCTGCGAGGCCAAAAAGGGGCTATTAGAATCAGTGATGCCTTCTCTTGTCGTAGTCTCCTTAGCAGAGGGAAGATGAGGGGTTTCGGAGGAAAGGCATAAGCCAGGTCGAAGTTCCACCTGCATGTCAATTCGTCTCTTCCTATGGCCTGGGGATCTGGAATTCTCGAAAAGAAGTTCTTGACTTTTCTGTTGTTGCTTGTAGCCATTAGATCTATCTGGGGAAGGCCCCATTTTTCTACGATCTGTAGAAATATTATGTCTGATAGACTCCATTCTCCCGGGTCTAATCTCACCCTGCTGAGAAAGTCTGCCACAGAGTTCTGAGTTCCTGGGAGATGTATTGCAGAGATATTCTCCAAATTCATTTGAGCCCAGGACATCAAAGGTTTCATAAGTTTCATCATTCTGCAACTTCTCGTTCCTCCTTGGTGATTTATATATGCCACAACTGTGGCATTGTCTGTCCTGATCTTGACCCATTTGTGAAATAAAAGTTGCTGGAAGTGCATTAGAGCCTTGAAAACTGCCAGAAGTTCTAGAAGATTCGAAGGGGTGTTGGAGGTTGAAAATGTCCATTTCCCCTGAACATAGTTGTAACGGATCGCCTGGCACCCCGACTGGGTACCTCCGTTGAAGGATGCTCCTAGCGCTTCCTGAGGACTCCAAGCACTCTGGCAGACACCACAATCACC
>OW240913.1:347076870-347190058 GCA_933207985.1 Pelobates cultripes
GAGCCAAAGTCTTTAACTACACGAATGGGCTCCATGGCATAGCTATCTGGGTTAACACATTCACATAAAGTCTGGTCCATAGTCCAAAGGCAAGAGGCGGGCAAGCAGCCCCCTCCAAGGACACGTGGCGAGGCCGGTTTCGCCACATTTCTCCCCTTTACTATCCAGACTAACAGGGTATCTGACCTCCTGCCGGTCAGTGCCCTGGTTAGTCCAGCAACCCACCCACGAAGCACAAACAGCAATACAGCCCACCCACAATAACTGGTTACTACACCTGGATAAAATAGCAAGTTGTCCGTGTCCAGGTGCCTCACCACGGCTGTACGGGGGGCTGGTAGATGGCCTTGGTGGGTTGCTGAGTGGGCAGAGACCAGCGGTACTCTGCCCGGGTGCCAGCGCTACCACTGAAGTAGCCTGGTTGGAGCCTGGTTGTGGGAGGGGGAGACCGACTGTCTCCCCTCTGGATACACTGCTCTGTGGCTGGGGACAGGACCGACTGTCCCTACCCCTGGTGCTGCAAGTGCAGAGACTACGGTCCCATCTGCATAGTTGTGGGGCTTAACATCTCCCCTTGGTGGGTTAGGCTGCCGCTGGAGAGAGGGTGTAACAAGCTCCTCTCTCTGAACTGTAGACAGCCGCTGGGGAGAGGGGGTAACCTGCTCCTCTCCCTGACACTCTCTTTGCTGGTGGAGAGGGGGACCAACTGTCTCCCCTTTCAATATTTTGTCCTGTGGCTGGGGTGAAAGACAGACTGTCTCCGCTTCCTGCAGGACACACTGCCGCTGGGGAGGAAGGACTGCACCTTCCGTTCCCTGGGAAAAAGACTGCTGCTGGGGAGGAAAGACATCACCTTTGGCTCCCTGGAACTCACACTGTTGCTGGGGAGGAAGGATAGCACCTTCGGCTCCCTGGAACTCACACTGCCGCTGGGGAGGAAGGACAGCACCTTCAGCTCCCTGTGATACATACTGCTGCTGGAGATCTGGGCCGACCGCCCAGCATCCCTGTAGGGCCGGTAGAGAGACCGCCATCCCATCTCCACCTGCCATTTGTGGGTCTTCCCAGGACCAGTCTATGAGGTCCCCTACTTCTGCAGCTGGTAGTGAAGCAGGGGGTATCTCGGCTGCGTTTTCCCAGCTGTAGGTTGGCAGGTCTGGGTCCCCCAGCCAGTTTTCCTGTTCTGTGTCCATGCCCTGTGGCTGACATGAGTTTAGTAGTTCCACATAGTCCATCTCTAGCTGTCGTTCCATGGCAGCCAAACGGTGGAGGTCTTGTCCCAGTCCCATAGATCTCGGGCCCTGTACCATCTCACCTCGGTAATAAAAGATAGCCCAGTACCGTGACTCTGCTGGACTGCCAAAGTCGACGTCTTCTGCTAAGGCCTTCCACAACAGGCCAGGGCTAGTGTAGTTCTCTCCCTCCGGCTGGATGCCCTCTGCCCTCCACGTCTCTGGCTGGACAGTGCACCACCACAGTGCCCGGTATGAGGCGTCAAGGCTCAGTTCCCTTTCCACGAGGTACTCTAGTTGTCTGACCTGCTGCCCTCCGGGTTGGTCTCCCAGAAGCGGCATCCGCCAGGCCATTTGTTCCTCCAACCGGTATGCGACACCAGGAAGGCGCTGCTGCCGTTGATACTGGACTTCCTCCAGGGCATCGTACCATAGTTCTTGCCGGGCAATATCTCTCCATTCCAATTCACTTTCTTCCTCAGGTGTGCGTGTTGCCCAAGGATCCACGAACCCCATTTTCCCAAATCTTTATGTAGACAGGGACGCTGTATAAACACTAGTGTCGCCTTCAATTTGTAAATCCAAACGAACTGTGTCTCTGAGCTGCTTTACCTCGCACTAGGACGCCATCCCACCGCTTGCCACCAATGTAACGGATCGCCTGGCACCCCGACTGGGTACCTCCGTTGAAGGACGCTCCTAGCGCTTCCTGAGGACTCCAAGCACTGCAGCAGACACCACAACCACCGAACCGGAGAAACATATGAATCCTCTCAAGCATATGAATGCTGTAGACAGTTGAATAGGAACCATACGAATAGGTTTACTCTCCTAGCAGTCAAACTGGAACAGCATACAATAAATCCTTCCCCCCAATAATGAGACGACACTTCACTTTGAGGGTTAAGCAGGAACTCAGGTGCTGGCACACCCAGCCTGGTTTTTATTACAGGTGCTGGCACACCCAGCCTGGTTTTTATTACAGTCTTAAAATACAGGACCGCCCACAGGGAGGTATAAAACAACCAATCACATCACAGTTACATCCCACATATTCCCTCCCCTTATCCTGAGAGGAAACTCAATTACATACAGTTAAAACATACTTTCTACCCAACTTTCATAACTCTAAAACCATACATCACATTCACATAAAATTACATATTCACAATCAATCCATTCAGGGGAACAACATATTAAAAAATGGCATGAATCAGACAAGGGGTTCAAAAGTTAGTAAAAAGTCCTTTGTGACTAAATGAAGCATGGCTTTCTGGCCCAAACCAGTTTCAGAGTCTTCTATCCTGGAGAAGTAATTCAATTATCTCCCAGGATAGACACAAGACTCCATTAAGCACATGGTTGCAAAAAGACACAAAACACTTTAAAATACATAAAGTCACCTTTACACATAACACACAGACATTTCACATATCCCCAGATAGCTGGGATCTGAGCGCACAAAACTACCGAATAGCGCTCAGATCCTATTCACACAGTTCAATTGCCATGGAGCCAAAGTTTTTAACTACACGAATGGGCTCCATGGCATAGCTATCTCGGTTAACACATTCACATAAAGTCTGGTCCATAGTCCAAAGGCAAGAGGCGGGCAAGCAGCCCCCTCCAAGGACACGTGGCGAGGCCGGTTTCGCCACAATAGTTGTCTTGAAGGTGGGCTCCCCAGCCCCATTGACTGGCATCTGTGGTGATGATGATCCATGGAATATTTCCTAAGGGATAACCTCTGAAGAGAGACTCTTTCTGGGTCCACCACTTCAGGGATTCTTGTACGTGAGGAGGGATCATTATAGGTTGAGACATATTGCCCTTGAATTGAGAAAGGAAATTCCTTTGGAAAGGCCTCATTCTCCATTGGGCCCATCTCGTAAGTCCTATGGTGGAGGACATTGATCCCAGGAGGCTCATAGTTGTCTCTGCTGAGGAAACACTGGATGCTAACATGTCTTTGACCTTTTTCCGAATTTTCATACCCCTTTCTGGGGATAGTTGGACGGAACCTTCTGCAGTGTTGAATGCTGCTCCTAGATATATCATGCTCTGGGATGGCTTTAGGTTGCTTTTGGCAAAATTGATCTTCCATCCGTGTTGTTGAAGATACTGTATACATATCAGGCCGTGATCTTCTAATATATCTCTGTTTTCTGCCAGAATCAAGATGTCGTCGAGGTAATGATATACTGCAATGCCTTTCTTTCTGAGTTCTGCGATGAGAACCACCAGAACTTTTGAGAAAGTACGCGGAGCAGTGCTTAGCCCAAAAGGGAGAGCACGGAACTGAAAATGACCCTCTTCTACAGCGAATCTGAGGAATTTTTGATGCTGGGGTGCTATGAGAATATGAAAATACGCATCTGCCAGGTCTATTGACATGAGCCATTGATCTGGAAAAACTGCTTTTACAATGGATTGAAGAGACTCCATCTTGAATTTCCTTATGTTTAGGAACTTGTTTAGTCTGCTTAGGTCTAATATTGGTCTCCATCCCCCTGTGGATTTTCTGGTGAGAAAGATATGGGAGTAAAACCCATGTGTTCGTTGAGCTCTTGGAACTTGAACGATAACTCCATCGTCTTGAAGGGATGAGATAAACTTCTTTAGGGAATCTCTTTTTTCTACATCTCTTGGCCAGATTGTCTTCTGGAAGGAGCGAGGTGGCGGCCTTGTGGAGAATTCTATAAGATAACCTCTTTGTATGATATCCAGCACCCATCTGTCTTGAGTTGAATGTTTCCACATATTCTGGAATAGTAGTAGACGGGCACCTACTCCTCCAGAATGGTAGGTGGGTTTGTCATAAAGGCTTCTTGTGAAATAAGGAACCTCTAGACTTTCCTCCTCTGTTGGATGAATGACCTCCTCTCCATGGAATAGATCTTCCATATTCTCTTCCTGGTTTATAAGACCTGGTATCACGAAAAGAGGGGTATTCAGAGTATCTTCTGGCTCGAAAGGATCCACGGGTTTTCCGGTCTTGTGGGAGAAAGGCTTTTTTACCTTCTGCAGCTCTTTTGATGCACTCGTCTAGATTTTTACCAAACAACATCTCACCATGAAAAGGAAGGGCGCATAGACTAGACTTTGATGATGAATCTGCGGACCAGGATCTCAGCCATAAAGCTCTTCTAGCTGAAATTGAAAGAGCCATGTTTCTTGCTAAAGCTTTTACCATGTCCACCGAGGATTCTGAGGTAAAGTCAACGGCCAGTTTAATATCATTTAATCTTTCCAGAAGAGAAGATCTGTTACTCCCATCTCTGATATCTTCTTCCAAGTTTTCGATCCAAATTTTCAAGGCCCTGGACACTGAAGTAAGGGCTATTGCAGGGTGAAAACCAGTCCCTGCTGCTACATAAGCTTTTGAGAGATGCAGATCCATCTTTTTGTCCATTGGGTGTCTAAATGAGCCTGCATCATCTACTGGTAATGTGGTATGTTTTGCGAGTTGAACTACTGCCGCATCCACTTTAGGGGCATTATCCCAATGGTATGAATCAGACTTGTCAAAAGGATAGAGGCGAGATATTCTGCCTTGTGCTGAAAGCTTCTTATCTGTATTAGACCACTCGTCTTTAATTAATTCCTTAATAGTATCATGCACTGGAAAGGTTGCTCTTTTCTTTCTCAAGTCTGAGAAATAACGATAAGAGGTTGACTGCTCTGCAACTGCCTCCTTCAAGCTCAAAGATTTACGGACTTTGTAAATGAGGTGGTCTATCTGAGCAGGTTCTAGAAAATCTGCAGGGGCCTGAGTTTCTTCTTCGTCTGAAGATAAGAAATTCCCCTGGTATGATTCCATATCCATGGATTCATCTGACGAATCATTATGTTGGTAATCCGAAGGTTCATGTAACCGGGGTCTTTTGTGACTTGCCCCCGCTTCTTTGATACCTTGAGCCACCGCTTGTTTTATGAACTGTACAAATTCCATTGAAGGATTAGATGTTCCAGCCGCTTCAGATAAACATTCTGCACATAACCGTTTGCCTTCCAGCGGTTTATTATTACAGGCTTCGCATTGATTTTTCTTTGGAGATTTTCCTTTGGATGATCTCACTGTTTTCTTTCCCGTAGAACTATCATGATAGGGAAATATCTCATATTAGCACTCTTTTATTTCATGTATCATATTCCGGAAAGGAAATAAATGATGTGATATGGCTTACCTATAACTCTTAGAGTGTGACCTATTTTTATATCCAGAAGAGTCCGAATCAGAAGAAATTGATCTCCTCTTGTCTTTCTCCATTTTGGAGTTGATTATGAACAGTCTATAAAAGGAATTTTTATTGTTATAGAAAGAAAGGAGTAAAGAAATGAAAAAAATGTGTATATACCTTTAAGAAGCAAAGCTTACCTTCAGATTTTCCTGAAAAATTGAAACGCAATTCAAATTGCGCATGCGCGGCACAAACCCGGAAGCTACTTCCGAGTAGGAGGCCCTGTAACTGCCTCATGGGGACCAGACGCATGCGCGGTGTTTAGCGTGCGCGCAGACCCGGCGTGCACGCGAATGAAGCTAGCATGCACGTGAAACAATACGTGCACGCGCGAAACGGCGCACATGCGCACCCGGACAAACAGGACGCCGAGAAGGCGTGAAAGAAATGAAAGGTACATAGAAATAATAGGCAGGGGGGGGGGAAACCACACATATGATTTAACAAATACAGTATATATATGGTAAAAAGTATTTGTACATACATACATGTGGGCTGTTTCAATATGTAGAAATCCATCCAGGATAAAGTCTTCTTGCCACTTCCTGCTACCTCTTGGTCACTGCAGGGAATCAGAGTTATTTGGCATTTTTTCTCTTGCTACCCCTAGGGTCACTGCAAGTAAAACCCCCGGTCACTAAGGGGGTATCTTCAGGGGGACACCTTTGCACAGGGCCGGATACTGAAGCTTCCCAAGGAAGAGAGGCTGAACTTCCTTGAGGACAGAAGGTAAAAACCCTCAGGTAAGCCATAAAAGAAAAGTGATTATAGTCCTGAAAATAGACTAATTTGGTCCTATAGGGATAGGACAGGAACAAAAAGACTGAGGGAGGAGGAGGTAGGAGGGGGTATTTGTACCCTTATTTTAATTAGTTCCTGTCTAACTAGGGATAGGGGAGGAGCTACCCATTGTTGTGCTGCCATGGATATGGCCAGGAAATATAGATATTTCATATTATTTAAATTTATTTATATATATACATAGATATATATAATTTCATTCCAAGTGTATTTTGAGATATATATATATATATATATATATATATATATATGTGTGTGTGTGAATGTAATTTTATTCTAACTGTATTTTGATATTGCTATCAATATCAAAAGGGTGTATATATAGCCTTAACAGTAGATTGGTAATCGCCCACACTCTCTGAGGAAGTGAGAAACTCTCACGAAACACGTAGGAGCGTTCGCATACCGATCTGTCTTCTTTTGACTTCTGACACCTTGGAGTTCCTGTCCCCTCTCCCTCCCGAAATGGCACAGTGCACACCCGGTGGGAAATCCAGAAGGGTACAGAAACAACCGCAAGTTGATTTTAGTACAGAGAACACTGGACTAGTGTTCAAACATAGGAGAATACCTTCCATGTGGACTTATTACTCCTAGACTTATTACACAGTGGGTCTCCAAGCAGGTCAGAATTATACTTTGAAGGGCACTTATAAAAACACAAACCACACCAGCTACTTAGACTCTATATATAATTGTGCACAATTGTATTTCTTTTTATTGTGTCTTGCTTGTATTTGATAATAAGCTCCTTCTTTTTATTGAACTTTCTTGCAATATTTTTTTTTGCATCTTAACCAGAACAGAGGAGGAATGTAATATTGATAATTCACAAAAAGTACAAATGAGTCATAATAATATTAAATGTATGCTTACTAATGCAAGGAGCCAATATCACAAAATGGGGGAACTAGAGGCAATAGTATACACTAAACAATATGATATAATAGGCATAACAGAAACATGGTGGGATGAGACACATGACTGGGCAGTTAACTTAAATGGGTACATGTTATTTAGGAAGGATAGGAAAAACAAGAAGGGTGGTGCGGTATGTTTGTATGTCAACCATGAGTTAAAGTCAAATCTTAGTCATGTGGAGAGTGACGAAGAAAATGTGGAAGCTTTATGGGTAGATGAATACCAATCAAAGGTTGCCTCCTTTTACAGAGGAGTGTGTATGGTACAGTGCTTTAAAACGAATAAAGTGATTTGCAGGCTGCTCAATACACTTATGTGAAAATATCCTCTATTCCACAAGATAAGGTTAAAATTATTGGTGTGGTTTAAGCTATAGACAAACTTATACCAATAAGTGGAGCACTCCTAACACAAGTACAGCTTACCAAATAGTATCCCATTCAATGGCACAGTGTAAGGTACATGTTTAAAAAGATACAAAAAATACAATATAGTGTAGACGGTATGAAAAGTGATAATTTGATAGTAATAATGATATTGGGTAAATTGAACACTCACATTTCTAGGAGCCTGTATATAAGAACACTGGCTCCGTATGTTAGCTGATGTGCTAGTAAGGGTAGCACCGCCCGTCTCCTTCAGTGTGGGGTAATTCTCCAAAACAGAACTGTAACGGAGCTCCTTCTACTCCGACTGAGTACCCTCCGTTGACGGATGCTCCTAGCGCTTCCTGAGGACTCCAAGCAGTGCAGCAGACACCACAACCACCGCAGACTCCGCAACCGCTGTATCTTGACTGGAGTCTCGCCGTCTTCCTTCCACCCTGGATCAGCTTCTGTCCTCCAGGACTGTGTGGGAAAGAACTCTTCCTTCCACCCTGTACGAACCTCCAGCATCCAGGACTGTGTGGTGAAGACCCCTCCTCCAAGGAGAGCGTGTCAGGAACAAGCTCTTAAAAGAGCTAAGTGATTCAAGCTCAAGGGAGCATGCAGAGCATAGCAATCCCCAGTGTGATTATAACAGCTCCCTCCAATAACGAGACAAGGCTACATTTAGAGGGATCAAGAAGAACTGTCAAAACCTTTATTTCCCTTGGGACCAGCCAATAGGGTCACCACAATAACATTGTTGTGAAACCTCAATAAAATCACAAACAGTCAAACCATATCAAGCAACACACAGTGACTTATCACAACACAATGGCACATTTTAAAAGGGGTGGGGGGAGACAATATTTAACAGTAAATATCTCACCTGCCTGCAAAATTAGCAATATGCAAATCTACCCGAATATGCAAATGAACCAGTCTTGCAATTCAGGTAGTGCATATTGCTGTTGCTACCAACAGAGGGCACTAGACAAGCTCCATAGCCAAACCCACCTAGTTGGTAGCAAACCTCAGCAATACAAGAGAGCAGGCAATACATTACACAGTACACACACACACACTATAAACAATTACATAACACACACCCTGCACCTATAATGGGTACAGGGTGACTAAAACATAAGATAAATAAAGCAGCCTACATAAATAGTCTGTCTGAAGGTAGACTAGGGGCTTTAAAGCCAGATACATGAAAGAGTCATAGTCACAGGGGAGGAGGCTGGCAAGTAGGCCTCTCCAGGACCAAGTGGCGAAGGGTACTTCGTCACAAAAACAATATAGAGAGAGCAGACCAATGTGTAGAACGTGCTTAATAAAAACACAATATGATGCAGATAAATGGTTTGCTCACCTGGTCCTGAGCCTGTGGGTCCCGGCTCTAGGTGTATGAGTTTTGTGTCACTTTAAATGGGGATGACACTACCCCTGGGAAGATTCTCTTGAGGTTTCCAAAAGAAGGACTTAAAAGGAATGTTATAAAAAACTAATAATGGATTTATTAAGAACAAAATAAATAAAAACAGTAATAATTAAAAAGTCCTCTTTAAAAGTCCTCTTTCAAATAGCCAATACGCGTTTCACTCCTTCTGTGGAGCTTCCTCAGTCAGCTTTATGGGTAGATATCTGCTTGGGGCAAACAAAGGGAAATCAATTATTGGTTTACATAATGTAAATATTAATGAGGACGAACAGCTGTTAGAGCAAATTGGGAAAGCTGCAAATTGGGGTAACATGCTAATTATTGGAGATTTTAATTACCCAGACATAAATTGGGATAGAGGGACTAGTACTTCAGCAAGGGGAATCAGGTTTTTAAATGCGTTAAATGACACCTTTATGTCACAACTGGTACAAGCACCAACTTGAAAGGATGCTTGTCTGGATCTCATTATAACAAACAATGTTGATCTTTTGACCAACATTCAAGTAGGGGAGAATTTGGGAAATAGTGATCACAATATGGTAATTTTTTTAATAAACTCAAAAAAGCAAAAGCACGTGGGGTATACTAAAACATATAATTTTTAAAAAGCCAATTTCAATAAGATTAGGGCAGCTCTACAACATATCAACTGGCATAAACTCCTTAGTGATAAAAACACTGAGGATAAATGGAAACTATTCAAACAAATATTAGAAAGGTACATTTCTCAGTATGTACCATTGGGTAATAAATATAAAAGAAACAAATTAAAACCAATGTGGCTTAGTAGAGTAGTAAAACAAGAGATTAAAAATAAGAAAAGGGCATTTAAAGCATTTAAATCGGACAAATAAGAGACATCCTGTATAAGATATAAGGAAGCCAATAATGCTTGCAAAAAGGCAATTAAAGTGGCTAAACTAGAAAATTAGAAATTGATAGCCAAAGAAAGCAAAACCAACCCCAAAATTGTTTTCAAGTACATCAATTGTAAAAAAAAACAAAAAAATTAAAGTGTAGGTACACTGGAAACAGAGATGGGTTTGTTAGCTAATGAAGACCAGGAAAAATCTGAAATTTTAAATAACTATTTTTCTTCAGTATATATTAATGAGGATCCTATGGCAAGATATATGCAAATGATTGCTGCAAAAAACTTGCAGATAACTTGTGATTGGATAACTCAAGACAAGGTGATACAGCTATTAAAGAAAATTAAATTTAAATAAAGCTCCGGGGCCTGATGGTATTCACCCACGAGTACTTAAGGAGCTAAGTGGGGAAATAAGTGAACCTCTGTATTTAATTTTCAAGATTCTTTTGTTTCAGGTATTGTACCAGAAGATTGGAGGAAGGCAGATGTTGTTCCTATACTTAAAAAGGGTTCAAAATCCTTGCCTGGGAATTATAGACCTATGCGCTTAACTTCTGTGACTGGGAAAATATTTGAAGGGCTATTAAGGGATAATATTCAGGAATTCATTGGGAAGAGCTTTGTTATTAGCAATAATCAGCATGGTTTTATGAAACATAGGTCATGTCAAACTAACCTAATTGCATTCTACGAAGAAGTAAGTAGAAGTATAGATCAGGGTGTTGCAGTGGATGTTATCTACTTGGATTTTGCCAAGGCATTTGATACGGTTCCTCACAATAGGTTAGTCTTCAAAGTAAAAGAAATTGGTCTAGATGAATATTCTTGTTGTTGGGTAGAACATTGGCTTAAGGATAGAGTACAACGAGTTGTCATTAATAGTAAATTTTCAGGTTGGACAAAAGTGGTAAGTGGTGTCCCTCAGGGTTCTGTTTTGGGACCGCTTTTATTTAACATATTTATAAATGATCTTGATATAGGCATTGAAAGCCATGTATCAGTGTTTGCAGATAACACAAAATTTTGTAAAGTAATAAAATGTGAGCAGGGTATTGCTTTGCTGCAGAGGGTTTTGGATAGATTGGGGGACTGGGCACTAAAATGGCAGATGAAATGTAACTTAGAGAAATGCAAAGTTATGCACTTTGGGGTTAAGAATGCACAAGCAATTTACACCCTAAATGGTAGGGAATTAGGGATAACCACACACGAGAAGGATTTGGGAATTGTTATAAAACAACAAATTAAACAGCAATATGCAATGTCAATCTGCAGCTTCTAAGGCCAGTAAGGGTTTGTCATGTATAAATAGGGGCATAAATTCTCGGGATGAAAATATAATTTTTCCTCTTTATAAATCACTGGTAAGACCACACCTTGAATATGATGTGCAATTTTGGGCACCTGTTCTAAAGAAAGATATCATGGTACTAGAAAAAGTGCAGAGATGAGCTACAAAATTGATAAAAGGAATAGAGCATTTTAGTTACGAAGAAAGGTTAAAAAATTTAAATCTGTTTAGTTTGGAAAAACGGTGCCTGAAAGGGGATATGATAACATTATAGAAATATATTCGGGGCCAGTACAAACCTTTATCTGGAAATCTATTCATAAACAGGGCTATACATAGGACACAAGGTCAGACATTTAGGCTGGAAGAAAGGAGATTTCATCTAAGGCAAAGAAAAGTTTTTTTTAGAGTAAGAGCAATAAGGATATGGAATTCTCTGCCTGAAGAGGTGGAATTGTCAGATGTTTAAACTGCAATTGGATAAATACTTGCAAAAACATAACATACTGGGATATAATTTCTAATTAGTGAGGTAATAGCTGCTTGATCCAAGGAGACATCTGACTGCTATTTTGGGGTCAAGAATTAATTTTTTTCCTAGTTTGTTGCAAAATTGGAAGCGCTTCAGACTAGGTTTTTTGCCTTCTTTTGGATCAACAGCAAAAACAGAAGGCTGAACTTGAGGGACGCAAGTCTCTTTTCAGCTTTGTAACTATGTAACTATGTAACCAATTTTAAAGTTCGCAATTTTCTCTGTATATTTTTGTGTATACATTCTTTTGTAACTTCTTATTGTATCAATAAATGTATGTATTTGCTATACTGTTGTGCTTTTTAGATACATGGTATGCACACTAATTGGTGTACCTGTGATGTTTGATACTCTATCATTCTTTTATCTTCATAGTAATGATGCAATCAAATGCTAAAAGGTAAAACTATAAAAAAAATCTAGAGTTATTGGAGGGTAAGTGATTTAGATCAAACAAACTGTTTGATTATTTGTCTATCTACTCCTTTCTAAATTGATTGTGAGCATGTCTTCTAGAAGTAAATCACACCGGACACATTGCAGGTTTATGAAGAACTCCAGAGTGGCCTTTATTCCAGGGGGCGCAATTCCCTTTTAAAGTAGAAATACGTCATGTACAGAGTCACAGTTAACATAAAGTATACATTCATCAATTGGTTAACAGTCTAAGGGGTCTTGTCTAAACCCACCCTACTGGGCGTGACCACAGCATCATCACATGACATTTCTTTGTATCCCAGCCCCATTCCAGCTCCATTTTACTACACGTGGCATGTTTCTATAGAGAGCTTTTAGTTGCACAAAGGAAGTGGGGGAGGAGTTAGTAAAGGAAGCTGTTCCTTTAACACAGGAATTTGTTACACGAGGCTTGCTTGATGGGAAGGGGGGAGGGTAGCAGGATGGGAGGAATTTACAGAGGAAATAGTTACTGAGAACAGGGAAGCTTTTACTCTAGCAGACAGTTTTACACAGTGAACACAGATACACAGAATAAATAGACATTAGTAAATAGACATTTTATCCATTCAAATATTTTGTCCATAACATAAGTGCTATTAAGGAGCAATCACCATGGAAACCAACATTATGTTATTCAATATTTTGCACTTTGCACTCAGAATAACACCTATTTTGCCATGATTAAACTCCCCTATGTGTCTTTAGGTACTTCCTGACTTGTTTTGTAAATTTTAGTGGTGTGAGATAGACCTTTGACTTCACCATGACCCTCCCCCCCTTCACTATGATATATTTCAAATATCTTAACTATCCCTTTGCATTAATGTTTGCTTGTAACACTCCCCAAAATACAATTTTTTAGGAAATATCAAAGCCATTGGGATATCTATATTAAATTCAGTTTTCTTTTCTCAAACTTTTTATTACTTTGCTTTAGTACTGAACAATATTTTATAAATTCCTGATAGCGTTTTCCTTTTTTCTATACAAACCTTTAATGCATTATGGATTACCTGAACTTCGCTTAACTTAGTTTTATAAACTTTATCTATTTTGCTAAACATGCTGTAGCTCCAACATGCATGTTTCTCTCCATTGTACCCTACATTTTATTATTTTTTTAAAAGCTCAATAAGCTCGATTTTATTAAATAAAACATAAATAATAATAATAATAGCTGAACTCCAAAAAGTCCATTGTTGTTTCAACTTGGCAATTTTTGCAAATAAACAATTTCTGTTTAGTGCATGTTATTAGGGCAATGACAAATAAATGCAGTGAAAATCTGTAACAATTTAGGTGATTGTTACATAATCCATTATAGAAGTGGAACCTGCAACGTTTCAGCCTTAACGGTCTTTGTCAAGCCTCGGTACTGAAGACTGCAAACGGGTATTTAACAATAATAACTACACCAAGTGAAATACATTGTGAAAGTACAATTTATAAAGTAGACTTTAAGTGACATTCAGTACTGTCAAACATGCAATAGGGTTAGCATTATCCCCAATCATACAACAAATGCAAACTATATACAAAGATACAACATTCGCGGTTTTGAATATAATAGTTTCTTCCTGAAAAAGAACCCAAAATATATAATGTTTATATCATAATGTTTAAAAATATTTTCCACCAAAATCCCTATGTAAGAATGCACATGGAAAATATATAACACAATCCATAAGTCCTTTAGAGAATATTTTTTTTATTATATTATCATTATGATTATTATTATTATTATTATATATTATAATTTTTTTTTTTAATTAGATTTTTCAAAGTCGGGTTTGATCCAACACTGGAGTAAGTAAAAGGCGACACTCAAATGTATTGTTTCCTATATTTAAAGTTTTTTTTAATACACTATACACTTCCATGATTCAAGAACTTTAAGAGCAACTGCTCCAATAACAGTCTTCCAATGAAAGATGGAACAATGTTGCCAGGAGTTTACCCTTTAGAAATATAGGCTGGAAGGGGCGTGACAGAGGGACCAAGACATCACTTCCGGTGATTGGAACTGATAAGATACGTCTGAAAGTATTACATCACTTCAGAACTTAGCAGATAGATACTTGAATGGATTCAAAAAGAGCACTGGTTCAGTGTTATTTTAAACCAATGGAAAAAGCCATTACGGCGAAACATGTCTCAAGGATCCACATATGATTATTTTTAAAGTGCTCTCTTAATGTACTTTATTTTGATTTATATTTTTTTGTATTGTTAATCTGTTTTTTAAATAATAAATAGTACTATTACTTAACTTTTCCTGTGAATTCCGCATTCATCAAATCCAGTACCACAAGAAGGGTTTGTGTCCACTATATTGTCACTTAAGCTTCTACACTTAGAGCCAGATTTACAGGCTCTAAACCAGGTGAGCGGCCTGCATATATTTGTCTCACATTTTAACATTACATTTACGTACTGCACAAGGAATTTCTACTTATTTATTTTGCAAAGAATACCAGGATACTCCATTTAGAGGGTTTGTGACCCAAAATACACACCTGCCCAAGAGATCTGAACCTATCCTAATAAGGCTCATCAACATGTGATTCAATTGCACTATTACCCACTCTGTATTATTTGATATACTACACTATATTTATGTTTACCCCACAGGTTATGAACTGTACCCTGGGAATGAGTGATTTGCCTTATAGCGCTCCACCTTTTTGACTGGGGTTGGTTTGAACACTGTTTTATTTATGTTTATTGTTAAGGAGTGAGAAACTTGCACACAGGTGGTAGCAGCACATATTCGTCTGTATTTACATTATTTTAAGTGCCTGTGTACACAAAATATTTGTTACTGCTGACTTCTATGATTGATAAAAGAACAGTCACCTAAATCATTATGGAGTTTATATTTTTTATCTGCCAGTGGTGGGCGTAGTACCTTGGTATTGCACCCCTTATTTGCATAAAATTACACAATAATATAAGCTGAACAAAGTTTCAAGTCCATCAAAGTTTCAAGTCCATCAATGTATTATTGATTTTGGCATTAAGTCGCAGTGCTGTACCATATAATAGTGCTACAGAGAAGTTTCTACATAATATCACATAAACTGCATGGGAGATTAGATGGGGTGTTTCCCTGAATAGGTGAGTTTTCATAGAACATTAAAGTTAAGGAATGTATAATTATTAGTTAAATATAATTTTTTAAGACAGTACAAAAGACACAATTTGTCATTGAATAGTATCAGTATAAAACATGAATGACATACATAAACATATGGAAATACAAACAATGACAAACAAACATGAAATATTTACAGAGCCTGTTCCACGTAAAGAAGGGGGGCGGTGTTGACAACGACCAAGTAGCAGAGTCGGAGGAAGGAATAACAGGAGAAGAGAAACTGGAAGTCCCACACAGAATTCAAAGGATGGGTGAAAGGGTATTTGGAGAGAAAACCATAGGTTTAATGAGATGCAGTGGAAGTTGAAGGCAAGGATCAGGTCTTTCAGTTTTTTCTAGAACTAATGGGGAGCCAGTGGACAGATTGACTGGGTGGGGAAACAAACTATAAATTACAAGTAAGGTGAATGATTTAAGAGAAGTTCTCATTATGGATTAGGCAGAGAATATGTAGTAGAAGGACAGGTGCAACAGTACTAAATTGTAGTAATCCAGACAGGATATTACTAAGGAGCAGATTAACATTTTGGTTGTTCTGATGCTTAGAAAGAATGAACCCATTATGATTTTACAGTAAAAGCAGCAGGATTTAGAAAGTGATTGAATGTGAGAGAAACAAAAACAGAGCAGAATGAATTGTAACCTATAGTAGTGGGCTTTGGCAGTTGGTAAGATTGTGGCATGATTAAAGGACCACTATAGTGCCAGGAAAACATACTCGTTTTCCTGGCACTATAGTGCCCTGAGGGTGCCCCCACCCTCAGGGACCCCCTCCTGCCCGGCTCTGGAAAGGGAAAAGGGGTTTAAACTTACCTTTTTCCAGCGCTGGGCGGAGAGCTCTCCTCCTTCTCTCCTCCTCCGATCCGCCCCGTCGGCTGAATGCGCACGCGCGGCAAGAGCTGCTTGCGCATTCAGCCGGTCGCATAGGAAAGCATTTACAATGCTTTCCTATGGACGCTTGCGTGCTCTCACTGTGAAAATCACAGTGAGAAGCACGCAAGCGCCTCTAGTGGCTGTCAATGAGACAGCCACTAGAGGATTAGGGGAAGGCTTAACCCATTAATAAACATAGCAGTTTCTCTGAAACTGCTATGTTTATTAAAAAATGGGTTAACCCTAGCTGGACCAGGCACCCAGACCACTTCATTAAGCTGAAGTGGTCTGGGTGCCTAGAGTGGTCCTTTAACTACGAGCGGGTTATTGTGTGCTAAATTTAAAGGTTAAGGGAGCTTTATTTTTTAAGTATTAAGATTTTAATAGTGAGATGCCATGCAGGAAGAGATAGACAAGGATTGGCAGAAACAGAAAGGAAAACATTACAACAGATTAGAGTAGATGTGATTTATTACTTATAAAAAAATTTAGGTATAAGCACCAACACATGAATGTGGTTTTGAAGAAGAAACAGTGTTCCTTTTCTAAACCAAACAACATACAATGTTTTGATTCCAGTTTATAGCAAGTTGGATTTATCATGTGGATCACATAGGAGGCAAGTTGAGGAGAGTGAATAATGTGCGATATGAATCACTGCAGCCCTGTTGACTCTTACACTTCTAAGTGACTTGTTTGTGCGGAACCATAGATTTTATTCCCGAATGAACTAGCATGCAACTGTAATTAGATTCATCAATCCTCGCAAGTCGATCCTTCTCAGATATCCATTTTAGACTCCATGTTTTTGATTTCACAATGTATGCTCAATGTCAGTTGTAGCATTTGACAACCTGGATAATACAAATACAGTTTAATAAAGACTTTTAAATAATAAATGTAGTTTATTATATTAAACTATAATTGATCAGTGGTTTATCTTCTACATTACCATGCTCACATCAAAGAGTTAGCACACCATTTATTTTACACATGGGATGCACACAAGACACTCAGAGCCTTTCAAATTCCGCACAAAACGCAAAGCAACCTCTGTATACACACAACCACACAACACAAGTTGTTTCCACACACAACATAACAATGGGCCTCTCCTGGGCAACTTTTATCACGGACATACAATTCACAATACATGCGGCCAGTCACAACTCCTACCACACAAACACAGTAACATATATCCTTACACAGCTCCAATCAAAAATGCACTCACACATACAAATCCAATCACACATTCTAATTCAGTTTAGTGGAGCTAGATACAATGAGACAGATGACAAACATTGACAGATGACGAGCATTGATTGGAGGCAGTGGTAGCTGAAGTTTAACAATGATGGAGTGATGAGTTCCTTCTCTGGAATTTGACTCCACTCCATGATGCTGTTATTCAAATGGCATCCCTAGAAGGCAGATCAATATATATTTACATCTTTCAGGGCCTCAGGAATTTGACAGAACAGTAGGTGATATCATAAATCCTGTTAGAGCAGACAAAGCAAGCATGTCTGGAGGGTCTACGCCAAATTAATATGTTTTTTATTTATTTTTTCAAAATAATCCAGAATCTTGACAAAAGTATTTTCTCAGCCTCTCAGCAGTATCTGCAGTGATCAATTAGTGTAGGGGAGGAAAAACAGAATTATTCACACCAGATGCAACAGGGAAGGTTAAAATAGAGATTGGTGAAAACAGAGATTGCAGTGGTGGAGTTAGGAAGCAAAATATGGCTATGTAATAGAAAAAAAATTGTGAAACAAGTAGTGCAAAAAAGACTGGGAGACAGAAAGTCAAGGAGTGGCATTGCTTATTAATAAAAGCATGTGTGCACTGGGGAATTGAGGCAAGTGTAGACTTAGACAAGAACAGAGAGAGACTGTGTCAAAGAAAGACAGAAGACAGATGTGGGGTACACAAGGGGGCAGGAAACTGAATTTCTGCCTATGGTAGTAAAGCCATTATCCACATTTGTCTCTAATTGTTTCTTACAATAGCAAATACATGGTTTAAAAAAAAAAAAAAGATTAAGATTGCAGTCATAGTTTACTTTTAAATACCTATTGCTGTGAAACATATTTATGTTTTAACAACCAATTATAATACCATACAATGGTGTTATTTACGAAACACTCCAAATCCCTAAAGCACCTCAGCTTACTAGGGTTCGCATCCTTATTTTATAAAAGAGACAATTTTTAAAGAGATCAGCAGTTATAGAGGCCCACTTGATAATACTTCTCTTCACAACTTCTCCCTTAGTATTTTTTTGAGGGATGCTCATAAATATGCAATGGTTTAAATCATGACGACTGCTGCTGGGGGATAGTGGTGATTGCTGCTCATGCAGAATGCCACTGGATGCTATGGGAATACTTTGGCCGAATTGCTATGAGAATTACTTTGGCCGGGAGAGCCTCACTAGTGAGGATCTTACAGGAGCGGAGAAGATGGGCAGCAAAGAGACCCTTGTAGCCCCTGGATTAGAGGTAATTAACATACTTTGGAAGACTTTAATGAGCCTCATAAATATCTTGGTAAAAATGTAAAAAATATGTATTTCTAACTTTGGAATGTTTATTTAATCTAATGCTCTTCCATGCATATCCTGATGTGCTTTTCATGCATTTTGTTGGCTTTCTTAGAAGTTCATCGGCTTGTTATTTAAAATTTCTGTAGAGTGCTTTGAAAGGAGCTTGTATCACTAAGAAACATAATGACATACTCATATTTAAGGAGTTCATAATCATGATGTGTGAAGATGTGTTTATGTGTAACCAATTAATTCAGAAATGCTTCCTTATGAGGTGTTATAATGGTATAATATTATGTTAATTCTATGTCATTTTTTCTGTGTAGACCCCAGGAAGCATTTACAATTATCATGTTATATTTCTCAATTTCCTAAATGTGAGTAAAGGGTGTTAGAATAATTACACTGTACAGAAAAATATTTTAAACTAAATGTTGATGATTCTCAGTAAAGTGCAATATTTAAATTTGAAAAACTATTCAAAACTTTGACTGCTGATTATTAAATCACTTTCCTTTCATTTTTTTTTTTTATATTTCAGTACTTTAAACAATATTTTAAACTTCATTTACTAAGGCTGAAATTGCAGGATATGTAAATAAACTGGGGATTTGACTGAAATAACTACAAACAAATATATAATGGCTCAAATCTCCTTGAACCAGCTTTAGCCGAAACACGTGAGCAAAAATTTGGGACGCATTATGGTGCCTCTCCCCGTCCCAAAAAGTGGGATTTTATGAAATGCAACCTGACTCATTATTGGTAAATTACAGAATTGACACCTTGGGATTTTTAATAGTGATGTTTCTAACAATTTAAAGTTATTGCTATTTTTGTGGGAACCAACTTTTGCATAACATCATGCAAATCCAATCTACCGCAACTTGAGGCTTTGCTCCAAGACCAGTTTACAGAGGTAGAAAAGTGGATTGCAAAAAACAAACTCTTTCTGAACACTGACAAAACTCGCAATGATCTTTGGAACATTACCTAAATTACACAAATTACTCAATTCCCACCTATCCATCAAAACAAATTCAAATGGCACACTGACCGCAGTCCACTCTTTCAAATACTTGGGTATGATATTAGACCCCAATCTATCTTTTGGCCTGCACATAGAAAAGCTTGCATCTAAACTTTATCCAAAATTAGGTGCCCTGTACAGAAACAAAGCCTGCCTAAGCCCTACAGTAAAGGAAAAGATTGTACAGCAAATGCTGATGCCAATCATTGATTATGGGGATGTAGTATATGCGTCTGCATCGCAATCCCACATTAATAAACTCAACACATTGTATAACTCGTTCTGCCGATTTGTGCTACAATGTAATTACAGGACCCATCATTGTGACATGCTAAAGGAACTAAACTGGCTATCGCTGGAATCCAGACGCACCCTCCATCTTTCCAGCCTTGTTTTTAAGAGCTTTTCTGGGAAACTCCCACCCTACCTGAACAAAAGGCTTTCCCCAGCTGTTCCCACTTTCTATAAGCTTCGATCCAGTACAAGCACCTTACTTAGTCTACCTCAATACAAAAAGAGAGCGGCCCGATCCTCCTTCTGCTACAGAGCACCGCAATTGTGGAACGACCTCCCGCACAATTTAAAATCTTCCCTAAGCCTAAAGTCATTTAAGAGATCCCTCTCTACATACCTCAAAACAGAATGCACGTGTCATGGTTGATTATATATTTCCTGCCTGTTCTATGTTAAATTTTGTATATATTGTGTATTAATATTGTTTTTGTATTTTGTTGTACCTAATGTAACAATGCAATGATTTGTGGACCCAGGACATACATAACGAGAGAAATCTCAATGTATCTTTCCTGGTAAAATATTTTATAAATACATTTTTTTTTGCACATTTAACACATGCTGATGCAGCTTCAGAATATTTTGTTACATGTTCGTCTTCCATTTTAGTGGCTCCCAAATCAGGTGTGAATGAAGATTTTGTCATTATCCCAGTTGGATCTTAATTAGAAAATGGCAAACTCTGTACTGTTGGTGAGTATAAAGAACTGACGTAGGTACCATAGCTCTATGATACACTCTAAGAGCTCCTCTGTCTCAAAATGTTGCCTTTCTAAATTATTATTTTGATAAATTTTGGTGTGTTCATAGGTATGCCTATTAATATAAGGCTGTGTAATAACCTCTGTTGTTGAAATGTTTAGAGGGATTTGCATGAATTTTTGTATGGATTTGTTTACATATTAAACCATTGATACTGCCTCAAAACATTGTCCGTGTGGGTGCAGAGCGAATGTTTGTGACTTTAATTTGCTTTTGTATTACACAGCCATGCTACGGTGTTGCTGTCCACCTGAGCTATGCCCTCTTTATGAGTAATTCATTTGTAGGGTTCACACGAACACCCACTTCTGTCTCATTAGAGGTATGTGTCTTTTAGTTAAAAGCAACAAGCTGAATTGGTCGCATAAGACTGATCTGAGAGGTTTGCCTTCTCATTAGCAAATGAGCTTGCACTTTAATGGCCATTGCAATGATACCAAGACCTTTGTTTTTTAAATTGGCATCGTGTTTTTGGATAGGGTACAGGTAACTTGTTTGTTTTGTTTATATTTTTACATTGATGAATATTATAGTCACTGGTGCCACGAGTAACAGGAGTCTAAATGCAGGGCTCATGCCTGTGCTTTATTGTTACAAATTTAGAAGTGTTTCCTTGAGAGGTGTTGGAATGATATAATGTTAGAGGGATAATTGTGAGAATCTATGAATATTTTTCTGAGTAGACTTGTGGATGTATAGGAGAAGAGAGCTGGAATTGTTGAACATGATTTATACATAATTTAGATTATTTTTAGTAAATAGGATATCCTTTATAATCATCTGTATAAGTGTTAGGACATTGCTAAATCATGTAAAATCATTACTAAACTCTTCTTTAGTACATTATTTTACATTGTAATTATTACTTATGTGATGTAGAAGTCAATTCATTTAAGTCTTAAGGAAAGTGATTAAGTCTGAAAATTCAAGTTTTAAAATAACTTGGGGCACTTTGCTTCCTTTTGTTATTGCTTAAATGCACTATATTCACTACAGCAATATTCAATCAAGGTAGAAGACCCTTAAACTGACCCAAATTACAGGAATGGGTTTCTTTAATATGCTTGCACTATTCCTTAACAAACATGTGTCAAAGGATCACTGCAGACAACTAAAGCACATTATCTTGCTGAAGTGCTCTAGGTGTGAAGGGTGTGTTCTCGTTTTCATTTTACAAAAAGTGCAGATATCAATAGAAATTGTAATTTTTAAATTTACATTTATACCTCTTACCTGTCAATCAGACAAGAGGTTATTTTGTTTTCTGGTTTGTTTAGCTCAATGGAGATAAACTCAAGAGGCAGACAATTACTCAGAACACCTACCTTGCAAAGACTTCTCACTGAACTCATTGGGAAGTCTATGATTGGTCAGCCACAAAAAGTCTGGGCAAGAGAAGAAGGGGAGAAGAAGAAGGGCAAGAGATCTGCAACTTTTTCAAGCTGTTTTAGATGTACCCCCAATGCACAAACAAAATCATAAAAAGTGCATGCATGTTTTGATTTTGGGTATATCTACTTTTTTGGGGGATATGGGCAGTGGACAGTGGAGTTTCTCTTTAAACATGTGGTGCAGGCCAACACTTGCAAACCAGCCACTACATTAAAAATTTTAAAATAAATAAATAAAAATACATGTATAAGGGAGGTTTTAAACCTCCCTATACCCCCACTTTCCATGTGGCATGTGGCATATTTGCTAAATATTAAAACAAGTGACCAGTGGCAGAACTAACGTAGACAAGGCCCTGGTGCAAAAAAAAAAATTAGGACCCCCTCTCTAGCACAACGGTGGCCAAAAGATAAATACCCATCCATTAATCAACACCCCTGATTCTATGCCAGCTGGGCATCTACCATGTTCCCATCCTTGCAGGGTTGTGTTTGTGAGCAGTGTTTGTGCATTTGAATTTAATCATTTTTTGCATGGAGTATGTGTAGGGGTTTCTCTGTTTGTACCATTGCCATTGAAATTCTGTGGTGTGCTTCTATGTTATGTGTGCATTTGAATTCAGAGGTGTGTTTCTAAGCTGTGTTGGTTTTTAAAGCAGGTGTATTTTTGTGTGTAGTATTGGTGTTTGAAAGTAGGGGTGTTTGAAATTTGAAAAACTATTCAAAACTTTGACTGCTGATTATTAAATCATTTTCCTTTCCTTTTTTTATATATTTAAGTACTTTAAACAATATTTTAAACTTTATTTACTAAGGCTAAAATTGCAGGAGCTGATCAAATTTGCATATGATGTATTGGGTGACTGCGTGTGATGTATTGGGTTGTCTGTATGTGATTGGAAAAGTTTATGTGTGAGGGTATTGGGTTGTGTACACGTGATGGAAATTGTGTTACCAATGGGCTGGCTGTGTGTGATGAGAATGTGTGTGATCATTTTGTGCTGTCAATGTGTGATGGGCACTGTTTGTGATGGGTTTGGTCTGGCTGTGTATCGTGGGACTAGCTGTGATGGTGTCTGTCTTTGTGTGATAGTAATAAATTGTCTACATGTGATGGGGACTGCTTGTGTGTGATTATTAAATACTACAGACATGCTAACATTTTCTATCGTGCTGTTGCAAATCCTCTTTAAACCCAACATTAGTGAATTTCTCTGAGGCACTGCATGACATAGTGACAGCCCTGCTCATGGGACAGAGTTATGCTGGAGAAAGCTACATGCACTAATAATATCCGAATGAGGAGGAAAAAAGTACAGTGTGAATATAAGGCCAAAACCTTAAGATGTTAATAATACTGAACAGAAGAAACTATTTTGCTGTTTGCTAAACTGGAGGTAATTCTATGAATTGCTCTTAGAAATTACTAGCTATAAATATTTGTGGTTTGACCTCTACTGTGGAAAGAGGACCTTTTAAACATCCTCTGGCCAACTATCCAAATGGGGCAAGTGTTATTTTGACCACAAACTAACCTTACACACATATTAAATCAATCTAATAATATATTACTGTTCATAGTGATTTATAAATACAGAGCCAAATTTAATTGATACATGGAACCAATTACACGTTACATCCTCAATCATTGATGGTTGAACGGAACCCTTTCCTGTCAGGACAAGGTCATTATCTTATAGAGTATATCAGCATGACCAATAAACGCACGTCTAAACAAATAATATTAAAGTAATCCCTAGAGTACAGATTAGCATCAAACTGTGATTTAGCAGCACAAACCCTCAAGTATAGCAACATTATGATATGCTTTAACTTTACATTTAAATATGTAAATTGATATAAAATACATAGTTATATTATTGGGAGCTCATTTTTGAGTGATACATTTTTTAGTTATAAATTAAGGATCCTTGATCTTATTTTATTTCTATATTAAAACACCACTATAGGCACCCAAAAGTCTTTGTCCAAATGAATTTGCTTAGGGAGCAGTAAACCTGGCATTTTAATAATGCAATGTAAAATGTTGTTTTGTGCATACTACAATGATTTAATTGCAGGGCTAAACATATCTCTACTGGCTGTCTTCCTGATATGCACTAGAAGGTGCATCCACTGTTACAACCAAGTCAGATTCAATTATGTGACATTCACACCAAGTAAAATGATCTCAAATGCTTATCATATGGAAGCATTGGATTCAGTTACTCCCTGTGAGAAGCATTTTGGATTGGCTTTGTACTCTCCATGCATGCATTTCCCATCCCCGGTGCTTCTTCATGAGAAGCATTAGATTGGACAACAAGACAAAGAACAGACTGCCTGCAGAACTGTGTCACTTGAGACAAAGTTGGCTGCACGGAATGAGTCTCAGCACTGGAAAAAAGGTGAATAATCCCCCTTTTCCCCCTATTATTTTCAATTTATTTAGGGGTGCCTTTGAATTTAAATACTGAGTGGAACATTGTAGTGTTAGGAATACTTGTTTGCATTCCTTACATTATAGTATGCCTTTAATTCTATTGTTACAAATCTTTGTTTAACAAATTAGCTGCTACTTCCATAGCTATTTCATCCAATCTCCTATTTCAGTGGTAGGAAACTAACCAGTTTGGTCATAAAACTGGATTAATTATCAGTGGCAATCTCTGTTCAACAGAGTGCAGCTTCTGTATATTATTATAATCATCAACCTCAAATAACGATCTGAACAGCGAATCCCAATCATGCAATTAGGGCCGGTAAAACAAGTAATGGCTATGATCTGGGAGAGTGTAAATAATAGAGGTTAAATGCTACTTAAATATCCATAAGGCACAGTATAGGGATTTTATGTATTTTGTCCCTGAAGGCAACCATGAATCTGGTTGCACAACTGTTTTTAAATAATGAGCGATGTTTAAAATATGTTGTTACGATGAATGGTTTACTGTGAAATGTAGAAATGTGGTGAAAAGATGAGAAAACCTATTGAAGCTTTAAAGGTGCTTTATAATACACGTGTGCATTTGTTTTCAGATGAATCACAATTCAGACATAAATTGTATCATTTGGCCATTCATTGGAATCACTGAACCTCACATCATGACAATGGTTTAGACATTAACGGTGTTGAGTTATTCTGAGGGGACAGCACATTTACACTGTTATACATTGTAGTAGAGTGTCTATTCATTGTACTGCTATTCATTGTAGCAGAGTGTCATTTCTTCAGTTTTGTCACTTGAAAAGATATAATAAAATATTTACTAAAATGTGAGGGGTGTACTCACTATTGTGAGATACTGTGTGTACATATATATATATATATATATATATATATATATATATATATATTTGTATATATATATATGTGTGTGTGTGTGTGTGTGTAATTCATACAAGATACAGCACATTCACTTATCACTAAACAGCAATTTTAAGACTCACATAATGTACTAGTTTTATTTAAAAACACCTCACCTCGCAAAAAATAATGGGGTTTAGTTATATTATATGATCATACATTACATAAGTGGCAGGACATAACCGTCAATGTACCCCATTCTTGGCAGGTCCTACTCTAACATCCTATTGCCTGCTCTTATGGGATTAATCCACTTACTTGAGAAATGCTTCCTCCTGGGGACTCTCTGCAGGACAAGGTTAATTAGGGCCCTTCAATGACGTACCTGTGACAGGTGGATTGCTTACATTTTGCCTAGTTCCTGTACCTTTCTTTGAAAGACTTACACAATCATGGAGTTAAACAGACAACCATATTGCTGACCCTATGCAGCAATTTATCTAGAAGTGACCAAAAATATCTTTTACAATGAGTGGGTATTTTGACCATAAATTCTTGTACTTAAATATTCTTCTTTTAATCTCCAAATGAACATTTGCCCGTGCCACTCTATATAAACTACTGTATGAACTTGAAACCATGGTGCATATGGGTTATAAAAAAAAAATGAGTTATGTCCTGGCATTATTTTGATCATATTATTAAAGTTCTAAAGTGATCTAACAAGTGACAGTTTTCTTCATAGTACAATCTACTAGTTTTAGCACAAATTTCCATTTCAGAAGATTGCCTAATTAAGAGTGGCAGAAAACAGTAATCAAATGTTACACTTCTATCAGTAAAGGCCATAAAAAGATTGATACATTTGTGTTAAACATTGTGTTGGTGAAGCATAGCATACATTCAAACATGATGGTGAGGGCACTAAAGAACAAACAAATTTAAAAAATAGATAAACAAATTGCATAACAATTTGTCAAAAATTACATGTAAAATCTCCCCCAGTGTTTGTATTGTATTTTCCCATAGCCTCATGTGCCTAAAAGTCCTGGAAAATTTAGAAATTGTAGGAATCACATTATACAGAAATACAAAGAACTAATTGATCAGAATTCATGCATAGATTCTTTAACCATAATCTTGATATTATCTGTGCCGGTGTACCAAATCTCATATTAATAATCAAGTTCAAAATATTTCTTACACATTTATAACAGAAAATAAAAGCATTTATTTGATCATAGGAATATCTATCTATCTATCTATATATATATCTGTAGATATATATTCCTATGATCAAGGAATGCTTTTATTTTATATATATCGGATTCTTATAATAACAGGTGCAAAATGTTTAAAAAACTATAGAGGTTCCAAACATCCTTTAAAACAGTTTTGCCCACATTACCTGTTAATGCACAACAAAGTAATTGACATTCCATTATTCTGGGTATTGATATGTCACATTGTGTAATACACATGTGCACTTGATAACACGGAGATCCGTTCTTTATGAGGTTTATTTAGTAAACCGAGAATTGTGGGGAATTGAAAACTGAATTGCCTATTCATCCTAAAATCCTGTTGTGTCATTTTTGTTAACTGTGATTTGGTTTAATAATTCAGTTTAAAAAAAAAAAAAACCCTCTAATTCACTGTTTAGTAAAGGAACTATCGTGCATTTTTTTTGCTTATTATGTTGCATGTTTATTGTGATTAACCATGACTCCTGCCACATGATTACAAAACACTTTATAAGTGTGTTATGTGTCTGTAGTATGACAATGACACTCCTGCGTTGCAATATTGTTTTGTCTACTGTCATTACTGTCTGAACAAATACAATTTCAGTGAAAAATAAAGCACATAGCATTTAAGCATTTGTCTCAGCTGTCTAAAGTGTTTTGAGTGACTTTATTTTCATATTTTAACATTCAAAATGGTTAGAAGATTCCATTTCTGTTTTATTTTGCTATTTTGTTGTTTGTTCTTCAGGTTATGTGTATTTTTCTTTTTGAGAATAGATCTCTCTCTCTCCATTAGAAAGAACACATTTGAATAATAAAAGTAAACATTATACCTTTCAAAACATGTACCAAAGCAAAAATTGGTATACTAGTTTAAAATAACATAAAAGTGTGTTTTGTGCGTATAATTGTTTTGTTTTCAGCTTTTCTTGTTATTTTTTCTGTTTAAAGTCTGTCTCAGTAGGTTCAGTGTTGCATTAGAAGTCATTATAGTGTGATTGCTGAACTGTCCCAATTGTTCTCAAGACGTATAAAGCCAGTGTACAGCAGACACCTGTTTTATGCCCTTGCTGGTTATCTAAAGCTGTAGAAAGGAGCAAAGTGAACACTGCTATAAAATGCAATAGATATTTAATATCTTGTGTGACAAAGTACATCTTGTGCCCGGTATTGTACGTGTCCCGCTATAACCTAATAGACTAATATATTGTAGCTATATTTCTTGACATATTGGTGAACTGAATACTGCAATGTTTTCTGAGCTGCTCTCTGTGTCAGGTTTTAAACTATTTAATTATCTTGGTCACTTGCTATATATATATATATATATATATATATATATATATATATATAGTATATCAACATTTTTCTATATATCCTTAAGATGTGGTAAAATAAATATATATATATATACATATTGTGACAGAAAGCAAGGAATTGTGCTGGAAGGAACCTATATACCTCCTCAGATTTTGCAAGGTTCTTACTTTGTGTAATTAGCCCCAGGGAAATGTGTTATGTTCTAATGAATGTTGCACTTTAAATATGTGTATGTTTGGGCCCTGGGGTGGTGCACCTGGAGAGTAGGGTGGGCCAGTGCTCCACTCCACATTTTGGAAGTTGCTTGGTGAGAAGTCCAGTTCTGGAGTTTGAATCCTAATCTAACTCACCTGAAAAGGATTGTCAATTACCAGTGCTATTAAGTACTCCCCTGCCAAGGAAGAAGGGAGATTGTGTTTGGTTTCTGTGAGTGGAAACAGAGAGCTGAAAACCCTGAAGCAGTAAGGCTGTTTATGTTTATGTTTATGTTTATGTTTATGTTTATGTTTATGTTTATGTTTATGGAAATGGACAAGCCATCCAACCCAGTTAGCTGATTATTTTGTTTAGTTAGTGCTCAGAAGAGCAAGGCTTTTGTTTGATATATTTTTGTTACCTTTATACCTTACTGTGCATTTATTTTGGAACCTCAATAAAAGAGCAAGTCAGTTTACCTCATCCAGCGTGTGAAGTGTCTCTAAAGCCTGAAAAGACTGTGTGTAACACCCCAATCCCAGGACAAGGTACCAAGGGAAAGGAGTACTTTTGTCACTATATATATATATATATATATATTATTTCACATAATGACCAAGTTATAATGCACGGATCACCTCTGTGCAATCTGGGCACCTATTTCTTGGGCGGAATCACGTCATGTATTTCTGATCTGCATGGGATAAGTGGGCACTGCATTGGCAATGCTTTTGATTAATTTAGCATGAGCAAGTGTGACCACCTCTAAGTTTTATCATTTTGCTGGTCTGGAGCGTCCAGGTGTGTGTTTACACAATACCACGGAGGAAATATATCAGCAGTGATCTTAGAAAAGCCATTGTTGTTGTCCATCAAACTGGGACTTTAATTAACGTAAAAATTTTTTTTGCATTTTTCACACACAAACAGTAGCCACTTTGACTAAGTGGCTACTAAAAAAAACTGGACATACTCCAATTGTAATACCTTGGGCTTTTACTTTTGCAAATGGCATGCTATCATGGGGTTAATTCTCATTACTGGGCTACCATTTGGTCTCAAAGTCAACATAACCAGTCTGGCAAATTTCAATGTGACTCTCGAGAGCTTGTCTTTGAAATATTATGTTACTACAATAAAAAATTATCATTGCATACTACAATACTCTGATATTTTGGCAACTTGTCTACTGAACTAATACGGCTAATCCAATCTACACTATATATAAAATAACCATGTATGGGTCTATTTTCAATTAATACTAGCCTCTACTATTAATACTAATCTATTATATCTGTGGTATATAGAATCAGAAGAGAGACCACACTCCTGGGACTTTCAAAAGGTTAAAAATAAAACAACTTTTATTTCATAGAGTCCATAAAAATGTCAACGCTTCAGTCCCCATTAGGAAACTTTCATCAGTTCAACAAAATGTTCCCTAATGGGCACGTGTCATGGGTCTCCCTGTGACATCCAGACGTGGACACCCCAGAAGTGCCCAAGAGGGGACTTGAACCTGGGTACTTTGCTGTCCTGGGCCTGCTTTACTGCCCGAAACACTTCAGAATTCATCCTGCTGCTTTTGTCAGCAGTCACATCATCAATAAATACAAGAGAACCAGTTCTGTTAGCAGCCATACATGCCCACACCATGACACTACCACCACCATGCTTCACTGATGAGGTGGTATGCTTTGGATCATGAGCAGTTCCTTTCTTTCTCCGTACTCTTCTCTTCCCATCACTCTGGTACAAGTTTATCTTGGTCTCATCTGTGCATAGGATGTTTTTCAAGAACTGTGAAGGCTTTTTTAGATGTTTGGCAAACTCTAATCTGGCCTTCCTGTTTTTGAGGCTCACCAATGGTTTACATCTTGTGGTGAACCCTCTGTATTCACTCTGGTGAATTCTTCTCTTGATTGTTGACTTTGACACACATACACCTACCTACTGGAGAGTGTTCTTGATCTGGCCAACTATTGTGAAGGGTGTTTTCTTCACCAGGGAAAGAATTCTTTGGTCATCCACCACAGTTGTTTTCCATTGTCTTCCGGGTCTTTTGGTGTTGCTGAGATCACCGGTGCGTTCTTTCTTTTTAAGGATGTTCCTAACAGTTGATTTGGCCACACCTAATGTTTTTGCTATCTCTCTGATGGGTTTGTTTTGTTTTTTCAGCCTAATGATGGCTTTCTTCACTGATAGTGACAGCTCTTTGGATCTCATATTGAGAGCTGACAGCAACAGATTCCAAATGCAAATAGCACACTTGAAATGAATGCTGGACCTTTTATCTGCTCCTTGTAAATGGGATAATGAGGGAATAACACACACCTGGCCATGGAACAGCTGAGCAGCCAATTGTCCCATTACTTTTGGTCCCTTGAAAAGTGGGAGGCATATATACAAACTGTTGTAATTCCTACACCTTTCACCTGATTTGGATGTAAATACCCTCAAATTAGAGCTGAATGTCTGCAGTTAAAGCACATATTGTTCATTTCATTTCAAATCCATTGTGGTGGTGTATAGAGCCAAAAAGATTAGAATTGTGTCGATGTCCATATAATTATGGACCTGACTGTATAAGCACTGTCTCTCCCTGGGAACTTGATCAAGTCTTTGATCCTGGTGTATGCAGTGGTGTATTTTGGATTTGTGCTGCCCTAGGCACGACTAAATTCAGGCACCCCCAAAATCTAAATTTGCCTCCCCAATTCGTGTCAAGGCCACTTTTTTAACTGACAGACACATGCCCTCATTGATACATGCACTGATATACACTCACTGCCAGATACACAGTCATTGGCACACACATACAGTCTGTGGCACACACTGTTTAACCAACACACACTTTCACTGACAGACACACTCTCAGATACACATAAAATGACATACACACACTGACACACCCATTCTCACTGAAAGACACACACACACTTTCACTCACTCACAGACACACACTGACAGCTACACTCAATCACTCACAGGTGGACAGCCCCAGAACACAAGGTAAACAAGGCATTGTTTGCCTTCTGGTAAATACATCCCTGGGTGTATGTGTTCAGTTCCTGTGTTCTAGTCTATTGAACTTATACACCATATTGACCCCGGCTCCTGTCTTAGTTTATTCTGACCTCTGGCATCCCGTGGCTATGGCTACACTTAATTTATCCTGACCTCTGGCATCCTTTGAAATTAGCTATCCCTCGACTATCCTGCTGTTTGTGTCCTTGTCAGTACTGCATTGGAATCACTTTTCCTGCACAGCCCCCGTGCACAGATTCACAGTCCAGGTGGCATCTAGACTGTGTCTATCTGCAAGGGTGAGAAAACATATCAAACTCCAATCTCTCCCCCAATATTCCCAGTGACTGCCTGAAGGTGTAATAAGCAAGGGAATTTAATCAAATATGTAAATAATATATTGTCAAATTCCAACCTCCCCTTGTCATTACAGGTTAAAACAGACTGAAATCGGAATCAGATCACTCCTCAGAGTCACAGCCTCAGTCCTCCAGTTTAAAGCTTCACAACTTTTCAACTAGCCACTGCATGAGCATCTCAGGTATCAGCTGTAGAGTGACCTAGCACTTTAAAGATTGTGGGTATGAGTAGTAGAAGTTATTAAAACTTCTAGTGACAGGAAGCATAGTGCTCTGTGTCAGAAATTCCAACCTCCCCTTGAGTGATAGATGTACCAAAATATTACCAGTTGATCTAGTTAAAAGGTACCAAAATATTACCAGCTTAAACTAGTTAAAAGGACATTCTACGCACTGTGACTGCTTCATTTCAGTGAAGTGGCTATAGAGTCTGGAATCTCCTGAAACCATCCTTCCTTTCTGTGTTAAACTGTTTTTAATGTGTTATTGTGAAATTGGATTTTATAGTTGCCTATTCCCTCTCTGCTGTTCAAGCTAATGAAGAAGTATTATCCTAAGCAGCAATAAGCAGTGGTGACTGGCTGAGAGTGTCAGCTGACTGATTTCAGCCTATCGTAGTAGTCCTTTGCTGGTATGAATTGGTATGGCTAAAAGCTAGTGTGAATTGGTATGGTTAAAAGCTAGTGTGTATACCTCTAGTAGGGGACAGGCAGCAAATAATTGAGAACCTTTATTCATTATTAAACTGATTAATCATGGTTTATAACATAATCTAGGGACAGTGCCTGGGTACCTCAGGCACTACAGCTAATTTAATTAGATAAAATGGTAATAGTTCTTACAGTGTTTCTTTAAGATATTAGCAACTCTTCTAGCAGCCAAGAAATAGATTGCATTTTGGTATTCTATTATTACATATGCATTGGTAATGAGCCAAACATATTGCCAAATGCATACCTGGATAGTCTGGAAATCTGAATTTTTGTATTGTTGATATCTTGTTAATACTTGTCTGTAGAGTATTAATGCATTTTTGTTGGTTTTACACTCATGGCATTATTAATATTATTTATAAAGCACCAAAAGATTCCCCAGCGCTGTACAATGCGTATGATTTAAAATGTATATTTATCCTTCTGATATTATTCTGATGCTTCAAAAAATTATTGTAAGATAATGGTTACCATAGAATTATGACTAAAGACAGTATCTACAGCTGTTTTTGTAGTTGTCTCTGAAAATATTTTACCTGTAATCTAGGAATCAGCTGTTTTTAAAAAAGTGTTACATACTTATTTCCTTAATTCCCCACAAAAAGTAAGCACAAAAAAAAATAATAAATAAAAAACAGATTATGTCTTTCTGGAAAATGTTTGAGAGTAAAGTTCAATCCTTAACTTTTATAGCAATATTCCATCTTCAAGCATTAAAGGAGTATGAGAAAAAGCAAACTATTTCTATAATTGACAAAATAAAATCTAAAGTAATCTAACAGGGATTCTTGTAAAGACTAAAGAACATAAGTTAGTAAGATACAAATGTGCGAGCAGATGGTTACAAATAACGCTAAGGTGGCATGTCATATTAACATGATGAAGAATTAGAGACGAGGTAAGGAGACTAACAAGGTGCACACAGATGTGATGCAGATTTGAAGATGTGCATGAGACAGGATGCTTTTTAACGTTTTGATCTTTACTGAAAAATATTGCAAATGAGAAACATCTGAGATGAGTCATGTAGACAATTAGGTGTTTATAACATTTATATATCCTATGTACTTGTGTAAGTGTATCTGTCACTATGTGAACATGCTCTTCAGCTATTGGTGCTTTACCTGCCAGGAGCTACCTTAGTTCAGTATTTCCATGCATGTACAAGAGTACAACACTGAGGTCTATGGAGGAACCCAAGAGATTACAGGAGGCTCCATAGAGCACTTCTCATGAAGAGTTTCTGGGATGAGACAAACGTTGACAGTAGAGCTTCACCTTTGGCCAATGTTTGACCACTTCAAGCTTAATGTAAGACAAATGAGTCTCTACTTTGTCTTATAGTATCTTTGGATTTTGCTGGCATCCCAATGAAATTACAACGCAGTAAGCATGAATGTTTCATACATCCATCTTTATGAAATGCTCATAAGTGGCAGTGCTGATTTGAATATGTTAAAAATAAAATTAGTTGCTACTGGCACTGTGTTTCTCCTGTCAGTGCTAGACAGATGTTTGTTTGCGATATCATCATATATCCAGTAAGGTGTAATGACAGCTACAAACATATGTCACCACCCTTGAAAACATTAAGCAATATCAAAATGTAAACCAGCAGGCAACAGTAAAAAAAAAAAAAAAACAGGGTCATGCAAAGATCAAAGCCTATGTCTACCCCAAATAAAGAAAAATATAAATGGAAAAAAAAGGCTATAAAAAAGATGAAATCTGATAATAGCTCTAGCTTCACCCAGTGAGGATTATAAAATAATATCCCTAATAAGGAATAATAATAATAATAATAATAATAATAATAATAATAGTCCTTTCTCAATTATTGAGGTCAAGTATGGCTTGTAATGGATTTTATTATGTCCCAAAATACATCAGGTTCAAGTTCTTGCTCCAAATTTGATATGTGAGTCCAAAATGTCACGTACTCTAATCCCTCAGAAGCCTCAGGGTAGCCCATTATTCAAACTGTATTTTTTATTTCTTACTTCTAAAGATACCCCTCATAGCAGTAGAAACAAGACAGTGTTGGGTACATACATTAAGCTATGAGAAAAGCTGAACACATTTAGTCAATGTTTGATATGCTGTCTTGTAAATCTTGAAGCCAATTAGCAGTGTAGTGGATACATTCTTCTATGTCTCACCTAGCTTAATAAAGTGTCTTATGTGTGAATAGTGTGTACTCTTTTTCATTTTACAAAAAGTGCAGATTTTAAAATAAATTTGCACTCTTATAAATTAAATAAATTAACAAGTATTGAGCCTAGGGCCAAGGGGTCAACACTATTAACACTATTAATCACTAGAAATGTGTTGTATCTAATGTTGCAAAATTAAGGTGGGAAAAAAACACAAATAGCGTAGAATGTCTATTCCATCCAATATAAAAATAATAAGATGAACTAACATAGATTAGAGCCTCTCTGGACAGACTCAAATCACATAAACAACAGTTTACTCTAGTGACACTTTCCCCTCTTCCGGTATTCCTCCAGTGAGCTTAAATACAAAAGGAAAGAGAGGTATGGGACCTAGTATAATAAAGCTAAAATACTTAAGTATTTGTACAAAACATATAGAAACTGCTCACCTTTACCAGAGTTTCTGAAACCTGTTTCTGGGTACCGACATTGATGTGCCAGGAACAGGGGGCACAATCCTTATTTGAGGAAGCAGGTAAACTCAAGTACAAGGACTTAAAAACTCCAATGCAGATTAATTTATTATTAAAAGCAATTAAAACATTTATAAAACAAAATTAATAAATACAAATAGGATGTACACAGGCTTGCAGTCCGTCTGAGACACGTTTCACCTCCCCAGTAGGCTTTATTATGCTTCCATGACTCTTCTCTTTAAAAATGCTGGCTTCATTTTCAATTGGGAATTGTGTCTGCTCGATGTCCAATCACAGGCGTGGTTTTAGAGGAAGTTGGCACTTTAGCTGCTTCTTCAAATTTCATCAGAAGTGATGGGCCTGATCGGCATCACGTCACTTCCATGTCCATCAGCTCCATCTCTGTGCTACCTGGAAGTGACTCAACTGAATACTAGCCGTGTGACTCCTGTTGACACCCAGGCCCAATACTTATTTTTTTGCACAAATTGAGGTGGGCGAGAGAGACACCTACATATGTGTAGTAGCGGCGGTGAATTGTTTATAATTGTGTCACTTTTATAAACAGACAACAAAAGATAAAAGTCATAATTAATTTCATGCTTTTTTAATTGGTGGTATATCTACTATATAAAGATTTTATTTTTATTTTTTTGTAAAGTGGAGTGTCCATTTAAATGAATATTTGTGGTCACCAACAAATGTCTGTGAGTCTCAGTGTGATACAAAGGTCTCCAAGGCCTATGGGCCAAATGTGGATGATTTTAGGTTGGTAGGCAGTTATTGGGACATGGAACCTTTTTTTATTAAGTGCTTAACAAAAAAAAAATTAATGTAGTGACTACTTCTAAAGGCAGTTGATTAATACAGCAGTTGACAGAGGATGGTACATGCCACATGCTTCAGTTATCAACTGTGATGCTTTTGTGTAATGTCTCTTTAATTGGAACTCAACTGCAGAAACAATAAGTTTCACCTCCTTTATTTTATTGAAGTGAACAAGGTAGACTGTATCTTTAAATACACATGCAAGGAAAAATGCAATGCTTATTTGTCAACAGAGAGTTTAAAGAAATTAAATACTATAATAAATTTATATGACTTGCTTTCCTTGACAAAAGATTTACTTAACTTAGAAGCACTCTGGCACTGGAAGGGTTAATTCACCCAATGGAGGAAGAGGAAGGAGTCTCTTTTAACAAACTGCAGTTTAGTAGTGAGAGAAAGGAAGTCCGTTTGTCCAAGCCGAGGTCTGAGAGATGAGAAGGTAGAAATCCGTTTACAAGCCGAGGTCTGGGAGAGGAGAAGGCAGAATTCCGTTTATAAGCCGAGGTCTGAGAGATGAGAAGGTAGAAATCCGTTTACAAGCCGAGGTCTGAGAGATGAGAAGGTAGAAATCCGTTTACAACCCGAGGTCTGAGAGAGGAGCCGGTAGCATCGAGTAGAGCAGCTGATCTTACTGCCGCACCTGAGTGAATAATCCAGCACTTTGAATTTGGCGCGGTCTTCCTAAGTATCGTGGAAAGACCGCGTCAGAAAAAAGGGGCGGAGCTAAGCGCCGTGAACACGGAAGTGGGTTCCGGCGGCAGCATGAATGTTAGGTATACCTGACAGTACCCCCTTCTCATGGGGCATCCTCTGGGTGCACTTATTTCGGTTTAGAGGGGTAGCGTTTGTGAAAAGCATCAACTAATCTCTTTGCATGAACATTAGATGAATCTTCCCAGGTATCTTCATCAACTCCATAACCTTTCCATCTGATAAGGTATTGTAAAGAGCCACGGTGGATACGAGAATCCAAAATCTTATGAATTTCATATTCTTCTTCACCTTGGACGATGATAGGTTCAGGAGTTGTTACTATTTCTCTATGGAAAGGATCAGGGATGTGTGGTTTAAGCAAAGAGACATGGAATACTGGATGAAGTTTAAAACTTGGAGGAAGTTTTAATTTAACAACGTTATCATTGATGATTGTAGTTATTTGAAAAGGACCAAGAAAAAGAGAGCTCAATTTCTTTGAAGGACGGTTTGTGGTAATATTTTTTGAAGAGAGCCAGACAAGATCCCCCACTTTATAAGGAGGGGGAATTCTTCTTTTATGGTCAAAAAACTTTTTCTGGTAGTTTTGGGCGAGTTGAAGATTCTCCCGTAATTTAAGGAATAGAGAAGACATAAATTCATTTTTTGAAGTAACCGTGGGATTGGATGAAGAATTAGATGGGATGGGAAATGAGGACGGATGAAAACCATAGTTGGAGAAAAAAGGAGTCATTTTCGTACTAGAATGAATGGTATTATTGTAAGAAAATTCAGCCATAGGTAACCAAGTGGTCCAGTCATCTTGCAGGTATGAACAATAACATCGGAGATATTGTTCCAAACATTGATTAACTCTCTCTGTTTGCCCATTAGTTTGGGGATGATAGGCAGAAGAGAGTTTGCGTTGAATTTGAAGAGAGAGACACATCTCTTTCCAGAATTTGGAGGTAAATTGTGTCCCCCTATCAGAAATAATTTCTTCTGGAAGACCATGAAGCTTTACAATATTATCAATAAAGACTTTGGACAATTCTACGGAGGAGGGTAATTTTTTTAAAGAGATGAAATGGGACATTTTAGTGAAGCGGTCCACAACAACAAGAATAGTGGTGAACTGTCGGGATGGAGGAAGGTCAACAAGAAAATCCATAGAAATGGATTGCCAAGGTTTTCTGGAATAGGTTAGTTAAGTAGTAATCCAAAAGGTTGATTATGTTCAGATTTGGACCTTTGACAGATAGGACAAGTTTTGACATATAATTCAATGGTTCTATCTTGGCGAGGCCACCAATAATATCGTGAAGTTAGTTCAAGAGTTTTCTTTATTCCAGGATGTCCAGCTAGGGGTGAATCATGAACCATTTTAAGTAATTTGTTCCTAAGAATGGGAGGAATATAAATCCTATTTTTGAAGTAAAATACACCATCCTTTTTTGTTAAATTAGGTGTTTTGGGAAGTTCAAGATCCTTTTGATTCAAGTTCCTTAAGTCATCCTGAAGAGAAGAGAGGATCCCTATTATTTTGTTAGGAGGATAAACTTCAATAGAAGTTTTAGAAGGAATTCGAGAAAGAGCGTCAGCCTTTTTATTTCTAGTTCCAGGTCTGTATATTAATTGGAAGTTAAACCGGTTAAAAAATAGGTTCCATCTAACTTGTCTAGCCGTAAGGGTTTTATTAGTATAAAGATATTCTTTTAAGGTCTGCAATTCCTTTTCAGAAAGTGGATAAATGTGTCCATAAGGAATGGGAGCACCAGGTATTAGATCTATTGGGCAATCATATGCTCGATGAGGTGGAAGTGTTTCCGCTTCTTTTTTACAAAAGACATCTGAAAAGTCAGAGTAGAATGGAGGTATAATTGATTCCTGAGTAGTTTGGAGAATAGGAATATGTTGGAAGCAGGTTTTTTTGCAAAAGTCAGAAGGAAAAGAAATGGAAAAGGGTGACCATTTAATTAAAGGATCATGAGTTTTTAACCAATTAATTCCTAGAATGACGGGATAAAGTGGAGATTTAATAACATCAAATGTAAGGAATTCTGTATGTACGTTATTGGTAATCATTCTTAGAGGAATTGTCTCATCTTTTATGGGTCCTGAGGATATGAATGAACCATCAATAACTCTGATTGGAATAAAATTGGTTTTTCGAACACACGGAATTTTATTCTTTGCGACAAAAGAAAAATCAAGGAAGGTTCCATTAGCAACAGAATCAATAATGGCTTCAGTCACGATTCTTTTTGTATCCCACAGCTTTCGAATGGATTAGTAGGGGACATTCTGGGATTAGATGTTCTTTTGAAGCACAATACATGCACAAATTTAGTTGTCTCCTTCTTATCCTTTCTTCCGAAGTAAGAGGGCTTCTTATTATACCAACTTCCATAGGTTCATTGTGAGGAAGAGATTTTTCAGGAATTTTTGGAGTAGTAAAATGTTTTCTCCAATTAGAAGTAGTAAGAACTTTTTCAGCCCTTCTTTCTCTTAGACGTCTGTCAATACTAATGGAAAGTTGAATCAATGCATTTAAGGTGGGAGGAAGTTCAATACGAGAGAGTTCATCTTTCACAGCTTCTGATAATCCGAGACGGTATTGATTGCGTAGTGTAATGTCATTCCATTGGGTTTCTGTAGCCCATCTTTTAAATTCGGCGATGTAATCTTCAACAGGTCTGTTCTTTTGGTGGAGAGTTCTGATGTTTAAATCAGCAGTAGCCTGTTTATATGGATCTTCATATAATAAAGACATAGCTTCAAAAAATTCATCCAGTGAATCTAGTATGGGATCATCATTCTCTAAAAAGGAATGGGCCCAAGCCATAGGTTCACCTCTTAGAAAGGAAATTACTGAACAAACTTTTGACCTTTCAGTGAGGTAAGATCGAGGTTTCAAAGCTATCAGAAGTTTGCAAGAATTTAAAAACTCTCTGTACTTTGTTCTATCTCCATAAAATTTTTCTGGATTACAGACAGCAGGATCACCAGCCGATTGAAGAGCGGCATGAGGAAGATGGCCTTGCATGTCTCTAACATAGGTTAATATTCTCTCATTTGTAATTTGCAATTCCTGTAACCCTTGAGCAATTGTATCTACTCTATTGGTTAGGGCAGAAACTTGAGAGTTAATATCTGCTGGTTCCATTGAATGGGCTGGATTATTCTGTGATGCTTTTGTGTAATGTCTCTTTAATTGGAACTCAACTGCAGAAACAATAAGTTTCACCTCCTTTATTTTATTGAAGTGAACAAGGTAGACTGTATCTTTAAATACACATGCAAGGATAAATGCAATGCTTATTTGTCAACAGAGAGTTTAAAGAAATTAAATACTATAATAAATTTATATGACTTGCTTTCCTTGACAAAAGATTTACTTAACTTAGAAGCACTCTGGCACTGGAAGGGTTAATTCACCCAATGGAGGAAGAGGAAGGAGTCTCTTTTAACAAACTGCAGTTTAGTAGTGAGAGAAAGGAAGTCCGTTTGTCCAAGCCGAGGTCTGAGAGATGAGAAGGTAGAAATCCGTTTACAAGCCGAGGTCTGGGAGAGGAGAAGGCAGAATTCCGTTTATAAGCCGAGGTCTGAGAGATGAGAAGGTAGAAATCCGTTTACAAGCCGAGGTCTGAGAGATGAGAAGGTAGAAATCCGTTTACAACCCGAGGTCTGAGAGAGGAGCCGGTAGCATCGAGTAGAGCAGCTGATCTTACTGCCGCACCTGAGTGAATAATCCAGCACTTTTAATCTGGCGCGGTCTTCCTAAGTATCGTGGAAAGACCGCGTCAGAAAAAAGGGGCGGAGCTAAGCGCCGTGAACCCGGAAGTGGGTTCCGGCGGCAGCATGAATGTTAGGTATACCTGACATCAACATTCCAGTTATGGAATCATGCACGATCTACCATTTCACAATTTAAATACTCACAGTTGACAGGAACAGATCTACAAGTCTTTTACTTAACTTTTTTTAAATGGTGCCACACTATACAGATATCCGTATACACACAGTGCAATTTATTTCAATATTATTCAGATGGCTTATTTTTAGAGTTGAGCGAACCCGAACTGAAAAGTTTGGGTTCGTACAGAACATTAAATTTTTTGGACCCCAAACACAGACATATCACTGTATGTTCGGGTTGGAGTTCGGCGCAGGGCAGCCAATCAGCAAGCGTTTGACTTGTGTGCTCTTAGAAGCCATCACAGCCATGCCTACTAATGGCATGGCTGTGATTGGCCAGTGCAGCATGTGACCCAGCCTCCATAGTTAAAAAAAATCCCCCCCTCCAGACTAAAGGGGGGACCTATTGCCTCCCCCTGCCCCCCACCCCTGAGCGGCGGGTGGGAGCCCTAAATACCAATTAGGCGGGGGGACCTATTGTCCTCCCCTGGCCCCCACGCCTGAGCGGTGGGTGGAGGCCCTAAATAACAATAAGGGCCCCCCCTTATAGGACCTACTGTCCTCCCCCCCTGACGCCCACCCCTGTGCAGCGGGTGGGGGCCCTAAATAACAATAAGGGGGGGAACTATTGTCCTCCCCCTCCAGCCCCCACCCCTGAGCGGTGGTGGGGACCATAAATAAAAATGGGGAGGACCTAATGTCCTCCCCTCCAGCCCCCACCCCTGAGCAGTGGGTGGGGGCCATAAATGAAAATTGGGGGGGAAGTTGTGTCCTTCCCCCCAGCCCCCACCCCTGAGCAGTGGGTAGGGGCCATAAATAAAAATTGGGGGGGACCTAATGTCCTCTCCCCCGGCCCCCAATCCTGAGCGGTGGGTGGGAGCCATAAATAAAAATGTGTTTTTTTTAAAGTGCATCGGTTATTCTGGATTTTTATTTGGCCTTTTTTGGTGGCTGAAAAAATAAGATTTTAGAAGAAAGAAGCCATCAAATGGTAAGTCTATTTTTTTTTTACAGGTATTTTTTTACAAGTAATCTTTACTTAATATTAGTAAATGTGGCTGAAAGACCAATTTAGGTGACCAATTTAGGTCTTTCAGCCTTTTGGTAGATAGCTCCCTAATACCATGTGAATTAGGGAGTTATCTACTAAGCGGCTGCTTATTTTATGTTATTTTTAAGTTATTTCCCTATCCACATTTGTTTGCAGGCACTTGTCCTACTCTTACCCCATTTTACGTCCTTTTCCAGCCCTCTAGCCCTTTCCAGGAGTTTTTTAGAGCCATTTTTGTGGCCAAAAGTTCGTGTCCCCATTGACTTCAGGTCAAGTTCAGGTTCAAGTTTTTCAAAGTTCGGACGAACCTGCCGGACCTGAATATCCAGGTGTCTGCTCAACTCTCCTTTTTTTGCAATGTTTTCTAAGTACAAACTGCAATTTTGTCACCTTTTGGAAGAAATCCATGGTAATGGATTCAGCATAGGAAGACTTTCAGAGGCATGTTAAACTAATTCACTTGGATAACCTTTTGATATGAAAATAGTCTGGTATGACATAATTTTTATTAAGCAAATTTTAAGGTAAGTTAAAACCCATTTTAGTTTATAATACAAGTCTATGAACTATTAATAAATGACATTGTACAAATCTGAATCTCTAAGTCAATCATTTTATTTTTATATGATCTGAGTCACGATTTTGTTTAATCAATTGTCAGCAGAGGGAACATTGGATATGGAGCAAGCTAAAAAGGAGTTTCTCTTTCTAAGGCATTTATTTAATATTTTTAGATTAAGTTTTAAAATGATTTCTGTCAGAATATTAAAATATCAAAAAATATATAATATAACAAAATCCAACAGTATGTCAACAAATATCAACATATTAAAATATTAAATCATTTTAAAACTGTAACCAATAATTTTAAATAATTTGAAAAGTTTATCCAAAAATATTAAATCAAAGTGAAAAAAGAACTACTTAAATATATGTTTATATACGCTAAATTAAAAATGAATACATAGACCTACCTTTATCAATACATTATCAATGCTACTAATAATAATGTAGTCATAAATATTGTCAATAATAATCTTGTATCTACACATTTAAAAAAACAAAACACAATTCTAGATTTATGTCTATACATTTTACCGATTTATTATTGAGCTCAAAAATTCACTTTTCCCTGCAGAACTTGCAGGGATCATTTTCTATCCTATAAGGCTTTCTTACTCAGTTGAGTTTGTCTTTTCATGATGCAGAGACAAATAAGGTGAAGTTAGCCTTTTATTTGCCAGAACCCACAATGAATAATGATTATTATTTAGTGATCACGGCAATGCATTTTGCAAGGAGTTTTTGCTAGTGCGTAACTCATGACCCAGCACGCAGGTTTAGAGTAAAAAACAAAGTTTTTCACTAAATTGAAAATTGCTGGGAATTCAAAGTAATTTTAAAGTGAATTTCAAATTTAAGGCCAGAATAGACAAACTAAAATTGAATTCACGTGAAGATTTGTTTTCTTATTCAGGGCCCTTTTCAAGCTAATGTCCTGTGATATTTTTACATTTGTTTGAAAAGTATGTATCATCTATGGACACTTGAGATGGGCAGTATTTTTTTATTTTTTTTTGGTGTGGGGGGCCATTCAGCAGTCATGTGTATTGATTTAATTGGGAATTGATAAATACTGGCATTAGCCAATGTTAGCCATGCCTTACGGTCCAAACAGTTACCCTGGAGTTCTCTGTAACCTCCAGGTACAGTATACTTCTTGCTTGATCAATGATTCCAGTTAGATGACCAGCCACGGCAAGGGTAATACTGGGTCAATTTCCTGTTTTGTATACTAGCTATATGGCCATACACAATCATTGTGTTAATGTCCTCAGCCCCATGATCAATAAGGCAACATTCCAAGCACCATAACTTTTACAGCACAGAGGGATCCTTTAATACCGAAAACGTATAACATGAATAGCATACTCCAATGGTGAAAATCAAAACTTTTGCTTTTTATATAGGAAAGGAATTCCCCTCACAATCTCATGATTAAAACATCCTATGTATATTAAAGGGTTAGTCCAAAAATCATAACTACCACAACCTGATATAATGGTTACAATGCCAGGAGTACCCTGGCCTAGTCCTCCAGTAATGAGACATATTATTTATCAAAGATTTGCCCCTTACCTAGGTTTCCGCAGGGCTCGGAGGTTCGCTGGTGGTCTGGTGATATGCTTCCGGCTTCTGTAAAGACAATGCACTCACAATTCATTGGCTGAGAGAGTCAGCTGATCAATCTCAGCCAATGACAATTACAGTTTGTGTAAGTGGTTTAACAAAGAACTGGCAATGGTACCCAAATCTTTCTACCACCAAAAGTACTATAACAGGCTATGATGTTTAGAGGAGTTTTCCTTTTATTTATTTTTTAAAACTGGGTATTGAAATGGTTAATGTAGTACCTAATGGTAATGTAATAGAGGGTCCAGGTGTCATACAACAATACACATAGAAACATAGAAACATAGAATGTGACGGCAGATAAGAACCATTCGGCCCATCTAGTCTGCCCAATTTTCTAAATACTTTCATTAGTCCCTAGCTTTATCTTATAGTTAGGATAGCCTTATGCCTATTCCTCGCATGTTAAACTCCTTTACTGTGTTAACCTCTACCACTTCAGCTGGAAGGCTATTCCATGCATCCACTACCCTCTCAGTAAAGTAATACTTCCTGATATTATTTTTAAACCTTTGTCCCTCTAATTTAAGACTATGTCCTCTTGTTGTGGTAGTTTTTCTTCTTTTAAATATAGTCTCCTCCTTTACTGTGTTGATTCCCTTTATATATTTAAATGTTTCTATCATATCCCCCCTGTCTCGTCTTTCCTCCAAGCTATACATGTTAAGATCCTTTAACCTTTCCTGGTAAGTTTTATCCCGCAATCCATGAACCAGTTTAGTAGCCCTTCTCTGAACCCTCTCTAAGGTATCAATATCCTTCTGAAGATACGGTCTCCAGTACTGTGTACAATACTCCAAGTGAGGTCTCACCAGTGTTCTGTACAATGGCATGAACACTTCCCTCTTTCTACTGCTAATACCTCTCCCTATACAACCAAGCATTCTGCTAGCATTTCCTGCTGCTCTATTACATTGTCTGCCTACCTTTAAGTCATCAGAAATAATCACCCCTAAATCCCTTTCCTCAATTGTTGAGGTTAGGACTCTATCAAATATTCTGTACTCTGCCCTTGGGTTTTTACGTCCAAGATGCATTATCTTGCACTTATCCACATTAAATGTCAGTTGCCACAATTCTGACCATTTTTCTAGTTTACCTAAATCATTTGCCATTTGGCTTATCCCTCCTGGAACATCAACCCTGTTAGTATCATCAGCAAAAAGACATACCTTACCATCAAGACCTTCTGCAATATCACTAATAAAAATAATAAAGAGAATGGGTCCAAGTACAGATACACTGTACTTATGGGTTGCACAGCAATACACTGTGTTAAGCTTTTGAGTATTGCATAGGATCTACTTCATTTTCCTTTAAGACAAACCATCCCTTGCTTTTACATTTATCTTTCCAATGGCGTACACGTCTGTTGCTGGCTTGTGATGAATGTGGTCTAAGATGAAACATATTTTTTTCCCCATAGAGAAGTGTGCTGCTCCTTTGCGTTGGTAAAAGATTTCAGAAATCAATAAAGTAATTTTTTTCTGAGAAATGCACTCTGTGATTTTCATTGCTTCTTCCAGGCTTCAACGTTCACTCAAATTGCCATTGTCTGTAATATTCATTATTCTTTTTTCCTTCTAGTAATTAATATTGTGTAAGCCTCTCATCTGGGGCTGCATTCTATGGCCAGAGATAAGTTTAACTCTGGCAACTGTATAGCAATTCTACCATAGGAATCTATTGGGAAATTGATATTTAATACCAGTGATAAATGTATCTCTGGCCATAGAACCCAGTTCTACTTTGTCATAATTATTGTAATAATGGATTCTATTAGGACTAGAATTTGAATGGGCTCCATGTTATATCATGCAATAAACATTAATATGTGCACTAAACATTCAGTATGATTAACCCTTCCAGTGAGTAAAGTTTGCCCTACAAATAATCAATTTTCCACCCCAATATGGAATATTTGTCTAGCAAGTCAGCATTGTCACACAGATGACAATTGTTTTAAGTGCGAGAAAGATAATAGATCTCTCACCTGGTAGACCAACCCCATGTATGACACAGATTGCAGAGACATTGCAATTATGTACGATGGTCTTCAAACCATGTATGGCCTCTCCCTCATATACTGATACCCAAAACTCTGCTTTATGTCATTACCTATCTACATCCTCTAAACTTTAATGTGTTCTATAAATCACATAATGACACAAAATATGCAATCAAATTTAGATATAATATAAGCCTATATTTAATAACCGCACACTATGCTGTATTAACCCACATTTCTCACATTTCTTGAATGCAAACTCTATTAAGTAGACTCTTTCAAGTAGGAGTTAGAAAACCAGGAGTACCTTGGAGTGGTTTGTATACTGTGGAGAGTGGTTTGTATTTTATTTTTGTTTAATCTGTTCAATTGGTAAAGTTTAAAAAAAAGAAAGTTTTGTTTTTTTATTTTTTTTTCTTCTGTGTTCTGGTTTTTCCCCCTCTTTTGTGCTTCTGCTTGATTGATTGGGGGAGTGTTCATAAATTGCACCTGTGTGGGATTTGTATCCCCATAAAGGCACACCACTAACTCACTGAGCTTTCTCACATTTCTTGAAAGCAGACTCTATTAAGTAGACTCTTTCAAGTAGTAGTTAGAAAACCAGGAGTTCAAACAAGGGGTTTAAGCTAATAAGGTAATTGTTTTATTGTTCTGTATCTGGGGAAATGAGTGTTAGCAAGATTGGTGGTTTGACTCAATGCACATCTTGTTGCATGTATGGATGCCTGGATGTACCCATCCAGGGTCCATACCTCTGGGATGGTTGTGTGCGAGTGGCTTCTCTGGAAGCTCAGATTGGAGATCTTGAGAAGCAAATCGCAACTTTGAGGGAGATTGACAATCTTGAGAGGAGTTTGCTGCTCACTGAGCAGAGTTTAGAGGGGACAGGTAGTGGAGAGGGAGGAGATAAGACAGATAGAGAACAGGCATGTAGCTGGGTGACAGTGGGGAGAGGAAGCAGGGGGAAGGGAAGAGGAAGAGCTAGCTAGTCCTGATTTGGTGCAACCTAGCAGATTTGCCCATTTGAGGGAAGATGTTGGGAGCATCAGCTCAGGAGTAGTTGTATTAGAGGAAGCTCTTACTTCTAACAGCTGAGGTAACAACCCCCCTAGTACGGGTTAGGATCAAAATGTAAGGAAGGCAAGACAGGTTGTGGTGGCAGGGGACTCTATCATTAGGAGAGCAGATAGGGCAATCTGCCGCTCTGATCGGCTCAACCGGACAGTTTGCTGTCTCCCGGATGCTCGGGTCCGGCATGTTGCTGACAGAGTGGATGGATTATTGGGAGGGGCTGGGGATGACCCAGCGGTCATGGTCCATGTTGGTACCAATGACAAAGTAAGAGGAAGATGGAAGGTCCTAAAGAATGATTTCAGGGAATTAGGTAGCAAATTTAAGAAAAGGACCTCCAAGGTGGTATTCTCTGAGATATTACCTGTGCCACGCGCTACAGTGGAAAGGCAGCGGGAGATTAGAGAGGTCAATGCGTGGCTTAAGTCTTGGTGCAGGAATTAGGGTTTTGGGGTTTTAGAGCACTGGGCTGACTTTGCGATTGGGTGCAACCTTTATAGTAGTGATGGATTGCACCTAAACGGGAGAGGGTCTGCAGTGCTGGAGGATAGGAAGGTTAGAAGGTTGGAGAAGATTTTAAACTAGTAGTAGGGGGGAGGGTCATAGCAATCTACAAAATGGAGATAGGACAGAAAGGAGATGGGCTTTAGCACAGTATAAGGGTGGGGAGACGGGGGGAGGGGCAAGCTCAGAACAGAGACGCTATGTAATGTTGATAATTCACAAAAAATACAAGTGACTCATGATATTAAATGTATGGTTACTAATGCAAGGAGCCTAAATAACAAAATGGGGGAACTAGAGGCATTAGCATACACTAAACAATATGATATAATAGGCATAACTGAAACATGGTGGGATGAGACACATGACTGGGCAGTTAACTTAAATGGATACATGTTATTTAGGAAGGATAGGAAAAGCAAAAAGGGTGGTGGGGTATGTTTGTTTTTTTGTGTGTTTGTATGTCAACCCCAGACTATGCTGAATTAACCCCAGATGTGCTGTAGTAACCCCACATCTGCTTTATTAACCCCAGACTATGCTGTATTAACCCCACACTATGCCGTATTAACCCCAGACGTGCTGTATTAATCCCACACTGTGCTCTATTAACCCCACACTATGCTGTATTAACCACAAACTATGCTGTACTAACTTCACACTATGCTGTATTAACCCTAGATGTGCTGTATTAACCCCACACTATGCTGTACTAACCCCACACTATGCTGTATTAACCCCAAACGTGCTGTATTAACTACATGTAATGGTGTATTAACCTTGCAGCAACATCATTAAAGGACCACTATTGGCACCCAGTCAACTTACGCTCAATGAAGTGGTCTTGGTGTCAGGTCCATCTAGGCTTAACACTGCAGCTGTAAACATAGCAGTTTCAGAGAAACTGATATGTTTACAGTAGGGTTAATCCAGGCTCTAGTGGCTGTCTCATTGACAGCCGCTAGAGGTGCTTCCGCGCTTCTCACTTTGAAAATCACAGTGAGAAGATGCTGATGTCCATAGGAAAGTATTAAGAAATGCTTTCCTATGGACTGATTAAATGCTTGCTGCGCATTCAGCTCTGACGTCGGAATAGGGAGGAGGGTTCCCCAGATCCTTCAGCCCAGCAAGAGTGGGACCCTGAGGGTGGGGGGGGGGACCTAAAGACCCTATAGTGCCAGGAAAATGAGTTTGTTTTCCTGGCGCTATAGTGGTCCTTTAACTCTAAATTTGCAGAATTAAAGCTGCACCCATTAAATTAGAAATCTGTGCCAAAACCAGTATCCCTACACTGCTATATAATTAACTGCAAAGATGTTGCATTAAAGAGACACAATTACATAATTAGAGGTGTTACATCTCTCAATACTACATGCATACATGCCACTGGATTGTAGAGGGGTTGAGGCAGAGATTCTGCATCTTACTAAATTACAGGATATCCTCACTACCCATGCTAATTCTCAATGAATGAACACTGAAAATACTCACCAACCAAGAGACCAATTACTCCTCTGAATGCCAGCTGAACAGTGATTCCTCTTGGCCAAATAGTTCTGGAACTCTTTTTCATCTCTTTCTTTATATTTCCTTTTATTGATAGATATTTAGTATTCTCTAATCAAGCATCTCTTATTAGACTTGTGCACAGTGAGAAAATGCGGTTTAACCAAAGCATTTTTTGGAAAATACATTTTGCTGACTTTCAGCTATATGTTAATTCAACTGGGAAGAATTTGAGTAACAACAGGGGCATTTTCCCACTATTTGGGTTGGCATTCAGTCATTAGGTGAACACTGCTCCTGTTCTAAGTAAATGAGGTTCTGTAAAGGGTTTGGAGCAGAAGGAACCCAATAAGCAAGGAGTTACTGTAAGGGAGAATCCAAATATGTCGCCAGGAAGAATGTAAGGTTCTTAGATGATATAATAGGCAGGGGTCAGAATACCAGATATCAGTAAGACAAAAGCTATTAGAGAACTGTAGGCACACATATGAGCACTGAGGTGTGCAGCAGAGTATATTAAATAGGAAAGGGGTGGCACCTTCTCCTTCTGCCTCACCTCTTTTATTAACATGACTCCCCCGATCGGGTCTGCCCCCATGAATTGTCCAGAGGGTTTAGAAATTTGCTCCTTTGCTGACAAAAGGGACCCGAACCTGAGGAAATAGTTGCAAAAATGAACCTTGTCAACACACCATGATTTGGGGTGCCGTCCCAACCTCCAGGGAGGCAAAGAGGTCGGGAAGTTCACCAAAAGCCCCCACACGTTGACTTCAGAGCAGAGAGAATCTCAGTGAGTGTTGTATGGAAAAGTGAGTTCCTGATTGGTCCTTTGTCAATGCTTCCTATATTATACATGCTTGAATTGAGCTCCATTTCCTTCCTATTAATTCCTAATGCTCATGTACAAAGCACTGTATGATTGTCTTTCTCAATGTACAGTATATATCTTTAAAGGAGAAATGTATAGTGATTGATACAATGAATCATAGAGAGCTTGAAATATGAGCTCTAGGAAGCAATTCAATGTACAATCATATATAATACAGGAAGCCAGGTAAAGCTATGACAAAGAAGCTGGGCTTCTAACACTGAAACATAAGAATCCAAACCGAAACAAAAATTATTTCTGTGTATATCAATAGTTTAATTTTATCGAGCGGTTGTTTTGGGTCTCTTCCCCAGGGTACCCTTTTACCATTTCACCCTTTTTGCCTATTGTTCTGCAACAGTTTGGATATATGCACTATTTATTGTACCAGTTATGATGTTATTTATTCATTTTATTTTCAAGTGCATCTTTTAAGTGATGTTTTTGCATCAATTTAATTTACTTTCATTAATAAATATATTTTGTAAATTTTTTTCCACATTGTGCGGTAGATTTACATTTTGTTATATTTCATATATATATGTTTCTCTAATTTTTTTCTTAACTGTGTGAGCCTTTGGCCCTGCTTTTTTTGTGGATGTTATGCTGTCCAGTCTTTCATTAGAGCTCAGCTCAGCTGAGTGTAGAGTGAGTGAGGGAGGTGGACATATGACTGAACATTGCTTGGAACTCTCTGACAGACTTGGCAGAAGAACATGCAGATTCTCTGCCATGGAACCACATGGAACAGTACAGTATGGAGGCTAGAGGAGAGCTAAACATTTGAGGAGAGACACAAAGTGTTGAGATGGTTATGAGAGGCATAAAAAGGATTAATTGGTAAGAGGAGTATATTAGTGAGTGAGAGGCCTGCAGAAAGACAAACAAAAATGCCAACAGACAATTCAGACAGACAACAGACAACTAACCTAGTTGTGTACCTCTCTAGTGCCCTAAATGAAAATAAATGAAATGAAAATGCATAACGTTTAAATAAAACACTTTATAAAAAAACAAAAAAAGTCTACATACGAGTTATGCAGGTAAGTTAATATGCATACAAAAATAATAGAATCTGATAACCACACAAATATAGGATATCACACAAAGGAAGTCCCTTAATCAAATATACACACACAAAGAAGAAAAATATAACTTTATTAATATATCATATCATATTTTCATTAAGCAACTTGATTTGTCTGATATCCCATATTTTTTGTGGTTATCAGATTCTAGAAATTTTGTGCTTGAGGTTTGGGTTAATCCCAGTACAATCCCAGTTTTTTAATATGCGTGCAGAGCCCAGGTATTGTATATGACAAGGACACCAAATAGAAAAAAAATAAAGACAAAGGAATAGGTGTGGGGGGTTAAAAGGCATTTGTCAAATCTATAACATTGTGAGAATAGAAAATAGGAAGTATCAGGTTTGATAAGACCAAGGTTATAACCACGTCATTCACAGAATCAAGTATACAAATTTTTGCTTTCATGTATTTTGCAAAGGGAAGTTTCATCCATAAAACCTCACTCACCTTTGTTTATTTTCCATGAATGATTGCCTGCCTGTGGATGAATGGATTTCTCTTCCAGAAACCACTAATCATTGTTTTAATACCTGCAAATGTGCAAATGTGCTGAAAATGTATGCTCACCCCCTGCTTCCGAAGAGTAAAGAAAGTTTCCATGGGTCCCACCATTCCTACAGTCAAGGAAGGTGGATAAGTTAATGAGCTCTGCCATTTCATTAATAGTGTGAAATTATCAGTCCCTGGAATATTAGCATTCCATGGACTGATAAAAATGACAATAGCACTTATTAAGTATCATTATTTTAGAAATATGATTAATGAAAGAGATTTAAGTGTATTTACTGTATGTGGTCATTGTGCACAAATGCAAGCATTATTTTTACATTTTGTTGCCATTATCAGTAAGATGTGCTGCTAGTAATGCCTTTAGGGTTCTTACAAATATTTGGCCATTTGTATTTATCTAGTTTAGTTACACCTAAAGAAAAATAAAGATTTTGCTTATGTATATTTGACCATTTTTTTTTCTTAATTATTTATTTTTGGTGCAAGCAGAGATCAGACATACGTGTAGTACCACGACAGCAAGAACACATATTTAAGTATCATGTCACTTGGTGGAAATACAATTTTGCCAATTTTTAAAATAAAACAAAACAGACTGATATGTTGCAATGAGAGGTAACATATGAAATGAGGGTAGTGCTGTTCACCCTTCTATGCAGAACAGTGCACCTGTTTATAAGCTAGGAGGCAAATTTAGTGGTCCAGGAGAGGATGGCATGATATGTTTGTTGCCCCATATCTCCCAGGAGGGTTTAGGGTTATACGTGCCATTTGTGGCATAAAATGCTTGGGCTGAGCTGGTGTAGAGATATAGTGTAGTGCCACCTTATAGGGCTATTTGCCTCAGTCAGGTTATTTATCATGGATGTATATATGCTGTGTCTATGGGAATGGCGCGTAGGTATATGTCGCACTGAATTCGGTGTGATAGTACTTAACTTTGGGTGGACTATGTCAAGTCGTTACATGTCGTCGTCTTGTAAAGCACTGCTAGTGTAAGTCTAGGTAAGTAAGAGCCTGAGTAGTATTGCTCATCTGAGCTGAGCCAGTATGTTGCCACTAGAGATATGGTAGTGCTTGTTGCTACTCAGTGCAGATTAGGAACAAGTGGCTCTTTTGTAAAGAGTGCCCCAGTACCTTGGGATAAAGTGCAGGTTTAACCAGAGCAGGTGAGATCGACCTCGGCAGGGGTTGCTCTCATCTTTTGGACAGCGAGCCTTGTAATTTTAACTTGTATTTTTACGAGAACAGAAATTTACACATTTGGAAAGTAAATTGTTAAAGCAAAACTGAAAGATCAAGCAGAAGACAACAGTTGTTGGGATTTGAGTCATGTTGAGGTGCTTCTTTTCTCTCTGGACATGAAGACTGCTTTGTCTGCATTCCAAGGTTGGGGACTGGGCTGTTGTGCTGAAGAGTTGTTTTGGTTGGAGAAATCCAATGCCGCCATTAAAGTTGGGCCATCTTTGGGATCTGTGGCCTTATAGTGTTTTCCATCTTTTGTCACCCATAGGGTTCTAGGAGTCGCCCATCTGTAGGTGATTCCTGCTGTAGGGAGTGGTTCGGTAAGCAGTTTCATTTATTTGTACCAGAGAAGTGTGGCCCTGCTTAAGTCCTGGAAAAAGTCGTCGTCATGGCTCAAATTCATAGGGAGTCTTTCTGTGAAGTGAACAGCTACAGTTTATCCAACATTGTTTGGCACCATAGGATGAGGCCCCGTGGAGCTGCGTTGGGGGCCTGTGGTGTTTTGAAGATTCTATGGACTCCGTCAAATAGGAAGGCTTTGGCCTGTCTCGTCGGCAATAGGTGCCAAATGAAGTGAGGTAGTTACTTCTCTGGACAAATTAGCCTGTGCGTATTGCATTTGTCGTACCATGTCACCTAGCATGTGCAGGCCTTGTTTAAGGTCTATTACTTCTTCAGTTGCTTGAGTGTGCACCTCTGTAGTGAGCACCACCAGGTCTGCTTTCCACATCTGTTTAAGGTTGTGTTGGAGACCTGCCAGCATGGTTTGTATGTCCCTTTTAGTGGCAGGGAAACAGTCCTTTGCTTCAAGCGAGGGCTCTTGATATTGGGGACTTGTTGGAGGGCTGTCATGATGGTCTCCCTCTTCTGAGGGTAAAGATGAGGCCTCTCGGGGAGTCAGGGCCTACATCACGCTGGGCGTCTGTAGCATTTTACTTATGTCACGCTTTGAGATATGTGGGGTCGGTTTTTGGGATCTTCAACCTATCTCACCTGTGCTATGCGGGCCAGGTTGCTAGTCTTCCAGTCCGGGAGTATACCACGGCCAGAGCCCTCCTGTAATTTCCTGCTGCTGTCCGTCCGCACAGTGGGCCTTGCTGCCTCATCATCGATTTTTCATGCCTGGGGTCAGAAAAAATGCCATCTGCAGTGCCAGCAAGATGCTCTGCAATCAGCGGTGAAATGTGAGACCTGTTATTCCGCGTAATGCACTTGATATTTAGCGAATTTGGTATAATTTTCTCGGAGCTCAGGGAAATGGCATCTGCTCCAGTGCAGTGTCAGGCTTCGCCCCCCCAGATTTGACCATTTTTATGTATCTAGTTTAGTTACACTTATATAAAACATTTAATTTTGCTTTTTTACTAATATTTACTAATAGTTTTTCAATTCCTCCAAATCTTTATATAGCATGAATGAAAAGCAAAAATGTGTATTTTGTTTGCATGCATATTTTAAGCAGGTTATTTTTATTTTTATTTCAATAAAATGCTTGTTTTCTATGATAATACATTTTATAAAACTTTTTTTTTCTGCAATATACCAAAATTTTATGAGGTGCATAGTTAAAGATTACCAAAAGTAGTTATGTACATCCATGCAGAAATTGCCATTTCAGGTAGTATGCAAAAATGTATAGCAATAAGGAGTTATACATTTTGTACCTTTCAAATTTGTGTCTAAATGGCAAAATGAAGTAAAGCAAAGAATATTACAACAAAATTGCTGCCCATTTTTCAAATGCTTATGTCTAATACATTACATATTCACTATGTTTGTGTTTTATAAAGGTGGACTAATTACAATCCTAAACCTGTAAAACTTTTTCTTGGAAAATATAAAAACAAACACATTGATTCATTGTAATTTGCCATGCATTTTACTGGATTTCCCAATGTTTTGTCCTTTTGGTGGCATATATTCTGTGTGAAATGGGTTGACCATTGAATTCACCGAGCAAGCAATATATCAATTAGTGGATACGTCAAAAATGTTGTTATATTCAAAATATAATAAATTTTCTTCTGTACAGGATTGACACAACGCCCAGAAAGACTCAGCGATGAACAATTCCCAGAAAGCATTTGTTATGTAGGTAAATATAAATATTTTAAAAACTAGTGGCCGTTCTGTAGAATGTTGAATCTGCGTTCCTTACCATGATTTTAGCTACTTTGGGTGACTTTTTTCTGCATGTCAGTCTACCTGGTTGAAAAAGAAAAAGTCATCATGGCACAGCTTTGACACTGTTATTGCTGTTTAAGTGATACATCGCCTTCAAATTTCACTCAGTATGTTTCCAATGGAAAATATTTTAAAGAATACTGTTTGGTGCAACTAGTTTTATTGTTCCCTACTGCGAAATAAAATCAACTGAGCACATGAGCAAGACATTTAAAATAAAACTTTCCTCCATATTTTTTAAAGAAACCTTTCAGGGTTGTAATTCAAAATTCTGTATTGCTTAGAAACTCACATGAAGAGAACATCTATTTGTTACTAACAGAAAACTCTCAACCTGCAGTCACTAGATTTACAGTGATTCGCTACTTACATTGTGACAGACTCCAAAATACATCATGCCATTGCATCATGTCTTCTTTCTATCATGTTCTATGAGGTTTTAAATTAATTCCACACCGTTTACTCTCTATTTTAAAAGAATTATCACTTTACATCAATGGAATTTCTTTATAGTATAAAAAATTTTATCATGTGTTTCTCCGTCTGTCACTTACAGCCTCTTCTTGTTTCTGACAACCCTCTGTGTCTTTCATCATCAATGTTTTTAGCCATCATCTGTGTCTGTCATGTACTACAACAATCAGCCATACAGCTACATTGTCCTACCACTCCCAAAGACACTTCCTCACGCACTGAAAATTCTTTCCTATTTTGACCCAAACCCCATTCTCTTGAATTCCTTAAGTTTTATTCCCCCATGGTTCAACAATATCGTCCCTCACCCCCATGTGCCATTTTTTCTAAACCATCACTAAAATATATATTTTATTTTTGTGAGGTATTTTTACACCCTACTTAAAGGGACACTGTAGTCACTATAAGCATTTCATCTCTTTGAATTGGTTATAGTGCCTGGAGTGCCCTGGCATTGTCCCTCCATTCAGTGTTGAACCATGTTTGTGCAGTATGCTACAAAATAAGAGTCCCAGGCCACCCACAGTCCGGCCCCTTCAGTATGTGTAGCTAAGGCAGAGATTACACACTTCTTGTTGTCATACCCATTCATACCATCAGTTGGAACTCTGACAGGCTAAAAGCAGTCAGCTGACATTCTCAGCCAATCACAGCTGTCCATTGCTGCTCAGGCTAATACTTCCTTATTAGCCAAAGCAGCACAGAGGGGATGGATTGCCTGGGACTCTTGTTTAGCATTAAAGCATTAAAACTTTAAAAACTGTTTGATGCTGAAAGAAATGATGGTACCAGAGGACTCCAGACACTATAACCAGTTTAATGAGATGAAGAAGATACAGTGCCTACGGTGTCCCTTTAAGTTCTGGTAATGAAACAACAACATCAATGGTTGCCCATCAGTGGTGGAACTAATGTTGAGAGGACCCTGGTGCAAGAAGTTATTTTGTCCCCCAACCCAGTGCAACAATGGCAATAAGGAAGATCCTGAACTGTCGTACAGCTCCCATAATGCTTTGACTGCTGGGGATCTATCATTTGATCATCATTTGCAGTGTTATATTTATAAGCAGGGTTTCAATGTGTGTTTCAATGTAAGCATGTTTTGTATGGAGTATGTTTCTGTGTGAATGTAGGGGTGTATTTGTACATAGTGTTTCGACTTGACAACAACACTGCATACAATGATGGTGCTTGAATGCAGAGATGTCTTTGTATGTTGTATTTTTGTTTGAATGCAACAATCTATATGTGCTTAGGGTTGGTATTTCAATGCTGGATTGTATGTACACAAAGCAAAGTTGTACAAATATATGTATGTATGACAAACTCACTGGCACACACACAAGCTCCTCCCTCATTGACACACACACACAGGCACAATACAGACAAACTTACTGGTACACACAAGATGTCTGACTTACACAAGCACAATTCACTGGCACTCAAAGCAACTCACTATCACATATGCTCTTGGTCCCATAATATTTTAAGAAGCTGGGAGTGGCTTCCAGTGGGTTAATATTGCAATTATGTCCACACAGGGAGGAGCAGAAAAAGTGGGCAGCTGGAAGATATAAGTGCACATACAGGTACCCGATATGGGTTCGTTTTGTGCCTGGCACCTTCATTGGAGTTCCCTCCACATGTCGCTCTCTGCATATGAAGAAGAAGTGACATCGCTTCCTCTCAGCACTGCAGCCAAACTGCTATTGGACCTAACCAGGACACTGAGTATAAGGACCATGAGATTGGCCCTCCCAGCTTGTGGGACCTGGCATGGCCATACCAGCTGCACAGCTGGTAGTTCTGCCACTATTCTCCAGTATTAAAGGACCACTCTAGGCACCCAGACCACTTCAGCTTAATGAAGTGGTCTGGGTGCCAGGTCCAGCTAGGGTTAACCCATTTTTTTATAAACATAGCAGTTTCAGAGAAACTGCTATGTTTATGAATGGGTTAAGCCTTCCCCCTAATCCTCTAGTGGCTGTCTCATTGACAGCCACTAGAGGCGCTTGCGTGCTTCTCACTGTGATTTTCACAGTGAGAGCACGCAAGCGTCCATAGGAAAGCATTGTAAATGCTTTCCTATGCGACGGGCTGAATGCGCGCGCAGCTCTTGCCGCGCGTGCGCATTCAGCCCAGGAGGAGGATCGGAGGAGGAGAGGAGACAGAGAGCTCCCCGCCCAGTGCTGGAAAAAGGTAAGTTTTTACCCCTTTCCAGAGCCGGGCGGGAGGGGGTCCCTGAGGGTGGGGTCACCCTCAGGGCACTATAGTGCCAGGAAAATGAGTATGTTTTCCTGGCACTATAGTGGTCCTTTAAGGAAACATCTCCTTTGCCTCTTTTATGCTAATACAAACTGTTCTCTTTACTTTTTTACCATTAACTGAGTCAGATCATTGGTCAGTATATGAAATCATTATATGCTAGTACTCTGATACCAGGCACACAACGAAACAGAGAATGTGGCATGTATTTCAAATAAAACATACATACCTCCAAACATTTCAAATAGACAAAGTAGGACACTTTCATTGTAGGGGTGTGAAAGGAAGCGTAACAAAGGGTGGGGTTGTCCTGAAAATTTTTAGGTGACTTCTTGACTTACTAATAACAATTTATATAACTAAAATGTAATTAAGAACAAGAACAAAGTATTTTCTTTACACAGACTGATCTCTTAACACATTTGATGTAGTTTCAAGTCACATACGTGCAAGTAATAGAACTGTGGAGCTCTAGTTTGAATTCAAACACCTTAAAGAATACTGAGCCAATAATTCTTAAAGAAGTACATAGTTCCAAGCAGCAGCAGCAGATCATGTGACTTCAGTAATGCTCAACAGGCTTTCTTAACCCTGGTCTTTGATTGGTCAGTCAGCTTTGATGGTTATCCATTCAACAGTTAGTTGACAGTGTCATACACATATTGTCTTTACCTGCATGCTAACCAGATACCTAAGTGTTTCAGCTGCAAACCTTACAGTCAGATGAAATTGTCTCTATGGGAAAATGTTAAATTAAAATTTTATCATACGGTCTCTACATAACTTCATCTTTATTAAACAGATCATTTTTACTTTTCCTGATATTTTGGAATACAGTTGGTGAGATAAATATAAGTGATCTTGCATTTGAATACAAATGAAGGTACCAAGGAATTACTGAATATCATTTTCAAATGAATTCTGATTCTATTGAATGTACTCTGTTCAGCTAAATGTAAACTGCCTTTCCAAAGGAAATTGATTTAGTTTAGTGTATTTGCATATCACCAATTCGTGTATGAATACAAGACAATGCTCTGTATTTTTTGCCATGGATTTTGTGAGAAGTCTTCATCTTACTTTTATTGATTCATTCCCTGACCGGTGGAGTTAGGGTGAGTTGAATTTCAAGTTTCAAAATTTAGGGCACTAAGGCAACTAAGATGAAAAAAATTTATCCAATTCAACCAAGTTGAAACTTTCTTTTGGTTTAGCTATTTTGTTCACAGTTTTGTAACTTAGATGTCAGTTTATCTCAACTTATTGTTTTGTTATTATCGATCATTAAAGGGACTCTCCAGTGCCAGCAAAACAAACCGTTTTCCTGGCACTGCAGGTCTCCTCTCCCTCCCACCACCCATCCCATGTTGCTGAAGGGGTTAAAACCCCTTCAGTGACTTACCTGTATCCAGGGCCGATGTCCCTCGGTGCTGGTTCAGGGTCCGCCCACGCTCCTCCCCCACCGACGTCATCCGGCGGGGGAGACCTATTGCGCATGCTCAGCCAGCGACGGGGGAGACCTAATGCGCATGCGCGGCAATACAGCGCAAGCGCATTAGATCTCCCCATAGGAAAGCATTGAAAATGTTTTTCAATGCTTTCCTATGGGGATTTCAGCGACGCTGGAGGTCCTCACATGGCGTGAGGACGTCCAGCGACGCTATAGCACAGAAAACCTGTGCTATATACCATGAAGTGCTCTCTAGTGGCTGTCTAGTATACAGCCACTAGAGGAGGAGTTAACCCTGTTTATGAAAACTGCAATATTTAAAGTTGCAGGGTTAAGGGTAGTGGGAGTTGGCACCCAGACCACTCCAATGGGAAGAAGTGGTCTTAGTGCCTGGAGTGTCCCTTTAATGATTTGACTACACCGTATTCAGAAATGAAATACAGTTGTACAAATAGTCAGTTGATAGGTGCACATAACAGTAAGAATGCAACCAGAACAAAATTATAGCCCCTCTCAAATAGCTTATTGAGGCTTATTAGTTCTACTTTGCCTTTGGCATCATTAGACTTGAATAGGTATGCCAAGAAGAAAAAGTTGAGCTTAGTGAAGCCCTGGATACTTTGCACAGAATATTTACAAACTACATGCATAAATGAATTTTGATGTTCCCTGTTAAACAAAAGAAGAATAAATCAGAAAATCTAATTCTGGGAATGTATTTTTGACAAACAATCAGTCAACAGAAAATATAAAAGGCTACATTTAAATAAGTAATTACCTGCTGACAAGGAAATTATATTCATGCGTGTAGTCGTATCCAGAACATCACAACATAGAAAAAAAGGAAACATTAAAATGCTAATTTGTGTATTTCATTTGGATTATGTTTAACAATAATGATATGGTTTTTATGTAGTGTGCTTGACAGTTGAAAAGCATCTTTTCAGACTATCAACCTTTGGAGTACTGGTGAGTATAAATATGTTTAATACCTCTTGGCCTAAAGAGATCATAATAAGAACTGTGTTCAGATTAACTAAACAGTAAATTAAGTCAAATACAATTTATAGACCTCGAGGAAAAATCTCTATCCCTGATATGGTAATATAAGTATGTTATCCATCAGAATTTGATAAAATTAATCAGTTCAAGATAAATCATACTAAATACATATATAATATCATGGCATGATGATGCATTTCAGAATCATAGTAGGCTAAGGGAATAGCCCGCATTGGGCAATCAATGCCTTTAGTCCAAACTAGATACTGTGGCCTCTGTAATCACTTCTAGTTTTCTCAGATCCATTTCATTTTGTCATCTATTTTTTTCCACCTTGGTTGGGCCCCATTCTCTTTTATATGCACACTTTTCCTTTATTTGTAGGTTTGGTAATAACAATGTCTTGTAAAAAGTCCAAGTTGAGACTTTACAAAGTAAAACTGCTCACACAACAGCACAATAGGGATGAGATCTGGTGACTGTGCTGGCCACTCCATTAAAAACTGAATACTAGTTGACTGCTTCTTCCCAAAATAGGTGTTGGATAGTTTGGAGCCATGTTATGGAACATTGTCCTGTTTTAGGAGGAAATTGGATACAATTAAGCACAGTCCACAGGGTATGACATGGTGTGGCAAAATGGAGTTAGGGTCCCTCTTACCCTGTATAAATTACCCACTTACCCACCACCAAAGCAGATAGTCATGCACTCCTCAATTTTCATTTGGTCTACATCTCACGAACGTTCATCGTTGTTATCATACACCTCAAGCTTTGATTGTCTTTCCAAAACACTTTGTTCATCCTAATCATTTCTTTTTAAATGGCAAGTCTGAGATATGGCTTTTATCCTTGCAACTCTGCATAGGAGGCCAGCATCCTAGAGTTGACTCTTCACTTTTGGTGTAAAGACTGGTGTTTTGAGGTTATATGTAATGAAGCTTTATGAAACCAGTTGAGGATCTGTGAGGTGTTTGTTTCTTAAACTATACACTCTAATGCAGGGATAGGCCACGTTCAGCACTCAAGATGCTATGGACTACATCTCCCATAATGCTCTTACAGCCATAAGGTCAGCAAAGCATCATAGAAGGTGTAGTCTGCAACATCTGGAGTGTCGAACTTTGCCTAACCCTGCTCTAATTTATCCTCTTGCTCAGTTGTGCACTGTGGACTCCCAATCCTTATTCTATTCTGGTTAGCCAGTTTGTCCTATTATTAGAAGTAGCACATTACATTGTACAAGTTTCTTTGAAATCTCTCACATGGAATAGCCTTTATTTCTCAGAACAAGAATAGAATGAGTTTCAGGTGAAAGTTTTTACTTTCTGAGCCTGTGCTCAAACCCACAATTGCTGATGATCCATCCAGGCTGGACTCGGTAAGTGTTTGCCAGAATCCTGCAAGAGGAGACTGTGAACTGTTTAGTCTTTGTGTCAGACATGGGCAGCTGGTTAAAGAGGAGGGAAGAAGATATTAGAGTGAGCTTGGAGTGGATTATTTGGGACATGTAAAGAAGCACACTGTTGTTAGCCACATATGCGCTAAACCTTTGACTCTGGCTGCTTTAGGAGTCACCATTTGGGAGTTATATTCCTACGGTGAATTGTTTTTGTAATCTTATGTGCAATGCTGCCCTATGAGGTTTTTTTTTTTATATCGTTAAGGAGTTATTGAATTTTATTAAATACTGATTTTTCTGGGTCTACTTCTGCAAGGTTTATGTTTAGTTTTCTCTGGTGATCTCTCTGGGAGTGAGTAAGTGCGCTCCCTTATAGACCTACCTTTGGCTTGAATTTTATATGATAATTTCACACAGAGTTCTCACTTGTTGGTTTTTATTTTATTCTGCATAAAAGATAAAACAATGGAAGTTGGAACACTGAGTACCTAGAATAGATAAGAAGATGGATGGATGCATGAAGTCATTTGTAGGCAGAGACATAAAGGACTTATAGGACATAGTAATTGCACATTGTGTTATAGGGGAGGTTTACAAAGAGTTAAAAACTTGGCTGAAATAAATGATGCTGCCAAACACTCGGCTGCAGCAAGAAAATTAAAAATGCAGCACAGAGTAAGAGCAAGACAAACAAGAATCATAAAACTGACTAATCTTCTACCTAATATCTTAACTCCAATGGAGAAATTGTCATACCACTTCATATAATATCTTGTGGATTCCACATTTCCTACACAAAAGGAGAAACAGGTGGTTATCTTCTGAATAGGTTACAATTTATATGTTTCTAATTGCTCATCAGTACTCTTGTTGAGTCTTCAGTAGGTGATTATATTATTGTATAAAAACAAAAACACAGAGAAAGTAAGTGATATTACATATTTAGAACTTGATAGGTAACTGCTATCGAAAAGTTGCTGATATGTTATAAAGACTCTGGGCTAGATTTTATCACCAGAAAATGTTTAATTATTTTAATTAAAAATAAGTTTTCCATTTGAAGTTTATGGGAAATTGGCCTTCATTTAGCATATATAAGTCCATTTCTGGCTATAGATAAAAATTCTGAATTATTATTATTATTATGTTATTTATATAGCACCAACAAATTCTGCAGCGCTTTCCAGTGGGTGGATGAACAAACATGCAGCTGTAACCAGACAAGTTGGACACACAGGAAACGGAGGGGTTGAGGGCCCTGCTCAAAGAGCTTATATGCTAGAGGGAGTGGGGTAAAATGACACAAAAGGTAAGGATAGTATTAGACTAGTGACAGTTGCAAGAGAGGAATCAGTCGGGAGCTATTACCAGTTTAATTGATACGCTTTTATGAAGAAGTGGGTTTTTAATGATTTTTTTTTAAGGAGTGGAGACTGGGTGAGCATCTAACGGAAGAGGGAAGTGAGTTCCACAGGAACGGTGCAGCCCTCGAGAAATCTTGAAGGCAAGCATCAGGGGTGGGAGTACAGACAGAAGATAGACGTCAGTCTTCAGCAGAGTGTAAGGGCCTAGACGGGATATACTTGTGAATTAGGAAGGATAGATAGGTGGGAACAGCATTATGTAGAGATTTGAAAGCAAGAACCAGAATTTTAAATTGAGTCCTATATCTTATATTCTGAATCCACTGAAATACAGTAAAAGTAAATAAATACACTTAATTGTAACAGGCAATGAGATAAATCATTTGGTCAATGGTCCAACTCGAGTAACTGCTAAGATCTCACTTAATTTTCAGTAAGGACACTTTAGCTTTTTATTTTTAGAGATTAATAGAAGAATGTATATTTGGGCAATATGCAGTGGGGGAATTTGGTTTAGGAATGAATCACTGTGTGCCAGAATCACATCCTCAAGACAACAGGAAGATGGGTTATGTATTCCTGGAACATGGGGTGCATACATTAAATTACCCTGAGAGCCTCTTTGCAAGCAAAGCTTAGGACATTAGACTAGTAAACATAGCTGTAGTCATCTTTTGTACCTGATGCTTCTGCTAATTAGAGTTTGATATATTTAATAACATTACCTGTTGTCTGGTGTTCCTGTAATTGAATTACCTGTTTTAAATTAGGCTCTCTAATGATTGAGATTCAACATGTTATAATTTATGTAATATATCCGTGGGCTTCTCATGTCCCTGATAGGCCACTGCTGTTTATATATAGTTACATAGCTGAAAAGAGACTTGCGTCCATCAAGTAACATGTAACATAAAAGATGGCAGTATACTGTATACGACAATATGACGCATGTCCTGAAGTGGCTGTACATGCCACATACATATTTTACCTGCTCTAAAATTTTTATTGACACTATATTAGCAAATATCATCAACAGCTGATTACATTTACATTTCAGAATTACAACAACTACCGTCCTTGCTGGAGAAAAAACAGAAATTTTTACTTACCGTAAATTCTTTTTTTCTTAATATAGTGGCAGTACTGCTGGGTTTTGTTCCTTCCTGTGGACAAGACATCTAACAAGTATTTAAAGATCAAAAAGACCCCCCCCCCTTGCCCTATAAAATGCCGTACCGCAAAACCTACCCCAGTACATGACAAGAAAAAGAAACACAGACAAAATATATACTGCAAAATTTCTTTAATAAAGAGGGAGGGAAGCTTTACTGCCACCATATTAAGAAAAAAAGAATTTACGGTAAGTAAAATTTCTGTTTTTTCTGTCATTTGGTGGCAGTACTATTGGGATATAGCAAGATCCCCATCTGGGCGGGACTTAGGCCACCACAGCTTGTAACACCTTATGCCCAAAAGCTGCTTCAGAGGCAGAGAATATGTCTAGCCAATAGTGATTGATAAAAGTGTTAAAAGATGACCAGCATGCTGCATTGCAGATGACCTCTGGAGATGCAAATGTTTTTTCTGCCCATGAGTTAGCCATTGCTCGGGTAGAATGGGCCTTAAAGGACCACTTTAGGCACACAGACCACTTCAGCTTAATGAAGTTGTCTGGGTGCCAGGTCCAGCTAGGGTTAAGCCTTTTTTTATAAACATAGCAGTTTCAGAGAAACTGCTATGTTTATAAATAGGTTAATCCAGACTCTAGTGGCTGTCTCTTGACAGCCGCTAGAGTCGCTTGCGTGCTTCTCACTGTGAAAATCACAGTGAGAAGAAGCAGGCATCCATAGGAAAGCATTGTGAATGCTTTCCTATGAGACTGGCTGAATGCACACGCAGCTCCTGCCGCGAATGCGCATTCAGCCGAAGAGCAGGAGAGGAGGAGGAGAGTCCCCCGTCCGGCGCTGGAGAAAGAGGTAAGTTTAACCCTTTCCTCTCCCCAGAGCCCGGCGGGAGGGGGACCCTGAGGGTGGGGACACGAATATGTTTTCCTGGCACTATAGTGGTCCTTTAAGTGTAGCTGGAGACTGAAGACCTGCTGTAGAGTAGGCCAATTCTATAGCTTGAAAGAGCCAACGGGATAGGGTACCGTGGGAAGCTACATTCCCCTTGAGGTGACCCTGAAAATGAATAAATAGATGATCCAAAATTCTGAATTCTTTCGTTCTGGCTAGGTATACAAATAAAGCTCTTCTGACGTCCAATTTCTGCCATTTGAGCTCTTGAGGAGATGAAGCTTCGCTATAAAACGAAGGTAAAATAATCGGCTGATTAATATTCTTAGAAGATAACACTTTAGGTAGAAAAGATGGTCTTGGATAAAGAACAACTTTGTCTTTGTGGAAAATGGTGAATTTATCCGAGGAGGACAGAGCGTGAAGTTCACCCACTCTTTTAGCCGATGTGATGGCTACCAGAAATGAAACTTTAAGAGACAAAATTTTTAATGGAACTTCCTCCAAAGGTTCAAAGGGATGAACACTAAGAGCTTGTAGGACCAGGGCTAAATCCCAAGTTGGAAACACCGATCGTCTAGGCGGTCGTTTGAGGCTGATGGACCTGAAAAATCTTCTGATGAAAACATTGGAGGCCAAATCTCTAATTAGAAAATAACTTATGGCTGATATTTGAACTTTGAGTGTAGAGACTCCCAGACCAGCTGCAAAACCGTCTTGTAAAAAATGGAGAATGTTATCTATGGATGGATGTAAAACCGGGCACTGGTGTTCTTTACACCAGTGGAAAAACTTAGACCAAATCCTAAAGTAGATCTTAGATGTAGACTTCCCAGTAGCGTGAAGTAAGACCGCTATTCTGTCTTCTTGTAAACCTTGGTTACAAAGGATTAGCCTTGCAGTAGCCAAGCCGTCAACCTGAATATTTCTAGAACTTTCAAGGGAAGGTCCCTGTTCACAATGAGGAAGTTTGATATGGGAAGTTCCCAATGATTGATGGCCATCTTCTTTATAGCTGAAAACCAGACTGTTTGGCCAATATGGGATTATTGCCAATACTCTCGCTCTGTCTGTTCGTATCTTGAGAAGAACCTTTGGGATTAAAGGCAGAGGTGGAAACACGTAAGCCAGACAGAAGTTCCACTCTATTGATAAGGCGTCTATCCAATTGGGTTGATCTGTTCTGAATAGGGAGGCAAAGTTGTAAACCTTTTTGTTTGAAGCTCTTGCTATCAAGTCTACTTCCGGAATTCCAAATCTTTCTGTCAGGATTCAGAAAATTTCCGGGTTCAAAGACCATTCTTTTAGATCCCACTTCCCCCTGCTTAGATCGTCAGCTATTATATTGTCGCTGCCTCTTATGTGAACAGCTGAAATGTCTTCCAGATTTCTTTGTGACCACTCCATAATTTCTGCACAAAGACTGTAAAGCTTCTTTACTTTGGTTCCTCCTTGGCGATTGATATGACACTACTGTACGATTGTCTGATTGAATCTTCACCGCTCTTTGTAGTAACCAAGGCCTGAGGTGATGTAGAGCGTAAAGAACTGCTAATAATTCCCTGAAGTTTGCGGATTCTTTTGCCTCCCTGAAAAACCATCTTCCTTGGAACATGGTGGAGCCTAAATGAGTTCCCCAACCTGTCCTTGAAGCGTCTGTAGTGACTATTATCCAGTCTCTTGGACGAAAAGACAATTCTCCTGAAAGGCACTCTGAGGTTTTCAACCAAGTAAGCTGAGTCTTTACTTGAGGGGATAACAAGAAATTTTTGTCTAAATCTTCCTCCTTTTTGACCAGGTAGTCAGGATGTTCCATTGTAGAGGTCTGACCTCTGATCTTGCCCATTTGACTGCTGGAAAAATTGCAGTTAGAAGGCCCAAAACACCCATGGCCTGTCTGAAGGAACAACTTCCCATCCTTTGGAGATTGGAAATCGCCTCTCGGATTTTCCTCTTTTTTCGTTTGGGAAGATGAATCGACATGGAGACTGAATTGATCTTGAATCCAAGAAACTCTATTTCTCTTGTTGGAATGAGAACTGACTTCTTTAGGTTTAAGATCCAGCCACGATTTTGAAGAACTCTGATAGTGACCTGCAAGTCCCTGAGCAGCTGTTCTTCTGTATGTGCCATGAGAAGCCAGTCGTAGAAACAAGGGATAATCGATATTCCTCTTTCCCTCAAATGAGCTGTCAGAGGAGTTAAGATCTTTGTAAATATCCTTGGGGCAGATGACAGACCAAACGGCAGAGCCCTGAACTGGAAATGAATCTTAGAAGTTTTCTTGAAGCGGTAGAAATCGGAACATGGAGATAAGCATTCCTTAAAGTCTATTTTTACCATAAAGTCGCCTCTTTGTATCAGAGGACAAATAGAAGCGATTTACTCCAATGCGAAATCTTTGATAAGGGATTAACCGGTTGATGTTCTTTAAATCCAGAATGGGACAGAAAGAGTGGTCTGGTTTTGAAAACAGGAATAATCTTGAATAAACTCCCCGGAATCTTTGTTTTACTGGTACTCTTTCTATCACCCTTTTTTGCAGCAGAAGCATGGTTTGAGAGAATAGGGCTTGTGATCTCTTTGAAGACTGGTAGGTTGATACCAGAAACTTTGCTCTTGGTTTCTCCGTAAATATAACCTTGTGTCCCTGCTGGATAAGACTTAGAACCCAAGGATTTCTTGCGTTTTTTTCCCATATTGGAAAAAAACGTTGGAGCCTTCCTCCCACACTTCCGGCATCAGAAACGTCTATCTTTATCTCTGAAGGTTCTTTTAACATCACGTCTTTGTTCAAATCTCCGATTTTTATCCCTTCTTTGAAAGAAATACGATCTCTATCTCCTATATTTATACTGGTAATTCCTGTAACCTGATCTCCAGGAGAACTTCTTAACCTGAGGAAGCGCCTTTTTGGTTTCTGACATTTGCCTAATAATTTCTTCTAAAGGAGCCCCAAATAATTTAGATTTTTCCAGTGGAAGCTCACAAAGGACCGATTTGGAAGCAGAATCCGTCGTCCATGACCTTAACCATAAGGCTCGTCTTGCTACCGAAGACAATCCCATAATTCTGGATGCCAATTTAAGAACTTCTACCCACATATTCAAAAGGTATTTGTTAGCCAAGCGCATGTTCTGAAACATGTGGCTAAGTTCTTTTACTTGGTCAGAAGATAAAATATCTTGTACCGTATCTAGCCAAATGCCATTAGCTCTGGCAACCACTGCTCCTGCCAGTAAAGCCCTGCAGGGCCGCCACAGGGCCGCCAACCATAACTGTTGTCATGGGCCGGGTGGCCCTGTGGGGCCTGGCCGCCCAGGCCCCACATGTAGCGGCGGAACTGCTGCCGGTGCAGTTGCTGGGAGGAGCGAGCACCAGGCAGTGAAGAGGGAGAGCCGCACCGACTCCCAGTCCCATCAGCCCCAGCCACCATCCTGCAAAGAAAAGGTAAGAGACAGGAGGGTGGCTGGAAAATGAGCTGTGTGTGTGTGTATGTCTATGTATCAGACAGACATACATACATACATACATATGTCTGTCTGTCTGTATGTCTGTCTGTATGTCTATGTATGTCTGTCTGTATGCATGTCTGTCTGTATGTCTATGTATGTCTTACTTTATGTCTATGTCTGTCTGTATGTCTATGTCTGTATGTATGTCTGTCTGTATGTCTGTATGTATGTCTGTATGCATGTCTGTATGTCTATGTCTGTATGTCTGTCTGTCTATGTCTGTATGTCTATGTATGTCTGTCTGTCTGTCTGTGTGTATGTATGTATGTATATGTATGTCTGTATGTATATGTATGTCTGAATGCATGTATGTATGTATCTATCTGTCTGCATGTCTGTCTGTATGTATGTCTGTCTGTATGCATGTATGTCTGTCTGTATGTCTGTATGTCATTATGTGTGTATGCATGTCAGTGTATGTATGTCTGCATGTCATTATGAATGTGTGTATGTATGGATGTCAGTGTCTGTATGAATGTATGTATGCCAGTATGAATGTATGTCTGTATGTCATTATGAATGTATGTCTGTGTATGTATGTGTGTATATATGTCAGTGTCTGTATGGCAGTATGAATGTCTGTCTGTATGTCATTATGAATGTGTCTGTGTCTGTATGTCCTTATGCATGTGTGTCTGTATGTATGTTAGTATGTGTCTGTATATGTGTGTATGTCTCAGTATATGTGTGTAAGTATGTATGCCTATATGCGTATCAGTATGTGTGTCTGTTAGTATGTATCAGTGTGTGTGTGTATCTGTCCTTTTGTATCAGTGAATGTGTTTGTGTCTGTGTGTGTATTCCTGTGGGTGGGATTTGGAAGCGGTCTCTGTGGGCGGTTTTGGAGGCGGGCCCCCGGGGGCCCAGACCCTGAGCTCAGTTAGGGGCCCCAAAATTTCTGGTGGTGGCCCTGAAGCCCTGCATTGAAAACCGGCCATCTGGTAAGCTCGCCTACAAGAGGTTTTGGCTCTTTTATCCATTGGATTCTTTAAAGCTGAAGTTTCCCCTATAGGGATAGTGGTCTTTTTAGCAATCTGCGCCACCTGAACATCTACTTTTGGGAGATCTTCCCAGATAACTTCGCCAGCCAGTCTGAAGATATCCTTAAAGTGTCTGGATATAAAGGCACGTTTCTCAGGGTTTCTCCATTCCCTGAATATTAGATCAACCAGGTTTTGTTGAACAGAAAAACCTTTTTTAGGATTCTCAGGGCCTTGCGGTAGGATTGTAAGGTTAACTTCCTTAATGAATTTACGGATTTCATCTAAAGGAAACCCCACTGGTTCACTCGATGAGGATCCTGACTCATCTGAATCTATTGAGGAAAAATATTCCCCGGATGACGTTTCAGATGTAGGCGATGATCTTCTTCTTTTCTTGATTTTTTGATGTCCCCCTTTTTAGACTCTTTAATAGTCTCCAAGGTCCGGGCCAGATTTTCTTGGAACCAAGTTAGGAAAGATTGCATCTCTTTTTGCTTATCTCTTTCCAAAGAATTTGCAGTACCCTGACTGCACACCTTCTTCCTTGATCCGTCTGGAAGAGGAGTTGCACATCCACTGCAAACTAGATGTTTAGATTTTACCGTAGCCTTTCTAGGCATGGAGGTAGCCAGTTTTTCCTTTTTCATCTCAGGATAAGCTGAGCTAGACATATCTGTGGAGAAAATATAAACGGAGGCTTAGATTGTTTGATATTTCCTATAAATTATCCAGAGAATATTTTAAAGTAAAGATTACTTTTAATCTTACCTCAAAATACCTCTGAGCCATGTGGGGGGCAGGTGACACGGGGTACCTCTTCTGACCTGCATCCATGCAGTCAGTGGGTACCTGCACAGCTCTTTTATACACTAGAATTTCAAATTTTCGCGTTTTTTTTTTTTGTCTGTACCTTTAAGCTTCCGGTTTGCACATGCGTTTTAGTGCACCCGGAAGCTTAGGTGGAACGCATCACCACCCGGGCGTGCGTTCCACCACTGTGCGCCTGCTCAGGACAAGCTCCGCCTCCAGGAAGAATTTGCCGGAACCATTCTCGGCATAAGAGAAACTAACCTCCACTTGCTCCAATACAATTTGAGGAGCATGGTCTCTCAGCATACCGCCCGGGCAGATCAAGGACCGGGTCCCCCAGACAGACAGCCCGTGTGTCTCACCCTGTGGATGTCCTGTCCTTCCCTATCGGGACAAGAAAGGAAACTGGGGTAGGTTTTGTGGTACAGCATCAGAAAATGTGAAAGTAAAAATAATGGCTTGACACACTTCAGACAGAAAGATCTTTATTCATAATTTATAATAACGGAAGTTATTATAATAGGATCAATACAAAATTCAATCTCTTCAATTTGAATGATGGTAAAGAGTTACTTCTTAATTCAAGGCTCTACAATGCCAGAATCATGCTTTAAAAACATAACCCTCTAAACAATGGTTCCACAACCATTTGTTTTTTAAACCAAACTAAGCAATCTTAATATTAATTATCTATTCATTTTCTGAAAAATGTTGAGAAGATTTTAAGACTGATAACAGTGATATTTTTTGTTTTTTTAATTATATATAATGTATATCAACTGTGATTATTACTGAAAAATTAATCAGTATTTTTATATATTTAATAAAAGTTTTTTTGCAAAATAATTTTGATTATTTTTTTAACAAGTTAACAACAAAAAACAAATATGATACGTTGCAAAATAACAAGATATCTTCTGCGTACAATTGAGAATAATTTGATGATGGGCAAAATATCAAGTAGAATACCAGGTAGAATATCAAGTCTTTTAGCCCCTAAGGACATTAGGCCATTATCCACAGATTGGGCTTTAAAGACATTAGACAACATAGACAGTCCTATTTATTTTATAATATATAAATGGAAAAAAATACTAAACATTTATGTTGTGGCTGGGACTGGAACGGCTGCTCCAATTGCACCTATGTTAATCTGACCCTGTTCATTGACTTTCTTAGTGGGTGTGTGATGAACAGGACTGCAATAGAACAATGTCATCATGTGAGGCCTATGTTTCCCTACTGCATTATGTGCAAAGCATAATTCCCATTGTAAAGCAGACTCTGCAGGATTACATTGTGTCACAGTAAAAGAATCAGGGGACAATGGTTGATGGTTTATCCCCTGCAGTGCAGGCACATTCTCTGTACAAAATTAGAGAGACATAGTGGGGGCATTTAACTAGATTAATTGTTTCTGCCTCTGTCTGGAATTACCTGTACCTGATGCCTTCTGCTAATTAGAGTTTGATATATTTAATAACGTTACCTGTTGTCTGGTGTACCTGTAATTGAATTACCTGTTTTAACTTAGGCTCTCTAATGATTGAGATTTAACATGTTATAATTTATGTAATATATCCGTGGGCTTCTCATGTCCCTGATAGGCCAATGCTGTTTATATATAATTACATAGCTGAAAAGAGACTTGCGTCCATCAAGTTCAGCCTTTGTTACATATGTTTTTGCTGTTGATCCAAAAGAAGGCAAAAAACCCAGTCTGAAGCGCTTCATATTTTGAAACAAACTAGGAATAAAATCCTTCTTGACCCCAAATTGACAGTCAGATATCTCCTTGAATCAAGAAGCTATTACCCCAACAATTAGAAATTATATCCCGGTATATTATGCTTCTGCAAATATTTATCCAATTGCTGTTTAAACATAAAATCACCTCTTTGGGCAGAGAATTCCACATTGTTCTTACTGTAAAAAAACCTTTGCCTTAGACTAAATCTCCTTTCTTCCAGCCTAAATGTGTGACCTTGTATGCTATGTATAGCCATGTCTATGAATAGATTTCCAGACAATGGTTTGTACTGGCCCCGAATATATTTTTATAATGTTACCATATCCCCTCTGAGGCACTGTTTTTTACAACCTGAAGAGATTTGCATTTAAATTTTTCTTCAAAACTAAAATGCTCCATTCCTTTAATCAATTTTTCAGCCCGTCTCTGAACTTTTTCTAGTGCCATAATATCCTACTTTAGAACGGGTGCTCAAAATTGCACAGCATATTCAATATGTGGTCTTACCAGTGATTTATAAAGAGGAAAACTTATATTTTAATTCCGAGAATAGATGCCCCTATTTATACATGACAATACCTTACTGGCCTTGACATTGCCTATTGCTGCCTAATTTGTTATCTATACCAAATTCCCAAATCATTATCATGTGTTGTTATCTCTAATCCACTTACATCTAGGGTGTAAATTGCTTGTGCATTCTTTACCCCGAAGTGCATAAATAACTTTGCCTCTTTCTACATTAAATTTAATCTGCCATTTGAGTACCCAGTCCCCCAATCTATCTAAATCTCTCTGCAAAGCAATATCTTGCTCACATTTTATTACTTTACAGACTTTTGTGCCATGTGTTATTTGGAGAGCTGCTATATATTCTGTCTATGAACCAGAATAAAAGTATACATTATACAGGCTGTGACGAAGTGCCCTTCGCCACTTGTGCCTGGAGAGGACTGCTTGCCCGCCTCTTGCCCTGTGACTATGGCCCCTGGGATGTATTGCCCTTTAAAGACATGATTTGGGCATAATGGATTTGTGTTGTGCTGCTGCTGGCCCTTTAAGAACCATCTGGGGACATACTGTGGAGTTACTGGGTGGCCACCATTTCCTGTATCAGAAGCACATGGTGAGAACAATGGATGGCGGCCATTTTAACTCACAGACACTGTGTGGACTTTTCAACACGGTGCCATCTCGCCAGTATTTGTTGCACAGAGACATCGTGCGGTGGTTTTGGACTATACAGCAGGGGACACATTATACAGTGATTGTTTTTCATTTAGCCTGTATATGTTCTGCAGAATCTGCATTAAACTGTATTTTCCAAAGTACTGAACGGATCTGGGTGAATTTTGGATATGTGGTTCACCCAGATCCCCCGGTTCCAAGGATATACTTTTATGGGGTTATTGCATGTTTTGGGGTCCCTGTGTGTTTTATGAAACTGTATTATATCTGGCCAGCAGATAATTGAGCTTTGTGTATTGTAGCAACTCAATTATCTAGCCTGGCCCAGAGGAGGAGTTTTGTGTTGCATAAATTGTGAGTTCTGTGTGCCAGTAAATCAGTCTTGTTCCAGCATTAAGCCTTGGCTCATGTTTGGGGGAAGGGATACCTACCCTCAGGGGATTGCTATAATCACTTACTCCCCAGAGGAAGCTCTTGCAATAGCTTGATTTGTTCCTGTTCCTGCTCTCTGGGGAAAGAGAGGTTCACCCACTGGAAGCTGGATCCTGGCCTTGGGTCCAGGGTGGGTGGAAACAGCAGAGACCCCGGCGCAGTTGCATCGCTGGAAGTGGGGTCTGCAGTGCTGATGGTGTCGGTTGGAGTGCTTGGAGTCCTCAGCGAGCACTAGGAGCATCGATTGGCGGAGGTACTCAGTCGGAGTGCCAGCGTTCCGTCACACAGGCACTGAGGGTAGTGATGTTGTGGAGACAGGCTCAGGCACTGAGAGTAGGGGTGTTGTGGAGACAGGCTTGGAGACTATGGTGAGGCCTAATAGAAAGCAGTTGTTGTTGGGGGATTCCATCATAAGAGGTGTGGAGATGGACAATGGTGGTCTTGTGAGATGTCTTCCCAGAGCTACTGCTCACAGAGACAGGAGACATATTTGTAATATTGTTAAGCGAGCAACACAGGAAGCTTAATTGGATGTACTTGTCCATCTAGGGACAAATGACTTGGCTTGCAATGAGGTTTCAGAGGTTAAGGAAGTTTTTAGTGTTTTTGACAATGATATACGGCAGGTTGCTTCCACACTGTCATTCTCTGAAGTTCTGCCTGTGCATAACACTCAGAACGACAGGCAGATGCGCATTAGGGACTTTAACTTGTGGCTTGGTGAATGGTGTCGGAGGAAGGATTTGGCTTTATTTCTCATGGTAGCTCTGTTTGGAATGGAAATAAACTGTACAAAAAAGATGGCTTGCATCTTTCTCAAAAGGGAACAAATGTTCTCAGTTAGCAGTTCAGAGGTTTTGCTAGGAGGGGGGGCAAAAGGGTGATAAAACATCAATCCAATTGCCCCCCAAAACAAGGACAGAAGGTACCTGTAGCAAGTGTGTTAGAAAATTATAAGCTTGGAGTCATGTCTACAAATGCTTGCAGTTTAGGGAATAAGATCCATGAACTTGTGGCAATAATGGCAACTGATAATGTAGATTTAGTTGCTGTTACTGAGACATGGTATAATGAGAAACATGACTGGAACATAGCAATATGAGGGTACTCTTTATATAGAAAAGACAGGGAAGGCAAGAAAGGGCCTAATAGTTAGTGAAGCGAACATAGAGTCCGTTTGGGTTACGTTAGAATTTGGTAATCACACAGTAACTCATGTAGGTGTGATTTATAGGCCCCCAGGACAAATAGAAGAGTTAGATAATCTACTAGTTGAGGAAATAGCTAAAATTACAATGAAGGGGGAAGTTATCATCATAGGTGACTTTAATCTTCCTTATGTGAATTGGAAAATAAAAATAGCTGCTTGTGCCAGGAGCACACATATTCTATACTCCCTACTGGGATTGTCTCTAAAACAAGTCATTGAGGAGCCAACTCGTAAAGAGGCCATACTAGATTTAGTGGAGATTTGGTATCAGATATTACTGTAGGTGAAAGTTTAGGATCCAGTGATCATCAGTCAGTGTGGTTTAATATAAGAACAGTGACACCACACAAAAACAAAAGTTTTAGACTTTAAAAAAACAGACTTTTCTAAAATTAGAATATGTGTAAAGAAGTCATTATCAGACTGGAGTAATTTAAATGGAGTCCAAGAGAAATGGGATTATTTAAAAGTTGCACTGCTGAAGGCAACAGAAAAGTGCATTAGGCTTGTCAGTAAAAGCAAATAAATCAAGAAACCACTATGGTACTACACAGATGTGGCCAAAATAGTAAAAAACAAAAAGTTAGCATTTAGTAATTATAAAAAAAAACAGAGTGAGGAAGACAGAATGATCTATAAGATTAGGCAGAAAGAGGCTAAGCAAGTTATAAGAGCTTCCAAATCACACACAAAAGAGAAAATAGCACAGTCAGTAAAAAAAGGGGACAAAACATTTTTTAGATATATAAATGAGAAAAGGAATGTAGAAGAGGATAAAGGTCTAGCTGACTGCCTCAATGAATATTTTTGTTCAGTATTTACAGTTGAAAATGAAGGAAAGGGACCTCACTTCGGAAAAGGACAAATGAGTAATTTATTACATGTGAGTTTACAGAGGAAGAGTTTCTATTTCAACTGTCAAAAGTAAAGACAAATAAGTCAATGGGACCTGATGGAATACACCCAAAGTTGTTAAAAGAGCTTAGTCGTGTACTAGCAAAACCATTAACAGATTTATTTAACCAATCATTTTTAACAGGAGTAGTCCCAGAGGATTGGAAGTTAGCACAATCACAAGAAAGGTCATGGAGAGGAGTCGAGCAACTATAGGCCAGTAGGCATTACTTTAGTAATGGGGAAAGTAATGGAAACCATGTTAAAGGATAGGATTGTTGAACATCTAAAAACACATGGATTTCAAGATCAGAGACAACATGGGTTTACTTCAGGGAGATCAAGATGAGACAGGGGGGATATGATAGAAACATTTAAATACATAAAGGGAATCAACACAGTAAAGGAGGAGACCATATTTAAAAGAAGAAAAACGAACAAGCGGACATAGTCTTAAATTAGAGGGGCAAAAGTTTAAAAATAATATCAGGAAGTATTACTTTACTGAGAGGGTAATGGATGCATGGAATAGCCTTCAGCTGAAGTGGTAGAGGTTAACACTGTAAAGGAGTTTACGCATGCGTGGGATAGGCATAAGGCTATCCTAACTATAAGATAAGGCCAGGGACTAATGAAAGTATTTAGAAAATTGGGCCGACTAGATGGGCCGAATGGTTCTTATCTGCCGTCACATTCTATGTTTCCATGTTTCTATTATTTACCAAGAAGGAGTTTGTGTGTCTCTTAAAGAGTCTAACTATATTGCTGTTTGTCATCCACTAGAGAGATAGAATATCATATACAAACAGGAGCTATCAGTGCAGTATATCCTGCATTGCCGGTGGATTAAAGAACCAGGTCTTGTGCTTAAAATAGTGGTAACTGTGCAGGTTAATGAAAGAAACCCATAGACGACCTTCTGTAGCAGAGACGCCAGGGCCATATTGTCACAGGGTTTTTGTTTATTTCTGCTTCCTTATGCACTAAAAATTCTGTATGGAATTAAAATTCTGTATGGACTAGAAAAGGAAACTGAGCTTATGGAAAAAAAAGCAACCCTGCTAAAACAGACAGTAATCTTAGGAAAACAACAATAATTAATATAATTGTGACTGTCCAAACTATGTTTATGAAATCAGATTTAGCAAAAACGCTACCTGAACGATACTCTTACAAATAATTATCAACAAAAAAAAAAAACAACAACAAAATGCTCATCTCAAGGACGGTGCACATAATGGAAAAAGTGCATTATATTACACACACCATTATATGAAATGTCCAAATCTTCTCAAAATGATGCATGTTTACCGTGTTATTTAATAGAGTTAAAAAAAAGTTGTACTTTCTGAAATATGTCAGATCTTAGATTTTGATTTTCTATTGTGTTGCTTTTCAATAGATGGTGGTTTTATGAATGTGTTTAATTATGCCTTGTGTTGAAACACAGCAGAGATGCATGACGTGTCACAATGGAACATAAATAGAGCTACGTGCACTTACAATTAGTAAAGGCAACAGTACAAGTAAAAGTAATGATCTCTCATTAACACAGAAGTATCGATCTCTTGCAACAGAGCACGCATAGCACAAGTCCTGGCTCTTTTTTCAAAGGTTAATCTTCAAGGTCACACTGTCCAAAATAATAGCTTGTCAGTGACCTTGTTAAAAAAAAATAATAATAATAATCATGTGCTGGAGGTATAAGGATTAGTGATTAAATAAAATTGATTCATGTGGCTATAATAGTGAAGCTGTGAAATAATTATTCCTCGGGCTCAGGTGGTTCCGGTAGAAAAACAAATTTGAAAGTAAAATATTAGTAAAAGGTAAAGAGTGGAAATAATTATATCAGAAATATGCCGAAGTTTGAACCAACTTTTTTTTCTAGTACAAAAGGGCTCCAACTTTAACCCCATCCTGACAGATAATGTGTCAAGGCTTATTCTAGACAGGGAGATGATAAATTGGAGTATATTATACTAAATTAAGAGTTATTAAAATGTATTATTCAATCGTATTCCTTAATTCTCTCCATTGCTTCTCCCACAAAAGTGTGATGATTTATATCATTATTATATGTTTGAAGTAAATGAGTGATATATTAAAATATCTCCAGTTGAATGTATGCATCTACAAGATAAATAGTGCAGAAATCTATTTCACTATTGAAGGTCCAACCGAAGCAGGACACTGGTCTTCAGCATTAGAAAAAAAGGTAAAATATAATCCTGTTATTTTATACTGTATAGTTCTTGATTTATACAGTTTTACTCCGTATATAATCTAGAGGAATGAGGAATTAATATGTGTAATGTTTTTTGTTTTTTTATAGAACCCCTGCTTTGCTTCAGGTGAATGATATGATATCTTTTCCTTTCAGAGACTTCCTAACCAAGCATTCATTGTGTAACATGGAAGCACAGCTGAAAATAAATTCAAATCAATTTCAATTGTATATTCTTGGCCTTGCCTAGTTTGACTGAAATGGTACAAAATAGGATTAAACTTTTTGATTCCACAGTAGCTCAAAAAAAAAAAAAACCTTCCCCTCTTGCATCTTTAGAATCCCTGGCTGCAAGTTCTGCAATAAACTCTGTTACCCATTTTCCTGTTAACCCTTTTTTGACTTATTCTGATGTCATCAGTTCTGTTTCAGATTAACCTCTGAGTGCTGTTGAGGACAAATCAAACCCACAGCACCACACACTTCATAGTACCAACACTGTAGATTTTGCATCCTGTTCTCCTGACTTTGACTCTGACTTAGAGGACTGACATGTTCATCCTCCTGATTGGGATACAAAACCTACTACTCATGCCCAGCATCCTGTATACTTTGTTCATTGGAAGCTGGTGAAGAAACCGCATATATGCGAACTATGTTTCAAATTCATTTTCTTTTCATGCTGACTCTCAATTGTAATTAAAATTGCTCTCTGCTTCATAGTCACAAATTCCAGATGAACTCTAGTTTACTAAATGTTCATACTGCAATCAAGAACAACTGTCTCTCTGATTTGCAAAACCTTTTCTCCAATGCATAGAGTTCAAAGTCCAGTTTCTGTGAAAACTACAATTACTAATATTTCAATGTCCAAACACCAGAAAAGAAGGTCTTTAAAAACTCGGTCTGCTCATTCCAAAACTGCAGTGAAGTTCCTCTCTCCTAAGAATCCCACTCTGGAAATGGTCTCAGACTCTTTGACTCTGCTACCTACAGAGAAAGAGACTCTACAAGCAGCCCCCGCGAATCAAGAGTCAAAAGTGATGTATCTCTGGCTCTCCTCCTCTGTCAATACAAAGAGTGTCTTCTATTCCAGAAGAATTATACATGATGATAAATTCATAGCTGACTCTTGCCAGTATAGAAGTGTCCACATTGGCAGCATTAGAATTGGATCCTGCAGTAGGAGAAACCTTTTTCTTAAGCCAAGGAAACGTGGCTCTACTGATAAATGAAATTGCTCCTGAACCAGTGGCCAGGACAATGACTTCTGACACTGCACAAAATGTGTTAATGAACACATTGGCATATCTATCCTTGCATTCCTGATACACCTGTGGTATGCTAAATTCATACTTGTCATTTCAAAAGCAAAACCAAAATGAGTATATACACCCCCTCTGTGCTACCTATCGCTGAGGTTATACCCGTCCCTTCAAACGTTGAAATCTCTCCTGGTCGTGAATATTTTGCCCTGCCTATTCTTGCCTTCTTGATGCACCTTTTTGGTATGCTGAAATTAATACCTTTCATTCCCAATGCATTACCTGCCCCTGAAACCAAAATGGCTACATGTGCTGTCTCTATGCTACCCGTCGCTGAGGTTATCTCTGTCCCTTCTGGTGAGATTATTTCTGTTCCTTCTGATCTCCTGTTCCTGAAGATACTATGCTGCTTGTCCTTGCATTACCTGAGTCTGATACCCAAATAGGTACATGCACCACCTCTGCACTACCCATCCCTGAGGTCCTATTTTTCCCTTCTATCCTTGAAACCTTGCTTGTTCTTGAATTGTGCTTCCTATCGTTGCTTTCCTAATTCTGCTGTGGTATGAAGATCTCATACTTGTTCTGCCAAAATCCACACCTCAAACTGGACACAAACTGGGAATCCTATGTCTCTGTACAAAGTATAACCGCTAACAATGTGACTGTAAATAATGTATGTATTTCAGCTGTAACTGTATATATCTATCAGCGGTGTGAGACACCTATATGCATCATATATACTCACAAAACATGAACATAAAAAAGTAAAGAATAATGTTTGTGCCATTATTGTTCTCCATTAGTTTTGCATTATTGTTCTAGAAACTGCCAAAAATACTGCATAGCTCAGATGTTTTTCATTTTTTTCACTGCAGTCAATGACCTTAAAGCTCAGTGCGCAAGTATCTGCTAACAGAATAGGGCTTCAAGATTATCCAATTAGTAGTTTAATAACATAAGTCTAAACACCATTTAGACAGCTTCCTTAGATATGTGTTTCATGAAAAGAAATCCTTGTGGGTGCTCTCTTGAACTCGAGTTGTCATATGTTTAATTAACTTAAACAAAGCAACTTTAACTACAATAGTTATTCTCCATGAAATTAAATTCATTTTTCTCACACTTATACTGTCTCATGAATTTTCAAGGCAATTTTGTACAATTTCAGTATGCACCTTACACCCTCAAATGGGAGCAAACAGAGAATAAAAGATCCCTGTAAGCAGTATTTTTCCTTAATGACACAGTAAAAAAAAGTAATCATACTTTATTAGAAAATACACTTGTACAAAGACATAAACAAAGAACCGAAAACCCTCATGTAAAAAGCAAGGTTGGTGGGACTAAGTAATTTGTTTCAATTATTTGATGTTAAAGGGATACCAATCTAGCTCTAAGACAGACCTATTATGGGCAGAGATAGTCCAGACAAGACAAGCAAATATCTGATCATTTGGGAAGTACGGTAGGCAACCAAATAAAAAACAAATAGCAAAATACCAAATTGTTTATACCCTTTTAGGTGCCCAGTCCATAATAGGCTTCCAAGGTTATCACCTGCCATTAGAGAACCCCAATTGGTTATCTATGGTACTAACCTCTTCCTAAATATAGAGGATCCAAACTAAAGATGCAACAATAAACAGTAAAGGTGAAACAACATATCTTGACAAGCATACATTTTTAATTTATTTACATATTTGAAAGAAGGCTAGTAGTATTTACAGCCCATATAGGATAACGGTGAGGATGATGAGCGAGCTATAACTAGAGTAAACGTGAATCCTTTGTTTAACCCCAAAGGTACCAATGTTTGTAATCTAAGGGTCCAATAGCACTCCCTACATTTCAGAGCAAGGTCCAGATCACCTCCTCTTTGTTTCATATTAATGCGCTCAACACCTTTAAACCATAGATCTCTAGAAGATCCCTGATGATAAACGTTCAAGCGTCTGGTCCCTGGAGTCTACCTATGTGAGACTACTGAACGCACTTTCTTTAAAGGGACTAAAGTTTTAAACTACATATTTCATGCCACAAGGACATATTAAGATGTAGATAACACCAGCTGTCTTACAATTAAAATTCTGTTTTTAAATATTAAAATAAATATATAGTATATAAATATATATATATCAATATATCAAAATATTAAAACATTTAGTTAACATTTTTATAATATTTAATAATTTTAAAAGTTTATCTAACATTATTAAATTATTTGAAAGGTCTATCCAATAATATTAAATCAAGGCCCTCGGAGAAAAAAAAATATAGTTATCAATTTGATCAAGATAAAATGTCCTAACTTTAAAACAGAAATGTTAAAATATTGACACCTTTCCCTCTTAGCTAATCTTATTAATACATCTAGAAAGAATGTTTGAATGTTGAACACAGGATTTGATAATTCCATTAATTTTAATAATACTTTCTGTTTTTTTGTTTGTTTTTTTACAATAAATACTATCTGGATAGAGAACAAACAAGACACCAACACATATGTGTTGTGACATATAATTTAGTTTACAGTTACTTATGCTATGTGCTTTTCTCAAACAAATATGCTGTTTTTTGTTTGTTTTGTTTTTTTTAAATACTAGATAGCTTTGTTTACAAGACAGTCCTTTCAAGCCACTTCCTTAAATTTTGCAGTTTCTTTTTTGCTTCAGAAGTTCTACATTGAAAGTTGACAACTGAGCTACAGTTCTCCCAAAACACTTTCTGATTCCATATAGCACTGCTTGTGGCAAATATCAGCAAACTGCCTTGTTTGAAGAGAGCTCACTGCAAATACTGCACAGCCTGGAGTTTTACAGGAAATGCAGGAGTTCGAAATCTTAGGATCTTTTTCATTTTTATTTTTTTATCATTTTTAAGAGGACCTTGTTGAAGTACTTTATGACTTTAAATACTGTCCCCTTGTGCTAATTAGTGTAGGAATATATTTCTTACTGACACCCAGGAGGGCTTTCTTGTTCACTCCACCAGTGAACATTCAAGCAAAAGAGAGTTTTATAGATAAGTATTAGTCTATTGCTTACCTATCAGAAGTATTCTATCAGAAGTATTCTATTGGGCGCTCACCGCATTTGTTTGGCACATTCACAGCAATGTGCCAATTTCCGCTGGGCAGGAAGGGACAATATCAACACTGACACTTTCCTGTGGGTGGAGCAGATGTGAGAGAAGATTTGCCGCTGGAAAAAAAACTTTGTGATTTTTTTCATTTTGGGGAGAGCATCTGACATGTAAAGGGTAAAAAAAACATCCAAACATTAAAATCAAATACTGTTGTTGTTTTTTTTAATTTTAGAGTGTTACTTTTTTGTATTGTTGGTTTTTTTTATATTTATTTTTAATGTCTTAATTATTTATTTTAACTGAATTGGTAGACTCCAACTGGGAGTGTCCCTTTTCAAGTTTCCAAACCTATTGTAATGATGTTGTGAATTAAGTTAATTTACAATCTTTATAATATATGAACATGTTGTAAATAAATCTTTCCCAAAGGCAGCAAGTGGTTTTTATTACACATAACAAATAGAATGTTCTCGGTGCCAGTCTTACAATATGACATGGATAATGTTTTTATATTCCATCAGTTCTTATACACATCCCAAAGCTCAAGTTGTGTTTTTCTAAAATAAATTTGTAAGCTCCTTTTAGCTGTCCCTCCCAAGTGGTTGAGTCTCATTTATTTTTTGTTACGCTGAGGGAGAAAAGCAGGATACTAGTATTCTCTATGGTATGTGACAGCAAAATGTTGTAATCAGTAAATTAAATACTTGTATGAAAGCCATATAATGGACTAATGAACATTACTAGCAGAGGGAATAGTCATTGTGTGACACAGCATAACAGCAACTGGGTGTAACATGTACACTTTTAAAGTTACTTCTTTGACAGCCACCTAGCAGCAGACAACAGACAAATACCAGATTTTACTATTAACATGACATAAAGTCATGATTTTATTAATGATACGGAGGCGAGTATTATGCATTCTCTTTCTTTATTATACTCCCAGCAGCAAGAAAAAGGGAAGTATGAGAGAATCATAGAAAAAAGAAACCATAACAATAGCCTGGTAACAGTAGCACCAATCAGCATCCAGTATAATCCATATAGGTGTAGTGCTCCTTGACTCCTCCTCTTTCTGCGTAGATCCCGAAGACCATTAGTGCAAATTTCAAGGTATTCCAACCAGAAATATGAATTCACGAACCAAAACCATAACTGGAACTTCAATAAAGAAAAGTTTCAACCGCCAACTGTCAAGTTGTATTCAAGCTAAAAGAGAAGAAAAATATGGTAATATCGAAATCTCGTGACTGCTATTCCGCAATTAACAACTCGTCAACCATGTTAATCATTCAATGTAAATATATCAAGTTCGTCAACCATGTTGCTAAATCGAAATAAATATCATATAAGCGATATTCATTGAATACTTACTCACCGGTGCCATGAAGGATCTTGTACTTACCGTATTAAGTCATCCTAAAGGCCCCATGTCTGGGTTGCAACTTAATCACCACCCTGGGTAGGGTGGGTGGGAATAATACTCGCCTCCGTGTCATTAATAAAATCTTGACTTTACGTCATGTTAATAGTAAAATCTGGTAATTTTATTAAAGACACAAAGGCTCCTATTATGCTATTTTAAAGCTGAGCAATCACTGAACTGGAAATGTGTTGCACTGGGCGAAAACAGAAATTAAGAAATGTAGACTCATTCGACCAGTCGGCTGCTCGTAGGATACCCTCCAATTTACAACCTGTCATGGCGGCTTTAGAGGCCATAGCTCCGCGAATGGAGTGTGAGGAAAAAATTGAGGTGTCTATGTCTGCCATTGACATCAACCATTTGATCCAACGAGCTAAAGTAGTAGTAGATACTGGTAGGTGAGGTACTTTGAACAAGATGAATAATGGATGTACAATGCTCGTATTCCTTCAGACATAACACAGGGCACAAATTTGGGTTGTCCGGAAATGATGGGTAGAAAACTTCCTTAGTCGAGGATTTTGTCCTACGTGAAATATTAAAGGATACTCCGTTTGGGACAAAAATGCGTGAATGCCAGTCTAGCGCTCTGACATTAGTAACCCGTTTACATGAAAGTAAACAAAACAGCATCAGCAGCTTGGCCGACAATTGCTTTAGAGAAAGTTCCTGGTTCACAGGCCAAGATTCGATCAAATGAAAGATCATATTGACATCCCAAAAGGAAGAATATCGAGTTTGAGGAGGTCGAGTAAGATGGATGCCTTTGAGTGAATGACAGATAAGAGCATGTTTACCTATTGGGGTGTCATCCAACCCCATATGTCTCGCTGATATGGCTGATCTGTACAGATATATAGTGCGAAAGGCTTTTCCTTCCTCAAAGAGTAGGGTCAGAAATTGTAGAATTTCTTTTGTAGGAGCTGATATGGGATCCATTGACTGACCCACGCACCAATCAGTCCACTTTTTCCAAGCCGACCCATAGGCATGTCTGGTACCCGGTGCCCACGACTCTGCCAGGAGACTGTCATCTGCGAAACCTCCTCGAGATTCCATGATCTCCTGAAATGAGCCATGCCATCAGCTGAAGTAGACCCTGGTCAGCCAGTTCGTGACTTATTCCCTCTGGCTTGGCCAAGATGTAGGGCATGTCCGGCAACAGCTGTGGGAAATCTATCGACATTTCCAATAACTGAGGAAACCAAGGTTGTGACCTCCATAATGGGGTTACAAGCACCACTGTTCCCCTGGAATATCGAAGGACCGCTAGGGTCCTAGAAATGAGGTTGAAAGGGGGAAAAGCGTAGTTCCTGCCCTTGGTCCAGTCCTGTAGGAATGCATCTGTCGCCAGAGCATCTGGATCCGGTCTCCAACTGAAGAACCGAGGGAGCTGGGTGTTTAGACGAGAGGTCTATATTGAAAGGTCCCTAGAGTCGAGAGAGGCGCTGGAAAATCATTGGGTGGAGATGCCAATCCCCTGCGTCCCGAAGGTATCGGGAGTTCCAATCTGCCATCGTATTGTCCTGGCCCGGAATGTATTCTGCTATTACCGAAATGCTGTGTTCCAGGCAGTAGTGCCAAAAATATCGAGCCATCAGAGCGAGCACCTTGGATTTCGTCCCTCCTAGGTGGTTGATATAACGCACCGCTGAGATGTTGTCCATCTTGATTAAGATCGAGCATGAAATGCCTGTGGGGGTCATACTGCGAATGGCAAAGGACGCTGCTAATAGTTCTAGGCAGTTGATGTGTAACAGCGATTCTTCGTTTGACCATCTGCCACTGGTGGAAACTGACCCGCAATGCGCGCCCCAGCCGTGTATGCTGGCGTCTGACTCTATGACCTGGTCGATCCAACTATCGCCCGTCCGTTCCATGCCTCCATGTGGGTTAGCCACCAGTCCAGCTCTTCCCTGGAGTCTTTGTCCAGTATAACACAGGTTTCGTATGAGTGACTGGAGCCTAGGTATGAGGCTTTGAGCCTTTGTAGGGCATAATACTGTAACGGTCCCGGGAAGATCGCATGTATGGACGATGCCAATAGCCCTATGACCCTGGCAAGTTGTCGGAGGGAAATGGTTGTACTATGCATAAGTCGTCTGATCTCTTTCTTGATCAAAATCATTTTGTCTTTGGGTAGACACAATCTCTGTTGGACAGAGTCCACTTGGAAACCCAGAAATTCCATGCATCTGGAGGGTTGTAGAATTGATTTCTCCCAATTCACCAAGAATCCTAAGTTTTGGAGAAGGTGGGTCGTCCAGGACAGGTGAATGCATGGTTGGGATTGAGACTGGGACAGAAGAAGGATGTCGTCTAGATAAATTATCAATCTGACCCCTCGTGTGCGCAGAAAGGCAATCACTGGCTTCAGCACTTTGTGAAGCACCATGGAGCAGAGGATAGGCCAAATGGCAGACATACAAACCTCTATTTCGTTCCCTGCCACTGAAACTGCAGTAGGTTCTGATGCGCTTCTGCAATAGGGATTGTTAGGTAAGCATCCCGTAAATCTATTTTGACCATCCAATCCGATGGTATGAGGAGGTCCCGAAGGCAATGAATACCCTCCATTTTGAAATGGTGGTACCGGACAAACGCATTTAGAGGTTGGAGATTAATTACTGGGCGTTCCCCGCCCCCTTTCTTGAGGACCAGAAACAGGTTGCTCACGAACCCTTCTGTGTCCCATTGGATTTGTTGGATAGCGTTTTTTGATGTTAACTCTGCGATCTCTGCTGAGATCATTGTTTGGTGTTGGTCGGCAATATTTAGTTCTCAAGGGAACTGCGTCTGAACGGGTGGGAGGTTAACTCTAATAGGTACCCTTGTATCGTCTTTAATACCCAAACATCTGCGGTTAAAATTTTCCAAGCATGATGAAACAATGCCAGTCTGCCCCCCACTTTTACATGGGAAAAAAGGAGATACTCAGTACTCACCATAAGGTCATCTGCCTGAAACAGACCCCCGTGATCCACGGGAATTCCAGGGCCGTCCCTGAGATGGGAAGAATGGGGTATAGTGTCGCTCCGACACCGGTCTCTGGTTATTAAAGGAGCCTCTGCCGGCTCTATTTGAGCCTCGAAATCCACGGCCGGGTAGACGGCTCCTTCCTCCGCCGGACCCTCCAAAAACTAGAGGGGCGAATACTCTCTTAAGAGATGTCTGAGCTTTATCAATTGCTTTAAATGTCTTTACGTACAGCCCAAGATCCTTAATAAAGGATTCACCAAAAAATAAGCCTTTAGCAGCTGGCTCCAGCTCGTTGGTCGCCATGCTGGTCAGTTTGGGCTCTATTTTCAGGAGAATCGCCTTGCGGTGTTCGGTAGCCATAGCCGTATTGGCGTTACCCACCATGCAGACTAATCTCTGCAGCCAGCCTATCGCTACTTCGAAATCAAATTCGCTTTTGCCCGTTTGGGCGGACTACAGTTTAGATATGGGTCCCAAAGTATCAAGGAATTTGTCTCGGCAGTTCCGGAGGGAAAAGTCTAAGCCCTTCCTTGGTTTCCACCCAGACTTGTTCAAGAATTGGACCAACTGAGGGTCCACGTCAGGTGTTTTTTCCACCGAGTCTGGAAGGATGGGTCGTGGGCATTCCGCCCGTAACTTATTGCGCCCTTCTTTAGATAAAGGCTTTCGCACCCGAAGTGCGAGGTACTTCGCGATGTGTGTAGGCGGCTCCCATGCTGCCGAGCGAGGGTAACGGAGGTCATCTGGGTCAAATAACGGGTTACCCAGTGGGTCCCGCAAATTGTCGCCCTCACCTGAGTCAGCAGGCTCAGCGCCCTGAGCTGTAGTCTTTTGGGTCACAACGCCTGTTTTTATGTCAGACCCGGAATCAGAAAATTCCGCACTGTAGTGGTCTATAAAGGAGTCATCATACTCCTCCTCCAAACTCCGGTCCGAATCAGACGAATCCCCATGGGCACGTGTCCGTTTCCAAGTTCTGGTCGATTTTGCCCAGCCAGGGGCTCTAGTGCTCAGTGGTATTGCACCATCTTTGACAGCCTGAGGCAGGCTGAACCTGCAGCTCTTGAGGGGAGGCCACATGTCTGCTCTTTGCCAAAGCCTTGCGTCCCAGTTGTGCCATGTTAGTGGGTCCCGGGTTGCGTGTGTTCTGCATGCCACTAGTCTGTGTCTGTATCAATGCCTCTGTTATAGACTGAGTGATAGAAGATGACATGACCCCCATCGCAGAGGTTAAAGCTCTGTTAATGGACTGTGCCATGGTGGAGTCTAGGAGGGATTGAAATTCCTCCGATGCCATGAGGCTGGCGTCACCTGTACCTCCCTTGTTAGAGGGGGAAACACCTGGTGTGGGGCACATAGACCCTGAAGGTCTCTCACTCTGATCCTGCATTTAGCAGATAGATTCTTTACAGGGTTATATATATAAACAAGTCCAACTAATGACAAGATATTGGGACAAGTAAAATAGCCTTATTAATATTGGCTAGGTGCATAAGTGTACAAGTGTAGTAGCCTGTAAAGGAAAAGAACTAACGATTGAGAGAGACAAACAGAAAAGGGTGTCAAGATAGATTAATCCTCCACACCACACTTACAGCAATAACCACAAAAACAGCAATGATATCTCAGTCTGGGTCTTAGGAGAGTGCTTAGGCGGGTTGGAGAAACAGTTATGCGCTGAAGCTCGTTACACACCAGTTTCCCGCCGAAATCACATTTAAAATGGCCGCTGCGAGTGAAAGTCACACTTGCAGTGACGGAAATCAAAAAGATGGCCGCCATGCCACAAACTGCGCATGCGGGGCTGAACTGAAAAAAGGGCTGCCTAATACAAGTTACCCAACAGGGAAAATAGATGAAGACAATCCCTAGGTGAGGGCAGGGAGGACTAGCACTCCCCTGGCACCAAATAGGAAGCACTCACCTGACACCAGAAGGATATACCACAGACAGTAAGAACTGACAATAAATATACAATAAATGTAGCACAATGTACAATTTAAGGAACATCCAAATAATGTATAGGAATTAGCAAATACAAATAAATGTATAAGAAATCACCGGAGTAGCAAGATGAGGTACTTAACTTGTCTGAGGGAGCAGCAAGAAAGAGGAGGAGTCAAGGAGCACTACACCTACATGGATTATACTGGATACTGATTGGTGCTACTGTTACCAGGCTATTGTTATGGTTTCTTTTTTTCTATGATTCTCTCATACTTCCCTTTTTCTTGCTGCTGGGAGTATAATAAAGAAAGAGAATGCATAATAGGAGCCTCCGTGTCTTTAATAAAATCATTGTTACTTTTGTTGAATAAGATTTGAGATTTAGTCAACTAAAACTAAAACAACTCAAATGACTAAAATACGACTAAAACTAAAATGGCTTTTTAGTCAAAAGACTATGACTAAAACTAAATTGAAATTTGCCACCAAAATGAACAATGGTGGGTAAGAAATACGGAGGAGGGATGAGAGGAAATAAGACAAATTGGGGGTTGAGGGAATGAGACACATAGGGGACTGGTGGTTGAAACACATTTACCTTTTCAAAAAAAGATGTATTAATTAACTGAAGGGCTAAGGTTTTCCACACATTTTAAAAAGTACACTAGAGTCTTATTATTGTTAAGTGAGTGTTTATGTCAGCATTACTGTGGACCCAGCACGCAGAAATAGTATCACATCTAGGACTAAGGATAACGTATAACTGGACCTTAGAATGGCCGGACTGAAAGTAAATAAGAATAGTCAAAATATTTGCCAAGGTCAGGGATACAGAATGAGACACAAGAATGAGAGAAAGCCAAAAGTCAAGGATTCCAGAAATCAGGGAAGTCAAACGAAGCCAAAGTCAAATACCAGAAATACAAAGATCAGGAACACACTCTCGGATAACCAGCTAAGGGAAACCACAACAGGGCACTGATCAAAAGGTCATTTGAGTTTAAGTAACCCTCCTAGAGCTGTAATTGGCTATATGTGACCTCTGACCCCAAAACGTGCGTAAGCACCATCTTTGATATGGGCAAAAGGTATTTATTTTTTCGAAATAGAATCGCAGCGACCGGCATCTTTGTTAATGCCGCCCACACCAGGGACCAAGATGGAAGGAGGTCAGGTTTGATCTGCCGCGGGTAAGATGAGTGTTTGTTATTTCTGTTATTTCTGTCGGTGTGACCACTGTTTTTCAGTGCGGTCACGCCGACAGAAACCCGTGGCACCGTGACAGTTTTATGGTGCCTTTCTCATAACAGTTTCTAGATAACTATTTCAACGAGATTGTCAAAACATATTAAAATAAATCATTTAGTTCCTTTGGCCTTCAGTTCTGATTTGGCCTTATCTTTTTTTTTTTTTCTCAATTACATTTTTATTGAAAATAATAATGAGTACAATCAGTGAGATACAATAAGATTGAGTAAACAAGAAAATGAAAAGCAATTAAATAAATTGTTATTGATATGTAAAGACTTTCAAGACTGGAGAATAAACGTCAAGTAATGTCCTCTCCTTCACCTTTTGTAATATAGGAGTCTAGGAGCAACACACCAGAAACATTAGTGAGGGTCCAAAAAGAACTAACCATAACTTGTAATAGATAAGAAAAAAAATGATTACTTACAGAAGCAAAACCACACAGAATAATAAGACAAAAACAACAAATATCAAAAAGAACAGACAGGAAAAACACAGAAACCTTACAACAGAAACAAGGTTAGCGTTAAAGTGGAGAAAGATTTTCCATTTCTGAACAAACAAGTACAGGGATATATTGGATAGAAACAGTTGAAGAACGGAACAGGAAGTAGGCAAGGAGAGAAAGGAAAATAAAAATAAATAAATAAATAGGATCTATGGCTCAAGATCAGTATGGAGAATTGTCAGATTCAACTTTATTATCACTGTACAATCAAGGACAATGAAAGACAGTTGGCCCTTATCAGAAATGCAGCAGCAATTAATAAATGTACTATATACAAATGTACTCTCATTGTATGCTTTTAGCATGGTGGAGAGCAGTCGCATATCACTTTAGCTCCATGCTTCACTGGCTCTAATGGAACAAAAACTGCCCGATCATTACTATTCTACATGGCTAAACAATCATGTCTCACCACAAAGGGAAGAGACACGCTGAAAAAAAAAACAGTGAAACAGTGTCTGCAGTGGATCTCACAGCATATGTCATGGATATTTTCAAATCTCTAGTCCCTGATCTGCAGAATGATCTTCTACTAATGGACAGACTACACAGAATTGCTAAACCTGCCTTCCTGGATAAGGATATACCTAGAGACGTCATCTTGAAAATGCATTACTTTCTTGCCAAGGAAATAGTGCTCAAGGTTAGCCAATCGGCTAAAAACCTACAAGCCACCTACCAGCAGATATCCATATTTGCAGACATCTCCGCAATGACACTCAGGAGGAGGAAGCTGTTTGTGCAAATAACAAGTGACTTAAGGGATCGAAGACTGTTATACAGATGGGGATACCCTACAAAACTACTCATCCTGAAGAACGGGACTGTAACGGCAATAAACTCACTGGAAGACGGCCTCAGGATTCTCCAAAGCTGGAGCTTTGAAGTGCCTGAATCCTCTGGACCAGGAACTCGCACTGCACGCTTGTTCCCCAAATGGAAGAGAGCACGCAAATAACTGACAGGCGGTATCGACATGGGAGAAGATCGAGGCCGCAAACCTCCTCTAGCAAGTATCATTTATATACCATAACCTACAATGCTGTAGGCAGCAACTGTAAAGTTTACATAACCTGTTATTGAAAATATGACCCATATGGTGGTTCTCTCCCTGTTTTTATTAAGGATGTTCCTTCCAATCCCCCCCATAGTATTCATGTAATGCCCAAAAGAAGGGGCCTCACGGGACACCCATCCCTGAAAATGGGCACCGAATTTCAACTCCCCAAAACTCCAGACTCCTCCCAAAAAAAGAACAATAAACAAAAACAATGTCCAGATTGCTTAGCTGAAACACACGGTATCTATTATGTGGGGACCCACGGACAGGCATATATTACCTAATTTCACTGTTACTGGTTTCATGTGTCACTCTATTACTGTATACATGTATTATGCTATTAAGGCACATCTGTGTTGTGCACCTGCCGTGCATTCTTTTTGCGACATGTGTTACAGGCATTTCGGATGCTAGCACAGTAAAGGGGACGTCTGGCAGGTGTAAAAGGGAGGCAAGCTTGCTTTTCTTTTACTAAACTGACTTCTGGCCTGTTGAAAATAATCCTAAGATTTAAAATGTATTGTGTACAATACAGAGCCCTTCAATGGCTATATAGGCATGGTATTCTCTCAATGCATTGTTGTGCTGCATTATTGTGATTAATTTACACCACTCACTTGTTAAACGGCCTAGCAATCGAGTAGGTTGTAGGTAACCTAAGCGCTGGCATGCAATAGCGAACTGACAGGCTTCACAAAATGCAGGAGAGATGCTGCAAAAAGGGGCTAATTTAATTCCTATGAACCATGGAACACCAAAACCAAACAATAGCTGAATAAAGGCTGGGGACAGGGTGTACTCCATTGGAAAAGCCCAACAACCCCTTCCTTCCTTTCTATGCCCACCATATATCCATACAGATATGCTCAAAGGACTAACCAAGCACATATGTGTCTTCCTAACCACCAAAAGCTCAATGATCACATATACCATCGGGCCAAACATAGCGCACGACTAAGCACAATAGAGTCGATGTTCTTGCAGCATGTAACTAGCTTCTACCCCCCGGCACCAAAAGATGGTGCTTTGCCAATAGATTGGCACATGTAAATATCCTCACCCCCCTATTATGCTACACCGTACTTGTTATGTTGTTCTTTGGCATACCTCACAACCCTTCCTTGCCTTACCAACTTCTATAATTCCAAGGCCATGTGAGTGGCCTGCACATAACCTCCTTTCTCAGGGGACCTAATGTTATTGGTACATGTATGCTCACCATGGTGATACCACTGGGCTCCTCCAATTGGGATCTGGGGGGAAGAGCGCCTTTTTCGAAGAGGATCATCTGGCTTGACTTGACTGGGAAAGGTGACTCCTCTATTGAGGACTTATTACTTATTTAGAAATAACTGGTATCTCCCAAGCAAACCACCATGAAAATTCTTACACATAATGTGCTTAGACTGAATCTCCTAGTGCAGAGGCATCATCTATATAGGGATCTTAGATCCCAAGAGGCGGACATTGTCTGCCTGCAGGAGACCCATTTTAAAACCAATGACCACCCAACGCTAGGACATCACAACTATCTCCAACAATTTCACTCCACCACACCCACCAAGTCAAATACTCCATACTCATCAGCAAACATATAGCCCTAGAAGTGCATACCCTTGATATCGATAAAGAGGGACGGTACATCATTCTACACTTTCCTCAATATATAACGACCTCCTCACGTCTCACATATCTGAACTTCACATTTTTATGAAAGAGTGGCACAAAGAGCTTGATACTAATTTTACTGACGCACAGTGTCAATAGGCATTTTCAGCTCATAAAGGCCACACAGCGTGCATGTCACACATTGAATTAATACAAAAAATTCAATACAGATGGTACTATGTTTCAGAAAAGTTGGCACGCATGTATCCAGACACCTCAAACATGTTGGAGATGTGGGAAAAAATATGGGTACGATGTTGCACATTTGGTGGGCTTGCCCCAATATTTGACATTACTGGCAAATGGTGCAGGATGTGCCCTTTCACCTGGTCTGGGTCTACTGTTTATGGGGCTCAGACATTATGAGCCGATGGACCGCAAGCTCCTACTTCAAACATTCATCGCAGCAAATACCCTGATAGCCAGGAGATGGAAATCAACAGGGACTCCAGAAAGAGACATCCTCATAAACCACATAGAGGTGAATTGGGACCATGAGGAAATGCCATGTACACAAATTAGGGCTGACCACGTAACCAAACGAGCAGGAAGTATATGGAAACAAAGATGGGACAGAGGAGACACAGGGTACAATTAACGGAAAAAAAAAAAAAAAGGGTGAGGGCCTATTCTGCAGGCGGATAGCAAGGCCGCACATGCAAACGGGAGATGATGAACAGTCCATATCAATTAAAGCTACTTTAACCTCATCAATAAGCCCCTCCCCACGGGAGTGAGTTTTCGCTCCTATGGAGTGCTCATGCACTCCTAACCCACCCAGAGTACCAACCAAATAGTACCTAAATAGGATTACCATCCTCTACAGCATTACCTTTAAAAGGTGCCTCACAAGTCAGAAATCGAACCCACATGTACATAGTTGGGGATGACACATTCCGCCCCCCACCCCTTTGTGTATGGCGACCGCCTTCCCTTAAAGATTCTCTGCTTCACCATAGGATAAAGAAAGAATTCCACATGCACACATGAGCTAGGGACATACAGGTAGAGAGTGCATCTCAACAACGGGGCACAAGGCAACTACGCACAGCTACGATTTACACAACCTACCTAACCCTTCAACAGGAGGCAAAAGTATGGGATGTCTGACACCCAGCTCACGGGTCCACCCCTGAAATCATAGCTTGACGGGAGGGAGTCACAGAGAAATTAAGCCTGAGCTTACCGCAAGAATAGCCCTGGGAGCTCATGTCATGTATCCTTGAGGTATACCCAGAGAAGAGTGGACACATATATTCCTGAATCATGTTCCAGATGTATGCCTCTGATATGTACCCTAATGTATGTTTTTGACAATCCAGAGGCTCTACGACATATATGTAACGACATGTTAAAAAGAATAAGACGATCATTGGTTCTTACTGTGATGTAGTGTATACAAAACTATACTTTGTGAAAGATTGACTACTGTGACCCCCAGTTAACTCTACCCCTTCCTTTTTTCTGTACCACCTAATCTTGTTTTGCAACCCATTTGAAAAACTATAAAAATTGTCAAATTGGAAAAAAAAGATATGTCAGGTATGTTTGTGTTACTTCAAATAAATTGCTTGTATAACTGTACATCACTAGGGTATACCGGGAATATTTTAATATAAATTATATGTTTAGAATTCAGGCATAAAAATATTTAGTTACATTTATCAAGGAATCTAGAATTGATTTGTATCTAAAATACCATCTAAATGTCACTTAAATGTTATTTAAAAAATAAGTAATATACAATATACAAGTGTTTTGCTTATCACTGTAAGCAGACGTATATATACATATACATATCATTTTCTGATTGTTTTTCCCAAACTAAAGACCTACCAAAACGCATGCATAAAGAAGAAAGGTGAAGGTAGGTAACTAAATGGGGTGATGAGGAGAATTGGGTGCAGTGTTAATTTTGGCAGCAAATTTCAATTTAGTTTTAGTCATAGTCTTTTGACTAAAAAGCCGTTTTAGTTTTATTCTAGTTTTAGTTGACTAAATCTCTAGTAGATTTTAGTCAACACAACTAAAATCTAATTGGTTTAGTTAAAGCCTCTGTCTGTCTCTTTTGCCCCTTCCCCAGCCCCTCTTTATCTCTTTGTGTGTCCCTAGCCCCTCTAGGTGTCTATCTCCCATGCCCCAGGCTGTCTCTTTTGTCCCTTACACAGCCCCTCTGTGTCTCTTTGTGTCCCCCAGCCCCTCTGGGTGTCTCCCCCTGCAAGCCCCTGCCTGCCCTTTTTGTGTCTCTTTGCCTCCTTTCCCAGCTGTTCTGTGTGTCTCTTTCTCTCCATAGTCCCATTTGTGGGTCTCCCACCCCCCAACACCTTGTCTCTTTCTCCCCCAGCATCTCTATGTCACTTTGTGTCCCCTCAAGCCCCACCAGCCCCCCAAGTCTCATTCCTACAACTGATCATGTGTCTCAATTCCTCCCCCAACCCCTCAATGTGTCTCATTCCCCCCCAGACCCTCCATGTGTCTCATTCCCCCCAAGCCGCTTCATGTACTCATCTGCCCCCACTCCCTCCATGTGTCTCATTCTCCCAGCCCCTATGTGTCTCATTATCTCAGCCATCTCCTGTGTCTCATTCTCCCAGCCCCCTCATATGTATCATTCTCCAAGCACCCATGTGTCTTTTTCTCCCAGTCCACCATGTGTCTCATTACCCCAGTCCACCATGTGTCTCAATCCCCTATGTGTTTCAACCACCAGCCCCCATGTGTCTCATTCCCTCATCCCCCAATGTGTCTTATTTCCTCTCCTCCCTCCCCGTGTGTCTTACCCACCATAGTTTCAATTTAGATTTAGTCATAGTCTTTTGACTAAAAAGCCATTTTAGTTTTAGTCGTATTTTAGTCATTTGAGTTGTTTAAGTTTTAGTGGACTAAATCTCAAATCTTATTCGACAAAATTAACAATGACTGTCTGTTGTCTGTTGGTAGGTGGCTGTCAATTAAGTAACTTTAACCCCTTAAGGACACATGACGGAAATATTATTTTATTAATTTTATATTCCTTTTATTCCAGAAGTTGTGTACTTAAGGGGTTAAAAGTCTATATGTTACATCTAGTTGCTGTTATACTGTGTCACACAATGACTATTCCCTCTGCTAGTAATGTTCATTAGCCCATTCTATGACTTTCATACAAGTATTAAATTTACTGATTGCAAAATTTTGCTGTCACATACCGTAGAGAATACTAGTATCCTGCTTTTCTACCTTAGCATACAAAACATAAATCAGACTCAACCACTTGGGAGGGGCAGCTAAAGGAGCTGATAAAAAATAACGTTATTTAAAATTATAATTTGAAAGACTGCAATAATAACATGGTTGATTAAGATACTTTTTCCCTATTTAAAACTTATTAATGTCACCAGCAAGTGTGAATCAATGTAGATGTTAACAAACCCCACTGACTGTAAAACCAATGATGAAAAGAACAATGTATTCCTTAATTCCATATAGTGTTTATATTAATTGAGTTATTATGGTGATATGACTTTGGTATTTTAACCATTATACAGAAGAGAAAGAATACTGAATGGAACAATAACAATATGATTAGAGCCCTTTATAGTATAATTTACAATTGTATTGACAATGTAGTTACATAAAAGGGTAGACTACTGTAATGTATTATAGAAGATCAAAGAAAGGAAATATACTAATTCAAAGCAGAATAAACATTTAGATAGTGCTTCCTCATAAAGGCATTAAAATACTAACATTTAGTGGCATAAAAATGCCCCATGGTCATTGATAGATTAGCTGTTAGATGACCTCATGTCCAGGGGTTAAACAGGATTCCCAGAATCATACATTTGCTTGGCCCCATTCACCATTCCTATGTGAAGCATGAAGGGGTCCCAAACTCAGTAACCTACCTAGCGCCCTGTTAGATCTTAAAAGGACACTCAAAGCACCAAAACAACTTTAGCACTAAAGGCACCAATAAATCTCCATGTCAAGGACGTGGTCTGGATGCAGTGACACTGTAATTTTACCCTACAATGTAAAAATGTTTACCCTGCAATGTAATTTTGTTCTACAATGTAAAAAATGCTATTTTGTAGAAAGCTCCTAAAGCTGTAGTGTTCGTTTTAATGCAGCATTTTTAATGTATAGATCATGCCACTGCAGTCTCACTTCCCAATCCTTTGCCATTTTGTTTCTTTTTATGAAGCACTAGCCACACCTTATCAGACTGTGGCTCACACGGCCTACTTGAAAAAAATTGTTTAATTTTCAATCAGATCTTACAGTTCAGTGTGTTGATTGAACTTTAATCACACACAGGAGGCTGTTGCAGGCTCTAGAAAACAACAAACAGAGCAGGAGTTAAGAAAGTATTAATTAAACACACTGAGCAGTAAGGGAAACTAAGAAATTTAGACTCTTTATCAGGAATCCACACAGTATGTGGCAGTGGCGTACCCATGATCCATGGGGCCCCGGCGCGAAAATTGATCCGTGGGTCCCCCCCGCTTACTCTGCGCGGATCAGGGCCGCAACACATGGTCGCAGGGGTCGCAGGGCTGCGACCGCGGTATGTACGCCACTTCATTCAGATACATACACTTAAAAGACTACTATAGGCACTGAGATCACTTCAGCTCAATGAAGTGGTGTCGGTGCCAGGTCCCTCTAGTTTTAACCCTGCAGCTGAAAACATAGCAGTTTCAGAGAAACTGCTATGTTTCACTGAGGGTTAATCCAGCCTCTAGTAACTGTCTCACTTGAGGCTGGATTCTCATAGTGAAAATCATAGTGAGAAGACGCTGGACGTCCATAGGAAAGCATTGAGTAATGCTTTCCTATGGGCGGTTTGAATGCGCGCACAGCTCTTGCCCCGCATGCGCATTCGGAGTTGAGAGGCGGATCAGGGCGGAGAGATCCCCAGCGCCAAGGGAGCCCGGCACTGGAGAAAGGTAAGTGCTGAAGGGATTTTAACCACACACACACTCTCACGAACAGATGCATACACACTAGCTAACAGACACACTCATTTACTGATGGACACACACTCAGTGACAGACATACATACACACTCACTTACAAAACATACACTCTCCCTGACAAACACACACTCACTAGCAGACACCAAACAGACTCACTAACAGACACACACAAACTAACACACAACAAACACACACAGTAACACACACACACACACACACACAAAAACTAACACACTCATTGACACATACTAAATAACAGACACACACAAACACACAACTAACACACTCAGTAACAGACACACACACACAGTAACACAAACACACACTGACACACAAAAATGAACACACACACTAACACACATATACACACACACTCATATTTTTTTTATTTAATCCCCCAGTCTCCCTACCTTTGGGAGTGCTGAGTTGATTCCCTGGGGTCCAGTGGGGCTGCCCGGCGGCCGGTCCTGCAGGTGTCATATTCCGGCTCTGGCATTAGTGCGGTGCGTGCAATGGAGCTGGGCAGAGACCACTCAGGGGAGAATGCTCCCTTGCGCCTTGCGTGCCCGCCATCTTACATCACTGCCAGCCTCAGGGGGCCCTGAGGTGGCCAGCTCAGAGCCCCCCAGGAGAAGAGGCTGGCAAGCTGGCGCACATACCCGGTTGCAGCTGCGACTACGGTATGTACGCCAGTGGTATGTGGGGAGGTTGTTTGAGTAAACTAATTTAATGCTTAAATGGCAGAGAAATGATCAATGAGACTACAGGAGCATGATTTAAACGTTAAAAGTACTTTATTAAGCTAAAGTTATTTGGGTTCTTATAATGTTCCTTTTTAATACTTCTCTGCCCATAGTAGATATCAATACAATATTTCAAATTGTATATTCAGAATCTGTGTAATGAATTAGGCCCCACTGCACTAGAATGGGCTTGCTGGTGAGGGAGATCTTTGATCTCCCCAGCAGCTGTGCTATCCCTCTTATGCTTCGAGACCGGGGCATCAGTGGTGGCTGTGGCACAAGCGTTGCCTGTTCATGGATTTCCCTTTTCTTTTCATCTGTTTCCCCTGTATTTTCATGTTTTGTGCCTGCTCCCCGTTCGGGAGTGCCTTCACGAAGGGAAGCCATTCGCCTCCCAAACGGGGACTGTGACGAAGTGCCCTTCGCCACTTGTGCCTGGAGAGGACTAATTGCCAGCCTCCTGCATTGTGACTATGGTCCCTAGAAGATATTGCCAGTTAAAAACATTATTTGGGTATATTGGATTTTGAAACACTTTTTCTGCCCCTTTGATTCCATGGGAGAATGTGCCTCTTCCCCTCCCCCATTTTCCTGCCCCTTTGTTCTCCAGCAGGGCGTTGTCCCAGGGACACTGCCAGACCAGTTGAAACTGGCAGCTTTGTCCCCCTCAATCTCTCATCAGCCCTTGCTAAACTTTTGAACCACTGGACCAATTTGTTTGATTTTGACATATGTTTGTGTACTGCTTGTGCTGGTTCAGAATATGTGAATTTTATGTAAATTGCATGTATACTTTTAAAGTTATAAGAATTGTATAAATAATTTATTTTCCTGCCTGTGATAATTACATTAGCCCACTGTGTACAGTAATTCTATCACAGGCAGGGGATGATTTTGATGGAATGAATGGGAGTGTTTGACTGTATTATCATGTGTTTGATTGGATGTCCCACAAGACCAGGTGGGTGGTAACTTTGTGTAAAAACCTGCATAAAAGAAAGCCCTTTGGTGCTGATTAAACAGACCTGCTTGACCCTTTCTTGAAGCTTGGCTCATGCTTGGGAGATGGGATAACTACACTCTGGAGATTGCTATAATCACACTATACTCCCTGTCAGGGATCCGCTTACAGCACTCACCCTCACTCCATCGCCGCCCGCGGTCTCCCCTCTGCTTACATCTCGGCGAGCGGCGTCTCCTCTCTGCCGCTCGCCGCCCGCGTCCTCCACGCCCCCCAGCGGCAGCATGTATAACGCTGCACGCTGGGAGGTCAATGAATTATGTAAACACCGGGGTCACGTGAGTGACCCGGCGTTAAAGAAACAGTACCACAATCACAGTGGGGGGTATAGATATCCCCCACATGTGATTGTTAATTCTGATTGGAAGTTATCCAATCAGAATTAAACCTAGGGTATTTATACTTACCTTTCCTGTCCCTCAGTGCCCTGTTGTGGTCTTGTGATACCTGTAACGTAGTGTTCTCGTCTTGCTCTCTGGTTACCGATTACTTGGCTCGTTATTCCGATTATTCTGTCTTCTCCGCTCCTTTGACCTCGGCTTGTTTCTCGTTCTCCTGTTTTCTGGCTCCCTTTACCTGGCTTGTCTCCTGACTATTCTTAGCGTGCTTAGCCCGGCCACTCTAAGGTCCGGTACGGCACCTTTTCTGTGTGTGTGTGTGTGTGCCAGCGTGTTAGGTTCCACGAATCGTGACACTCCCCAGGGTAAGCTCTTGTAAGAACTGTTCTTGTTCCTGCTACGCTCTCTGGAGGAAGAGAGGTCTGCCCACTGGAAGCTGGATCCTGGTCTTGGGTCCAGGGTGGGTGAAGGACGGAGAGACCCCGGTGCAGCTTCATCGCTGGAAGTGGGGTCTGCAGTGCGGATGGTGTCGGTTGGAGTGCTTGGAGTCCTCGGCAAACACTAAGAGCATCGATTGGGGGAGGTACTTGGTCGGAGTGCCAGCGGTCTGTCACAGGGGCCACTCCAATACCCCATTTAGAACGCTGGGCTAGAACATTCACACATCACAACATAAGTGTCAAACCACAAGGGAAACAATTAATGAGTGCTTCTCTGGGTGGCCGCCATTCGTATAGGCAAATGCCACCGGGGGAGCATTTGTGGATTGTTTCCCGACTTGTTCATCTCCCAAACGAAGACCTCCCTGGTTTCCCATTAGTACGTTCACACCAATTAATCAGAGCATTTGCAGTCGCAACATAGGTGTGAAACCACAAGGGAAGTAAATAATGAGTGCTCCCCTGGGTGGTTGCCATTCATATAGATGAACACCAGCCAGGGGGAGCATTAATCTCGAAAGGATACACTTCCCTTGTTGGGGATTCACACATGGACCTCGCGAACAGAGTCTAGTGTTCCTGAGATTGGTGTGAGCACTTTTGGGGCACTGGTGAGTTTGGCGGACTCTCCTGAGCCTGAGGGACAAAGAGACCAGCTCTTTTCCCGCAGGCGGGCTTTCCTGTGCCTGGGAGAAAAAGGTACAGTCACTTTTTCCCACCATATTCTCCCAGGCACAGAGGCTCTTGGGAAGAAGACCCCTGGCGGTTGGTGTAGGGAACCCTATGGACTTAGTGGCAGGATTTGAGGACAAAGGGAATTGAGTCTCTTCACATGCTGGGACCCTCAGGGAGGCGGAGGATCTTGTGATGTGTCCTTGTATGTGTGCGTGGTGAACCCCTTGCAAGGGGTTATGCATAAAAGATGTGTGTGGCCAATAAAATTGTGTTGTACCTCCAGGACTGTGTGGCTCTGTGTGGCTCTGAGGGGGAAATGGGTCTCTTGATACTGTAAATGGTTCCTGATTGGCGGAAGGAAGGGAATTAGCGGAGGTAACTGGTCAGGTTACCCTGGGTCCGCTACAGTGGCCTTATGGGAAATCGGGCCCTGGCTATATGCTAAACTGGTAGTCTTCCATACAGTGTTCACTATAGAAACTCATTTAAAACAATGTATTTCTTTATCTTTAGCTTTTAACAATGTTCTTGCTTATAAAATGCCTCAAAGTCAGCATTATGCAATATTTAAAAGATTAGACTTGTCCTTAATGATGTAGTGTGTTACAATTATAGATTTGCATACACAGGCATTGATTTAATATTGTTAGATGTATTTTTTAAATGATTTAATATTTTGAATAACATTAAATTTTAAAATGTTCTAATATTTTTTATATATTTTTGATATATGATATATTTGTTATATTTAAATATTTAGAAAACATTTTTTAAAACTTATCCAAAAACATTAAATCATTTGAAAAGCTTATCCAACAATCGTGAGTCAAGTCCAAACTTTAAACATTTAAAACCAAAAATTGCTAAAAAAATTAATTAAAAATAAGCCAAATTAGAGCATTATAACTCTTTGTCCTAGGATTTAGGGAGTATGGTTTCTTAAAAATTTTTTTTGACAGTATGATATGTTTTACAGTCATATACGGGATCAAAGTAATGTAGAAATTTTGTAAAATGCTTTTGACTTACGTATTCATGATTAATGGCTCTTCTAATAAATAAATTAATTTGCATAACTCATTGGCATGAAATGGTAAAAAGGCACACAAAAAAAATAATTTCAAAAACCATTTAAAAAGGGTTATTCACTTAGAATCCTTGGGCTCATTGTTCTTGTTTATGTTTTATTCTTTATTAATTAGAATATACACATTAATAAACAAAAATAATTGATGTATTTCAAGTCATACATATAGTAAAATCTTATATAAGATATGAGATATATGTTCAGAAAACATAAATAATTTATTGTCCTGTTTAATTATTAAACGCATACATAATCAGATGACATTCAAATGCACTTTCAATAATAATAAATGTTTTAATGAGCTACAGTGTTGATTAAACACCACCAAGTGCTTGTTCAGTTTCATTCAGTATGTAATGTTTTTTGTTTTGCATCTATATATTTTGTGTCACAGTGTGCTGTATAATGAATGGGCAGTGTGATAATCCAAGGATTCCTCACTATGACACAATTATATTCTTCTGTATGTTTTATTGCACTAGTCACAAAAACACAGAGAACACAGAAACACGAGAGACCAACATTTCTGTCCTTAGGTCGTAATCTGTCTCCTTACTGGAGATTGCAGCAACCGAATGAACTTATTTATTCTAAAAAAAATACCATTTGAGAAGATAATAAATATCTGACATCTTGAGCAGACTTCCCTATGAAACCTCAGTGATGAGCTGACTATGAGGTGACAACTGTGATAGATGGCAGAAGACAACAAATAATGTCCTTGGGGAAAATTAGTATTTCAAAAACAAAATAAAGTGGGGTAGGTGGAATCTGAGAATTCTTTACAGGACCTTATTTGTCAATATCTAGAAAACCCCTACTGGATGGCACAGCCCAAACAAGATAATGAAAAAGAAATTAGAAGCTAGTATGTATCAATCATTGTGGGTGACTGACAGGAGCCAATTAAGAAATAATAGCCTAATAGAAAAATTATAATTTGAACACAAGAAAAAAATAACCATGTTGATTAAGATGCTTTTTTCCACTTGTAGAAAGATAACACACCTACTAACTATCCCATTTCCAAAATGTTGTGTTTGGAAAAAGCTGAAATGTCGATTCCTCTAATTTGGCCCTATCATTTTTACAACGCATGGTGAAAGTTTTTAAATGATGTGAGGTAATTCTGTTTTAAATAGTTTTTATTGTTTCATCTTTTGATGCTCAGTAAATATAAAACATATTAAGCATTACATGACATAGCCTCCATAGGCAAGAAAGCAAAAAGAAACATGGAACAAATGTTCAAATCAACATCAAGTGTGGATACATATAGCAGATACACTTTAGGTAATTAGTTTAAAATAGGCATGAAAATCGCATAGCCCATGTTGGCGTTTATGGAAAATAAACAGTGGTATTGAGTATGAACATGAATCGAAAGAAGACACCATACATTTTGTAAATACCTTGTCTAGAGTATGTACAGGCGTAGTATTGAAACGGTCCATAGTGCATATCCTGCGTATGAACCAAGGGTAGTACATCATATTAATTGTAAGAACCTAGGCTAATAAATGCGGAAAAATACTTTCGAAAATGTAAAAGTAGGCCGGTTGGTAAGTAGTGTATAGATGGTGGTTTGGGCATGTCGTGCAAGTGAGAAGAGAAGTAGGACGTCTTCATATGGACCTAAGATGACACGTGTAACAAAAATGTGCATGTTAAGAAAACCAAAAATGGTTAACTTTGAAAAAAAGAAAGTGCAGCAGCGTACCTCTTAATAAAACCTGGTCTATGTAGGTTGGGTTAGACCTTTGGGGCCTGGCAGGTGATTCACAATTGGGCCCCTATGGGGTGGCTGAATGTCAGTGAAGAAATTGAAATAAGAACCTACTCCTAACTATCACCACCCCCCCTAGTGTCAGTATAGAGTAAGTGCTGTAGACATACTGTGGTTCCCTCCATCTATAGTCATCTGCATGTATACGTCAGTCCAGTCCAACATTTTTTGTCAAGAAAAGGCCCGGTAAACTGCGATAAGCAGAGCCAATTAATAATTGTTAATGTAATCAAATATATCTAACAATACTATGACTGAGTAAGTAAACAGAAAAAACTATGTACTGGCCAATAACATTAAAACACTCTGAAGGGTGTTAGGATTCCTAGTAGGGTAATCAAATCTGTCTACATTCAGCTACAAGCAGCAAAACATCGAGGTCGAGGTCAAGCTTGGAGCCCATACAATGCACATCCAGCCAACATGAAGCTCAGGCCCCGCCCCGTAATTCAGTAGGAGAACAAATTAGTGTTGAAGTAGCACACGTCAGATTTACAAAAATACAAGCTAAATTGCAATGTGCACAAATGTGAAATATACTACAAATTTTGAAAGATATTGGTGAAAAATAAGGCCCTATGATGAGGCTCAAAAATACCATATTAAATAATTTAGTGTATCTTCTTTTATAAATGGAATGTATTTATAAATAATAATTTGAATTTAGTTTGAATTGTGAGGTATTAACATGCGTAAAGTACTAATAATTTTGAAGTTTACCAGGTCTGACTCCCTTTCGAAAATGTAAATGTAGGTACATTCAGACATAGAGCTCAGCACACTTGCTGACAGCTGTATATGTGATACAGAAAAGAAGGCTGTTTATCTATGATGGTTACACCAAGCACTGTGAAATGCAGCAAAGAAAGGGATGTGGAAGTAGTGGTAAAATAAACTTAACATCTGCTAAAATCAAAACCAGTAGTACAACTCCCATAACCCGAAACAAAACTATGCAAATATCCCAACTGGACTCTCAATTTAATGGATACATATACATATACATTCATTATACACAAGCAGTAATACTTGTAGCATATAAAGACCCCCAAACATTGTGCACCATGAGCTCCCTTGTCATGGTTTGGGAATATAGAAATACTGGGACTGAAATCTTTTATTGGGTATTTATAGGATAGGTCAAACTCTCGGGAAATTGATTTTTGAGGTTTATTATAGGCAGCATTGATTACAGTTATTAGTGGTGCGTACTTAGTGCGATACATAATTGATCGCCATTCATCTTTATAATATATGACAAAAAAAACCAATGGTTTGTATTTAAAAGATTTGTATTGTTATGTTGTCTAGTATCTTTATTTATTAATATAATATATAGGCATGTTTTTTTCTTGGATGGTTTAGTTCCCCTGGCAAATCCCAATTTCACCAATTTTTAGTATAGGCTTTGTGTAATGGATCTACAGATACCCTGTTCTCAAATATGTGTAGTATCCTTTATCTAACATTTTTATATATTTCTTTATCTCTACTATTAGTTGCTGTGCTATCAAATCTCCCGTATCTGTTTTAAAAAAAATATATTTTTAAAAATGAATCTGTTCTTTATATTTCAGCTGGTTAGAGCAGTGGTAACATTACTGCCTTCGACCACCTTAATAGTAGCAGAATAATTGACTGGTTCACTTAAAATTCACACTGAATTCTCACTTTGATAAATAACGCTGTGTGTGTCCTTAGCCACCTAACACATATTCGATTAGATTAGATTAGATTAGACTAGATTAGATTAGATTGAACTTTATTATCACTTTGCAGTGTACAGTTGCAAGAAAAAGTATGTGAACCCTTTGGAGTAATATGGATTTCTGCACAAATTGGTCATAAAATGTGATCTGATCATCATCTAAATCACAACAGTAGACAATCACAGTCTGCTTAAACTAATAATACACAAAGAATGAAATGTTGCCATGTTTTTATTGAACACACCATGTAAACATTGACAGTGCAGGTGGAAAAAGTATGTGAACCCTTGGATTTAATAACTGGTTGAACCTCCTTTGGCAGCAATAACTTCAACCAAACGTTTCCTGTAGTTGCAGATCAGACGTGCACAACGGTCAGGAGTAATTCTTGACCATTCCTCTTTACAGAACTGTTTCAGTTCAGCAATATTCTTGGGATGTCTGGTGTGAATTGCTTTCTTGAGGTCATGCCACAGCATCTCAATTGGGTTGAGGTCAGGACTCTGACTGGGCTACTTCAGAAGGCATATTTTCTTCTGTTTAAGCCATTCTGTTGTTGATTTACTTCTATGCTTTGGGTCATTGTCCTGTTGCAACACCCATCTTCTGTTGAGCTTCAGCTGGTAGACAGATGGCCTTAAGTTCTCCTGCAAAATGTCTTGATAAACTTGGGAATTCATTTTTCCTTCAATGATAGCAATCCGTCCAGGCCCTGACGCAGCAAAGCAGCCCCAAACCATGATGCCCCCACCACCATACTTCACAGTTGGGATGAGGTTTTGATGTTGGTGTGCTGTGCCTTTTTTTCGCCACACATAGTGTTGTGTGTTTCTTCCAAACAACTCAACTTTGGTTTCATCTGTCCACAGAATATTTTGCCAGTACTGCTGTGGAACATCCAGGTGCTCTTGTGCAAACTGTAAACATGCAGCAATGTTTTGTTTGGACAGCAGTGGCTTCCTCTGTGGTATCCTCCCATGAAATCCATTCTTGTTTAGTGTTTTACATATTGTAGATTCGCTAACAGGGATGTTAGCATTTGCCAGTGACTTTTGTAAGTCTTTAGCTGACACTCTAGGATTCTTCTTCACCTCATTGAGCAGTCTGCGCTGTGCTCTTGCAGTCATCTTTACAGGACGGCCACTCCTAGGGAGAGTAGCAGCAGTGCTGAACTTTCTCCATTTATAGACAATTTGTCTTACCGTGGACTGATGAACGGAGATACTTTTTCAGTTCAGCAATATTCTTGGGATGTCTGGTGTGAATTGCTTTCTTGAGGTCATGCCACAGCATCTCAATTGGGTTGAGGTCAGGACTCTGACTTTTGGAGATACTTTTATAACCCTTTCCAGCTTTATGCAAGTCAACAATTCTTAATTGTAGGTCTTCTGAGAGCTCTTTTGTGCGAGGCATCATTCACATCAGGCAATGCTTCTTGTGAAAAACAAACCCAGAACTGGTGTGTGTTTTTTAAAGGGCAGCTGTAACCAACACTTCCAATCTCATCTCATTGATTGGACTTCAGTTGTCTGACATCTCACTCCAATTAGCTCTTGGAGATGTCATTAGTCTATGGGGTTCACATACTTTTTCCACCTGCACTGTGAATGTTTGCATGCTGTGTTCAATAAAAACATGGCAACATTTCATTCTTTGTATGTTATTAGTTTAAGCAGACTGTGATTGTCTATTGTTGTGACTTAGATGATGATCAGATCACATTTTATGACCAATTTGTGCAGAAATCCATATCATTCCAAAGGGTTCACATACTTTTTCTTGCAACTGTACATACAAGGACAATGAGACATAATTGGCCTCTAATCAGGAATACAGTAGCGATTGATACAATATACAATAAAATACAAAATTGTAGTCTCAAGACTACAAACTTTAGCAGTCTTTACATGATGCCAGAATACATCTAATACCTAAGAAATATAATCCCCCAATCATTAATAAAAAATAAAAAAACTTTAACTGCCTAACAATACAATAGACATTATACAATAGTGTCACCCATATTATACAATAAGACCATATAACATATAGCCTCTAATCCAAACTAAAATCTATCCTATAAAACCAACTATACCTTGTGCAAATAAAGTGTATCAGACTACAAATATAGCTAGCACAATTAGTGTGATTAAAGTACGTAATTCTCAACATATACCTTTTTCATGTGAGAAAAAAACCCACATACCCCGATTCAACTAAACACATCTAGCATACCCAGAGAACACAAGCTGCAAACACATTGGCCATTTACATAAAGTGCTAATTGTGAGCACATAGGTCCATTTGCACAAGTGAAAGATGTGAGAACATAAGCCATGTGTGTAAAGTGCAAAATGTGAGCATATAAACCATGTGCATAAATAAATAAAGTACCAACAAATGTTAAAATAATGTCTGTATTTGAGGATAATGCTCACAAAAATTGCTCATAAAGTTAAATCATATATTTATAAAATAACTGCTATAGTAATCTTTATCAATCTCTGGACTTGTAGTGTAGTGCTTTGTCACATATTCATCCGCTTATAGAAATGTGGTTAATGACATTTACTGTCCACACAGGAAAAGTTGTGCCGAGCAGCAACCTAATCCACAGAAGGGTTAATGCTGAGCAGCAATTATGCAAATTAAACCTGGTAACTGACTTTGGGGTCAAAGGCCGGTTACAGCCTATCAGAACTAAAGGAGGGGTATTTAGGCCCAGTTCTCAGCCTGCTCAGTGCCCTGTCGTGGTTTCCCTTGTGGTTGTCTGAGAGCGCGTTCCTGTTTATAGTTTTCTACCTGGTTTTGACTTTGGCTTTGTTTATTGACTTCTCTATATTCTGGTATCCTGACTCCTGGCTTTCCTCATCACTGTGTCCCTTTCTGTGTTCCCTGACCTCGGCTAGTATTTTTGACTATTCTTTGTACGTTAAATCCGGCCATTCTAAGGACCGGTAATACGTTACTTATTTGTCATCCGTGCTGTACAGTTCTACGTGCTGGATCAAACAGTAATCCTGACATTACGACATGGCCATAGATCCTGTAGAACTGTGTCAGCACATAGCTGCTTGCGAGAGGAAATTAGAGGAGAATGATCACCGCATGGATCAATTCACTCAGGCTTTAAGTACGCTTCTCGCTAGAACGGAGCATCTGCAGCCTGCAGCGTCTCCTCCTATAGCACCTCTACCCTGTGTACCTCCACCCACTGTTAATAGGACTCCTTGCATCTCCTTATCACCATCCCTACAGTTTGATGGCAATATCCAGGAATGCAGGGGTTTTCTTAATCAGGTGGAGTACCATTTTGAGGCCTCACCAGGGTCATTCCCCACGGACAGAGCAAGAATTGGTTATCTAATGAATCAATTAAAGGGCAAGGCCCTTGCCTGGGCTAATCCGTTGTGGGAGAGTAATCGGAGCATAGCTCATAACTACCAGGAATTCCTTGCCAAATTCAAGCTCACGTTTGAGCCATTGGGTAGAGAGGATGACGCCTCCACTGCCCTAATGCACATCAGACAAGGTAACCGGTCTATCTCGGATTATGCTATTGAATTCCGTACCTTAGCTTCCGAGGTAGACTGGACTAACAATGGGTTAATCTCAGCATTCCAAAAGGGTCTCTCAGAGACTATACTAGATGAGATAGCCGCTAAAGAATTACATAAGAGTCTTAACGAATTTATTACGTTTGTCATGCATATTGATAATAGGTTAAGACTCAGAGAAGTCACCAGAAGCAAGACCAGACGTACGGCTATGTCCCTAGCACCTCAATTCTCTAAACCTGTTTTGTCTAACCTCCCTGTACAGTCCGAACCCGAACCTATGCAGTTGGGGGTCACTAGGCTGTCAGAGGCCGAAAAACAGTATAGGAGAAGGGAGGGGTTATGCCTATATTGCGATAGAAAGGGACATATGATAACTAATTGTCCAGTGCGTCCGGAAAACTTCCGCACCTAAGAACCTTAAGGGGACAGATCTTAGGTGTGATGGAGTTGTCCTCTAACAAAAACAAAAGTAGATTCCTCCTTGAGATATCGATTTCCATTGATAACAAGAAGTTTTCTTGCAGTGCCCTAATGGACTCAGGTGCTGCTGGAAATTTTATTGATGTACAGTTTATTAGGGGTAATGAGATACCGGTCAGGGAGAGACCTACGCCGCTAGCTGTAGAGGCTATTGATGGTAGACCACTCACACAACCGCTTATAACCCACGAAACTGTCCCTATTATGATCTCCATTGGGGCCTCTCATAGGGAGGAGATGACGTTTCAGGTTATTACTTCTCCATCATGTCCTATCATATTAGGGTTTCCGTGGCTGAGTAAGCACAATCCCTATATTGACTGGGCTAATGGGGAGATATTAGAATGGGGTAAAGAGTGTATGGGGAGATGTATAAAACCAGTACTAAAGAGATTGGATACTATTGACCTTCCCACTATCACTTCAGGAGGTGTTTAACAAGGCTCAATCCGATGTATTGCCTCCCCACAGAGCATATGACTGTGCCATTAACCTGTTTCCAGGCGCTATGCCACCTAAGGGGGCAGTTTATGCCTTGTCTCCCCAGGAGAGTAAAATAATGGAGGAATACATCAAAGAATCCTTGAGCAAAGGGCACATAAGAAAGTCATCCTCACCAGCTGGTGCAGGATTCTTTTTTGTTGAGAAAAAGGGTGTTGAGTTACGCCCTTGCATAGACTACAGGGCACTTAATAAAATCACTGTAAAAAATGCATACCCTATTCCACTCATTTCCGAATTGTTCGATAGACTTCAGGGAGCTAAAGTATTTACTAAGCTTGACCTTAGGAGCGCTTACAATTTGGTTAGAATTAAAGAGAATCATGAGTGGAAGACAGCATTTAATACCCGTAGTGGACACTATGAATATCTGGTAATGCCATTTGGGTTATGCAACGCCCCGGCCGTATTCCAAGACTTTATAAATGATGTACTCAGGGAATTCATTTACTTATTTGTCTTGGTTTATTTGGACGATATTTTGGTGTATTCCCCTGATCTTCAAACTCACCACTCCCATGTGTAAAAGGTTCTGCAGACGTTGTTGAAAAATAAACTTTATTGTAAATTAGAAAAGTGCATATTTGACCAGCCTGAAGTCCACTTTTTGGGTTACAACATCTCTGCATCGGGATTTCAAATGGATCCTAAAAAACTAGAGGCTGTACTACACTGTTCCTTTCACGTTTTAACTTTCTCATTACTTATAGACCTGGTTCTAAAAATACCAAGGCTGATGCCTTGTCCAGGCAATTTGATAATCAGTCAGCTCCGGAACAGATGACATCTCCTATTATTCCAGCAGAGTGTATTATTGCTACTACTGTCCTCTCACTGTCTTCTCCACTGCTTGGCACCATACTGGAGGCCCAGCCTCAGGCGCCCAGTGGTAAACCGTGTGATAAACTGTTCGTTCCCCTATGTGAAAGGGTTAATATCATGAAAGTGTTCCTTGACAATATAACTGCTGGACACCCGGGCATCAATAAGTCCACTGCCGCGATCACTAGATCATTTTGGTGGGATTCACTCAGGAAAGATGTAAAGGAGTATGTGCAGGCATGTTCTGTGTGTGCAGTTTCTAAGGTGACTCATACACTTCCTTGTGGCCTGTTGCAGCCTCTTCCTGTTCCTGAGATTCCATGGTCCCACCTATCCATGGACTTTATTGTTGAGCTTCCTAGCTCTGCTGGGTTCACTACTATTCTCATGGTTGCAGACCGATTTTCTAAGATAGCTCACTTCATTCCTCTCAAGAAGTTGCCATCTTCGCAAGATTTGGTCCTAATTTTCATACGTGAAATTGTCCGTTTGCATGGCATCCCCCACAATATTGTGTCTGATAGGGGCTCTCAGTTTGTGTCCAGGTTCTGGAGGGCGTTCAGTAAACAGTTGGGGATTGATCTCTCCTTCTCCTCCTCCTACCATCCACAGACCAATGGTACAGCTGAGAGGGCTAACCAGTCATTAGAAGTTTATTTGTGTTGTTTTATTAATAGCACACAAGACAATTGGTCCGAACTACTCCCGTGGGCCGAGTTCGCTAGAAACAATGCTGTTCATGACTCCTCTGGGCACAGTCCATTTTTTGTCAATAATGGTAGGCATCCTACGGTTCTCCCTGCGGTATTTTCTGATACTGCCATTCCTGCTCTGGATGAGCGTCTGGCCTCCATTCGGGATACCTGGGTTAAGGTTCAAACTGCTCTAGGGGCTGCTGCTGAGCGCTTCAAACATTTTGCTGATAAGCGTAGGAGTGCCAACCCGGTGTACCAAGTGGGGGACAGGGTTTGGTTGTCATCTCGCAACATCAAGCTTAAGGTCCCTAGCATGAAGTTTGCCCCCAGATTCCTTGGTCCCTATAGAGTGCTTCATAGGATCAATCCAGTGTCTTACTCTCTGGCTCTTCCTGCATCTCTAGGGATTCCCAACACTTTTCATGTGTCCTTACTCAAACCTCTTGTCTGCAATAGATATACTGTTCCTTGTGTTCCTCCCCCTCCGGTGGTGGTGGGTGGTCAGGAAGAGTATGAGGTATCTTCTATCGTGGATTCTAGGTTTTCTCGGGGCACTTTACAGTACTTGGTTGTTTGGGAAGGTTACGGTCCTGCTGATCGTTCTTGGGTTTCGGCTCCTGACCTGCATGCGGGCCGTAAGATCCGCGCTTTTCACGCTAAATTTCCTCTCAAGCCTGGTCCTGTCCGCCCGGTGGGCGTTCTTCAGGTGGGGGTAATGTCACATATTCATCCGCTTATAGAAATGTGGTTAATGACATTTACTGTCCACACAGGAAAAGTTGTGCCGGGCAGCAACCTAATCCACAGAAGGGTTAATGCTGAGCAGTAATTGTGCAAATGAAACCTGGTGTCATGTATTCATCCGCTTAGAGAAAAGTGATTAATGACATTTACTGTCCACACATGAAAAGTTGTGCCGAGCAGCAACCTAATCCACAGAAGGGTTAATGCTGAGCAGCAATTATGCAAATTAAACCTGGTAACTGACTTTGGGGTCAAAGGCCGGTTACAGCCTATCAGAAAGAAAGGAGGGGTATTTAGGCCCAGTTCTCAGCCTGCTCAGTGCCCTGTCATGGTTTCCCTTGTGGTTGTCCAAGAGCGCGTTCCTGTTTATAGTTTTCTACCTGGTTTTTGACTTTGGCTTTGTTTATTGACTTCTCTATATTCTGGTATCCTGACTCCTGGCTTTCCTCATCGCTGTGTCCCTTTCTGTGTTCCCTGACCTCGGCTAGTATTTTTGACTGTTCTTTGTATGTTAAATCCGGCCATTCTAAGGACCGGTAATACGTTACTTATTTGTCATCCGTGCTGTACAGTTCTACGTGCTGGATCAAACAGTAATCCTGACATGCTTACAGTGAAAAGGTCAAGTCCCTTCACTCCTCCCCCCTCCCTAAGTGCAGGAATGATATGACTCATTGATACATTGGTGGAACTACTGGCAGTAAAGCAAGTGCATCTGGCCCATAAGTGTGGGGTCTCATCAGGTGCCTCCCACTTTTAGAGACAT
>OW240913.1:347190158-347302660 GCA_933207985.1 Pelobates cultripes
TGCCTGGTATGATTGTTATGTCTATACCATAAGCCCACTACACTTTCTATGAGAGTGGGATAGTGTGATTGTGTTGCATTGTCTGAATGATGAGCCCAGTATTTTCATACTGGGATAAAAGTCACTTCATTAGTATTTGAAAGTTAGGTCCCCATACAGGATTAACTGTGTAAAATATCAACCACCACATTGTCCCTGCCCTGTGTGTTTCTTGCAGAGAATCCATACTGTAAATATGATTTTTGTTTGTAAACATGAGAGCAATATCTACTTTTTCAGCGGTCCAACACATGCTTCATTTTGTGCTGTTAGCTAACTTTTCCTTGCTACAGGTACTTTAAAGGATCCAGTGCATCACCTGCTGCATATGCTTTATGATTCTTTGTAGATTAATCTTTGAGGGAATACTCCCTATTATGACTAATATGTCTCACATTATATGTGTTCTTTTAATTTGTGAAAATCTACAAATTGTTGTATGGGGAATGCTGAAATTTTATTCTTTGTGACCACAACTGTAGACTCCCTGTGTGTTGGGTTTGAGGTTTGGTCAGGTATGTAGTCATGGACAAAGGTTGATTATACATTTCTCTATGGCTTTTAAACACTCAACTGGATTGATCCATTCAGGTTTGCCATGCCTAACATGCATAATAATGTTGAGTCTGTGAGAGTTCTGAGAGATTCGGGTGACACCATGTCTATTTAATCTGGTCCAAATAGTTGCTCAATATGGCTGACAACAAGACAATGTCAGCTTCCACATAGTTCTTAGTTCTTGTTTTGTTAGCTGGATGTTCACCACAATGCTCTGTGAAACACCCCAATTGTTGAAAGGGTTAATACAGAACCAGCGGCATTAGACAGCACTGCACCTTCAGGACTTTTCAGGTTCTTGCGTTCAAAGGTTATGTCTTCATAAGTAAGCATCACAGTTTCTTCGGCCTGCATGGATTTTGACCAAACAGATTTAATTGCAAAATAGGTAGTGCAAAGTCAGCCAGAGAGAGAGATGTGTGTGCAATCCCAAGAATCAGGTAGCACAAACACTCCAGGACGGTCTCTACAATTATACAAACACAAGGATCAATACGACATAATCAATTCTAACAGGATATATCTATTATTATCAATTTATCAATTACCTAGGCTAAAAATTAAATTAGAGACTAAAATTAAATCCTTAACTGGTGTAACATGTACTTCTTGTGGCGAAACCGACCCCGCCACTGGGCATTGGAGAAGACTGATTGCCCGCCTCCTGCCATGTGACTATGGCCCCTGGGATGTATTGCCCTTTAAAGACATGATTTGGGCATAATGGATTTGTGTTGTGTTGCTGCTGGCCCTTTAAGAATCATCTGGGGACATACTGTGGAGTTACTGGGTGGCACATGGTGAGAACAATGGATGAAGCACATGGTGAGAACAATGGATGGCGGCCATTTTAACTCACAGACACTGTGTGGACTTTTCTACACAGTGCCATCTCCCTGGTATTTGGTGCACAGAGACATCGTGCAGTGGTTTTGGACTATACAACAGGGGACACATTATACAGTAATCGTTTTTCATATAGCCTGTTTAAGTTCTGCGGAATCTGCATTAAACTGTATCTTCTAAACTACTGAATTGATCTGGGTGAATTTTGGATATGTGGTTCACCCAGATCCCCCAGTTCCGAGGATATACTTATGGGGTTATTGCATGTTTTGGGGTCCCTGTGATGTGTTTTATGATACTGTATTTCTCTGCCAGTCATAATTATATTAACCATTGTGTTCAATAATCATATCACAGGCAGAGGGGAGGATTTTGTGTGGGAGTGTCTGTGTGTATTGTAAGGATTGATTGGTTGTATTTCAAAACCCTGTGTGCAGTACTATGTTTGTGGATTGTGAATAAAAGAGGCTGTATGTGCTAGTACAGTCCGTTATGCTTGACCTCAAAACGAAGTGTCGTCTCGTTATTGGTGGAATTGGATTGTATGCTGATTGCCAGGAGTGTAAGCTGATTGTATGCTTTTCCTGTTCAGCTGCTTACAGCATTCATATGCTTCTCCGGTTCGGTGGTTGTGGTGTCTGCTGCACTGCTTGGAGTCCTCAGGAAGTGCAGGGAGCATCCTTCAACGGAGGTACCCAGTCGGGGTGCCAGGTGATCCGTTACATTGGTGGCAAGTGGTGGGATGGCGTCCTAGTGTGAGGAGAAGCAGCTCGGAGACACTGGTAACGTTTGGAGTTCCAAATTGAGGGCAACGCTAGTATCCGTACAGCGCCCCTGGCTACAGCAGGATGGAATCGGCTAGTTTTCGTACAGCATTCAATGATGAGGAGGAGGAGGCGGCCGCGGACTACAGGGATGCAGACAGAAAGGAACTCTGGTATGATGCCCTGGAAGATGTCCAATGGCGGCGAGGTTAGAGTCCCCCCAGTGATGAGCAGCGGCTACAGAAGCGTATGGCGATGCGGATGTATCTATTTGGAGAGCAGCCCATGGATGAGTGGGTGACAAGACTAGAGAACCTGGTATGGCGAGAGATCTGGCTAGACAACGCATACCAGGCCCTCTGGTGGCATACCGTTCGACTTACCCCCTGGACGGCCGAGCACGACTTACCGGAGGGGGATGATTATGATGGCCCAGGTTTATTATGGGATGCCTTGGAGGACGACATTGATCTTGGCAGCACAGAGGGGTCTAGGTTTTGGGACATCTACGACTACCGGATGGGCATGTATGTCTGGGCTGACGAATGCGAGGTGAGCAAAGACATGACCCACCTGGTAACAAGGGAGTGAAAGCTGGAGCAGGACTACAACACCTGCTCAGCTTCGTGCAGCCCCAACCTACCCGACAAGCAGGACTAGACCTCATTGACTGGTCCTGAGATGACCTCCAGATGGCAGGTAGAGATGGGACTGAGGTCTCTCTACCGGCCCTACAGGGATACTGGGCAGCCAACCCAGATCTCCAGCGACAGTGTGAGTCCCAGGGAGCCGAAGGTGTCGTCCTTCCTCCCCAGCGGCAGTGTTAGTTCCAGGTAGCCTAATGTGCTGTCCGTCCTCCCCAGCGGCAGTGTGAGTCCCAGGGAGCCGAAGGTGTCGTCCTTCCTCCCCAGCGGCAGTGTGAGTTCCAGGGAGCCGAAGGTGCTGTCCTTCCTCCCCAGAGGCAGTGTGAGTTCCAGGGAGCTGAAGGTGCTTTCCTTCCTCCGCAGCGGCAGAGTGTGTCCTTAGGAGAGGAGACAGTTGGTCCCTTTCCCCAGCAGTCCAATGAGTCACAGGGAGCCAAAGGTGCCGTCCTTCCTCCCCAGCGGCAGTGTGTCCTGCAGGGAGCAGAGACAGTCGGTCTTGCTTCCCAGCAGCGGGACAATATATTGAAAGGGCAGACAGTCAGTCCCCCTCTACACCACCAGACAGAGAGTCAGGGAGAGGAGCCTGTTACCCCCTCGCCCCAGCAGCTGAAAGTGTGTAAGTGAGAGGAGCTTGTTACCCCCTCTCCCCAGCAGCAGCGTAGCCCACCAAGGGGAGACACTAAGCCCCCCACCAGCGCAGATTGGACTGTGGTCTCTGCGCCCAAGCTACAGGGAGTATGGACAGTCGGTCCTGCTCCCCAGTGGCAGAGAATTCTACCAGGAGGGGAGAGTCTCATTCCCCCTCCCCAGCGGCAGCCTAGCCCACCAAGGGGAGATAAGCCCCACACTGGTGCAGAGGAGACCGTGGTCTCTGTGCACAAACCACAGGGGGTAGGGACGGTCTGGGAACTGTCCCCCAGCAGCAGGGCTGTATATCCAAAGGGGAGACAACCTGTCTGCCCCTCCAGCAGCAGCACCAGGTCCAGCGGGAGGAGCCTACTAACTCTTCTCCTCAGCTGGGCTCCAACCAGGCTACTCCCTTGGTAGCGCTGGCACCAGTGCAGAGTACCGCTGGTCTCTGCCCACTCAGCAACCCACCGATCCGTAAGGCTAGTACCCCCCAGAGCCATGGTGGAGCCCCTGGACATGGACAAGCTACCCACTACGCCAGGTGCAGTAACCAATTCTTGTGGGTGGGCCACTCTGTTGATTATGTTTTATGGGTGGGTGTCACATATTCATCCGCTTATAGAAATGTGGTTAATGACATTTACTGTCCACACAGGAAAAGTTGTGCCGAGCAGCAACCTAATCCACAGAAGGGTTAATGCTGAGCAGTAATTGTGCAAATGAAACCTGGTGTCATGTGTTCATCCGCTTAGAGAAAAGTGATTAATGACATTTACTGTCCACACAGGAAAAGTTGTGCCGAGCAGCAACCTAATCCACAGAAGGGTTAATGCTGAGCAGAAATTATGCAAATGAAATCTGGTAACTGACTTTGGGGTCAAAGGCCGGTTACAGCCTATCAGAACTAAAGGAGGGGTATTTAGGCCCAGTTCTCAGCCTGCTCAGTGCCCTGTCGTGGTTTCCCTTGTGGTTGTCCGAGAGCGCGTTCCTGTTTATAGTTTTCTACCTGGTTTTTGACTTTGGCTTTGTTTATTGACTTTATATTCTGGTATCCTGACTCCTGGCTTTCCTCATCGCTGTGTCCCTTTCTGTGTTCCCTGACCTCGGCTAGTATTTTTGACTATTCTTTCTACGTTAAATCCGGCCATTCTAAGGACCGGTAATACGTTACTTATTTGTAATCCATGCTGGATCAAACAGTAATCCTGACATTACAACATGTCCATAGATCCTGTAGAACTGTGTCAGGAAATTAGAGGAGAATGATCACCGCATGGATCAATTCACTCAGGCTTTAAGTACGCTTCTCACTAGAACGGAGAATCTGCAGCCTGCAGCGTCTCCTCCTATAGCACCTCTACCCTGTGTACCTCCACCCACTGTTAATAGGACTCCTAGCATCTCCTTATCACCATCCCTACAGTTTGATGGCAATATCCAGGAATGCAGGGGTTTTCTTAATCAGGTGGAGTACCATTTTGAGGCCTCACCAGGGTCATTCCCCACGGACAGAGCAAGAATTGGTTATCTAATGAATCAATTAAAGGGCAAGGCCCTTGCCTGGGCTAATCCATTGTGGGAGAGTAATCGGAGCATAGCTCATAATTACCAGGAATTCCTTGCCGAATTCAAGCTCACGTTTGAGCCATTGGGTAGAGAGGATGGCGCCTCCACTGCCCTAATGCACATCAGACAAGGTAACCGGTCTATCTCGGATTATGCTATTGAATTCCGTACCTTAGCTTCCGAGGTAGACTGGACTAACAATGGGTTAATCTCAGCATTCAAAAAGGGTCTCTCAGAGACTATACTAGATGAGATAGCCGCTAAAGAATTACCTAAGAGTCTTAAGGAATTTATTAAGTTTGTCATGCATATTGATAATAGGTTAAGACTCAGAGAAGTCACCAGAAGCAAGACCAGACGTACGGCTATGTCCCTAGCACCTCAATTCTCTAAACCTGTTTTGTCTAACCTCCCTGTACAGTCCGAACCCTAACCTATGCAGTTGGGGGTCACTAGACTGTCAGAGGCCGAAAAACAGTATAGGAGAAGGGAGGGGTTATGCCTATATTGCGGTAGAAAGGGACATATGATAACTAATTGTCCAGTGCGTCCGGAAAACTTTCGCACCTAAGAACCTTAAGGGGACAGATCTTAGGTGTGATGGAGTTGTCCTCTAACAAAAACAAAAGTAGATTCCTCCTTGAGGTATCTATTTCCCTTGATAACAAGAAGTTTTCTTGCAGTGCTCTAATGGACTCAGGTGCTGCTGGAAATTTTATTGATGTCCAGTTTATTAGGGGTAATGAGATACCGGTCAGGGAGAGACCTACGCCGCTAGCTGTAGAGGCTATTGATGTTAGACCACTCACACAACCGCTTATAACCCACGAAACTGTCCCTATTACGATCTCCATTGGGGCCTCCCATAGGGAGGAGATGACATTTCAGGTTATTACTTCTCCATCATGTCCTATCATATTAGGGTTTCCGTGGCTGAGTAAGCACAATCCCTATATTGACTGGGCTAATGGGGAGAAATTAGAATGGGGTAAAGAGTGTATGGGAGATGTATAAAACCAGTACTAAAGAGATTGGATACTATTGACCTTCCCACTATCACTCCCCAAACTCCTGGAGTTCCCATACAATACCGAGAACTTCAGGAGGTGTTTAACAAGGCTCAATCCGATGTATTGCCTCCCCACAGAGCATATGACTGTGCCATTAACCTGTTTCCAGGCGCTATGCCACCTAAGGGGGCAGTTTATGCCTTCTCTCCCCAGGAGAGTAAAATAATGGAGGAATACATCAAAGAATCCTTGAGCAAAGGGCACATAAGAAAGTCATCCTCACCAGCTGGTGCAGGATTCTTTTTTGTTGAGAAAAAGGGTGGTGAGTTACGCCCTTGCATAGACTACAGGGCACTTAATAAAATCACTGTAAAAAATGCATACCCTATTCCACTCATTTCCGAATTGTTCGATAGACTTCAGGGAGCTAAAGTATTTACTAAGCTTGACCTTAGGAGCGCTTACAATTTGGTTAAAATTAAAGAGAATCATGAGTGGAAGACTGCATTTAATACCCGTAGTGGACACTATGAATATCTGGTAATGCCATTTGGGTTATGCAACGCCCCGGCCGTATTCCAAGACTTTATAAAATGATGTACTCAGGGAATTCATTTACTCATTTGTCTTGGTTTATTTGGACAATATTTTGGTGTATTCCCCTGATCTTCAAACTCACCACTACCATGTGAAACAGGTTCTGCAGACGTTGTTGAAAAATAAACTTTATTGTAAATTAGAAAAGTGCATATTTGACCAGCCTGAAGTCCACTTTTTGGGTTACAACATCTCTGCATCGGGATTTCAAATGGATCCTAAAAAACTAGAGGCTGTACTACACTGTTCCTTTCACGTTTTAACTTTCTCATTACTTATAGACCTGGTTCTAAAAATACCAAGGCTGATGCCTTGTCCAGGCAATTTGATAATCAGTCAGCTCCGGAACAGATGACATCTCCTATTATTCCAGCAGAGTGTATTATTGCTACTACTGTCCTCTCACTGTCTTCTCCACTGCTTGGCACCATACTGGAGGCCCAGCCTCAGGCGCCCAGTGGTAAACCGTGTGATAAACTGTTCGTTCCCCTATGTGAAGGGGTTAATATCATGAAAGTGTTCCATGACAATATAACTGCTGGACACCCGGGCATCAATAAGTCCACTGCCGCGATCACTAGATCATTTTGGTGGGATTCACTCCGGAAAGATGTAAAGGAGTATGTGCAGGCATGTTCTGTGTGTGCAGTTTCTAAGGTGACTCATGCACTTCCTTGTGGCCTGTTGCAGCCTCTTCCTGTTCCTGAGATTCCATGGTCCCACCTATCCATGGACTTTATTGTTGAGCTTCCTAGCTCTGCTGGGTTCACTACTATTCTCATGGTTGTAGACCGATTTTCTAAGATGGCTCACTTCATTCCTCTCAAGAAGTTGCCATCTTCGCAAGATTTGGTCCTAATTTTCATACGTGAAATTGTCCGCTTGCATGGCATCCCCCACAATATTGTGTCTGATAGGGGCTCTCAGTTTGTGTCCAGGTTCTGGAGGGCGTTCAGTAAACAATTAGGGATTGATCTCTCCTTCTCCTCCTCCTACCATCCACAGACCAATGGTACAGCTGAGAGGGCTAACCAGTCATTAGAAGTTTATTTGCGTTGTTTTATTAATAGCACATAAGACAATTGGTCCGAACTACTCCCGTGGGCCGAGTTCGCTAGAAACAATGCTGTTCATGACTCCTCTGGGCACAGTCCATTTTTTGTCAATAATGGTAGGCATCCTACGGTTCTCCCTGCGGTATTTTCTGATACTGCCATTCCTGTTCTGGATGAGCGTCTGGCCTCCATTCGGGATACCTGGGTTAAGGTTCAAACTGCTCTAGGGGCTGCTGCTGAATGCTTCAAACATTTTGCTGATAAGCGTAGGAGTGCCAACCCGGTGTACCAAGTGGGGGACCGGGTTTGGTTGTCATCTCGCAACATCAAGCTTAAGGTCCCTAGCATGAAGTTTGCCCCTAGATTCCTTGGTCCCTATAGAGTGCTTCGTAGGATCAATCCAGTGTCTTACTCTCTGGCTCTTCCTGCATCTTTAGGGATTCCCAACACTTTTCATGTGTCCTTACTCAAACCTTTTGTCTGCAATAGATATACTGTTCCTTGTGTTCCTCCCCCTCCGGTGGTGGTGGGTGGTCAGGAAGAGTATGAGGTATCTTCTATCGTGGATTCTAGGTTTTCTTGGGGTACTTTACAGTACTTGGTTGTTTGGAAAGGTTACGGTCCTGCTGATCGTTCTTGGGTTTCGGCTCCTGACCTGCATGCGGTCCGTAAGATCCGCGCTTTTCACGCTAAATTTCCTCTCAAGCCTGGTCCTGTCCGCCCGGTGGGCGTTCTTCAGGTGTGGGGTAATGTCACATATTCATCCGCTTATAGAAATGTGGTTAATGACATTTACTGTCCACACAGGAAAAGTTGTGCCGAGCAGTAACCTAATCCACAGAAGGGTTAATGCTGAGCAGTAATTGTGCAAATGAAACCTGGTGTCATGTATTCATCCGCTTAGAGAAAAGTGATTAATGACATTTACTGTCAACACATGAAAAGTTGTGCCGAGCAGCAACCTAATCCACAGAAGGGTTAATGCTGAGCAGCAATTATGCAAATTAAACCTGGTAACTGACTTTGGGGTCAAAGGCCGGTTACAGCCTATCAGAACTAAAGGAGGGTATTTAGGCCCAGTTCTCAGCCTGCTCAGTGCCCTGTCGTGGTTTCCCTTGTGGTTGTCTGAGAGCGCGTTCCTGTTTATAGTTTTCTACCTGGTTTTGACTTTGGCTTTGTTTATTGACTTCTCTATATTCTGGTATCCTGACTCCTGGCTTTCCTCATCGCTGTGTCCCTTTCTGTGTTCCCTGACCTCGGCTAGTATTTTTGACTATTCTTTGTATGTTAAATCCGGCCATTCTAAGGACCGGTAATACGTTACTTATTTGTCATCCGTGCTGTACAGTTCTACGTGCTGGATCAAACAGTAATCCTGACATGCTTACAGTGAAAAGGTCAAGTCCCTTCACTCCTCCCCCCTCCCTAAGTGCAGGAATGATATGACTCATTGATACATTGGTGGAACTACTGGCAGTAAAGCAAGTGCATCTGGCCCATAAGTGTGGGGTCTCATCAGGTGCCTCCCACTTTTAGAGACATAGACACCCAATGGGCACATCTGATCATGGGCCCTGTTGAGCGACAAAGCATTGCTGTCAGATCAGCAGTGTTTAGAGGAAGTGAGTTTAGGTCACTTTCTCCCTGCCAACAGAGATAGATAAATGAGACAGCAAAGGAGGGAGCAGAGACAGAAGGAGATAGAGAGCTTAGACCAGTCTCCCATCAGCTTCAATCAGCAGACAGATTTGGACCACAGGGCAGCCACTTTCTTGCACTCAAGAGGTATTATGTAGGCTGGTGGCTAAAATATGTAAACTATGATTTGTGTGTTTGTGCCAGTGTATCTGTGTGTGTGTCAGTGTGTATGTGTAATATTGCATACTAACACACCACTGTATTCAAATGGAAACAGTACATATAAATACACTCCTAAATTCACACACACACACGCATACTCTATACAAAAACACACATGCAAATGCACAAACACTGCTCACAAATACAACTCTTTAAGGTTGGGCAAACAGCAAATACCTAGCTGGCAAAACAGGGTGTCAGTTGCACAACAGTTGAGGAAATACTATTTTTTTTATGGGAAATCCAAAGAAATTCCTTGCACTTTCTGGCACCTATGTGCTCACAATTGGTATGAAAAAATGAAATTACTTGAAATTGCTCCCATATACATTGTATACAACATGTATCACAAAGATACATGGTGTAATCAGTGTAAAATCTAAAGATTAATTCCTGCCTCTGTTCCAGTGCCACTTTGTGGGTGTTCTTATTTGGGTAACAACCACTTCTGGGTTGTCCTCTGCTGTATAAATAAACTCTTATGCTCAATCTAATGAGCATAAGTTGTTTGGGGCATGACAGGTGCCCTTTAATTACACCACACCATTAAAATCTTCTTTACAGTTTGGAAGCAATTAGAGGGCTTGTGTTTTCAGCAAGTTTAAAGGCATTATAACAGTGACTAGTGACTTCTGACAAAGAATTTTTTTTCTACGGGCTGGTAATCATATCTAAAGTAAAACTGTGGATGAGTAGGCATTACAGTCTAGATTTCATACTTCAAAGTACATCAATTAAAAAAAGTGTTTCTGGGTTTAGGTCATAAAGTGGTAAACACAAACCAGAAAAAACAGATTAATAGAGAGAATAAAAGATTGGATACAACAGAGTCTGATTCTAGAACATAATTATATATAAGCACTCTAAGACCAAGGGGTGAGTTGAAATCTTACGGAAAATTGGGAAGATAAGTCTTATGTTAGTTCTCCTTGGAGAAATTCCACTAGTTACAGACATATTAAATGTATTAATTAGCACTGCATATTTTATAAGCCAATGCTTGCATGGTACGATATGGCCTCATGTGGTAATACAGTATGATACATAAAGACAGAAATTATGGCTGTGTAAAAACGCTGACACTTTGTGTTATGTGAGGGCTCAAAATTGACACTTGCCGCAAGCTTGTGAATATTTAGACCCTGCATGTAGAAATCCACGCCTGTTGAGTGTGAAATGAAAAAGAAAGAAAATAAAGGAAAGATAAGGAAAGGAAGGGCAAAGGAAAGATAAGAAAAGAAGTAAGGACTTGTCTGAATACAAAATCATGGAACCCTTTGTATAACCATGTTTTTCTGACCCATACCATTTAAAAGAGAATAGCATTAAAAGGTTCCTTTCACCTTCCCCAATTCATGTCTTCTCTTATTTTCGTACGTAGTGTTATTTTGACATGAAGACAGGAGGTTTCATGGGATGCAGCTTCACGGACTGCAATTTTTCAACTGGCACGTGGACAACAAAAGCTGCATGAGTTCATGAATTGATTAGATGTTTCACACATTTCAAGTTCTGGGCAACTAGTTTAGCAATTAATCGGATAATTCTTGGGTTAGAACATCAAGTTCAAGCATGCAAAAACATGTACTAGATGCTATTGAGTAGAACAGTATATTCACATCATTAATTATTATTAAAGTCCACTTTGAATTTCCAGTCTATAATTCTTGTAGCATTGTAGCACAAAAGCAATCACGTACCGTTCTAAATATATCTTATATCTGTATTGTCAAGATAATTATGTGTATTTGCTGGTTGCTATAGAACAATAGCTGAACCATGCATCGTGGTTGGTCATATACATATTACATTTAAGTAAGTGGTATATCTTTAGAAAATCATGCTGAGCAGTTTTCTACTTAAAGGGAGAAACGCATGGAATAAAACTATGATTTTATTAAGACACAGAGGCTCCTATTATGCAGCACACTTTCTTTATTTCCCTCAGCAGCAAAGAAATATAACATTAAAAATCCTCAACTATATATATAACATAAGAGATTAATCTTCTTAGTAGCCGGAACAGCCAATCAGCATCCTTTCCATGGAATAATAGGCGGTAACCAGTAGACCACTTCCTCTTTTTTTTACTGCTCCCTCAGTTAAGTACACTGATCCCATAGTTTTCTTAACTGTTGTATAGTTATATATACTACTGTTTATTTTGTTGTCATTTACTGTTGTTGTAATTTATTTAACATTATTTATGTATCTATTATTATTTCATTGCTATTTTCATTATTATTTCACATTACTTCTCTTTTTGAAGCAAGGAAAGCGTAATGCACGATTAAAGGACCACTCTAGGCACCCAGACCACTTCAGCTTAATGAAGTGGCCTGGGTGCCAGGTCCTTCTAGGGTTAACCCATTCTTTTATAAACATAGCAGTTTCAGAGAAACTGCTATGTTTATGAATGGGTTAAGCCTTCCCCCTAATCCTCTAGTGGCTGTCTCATTGACAGCCGCTAGAGGCGCTTGCGTGCTTCTCACTGTGATTTTCACAGTGAGAGCACGCCAGCGTCCATAGGAAAGCATTATGAATGCTTTCCTATGTGACCGGCTGAATGCGCGCGCAGCTCTTGCCGCGCGTGCGCATTCAGCCCAGGAGGAGGAGGATCGGAGGAGGAGAGCTCTCCGCCCAGCGCTGGAAAAAGGTAAGTTTTAACCCCTTTCCCCTTTCCAGAGCCGGGCGGGAGGGGGTCCCTGAGGGTGGGGGCACCCTCAGGGCACTATAGTGCCAGGAAAACGAGTATGTTTTCCTGGCACTATAGTGGTCCTTTAACCTTTACTTTTCTGCGATTTCCGCCGGACATCAAGGCATTGATGGTATCGCTATCGGGCGACATTCAATTGTCTGTCGCCTTCTTCCCGGAGTGAGTTTTTTTCGTCCTCCTTTGCCTCATTATTTTTTTCTCTGGGACATTTTTGTTGTCCTCAACTTTCTGGAGTCATGGCCAGACACTGTGTTGCTATCCCTCAAACAACTTTCTTCTAAATTAGTCATTCTTTTTATCCTAATCTAATTCAAAAGAGTCCCTGGAAGGCGTCCTTTTTGACATCTCTAGAAGGGCCAAGACCTATTCCAAGTCTGTTCTCTACCCGGGTTTTCCAGTGAGACCTCTCCTTTGTCCAGTGGCATGTTTACGGGAATATGAAAGTCGTACTTGTTTCTTTACAGAATCCTCTGAAAAATGAAAAGAGTAGCCGGTAACCAAAGGCAACCAGCCTATGAGTGTGTCTGGGGGATCCCAAAAAGGGGGTAACCCTTACATACGTTTGAAAAATAAAAAAGGTTTAGGAAGATCTAGATAGAGAGGAGGATACACCTCGTCCCTACACTAGGTCAACCAAAAAAGGAATCCCCATCCTAGTTGTAATGCTGGAAAAAATCAATTGAATTAAAACTTAACCTTTATTGTTGATGGATAAAACTATGTAAATACACGAAAAATAAAAAATAATAAATAATAAACAATATAAGGAGTGCCACAACTGTGGGTATGAACAGTGAAAATAGAAGGTATAGATAATAATGGTAATGATCCTTTTCAATATCCTTCAAATATCACTTTTAGAGAGATATCTAGCTTGAGTCTAAAAGCCAAAATAGGGTAAATTATAGGGAGGAGAGAGAGAGGAGAATTGTGAACAATGTTGTAGGCTGCTTGTAGAAAAAAGGAGAAAAAAGGGAAGAAAAAAGGAAGGTAATAGGTTACTAAATAGCAAACTGTATCCAGGGCGAAATAGAAACCAAGTTGCACTATATGCCAATGACCACTGTGTGGTGAGGGAAATAGATAGTGTAGCAAAATCCACTACAGTAAGAGGGAAATAAACTGAGTGGAGAGGGATGCACTGCGGAGATAGAATAAACCGGAGTCCTCCCCTCCTCAAGTGCCCCCCAAAGAACCTTTCCGCTGGTAACAAAAAATCTGGAATCTAAGCAGCCGTAAACGCTTGAATCTAACCTACCTACCTAGTGGCAGTAGCTAAACGAAACTGCCTAGTAAATCCCCCCAAAAAATACCTTGCACTAGCGGCAAAATACTGGAACCTAAAATGCTCGTACACACTCTTAGTAAATCCCCCCAAAGATCCCTTGCATTGGCGGCAAAATTCTGGAACCTAAAAAGTTCGTGCTCTCTCTAAGCTAGATACAGATGTGGCAAACTCCTGTCTAAACTACCTAACGCGCGTTTCAGCGCTAACAATGCGCCTTCGTCAGAGGTAAAGAGCTAAAGCAACAGGCTGTCCCACTCCTGGTCCTTAAATAGGTATACCGGGTCAGTGAAAATTATGTGGGTGTGTCAAATGTTCGCGCCCAAACGGCGTTTGAACACGCTCCTCCCCCTAATGTGAATGATTGATAGAACATGCTAATGTTCTCATTAGGGAACTATCACCTAAACATTGCACTGGTCATAAATGAAATATATGAGATATAGATAAATACCAGTATATACAATCTAAAGGTTGTTCATTTAAAGTACTACTGTCAGGTGGATTTAACCAAATACAGTAGAATAAAGAAAACTGTTTACAAGAATTGTGTGCTTTTCATAATAAACAAACATAAAGGAAGTATGTTTATACTGGCACATAAAGAGCTTATGATCCTAATCATTCATGGTGGGATAGCAAATAGTTGAACAGTAAAAAACTGATGACAACACTTCACATATACTTTAAAAGGGGACAGGGCTTTTCAATCTATTTAAATCAATAAGAAACAAAAGTATTTACATGTATGTGTATATATAATAATAATGCATTAGTGAAGATGTTTATATATTATTCACTGTGTAACTCATTATTCAATGTAGGGAGTGAATGTAAACCCTTCATTTAATCCATTGGGGGCCAATGTATTGAATTTATAAATCCAGAAACATTCCCTTTTGAGGAGGGTGCGATCCAGATCACCTCCTCTACGACCTAATTGCACCTTTTCGATACCTGCAAATTTGATCCCTCGTGTATCACCATGATGATCATTTCTGATGTGTCTAGAAACTGGGGTATCTCTAAAGTTTCTGACAGAGTGTATGTGTTCCATGACACGTCTCTTAAAGGGGCGGATGGTTTTCCCCACGTATCTCAGGCCACATGTACATGTCAGTAAGTATATGATACCTTTCGTATTACAATTGAAGAATTGCTTAATCTGGCACACTGAGTTGTCAGTTAAATCTGAAAAGACTTTTGAGTCTTTCATCATGTACTGACAGGCCACACATCTGCCATATTGGTAGGTGCCCTGTACAGAGAGCCAATTTGTAGTGGCATTCTTAGTGGACAAATGACTAGGAACCAAAACTTCTTTCAAATTTCTGCCTCTACGTGCTGTGAGGGAAACAAATGGAGTTACTACTCCTTTGAGTTGGGGATCTTGAGAGATCAGAGGCCAGAACCTACCTAATATCCGTTTGGTTTGATCCCATCCAGAGTCAAACGTGGCTATACAGCGAATAAGTTCCTGTTTTATTGGGGGCTCTTTGTCTCTTAAGAGATCTCCTCTATCACTCAGTAAGGCCCTCTGGTAAGCATTTTTGAGGCAGCGATTGGGGTAACCCCTCTCCTTAAACCTAGTCCTGAGGAGTTTTGCTTGATTGATGAATTCATCCATAGTTGAGCAATTCCTCCTCAGACGTAGGTATTGACCAACCGGAATACCTTTTTTCAGAGTGATGGGATGATGACTCTCCCATCTCAGCATGGTATTTGTTGAGGTTGGCTTTCTATAGAGAGTGGTTTCAATCCCTAAATCTTTGGAGATATTGAAGGTGCAATCTAAGAAATTGAGTGTAGAGCCACCAATCTCCATTGTAAGTCTAAGGTTCAAGTCATTAGTGTTCAATTTGTCCACGAAGGACATGAATGTGTCCCCCGTGCCCGTCCAGACAACAAGGACATCATCGATGTATCGCTTCCACAGGAAGACATACTTAGTGAACTCAGCATTGATATCTGCAAACACCACATTCTCCTCCCACCACCCCAGGTGCAGGTTAGCGTATGATGGGGCACAAGACGTACCCATGGCTGTCCCCTGCACCTGGTGGTAGAACTGTCCGTCAAAGAGGAAGAAGTTATGGGTTAGCACAAACTTCAGCAATTCAATTACGAATCGCGTATGGCATTCATGTCTCGGACCTCTTGTGTCAAGGTAGCATTTGGTGTGTGCCAAACCCAAAATATGGGGAATTGACGAGTACAAAGCTTCTACGTCGAGACTACACAATATAGCGCCTCTTGGTATGTTAAGGGAGGCTAGGCACTTAAGTGTGTCCTTCGTGTCTCTTAGGTATGAGGGTAGTTTTTCAACGAGTGGTCTAAGTACTTTGTCTATATATAGACTGGCCCTGCTTGTCAGATTATTTGAACCTGACACAATCGGTCTAGCTGTTAGGCGGGTAGATTTTTTGTGCACCTTGGGAAGGCAATAAAACGTAGAAACAACCGGATTTTTGATGTAAATATATGAATGTTCATTCCTGCCCAAGATACCTTTATCGAATGCTGAGTCCAAAATACCCTTAAGGTCTGACAGAAATTTAGTGGAGGGATCAGAACTCAATGTGCGATAAGTGGTATCGTCTTTGAGTATGTTGTTTGCAAGCTGGATGTATTGTATTCTATTTAAAATAACAATGTTCCCCCCTTTGTCTGCCGGTTTAATGATGATGTCCTCGTTGTCCTGCAGGCCACGGAGGGCACACCATTCATCCTTTGAAAGGTTGCTATGAGGTCGAGGTTCAAGGGAATCAACTTTAAGCTTTTGTATCATCTTGCATACTGATTCAACAAATAAATCTATGTTTTTAAAGTCTCTAAAGTTGGGTGTAAACTTGCTCCTAGGACACAGATCTGTATACGTATGGGGTTGTGGGGAAGAATCATCATTATCTTCCAGAAGGGACACTAGTTCATTAAGGCATTGGTATTCTCTGACACTAAATCCCAAATCTCTGGCTCTTTTTTCATTGATAGTAACGAAAAATTTGTGTAGAGCCAGACGTCTACCAAATAAATGGACATCTTTAATCCAGTCAAATTTATTAAAAGGGGGTACCGGAACGAATGATAATCCCTTCATCAGGACCCGATGTTGTAATTCTGTGAGTGTAGTGTCAGAGAGATTGAGAACCTTGATACTAGTGCTTAGTAGCGTTTCCGTGCCCTCCCCCTGTATCTTGTCTGTCTGTGCTGTAAGGGAAGTTCCCCCTCCCGGGGGTTCTGCCCTAAAAAAGTCACCCCTTTTTTCAGGATGCCTTTTGAGTATTCAGTAGTATGGGGTACGGAGGATGTGGTATTATCCTCATTCTCTGTATCTGAAGTCTCGTATTCAGATGTAGTATTTTGATCTGATTCCACACGTGTAATTTTTCTAAATTTCCTATAGACCCGTTCGTTTTTATAATCTTTATGGTCCCTTAGAAATTTTCTATGTTTACGATTTTTTATGAGGTCCCTATATTTATTCAGATTTTGTTGAAGATTGGCTTCTTGGGTACTAAAGTTAGGGTCTTCTTTAAAATTCTTTGTGGCTTCCACTGCCTCACTTACTTTGTCATTGACTTCAGTGAGCCTTTTGCTCTCGAACCTGCAAATAATATCCATGAAGGTTCGAGAACAAAGGTTTGCTGCCTCCTCCCATTCTTTAAGGAGAATGGCATCATCCATGTTGATGTTAGGCATGATCTGTACCCTGAGACCCCTTGGTATCATAGACTTATTTAAGTAGTTTTGTAAAGATGATATTTCCCAACCCATTCTGATTTGTTGTTTACAGATATTGGATAGGTGCCTAAATTTAGATTCAATGTTCATATCACTAGACAAAAATGGACATTCTTTATCTGAGAACACTTTTTCGGCGTCTAGGCACCATTGGTTGTGATCTTTTAGTTGATTCAGAAAATTGGCCATACTGTTGAGTTTTACACAGGAAAAAGGAATTGGACACACTTATAAGGTATTGAAACCTATTAGAAGCACTAAAAAATGAAAAGAGTAGCCGGTAACCAAAGGCAACCAGCCTATGAGTGTGTCTGTTTTTCCTGTGTAAAACTCAACAGTATGGCCAATTTTCTGAATCAACTAAAAGATCACAACCAATGGTGCCTAGACGCCGAAAAAGTGTTCTCAGATAAAGAATGTCCATTTTTGTCTAGTGATATGAACATTGAATCTAAATTTAGGCACCTATCCAATATCTGTAAACAACAAATCAGAATGGGTTGGGAAATATCATCTTTACAAAACTACTTAAATAAGTCTATGATACCAAGGGGTCTCAGGGTACAGATCATGCCTAACATCAACATGGATGATGCCATTCTCCTTAAAGAATGGGAGGAGGCAGCAAACCTTTGTTCTCGAACCTTCATGGATATTATTTGCAGGTTCGAGAGCAAAAGGCTCACTGAAGTCAATGACAAAGTAAGTGAGGCAGTGGAAGCCACAAAGAATTTTAAAGAAGACCCTAACTTTAGTACCCAAGAAGCCAATCTTCAACAAAATCTGAATAAATATAGGGACCTCATAAAAAATCGTAAACATAGAAAATTTCTAAGGGACCATAAAGATTATAAAAACGAACGGGCCTATAGGAAATTTAGAAAAATTACACGTGTGGAATCAGATCAAAATACTACATCTGAATACGAGACTTCAGATACAGAGAATGAGGATAATACCACATCCTCCGTACCCCATACTACTGAATACTCAAAAGGCATCCTGAAAAAAGGGGTGACTTTTTTAGGGCAGAACCCCCGGGAGGGGGAACTTCCCTTACAGCACAGACAGACAAGATACAGGGGGAGGGCACGGAAACGCTACTAAGCACTAGTATCAAGGTTCTCAATCTCTCTGACACTACACTCACAGAATTACAACATCGGGTCCTGATGAAGGGATTATCATTCGTTCCGGTACCCCCTTTTAATAAATTTGACTGGATTAAAGATGTCCATTTATTTGGTAGACGTCTGGCTCTACACAAATTTTTCGTTACTATCAATGAAAAAAGAGCCAGAGATTTGGGATTTAGTGTCAGAGAATACCAATGCCTTAATGAACTAGTGTCCCTTCTGGAAGATAATGATGATTCTTCCCCACAACCCCATACGTATACAGATCTGTGTCCTAGGAGCAAGTTTACACCCAACTTTAGAGACTTTAAAAACATAGATTTATTTGTTGAATCAGTATGCAAGATGATACAAAAGCTTAAAGTTGATTCCCTTGAACCTCGACCTCATAGCAACCTTTCAAAGGATGAATGGTGTGCCCTCCGTGGCCTGCAGGACAACGAGGACATCATCATTAAACCGGCAGACAAAGGGGGGAACATTGTTATTTTAAATAGAATACAATACATCCAGCTTGCAAACAACATACTCAAAGACGATACCACTTATCGCACATTGAGTTCTGATCCCTCCACTAAATTTCTGTCAGACCTTAAGGGTATTTTGGACTCAGCATTCGATAAAGGTATCTTGGGCAGGAATGAACATTCATATATTTACATCAAAAATCCGGTTGTTTCTACGTTTTATTGCCTTCCCAAGGTGCACAAAAAATCTACCCGCCTAACAGCTAGACCGATTGTGTCAGGTTCAAATAATCTGACAAGCAGGGCCAGTCTATATATAGACAAAGTACTTAGACCACTCGTTGAAAAACTACCCTCATACCTAAGAGACACGAAGGACACACTTAAGTGCCTAGCCTCCCTTAACATACCAAGAGGCGCTATATTGTGTAGTCTCGACGTAGAAGCTTTGTACTCGTCAATTCCCCATATTTTGGGTTTGGCACACACCAAATGCTACCTTGACACAAGAGGTCCGAGACATGAATGCCATACGCGATTCGTAATTGAATTGCTGAAGTTTGTGCTAACCCATAACTTCTTCCTCTTTGACGGACAGTTCTACCACCAGGTGCAGGGGACAGCCATGGGTACGTCTTGTGCCCCATCATACGCTAACCTGCACCTGGGGTGGTGGGAGGAGAATGTGGTGTTTGCAGATATCAATGCTGAGTTCACTAAGTATGTCTTCCTGTGGAAGCGATACATCGATGATGTCCTTGTTGTCTGGACGGGCACGGGGGACACATTCATGTCCTTCGTGGACAAATTGAACACTAATGACTTGAACCTTAGACTTACAATGGAGATTGGTGGCTCTACACTCAATTTCTTAGATTGCACCTTCAATATCTCCAAAGATTTAGGGATTGAAACCACTCTCTATAGAAAGCCAACCTCAACAAATACCATGCTGAGATGGGAGAGTCATCATCCCATCACTCTGAAAAAAGGTATTCCGGTTGGTCAATACCTACGTCTGAGGAGGAATTGCTCAACTATGGATGAATTCATCAATCAAGCAAAACTCCTCAGGACTAGGTTTAAGGAGAGGGGTTACCCCAATCGCTGCCTCAAAAATGCTTACCAGAGGGCCTTACTGAGTGATAGAGGAGATCTCTTAAGAGACAAAGAGCCCCCAATAAAACAGGAACTTATTCGCTGTATAGCCACGTTTGACTCTGGATGGGATCAAACCAAACGGATATTAGGTAGGTTCTGGCCTCTGATCTCTCAAGATCCCCAACTCAAAGGAGTAGTAACTCCATTTGTTTCCCTCACAGCACGTAGAGGCAGAAATTTGAAAGAAGTTTTGGTTCCTAGTCATTTGTCCACTAAGAATGCCACTACAAATTGGCTCTCTGTACAGGGCACCTACCAATATGGCAGATGTGTGGCCTGTCAGTACATGATGAAAGACTCAAAAGTCTTTTCAGATTTAACTGACAACTCAGTGTGCCAGATTAAGCAATTCTTCAATTGTAATACGAAAGGTATCATATACTTACTGACATGTACATGTGGCCTGAGATACGTGGGGAAAACCATCCGCCCCTTTAAGAGACGTGTCATGGAACACATACACTCTGTCAGAAACTTTAGAGATACCCCAGTTTCTAGACACATCAGAAATGATCATCATGGTGATACACGAGGGATCAAATTTGCAGGTATCGAAAAGGTGCAATTAGGTCGTAGAGGAGGTGATCTGGATCGCACCCTCCTCAAAAGGGAATGTTTCTGGATTTATAAATTCAATACATTGGCCCCCAATGGATTAAATGAAGGGTTTACATTCACTCCCTACATTGAATAATGAGTTACACAGTGAATAATATATAAACATCTTCACTAATGCATTATTATTATATATACACATACATGTAAATACTTTTGTTTCTTATTGATTTAAATAGATTGAAAAGCCCTGTCCCCTTTTAAAGTATATGTGAAGTGTTGTCATCAGTTTTTTACTGTTCAACTATTTGCTATCCCACCATGAATGATTAGGATCATAAGCTCTTTATGTGCCAGTATAAACATACTTCCTTTATGTTTGTTTATTATGAAAAGCACACAATTCTTGTAAACAGTTTTCTTTATTCTACTGTATTTGGTTAAATCCACCTGACAGTAGTACTTTAAATGAACAACCTTTAGATTGTATATACTGGTATTTATCTATATCTCATATATTTCATTTATGACCAGTGCAATGTTTAGGTGATAGTTCCCTAATGAGAACATTAGCATGTTCTATCAATCATTCACATTAGGGGGAGGAGCGTGTTCAAACGCCGTTTGGGCGCGAACATTTGACACACCCACATAATTTTCACTGACCCGGTATACCTATTTAAGGACCGGGAGTGGGACAGCCTGTTGCTTTACCTCTTTACCTCTGACGAAGGCGCATTGTTAGCGCTGAAACGCGCGTTAGGTAGTTTAGACAGGAGTTTGCCACATCTGTATCTAGCTTAGAGAGAGCACGAACTTTTTAGGTTCCAGAATTTTGCCGCCAATGCAAGGGATCTTTGGGGGGATTTACTAAGAGTGTGTACGAGCATTTTAGGTTCCAGTATTTTGCCGCTAGTGCAAGGTATTTTTTGGGGGGATTTACTAGGCAGTTTCGTTTAGCTACTGCCACTAGGTAGGTTAGATTCAAGCGTTTACGGCTGCTTAGATTCCAGATTTTTTGTTACCAGCGGAAAGGTTCTTTGGGGGGCACTTGAGGAGGGGAGGACTCCGGTTTATTCTATCTCCGCAGTGCATCCCTCTCCACTCAGTTTATTTCCCTCTTACTGTAGTGGATTTTGCTACACTATCTATTTCCCTCACCACACAGTGGTCATTGGCATATAGTGCAACTTGGTTTCTATTTCGCCCTGGATACAGTTTGCTATTTAGTAACCTATTACCTTCCTTTTTTCTTCCCTTTTTTCTCCTTTTTTCTACAAGCAGCCTACAACATTGTTCACAACTCTCCTCTCTCTTTCCTCCCTATAATTTACCCCTTTTTTGGCTTTTAGACTCAAGCTAGATATTTATATATATATTTCTTTACAAGTGATATTTGAAGGATATTGAAAAGGATCATTACCATTATTATCTATACCTTCTATTTTTCACTGTTCATACCCACAGTTGTGGCACTCCATATATTATTATTCATTATTATTTTTTATTTTTCGTGTATTTACAGTTTTATCCATCAACAATAAAGGTTAAGTTTTAATTCAATTGATTTTTCCAGCATTACAACTAGGATGGGGATTCCTTTTTTGGTTGACCTAGTGTAGGGACGAGGTGTATCCTCCTCTCTATCTAGATCTTCCTAAACCTTTTTTATTTTTCAGAATCCTCTGAAGCATCAACTATTCATCTCCTTCTGTAAGCCACCTTCCAGTATCCTCTCCTTCATTGGCCTAATAGGTCAAATGGATTAAGTTTTTAGCCGGCATCGATACTTCTGTATTCTCTCAACATTCGGCTTCTAAAGCTTCTGCAGGCAGCTGCCTATAGAGGATATTTTGCAAGCTGCCAATTGGTAGTCGGAATCTACTTTTCGAAATTTTTATTTTAAACAGATTCAACATTTTGCAGGAACTGTCATTTCACAGCTTTAAACTAGCATAATAGGAGCCTCTGTGTCTTCATAAAATCACCAGATTTTACTATTTGATAAAGTAAAGTCATGATTTTAATAATGACACGGAGGCGAGTATTATCCCTCCTTCTCTTTCCCAGATGACCTGATGACTGGGTAAGTTGTTTCTTCGCAGTAATTCTCAATGATTCATGATGAGTCTATACATATTTTATCGTATGTAGGTTAATCCTTTACAAGTGTTTTGAATACTATTATATCTATTTTATGATTGATGTATATATTACAGTATGTTACTATGCATACATCCAGTTACGGCTTAGATATTACCATATTGTTTCTCTCTTACAGCTTAAATTCCAGGTCACGTTTTTGGTTCCGTGGTGAGTGCCTTTTATGGAATCGGGTTTGCAAGAAAGAGGAAGTGGTTACCGCCTATTACGCCAAGGAAAGGATGCTGATTGGCTGTTCCGATTACTAGGAAGATTAACCTCCTATGTTTTATATTTATTGTTTGATTGATTTTTAATGTTATATTTTTTTTTGCTGCTGAGGGAAATAAAGAAAGAGTGCAGCATAATACTCGCCTCCGTGTCATTAATAAAAGCATGACTCTATGTCATGAAATAGTCAAATCTGGTCATTTTAACACACACTACACACACACACGAGTATAAAAAGGGACCTACAAACTACTCTGTTCTGGGTATATTTATGTGCACGTTTTGCAGATCCCCTCTCATAAGAATTAGGACAACAGAATAATGTTATATAGGTCTGGGGGTGGCTATAAAATGTGTAGCCAACATTCTGGGTTATTGGCAATCCTGATGCTGACATTTTTATTTTATTTTTATTTTTCCACACATCTATACATTTCTATTTTGCATGGTATGGGCTGCAGATGTTGTTTTGTGTTTTGCCAAAAGTTTTTTTTTTTTTTGCAAGCATTATGAAGTTTATATGAGCTAAACGTTTTTTTGCAAAGCAATTTAAAACAACATATATATTTACACAGGGCTGGGCAAAATCATACCTAAATGCATAAATTTGAAGTTAATTAAAGAGACACTCCACTGCATAAATCCCCCCTCCCAAATAAAAATCACTGTTTAGTAGATATACCCCCAATACAAAACATGTATGCATTTAATTAAACTGTTTTACTACTACTTTCTGTGACTGTCCAATCAGAGACTTTCCAATGCAGCTCAGTGAGAAGTCTTTGCAAGGCAGGTGCTCTGGGCAATTGCTCAATCTTGAATTTAGCTCCACTGAGCTAAGCAAACCAGGAAGTAACATGACTCATTGTCTGATTGACAGCCAGGGGGTGCAATAAGGTTAATTTATTAAAGTGCCAATTTCTATTGAAATCTTTATGTAAAATGAAAAAAGTGGAACACAGTCTTCACAGTTAGAGCGGTTCAATGAGCTGAAGTGCTTTTGTGGTCTGGAGTGTTCCTTTATCCCCTTAAGGACACAACTTCTGGAATAAAAGGGAATAATGACGGAATATTTCAGTCATGTGTCCTTAAGGGGCTAAGGCAATTTTTGTTTTGTTTCTTGTTCTGTTTTTACATTCACCACCATTTTTTTATTATACATAATGGCAAACATGATTTTGACAATGGGCAAAGCTTAATCGGAGTTCCATTTCAGTCTTTTATTTACCCATAATGCATCAGTCAAAAGAATACCCCTGAAAGGCAAACTGCAGGCAACATGGACAGATGGGAACAAAATAGTGCAACCCACGTTTTGAGGGAAGAAAATAATACATAGAAATAAAGGCCATGGAAAAGAGGGATATAAGTATAATGAAAGAAAACAAAATGATGACTGCTGCTTTAAAATAAAATTACTGAAATAATGTTAATAGAACTTTTAAGATTTTCCTATCTTCCTAACAGTAGGTTTTTATAGTTTGGAATTCATTAAAACAATGCAAATATTATTTAATAATAAATTATATATTAGCAAATGTTTTCCAATTTAAAAAGTTTTTGTAGTTTGCATTCCATCGTCCCCATTTGCCCTGGCCATTCTTCGTTCCCATTTGCCCAGGCCAAGTTCTTCCAAAGTTGGAAGAACTTGGCCTGGGCAAACAATTAGGTATACAAGGAGTTAACACCATGCTTTTTATCAGAACAAGCAGCAGTCTACATCAGATTCTATGATTACATTAATTTCACATTTTGCTCAGTTGAAGGCACATAATAAATGTACATATTTAAATATTTAAATTTTTAATCAGTTTGACAAAAATATCTTAGAAAATCATATTTCATAACGGATGCCTGGAATATAAGCCTGTTGAAGAAAGTTGTTTGTTGTTGTAATCTTCCACAAGATGTTCAGCTCATTTTAATATAATATATAAATAATGATAAATAATTAATCTTGTAATATCTTTATCTGCAGAAACTTCTCCCGAAGTAATGATACATATTTAGAAACAGGTAAGAAGATCAGTGCATTCTGGGCTTTGTTTACCAAATTACCAGTACTTGCATTGTGTATATTTACATTTACAATTCCAGTCTTAATTATTTAAGAATTCATGTTGGAATTATTGTACCATTCTCAAAAGTTTCTGAATACATTTTCTGTTAAAGATATGCATTACTAAAAATGTAGATAGTTTAAAATATATTATTCCAAAATAATTTAGATTTAAATAATTCAACCTGCAATAATTGAGAATCTCAAACTGTCCCCATTTGTATTTGTTTTCCCATCATGTCTTTTATTCTTTTACCTGTGGAGTAAAATTTTTCCCTGCACCTATGAATAATTTAATGACTGAGAGGGCACACGTGGGCAGTGGTGTCCCTTCCTTGGCTCCATAGTGGTTTTGTTTTTCACAAGAAACATGCTTGGAAGATTGTGCATTTTTTCTCATTCTCTCTCATGTAAGTCACAATTATACCAAGTGTAAATTACAGATATATTCTAAGTTTTACAAGATCAGAAAGAGAAAGATACATACACACACCTTTCACGGCAGCTACCAGACAACCAGGGTCAATATTACCAACAGGGAAAAGGTCGTAAATGGAAAACGGCCGTGTATATTGTTGTGATTCAGGGAATTCTCTTTTTGCTCAAAGCCCCAGAAGTGCAAAGGGTGGCCCTGGTCACTGAACTGCTTTCTGTCCTCACCGTTACTGTTCCTTTATAATTATCCTGTTCTGAATGTACCGTACACCTTTATTTCCTAGTCTTACCCCTCCTGCGTTCCATGATTTCTGAACTACTTCCAACTTCCACCCTTGGTCTCTTCTTCCTGCCTGACTCTTCTTATTTACTGGTTTACATTCATTTCAGTTCCTGTCTCCCAGTTTCTCCCTCTCTTCCTGCCATTATGCTGAATGGTGAACACACTTTTTCCAATCATATCCCTTAATTTTTCCCAACCATATTGCTTTTCCATGCTTTTCCCAATCATATTCCCTTAATTTTTCAGTTTTGGAAATATAACAATCAACCCTGTCCTTATAGCCCCCTTTTGAATATAGAAGAATGCATGATCAGATAAGATCTATCTCCACATAAATTAGCAATCACTTTAGAAAGAAGGGTCAGAAGTGGTCACTTACATTATATGTTACCAATGAATTTAAAATTTAAAACATTTTGGAAATAAAACACATCACTAGATTTTTAAATGCAATTTTCATGTGTTAAATGAATGCCACAACTGCTTAACATAAAACATTGCAGTAAACAACCAGGTTCTTAAACTCTACATATATCTTGCATCTCATTTATAACAATTGAAAACATTGCAATTACTTAAAGGGAGGCACTATAGTGCCAGCAATACTGGCACTATCAATCAAATGTCAGTTTTAATACAGGAAGCCCTCTAGTGGCTGACTTAGAGCTGCAATGTAAACATTGCAGTTTCTCTGGAACTGCAATGTTTAATGTTGCAGCACTAAGTGCAAAAGGGACACTGTACCCATACCACTTCAATGAGCTGAAGTGGTCTGGGTGCCTATAGTGTCCCTTTAAAGCCTTATCTATAGTGCAAAGCTGTCAACACAATACACATGCGATCACAAATACACACACACAGTTTTATAAAGTGTATTGGGCAATCGTTTTGTTTTATATATATTTTTTCCATCCATTCTGTAAGTAACAGATTTAATTTACTGTATATTCATACTGAAAGGTTAATAGGAAGTCACATTACAATATATTTTGCAATGTTATTCTGAAAATATATTCATTCAAATGTGCACACACACAAAAAATATAAAAATGCACGTTTGAGGGGGGCGGGGCCTGCCCGTTGAGCTGGATGGACGTGGGGCGCCTCGGCTCCACGATGAAAGACCATTAATCAGCCCAAAACTACTATATTTCCCCTAAAAAACAATCGGCAACTATGAGAAGGCACTGGGGACCTGAGCCACAACACTTGGGGCGGATGTCGGCCCATACCCTACCGGCAAGGCTGACTGCTGGGCGGATGGTATTGCGGCCCGTCGTGAGGCTCTGGCGGGAGAAACGGCCGATCTCCCGCGCTTAGTCCGGCGGGTCCTCCCGCACGCCGGCAAAGGGCCTCGTTCTCCCCCCCTGTGGGCCGGGGGGGTTATCTCGGACCCCACCGGGAAGGCGGTGATCCTTTTGGGCAAACCGTGAGGTGAACAGACCATTCAGGGGCCGCGTGGAATAACCCAAGATGGCCGCCGCACCCAGTATAAGCCGGAGCACAGAAGCAGCGACAGTAAAGCAACGGCTGGGTGCTGTCTGGAAACAGAGGCTGACCGGAAAGCTATGCACTGACAGCGGCTAGTGGAGAACCCTCTCCGCCCATCAGACAACCCTGAAGGGTGCACATTCATTAAGTAACCATGGCTAATAATCGTATTACCTGAGGCAACATTTCCTTTGCGGCTGATGGATCTGTGGGGACCATACTGAGACTCTGACCCTGCATTAACATGGAGGAATAAAGGACAGTGGACACAAGTCTCATTTCCTAGCTGTGACTGTTACTCATATATTACTAGGATCCTAGCAGAGCACTAGATACCTTTTATGTTAACATGTCACTCTCAGTGTCATTCTCTGTATTATTTTGAGTCTATTAAGATGGATCATGTTCCTGCAGATCCACACAGCACAAATTTGGAAATCATTTAATAATGAATGAGCACACGTATATATGTTAGCCGACTGACCCAGCGACTCACTGCCCCATGGTGGTTAACTTCAATCAGCTAGAGAAACCAGTATCTGATGTTATTTTGCATAAGCCTGTAACTAAATAGTTATACAACCACTGCTCAACTAAGCATGCATAGAATAGCTATAAAAGTTTTACTCAATAGCACTAAGCTTGTTATATTGATTTAGTCTGCATGATATATAATTAAAAAATGTGCAACGCATGCGAATGCCATAACCCTGTACATCTTGTTATCTCTGTTTGCTGCAGCTGTTGTGGCGCATCAAGCAATGTTACCTCTTTGCACGCAATAAATAAAGAATTAAAAAAAAAAAAAATGCACGTTTGTGTATTTTTTTCATTTACATTAAACTTATAAAATGATATCATATAATATCAACATTTTAAAACAAGAAATCGTTTACAGTGTCCTTTCAAAAGAAAAAAAAACATTGTATTGATCATAGATCACAAGTGTATATGCAGTTTATATATTGCTGCAGTACTAATTGCTTACATTTAGTAGCTGTCGTTGCAGTAGAATAAAAAACACTATCCATCTATTCCAGTCTAAAGCACTTCACTTACCCTAAAACAGGACTGACTATATATTGCCCTATAAATAGTGTGCTGTATGAAAGAAAGGTCAAAATCATCTATATCAATAGTCTTCTTCAGCAGACTTGTCTACTTGACTGCAATTTAGAACCTAATGACAAGTAATAACACAATTGTTTGTTATAACACTATTTTAGACAAGGTAACAGATTCTATTTTATGTTACTTATCTATTACTTTACACATAAATATTATTTTTAAAAGTCAGTTTTTATCTCGCTTTTATGGTTTACTGTAACAAATATTCACAATCCAAGGTTTCAGTTTCCATAGAAACTATCACATAATTTGCCGGGTAACATTTAAGTGATGAAGAACATTAAAAATCATTCTTGACTTGCAGCAGCGGAAATCTTATATATGTCACACAGAGCTTCTCATATGCAGCAGATACATTGTGTATCTTAATTCACATTAGGGGGTGCTCAATCTTCTCTTGAAAGTAATACGATTAAGCAATTTCCTATAGTATGCTGGAAATAAAGAGAAGGTCTTATTTTAATTTAATTTAAGTATAAAACCTTTGGCATCAATATATCACATAACGCCCATGAATAATTAAAGAAAACATCTAGGAAAAGAAAGGTGTAATTTGCAAAACGTACTATATGTGTAGAACATAAATATATTATTATTATTATTTTTTCTTGTAGTTATAAAGTTAAACAAATATATATATATATATATATATATATATATATATATATATATATATATATATATATGAAACAAAGGGGGGTTGGCCGCACTCACCTGAACATGCATAAATGGGGGTGCTGCTGGGGGCCAAATTATACAATACACAAGACAGGGGTACATTGATGTTGTGGCAGGCTTATTCAATGTATGATCATATAATGTAACTAAACCCCCATTATTTTTGCCTAGATTAGGTGTTTTTAAAAAAAAACCAAATAAAATCATTCAACATTGAAGTTGCTGTATAGTGGATAGGTGAGTGCGCTGGATCTTGTGTATTATATATATATATATATATATATATATATATATATATAAAGCCAACATATTCTGCAATGCTGTACAACTGGGGAAAATTGACAGTACATACAGACAAATCAATACAACAGGAATAGAGGATGCGGTCTCCGAGCCGAGATCGAGTGTTTATAGCACTTTTATACAAATTTCTAAGATAAATTGCTCATGAGCTTACAATCTAAAGGTCATGATGGGGACTTGAAAAAAGGGTGAGCAGAGTAAAATAGTTCAGATATAACGTGTGTGAGGGGGTAATTGTGGAAGAACCCAAACACGCTATGCATGCTACAAAGGAAAGGTGGGAGTAGGGGAGGAAGGATGGAAGAAGAAGGAGATTGGGAATTCCTTAGTGAAACTTGAGGTTATTTCTTTTAGTGGATATGATGTGGATGAGGCCTTTAGATAATATAGAATAAAGTGTTAAAAGGTGAAAGCTTGTTTTGCTGAGGTAAGTGTGTGTTTGTGGGGGAGGGTGGGGTAGATCGAAGATATTGAAAGGGAAAATAAATGTGTTTTGTCTAAAATGGAAAAGTTTTCCAAATAGATTACAACGCCCATAATTTAATACTCACACGTACAGTAAATGCTAACTGACTGTGCAGAATAGATTAAAATTTGCATGTAAAGAAAATTGTATTGAAAAAGTAGTATTGGAATAAAAAGTAATAGATGGAGAGAACAAAGACCGAATTACCGTAGTTTAGTGTCTTCAAAGCTGCTCTCAGTACCTCAGAGATATGGTGTGGGTGAGGCCCCTCAGAGCTTGTATGCATTGTATATTGTACATACACTACATACAGCAAAAGTGTGGGCATATTCCAGCGGGGATATGCAAAAAATAATTGGAGTTTATGCTAACGTAGTGTACCTATAATTTTAATAATGACAGGAGGCGAGTATTTTGCATAACTTTCTTTACTTTATGCCTCCAGCAGCAATCAATAGCAATCAATAAACTTTAAACCAGTCAGTAACAGGTATCACCTGTATGTATACATCCCTGACAGACACATGACTTCCTCTTTCTTTGATGCTAAAAACAGTCTAATACAATGTCAGGGAATTCAAACAAAGTCCTGAATAACATGTAGAATACAAACTTGATCCGAAATGTGATGTATTCCAACTTGTCCATTGCTGAATCCACCAATGATGATCATACTGGAATGAACAGAAACAAGTGAAAGGTGACAGAAAAAAACTGCTGTCCACATTAAATCCAATACCATATGTATATCTATCTATATCATTTCATAATATTGAAATGCATCGTATAAACCTCTAACATCCTGTAACAATTAAACAAGGATTTAATGTACATCAATCAGATAACGCATCCCATAAATATTCGGAATTAGATATGAATTATCAATATACTGTGAAAATGGAAAAAACTGTTAAAACCAAAACTTCCCAGAGTAGAGGGAGGGAAAATACTCACCTCCTGTCATTATTAAAATTAAGATTATAGGTACACTACATTAGTATAATCTACAATTTTATCACATGACAGGAGGCTTCATATTTTGCATTTTTAACGCTGTGTTATGAACGAGAAGGATGTGTGTGTGGTTTAAAATATTCGATAGAGAGGTCCCCACCTTGAAGGCCCGAGAAGCAGCCGCACATCTCCTGAATGTGACGATCTAAGGGGTGTCGTGATCTCCACGTAACAAAGTAAAACTTTAACTAAACAAAGATGGGGGAACCGCCAGAAAAAAGGGTTATGATACGGACGCGGAGTCCGTTTTAGTTCTACGAGACACCGTAAAAGTAATTCCTTCTGGTGATATCGAAAAACCTTCCATGCCGAACACCCGGACGTCTGATACCTGACGAAAAGACACTAGACATAAAATGACACAAATGGTTATACTATGGCGCAGGGGGTCTGGACAGTTTGATACCCCGCAGTAAGCGGCATATCAAAGGATCCTGACTGACCGTATTGCCATGAATCAGAACATGCACCGCGGAAATCGCAGAACGTATCACATTCATGGAACGGTGCGATCGGCCCGTAACGAAAAGGTGTGATAAAAAATTCAGCACCAAGGAGATAGGGGCTGTAAAGGGATTGCAGTCCCTTCCCATACACCAGCAACTCCAGGTGCTCCATGCGAATATGTAACTTTGTTGAGTACCTGGTGCCCATGAGTCCCATAATAGGTCTGGTGCCTTTCCGGAGTACACATCGAATTTCCTTCTGAATCGCCGTTATATTTGATGTGGGAAGGCGTAATACACATCTATTCCAAAGCAGAGGAACTGAATCACTCGGGATGGGGACCAAGCTGACTTCTCTCTGTTCACTACGAAAACCAATGATTCCCGAAACTGTATTATAAATCTCGTCTGTGACTGCAGTCTGGAATTGGATTCGCAAAAAATCAGCAAGTCATCTAGGTATATGAGACAGCGGATACCCCTTGCTCTCAAGTGTGCCGTGACTGGTTTCAGAAGCTTCGTGAAACACCATGGAGCAGAGCTGAGGCCGAACGGTAGACACATGAACTGGCAAGGTCAATCCTGCCAAGTGAAGCGAAGGAAGGAGCGACTTACGTGCTCCATGGGAAAAGATAGGTAAGCGTCCTTCAAATCCAATCATGTGAACCAGTCGTTTTTGAGAAGTAGATCCCGTAAAAGATGGATATCTTCCATCTTGAAGTGCCGGTACGCCATGAATCCATTGAGTTGGCGTAGGTTGATGACTGGACGATAGTCTCTCATCTTCTTTCTTACTACAAATAGTTGCTGAAATAGCCCTGATCGTCTGGAGCAAACTCCACGGCTCCTTTGGCGAACAGGGCTCGAATCTCCTTGTCTATGAGCGATATGTGGGTTTCGCTGCCCGTAGTGGGGTTGGTCTTATGACCTGTACCAGAGTACTGGTGAATTCTATCACGTAGCCCTTTATCGTTTAGAAGACCCAGGCATCCGTGGAGATGGCTTCTTAGTTCTGGGGAAAGAGAGCCAGCCTGCCCGCGGTTATATCTGACTGACAAAGTAGTGGGCGAGGCATGCACACCTGAATTGAATCGTCCACGACCTCTACCTCTAGTGCCCCTTGCGCGGAAGGATCCCCTTGCAAAGGTAGCTATTGTGGATGGGAAGAAGGCTTGAGGTGTGGGTTGATGTCTGGGGCCCGAGGACCAGAAGCAGCTGGTGGCCCGACAACTCTGCCGAACAGCCCGGTGTTGGTGTAGAGTTGCGGAGGACCTGCCTGATGGAAATCTGTGCCTTGAAAGCCTAGCTCTTTCTTCCCTAACTCCAGTAGTTTGGAATCCATCTTTAAATGGGTTGCTTTGCGCTGTTCCATGCACATGGCTGCATTTGCGTTCCCCATCATGGATATTACCCTTTGCACCCATTCCCTCAAACATGAGCTTCTAGAGGTGAGTCTTGGTTGAGGGCCAGGTCCACAAAATATAACATTTTTGCCAGGGGGCCGATCATGTCCAGCATTTTATCCTGAGCCGTTTTAAGCCTATTTCTACGCCCTTTTGTGGATCCCGGCCTGATCGCGACATAAATACTACCACCATGGTATCGAATTCCGGGGTGAAGGCTATCTTGTTCGGTAATAGAGGGCATTCTGCCCTGAGCTTGGCTCGAACTTCCTTTTCCATAGGCCTCCTGAGCCTGAAGTGGACAAAGTATGCCAGGTGATCCGGTAAACCCCATTCGGATGACCTTGGATGTCGGATGGTGCGTGGGTCAAACATAAGAGTGCCCAGTGTGTCAAAGAAGATACCGACCTCACACGAATCGCCAGGGCGCCCCGCATGTTCCCTGCCCTGATTGTAGCTCCCCTCCTCTTGGGGCAGGTCCTGCCACTCTTCCTCTTCAGATGGAGACTCGTCTGCTCTCCATTCTTCCATGGTCTCAAGAGAAGGAGTCCTCATCCCCTAATGATGGAGCCTGAGATGGTGAATGGTCAGGACGTTCCGAGTGACAGCTTCTGGGAAGCCGCGGTGAAGCCCTTCCAATGACATTTAGATGATAAGGTGTATGACCTAACGTTGTCGGTATCGCTAGCTGCCATTGGTGGTGGGGCCATCACACCTGTCATGCCCGATGGGTTGTTTGCCTGCATTTTATCGAGGGCTTTTTCCACCGAAGCTGCCACGGCAGCATAAATCCTCGACTGCAAATCGGTCGGGGGAGATTGAGGGGAGTCCGACATGTTGGGTGACACTATTTCGGTCTGTGGAAGACAGAACAGGTGTCTGGTACAGTAGTACATTTATTGCCACTCAGTGGGCCTCTACGTACAACTGGGGATCACACAGAATTTCAGTCAATCAGTACCACTAGTAGAATTCGAGGAGGGGTCTGAGGAGGGGGTCACCCCCAATAAGACCGGGATGAGCGGTCTGCAATGCCGAGGCGTGGTAGCCTCAATATGTATAATCCAAGGGGGTCACCCTTACATGGTATAGTACTGTGGAGTTTTGGCAGCACTGTGTGTTCTCCTTCCTGGCTCAGGGAAGGGTGTACGGATCACCCCAGTTGTAGCATGGAGGTGCTGAAATACATGCATCTAGTGCGCCTTGGTCTGTGCATACAGTGACAGAGCGTACTCTGTTGGTAGAAGCCCTTAAAAAGGTGCGGGGGATCATCCCGTCAGAAAGGGCGGTCACCCCTATGTATGTATGCCACTCGCACAGGAGTAAGACTCGCTTAGGGGTCATCCCTGTATATGTATGTCTCTTAGGAAAGGTGCCAGACTCACTTGGGGGTCACCCAGCGTAGGGGGGTCACGTCTGTATATGTATGTCCCTTAGGACGGGTGCCAGACTCGCTTGGGGGTCACCCAGCATAGGGGAGTCACCCATGTATAAGTATGTCACTAGTACAGGTGTCAAACTCGCTTGGGGGTCACCAAGCATAGGGGGGTCACCTCTGTATAAGTATGTCCTTTGGACAGGTGTCAGACTCGCCTGGGGGTCACCCAGCGTAGGGGGGTCACCCCTGTTATATATTCCAATATGTGCCTCCACAACTAGATCCAGATTAATGTATCCCTATGGAGAGGGGTTATATCCTTGTAGATGGAAATTCTAGTGGGATTAGGAGGGCTGGACACTAGTTAACAGCTTCTAATCCACAATTCTGAAGACAGACTAAGTATGAGCAATACTATGTGCACACATCAGGTAAGCATTTTGTCAACATTCATGCACAGAAGCTGTGTGGAGAACTATGTGTCCAGTGGAAATTTTACAGTAGGTATACATGGAGAGCTGCATAGAGAACAATGCCAGTTCGTGGGAATCAGGAACTGGCGAAACAAAACGGCCGCTGTGAATTTTACGGTACAGTGAGATTCAAGATGGCCGCCATTCACACGCAAATGCCCGCCGGTATGGCAAAACGTCCCCGTCCCCCCCACCCCCTGTACCCTTGTCTGAAGTCCCAGAAACTGCAATAGAGAAAAACTCTAAGGTGTTTTTTGTTTTGTTTGTTTTTCTAAACACCTTAGACACACCAAGGTAATCCCTAAATCCTGGACTGGTAGGGGGTCCTTGAGGACTGGGTTGAGAAACCCTGTCCTAAGGAGACACTCCAGGCACCAACAACACACCTTTAATGCATTTGATACATCTTAAAAAATGCTGTATTTTTTCTGTGCTCAAATATTTGTAAAAAAAAAAATGTTTTGCTGGATCCAACACCATAAGCTTTCCTCTGTAGCCCTCAGCATCCCATTAAGGAGAAGAGTCGTCGTTATAAGTGTACATACACAGCTCAGCCACTGACAGCACTGAGTGAGCTGAACTATCGAACGTCAAGCAGCTTGCATTAAAGGAGGATGGCCCCCAAACAAACACATAGTAGGGATATCACTACATGTCTATCTGGTTCTCCGACTGTCTGCAGTTTGGTTGTGGATTAGAAGCAGACACGTAATTGTATACTACAAGTGAACTTAGGACAGCAGCCGCATGGGCTAGTAATTATATCTCAAGGATGGTTAACTGCATGGAACACAGAGTGGAAAGTAATATCTGAGTAAAACACTTGCTTTAATAACATTTTGTATCAAGATCTCCTAAGCACTTTGTTTTAGCTGTTATTTCTTCAAAGCCGCATTTACGAAGCTAATCCAGACAATGTCAGGAATGGCTGCACCAAGAGCACTCCCACAGTGAGCAGGATGAACAGCAGTAACCCCAGAATGTCCTTCCATTATGAGTTACATTAAGCTTACATGTGGTGTCATGTTGCCCCATAGAGTTGATTTTCTCTGGTCATTTGTGATATACAATTAAGCTGCTTCATTCAATCAACAGTCAAGCTGCAGTCAGGGAAATGTTATATTAAAATGTCACTTGCCTGTCTTTCTGTCTGAATGTCTTTTTCTAATTAAGGCTGTTTTGCTTTTAGTATGCCTGTTACATGCAATGAAGTTGTTTGATTTAATCTAGAACCAAGTTGCAAACAGTCTTTAAAATGCCCAAGGGGTGAATAAGATACAAGGAACATTATTGTCATGTCATTATTATTGTCATGGTTTTTTGTTGTTGTGTTCTTTTTGTTTTTTGTCTGATTTGCTAAAATTACACTTCTGTATTGTCGTATATTTTTTGGAACAAGTTTAATAAACAGTTATAAAAAAATAAATGCAAGGAGTTGAATTTGAGACGAGGGTAGTGCCGCAATCCACCAGAAATATGAATGTGTGTGAAAGGAAAATAGATCACAAGGTAAAATTTCTACAACACGTTATGCTCATTAGCCCGTGATGACCATATGCATAGAAGGAAAACATACTAGATAGGATTATTGAACAATGTAACGTCATTCTGGGTATTCACATATTATCTCATGTTTAAAAATGGATACAAATTAAAGGGACACTATAGTCACCAAAACAACTTTAGCTTAGCCCCTTAAGGACACATGACGATTCCCTTTTATTCCAGAAGTTGTGTCCTTAAGGGGTTAATGATGCAGTTTTGGTATATAGATCGTGCCCCTTCTGTCTCACTGCTCAATTTTCTGCCATTTATGAGTTAAATCCCTTTGTTTATGAACTCTAGTCACACCTCCCTGCATGTGACTTGCACAGCCTTCCATAAACACTTCCTGTAAAGAGTCATCTACAGTTTATCCTTCCTTTCTTATCCACTGCTATGTTAATAGCTTGCTAGACCCTGCAAGAGTCCCCTGTATGTGATTAAAGTTCAACTTTAAGAGATACAATTGTTTAAGGTAAATTAGATCTGAAAGTGAAACCAGTTTTTTTTTCATTCGGGCTGTGTCAATCATAGACAGGGGAGGTGTGACAAGGGCTGCATAAACAGAAAAAAAAGTGATTTAACTCCTAAATGGCAGTGAATTGAGTAGTGAAACCTGAGAGTCATGATCTACACACAAAAACTGCTTCATTAAGCTAAAGTTGCTTAGGTGACTATAGTGTCACTTTAACCCCTTAAGGACACATGACATGTGTGACATGTCATGATTCCCTTTTATTCCAGACGTTTGGTCCTTAAGGGGTTAAGATGTAGTTGTTCTGGTGACTATAGTGTCCCTTTAAACTTTAACAAATCAAGTTTCCAAATGCTGCTAATTCATGAACCTTTTTAAGTACAAAAAGGCATACAGGTTTATTATATTTAGGTATGTCAATGGTTCTGACCTCCATACTCAAGGAAAGAGATGGTATTATTTGTTTGTTTGGTCGATATACTTTGAAAGAACGTGTGCCTCCTCCATAATATATTTCCCGATGCCTGCATAACTTACATGCGTTATTGCTTCCACATTTCATGTCATATGCAACAGGAAATGCCTCTTTTATCTAAAACAAGCACGATCATTAGAAAACATGCGAGCAATCATCTTGTATTTTCATTTCTAACTCCTACGTCCTTGTTAATGTCTATTCTAATTCCATTTAGCATCAGAGTCTAATGAAGGCATTTTCTGGTTCGCTATGAATCTAAGAACATGTGGCCTAAATGAGGATTAGACACCTCCTGGTGAAGATTTATTGAAATGATCAGAATGGTTACTTTTCCCGCAAGAGCCGGATGTATTAATAAAAAATGAAACTATGCACTTAGCATGTTTTACAAAACAGTTACATGCCGAAATGTATTCTCCTGCAATTTTCATGGCATGTTTTAATCTCCTAAAATACAATAATTGTAAATCCCTTTGCTGCCCTAGCTATGCTAAATCGCTTCTTTCAAGAGCCATAGAAGCTTCCTCAAGCAGAATAATGATCTTCATAATTTTACTTTTAAGTGTCCATTTAGTATTATTAATTCATGTTTGAGAGTGAACCCAATGCAGGGAGCTGGTGTGTGGAGCTGATAATCAAATACGTTTTTCACAGGGTGGCGTGCGTTAGTTGTAATCTTAATATGAGTAACTGCTAATATGTATTTATATGGATACATGTAAGCATCATTAGTATGATGGAATATGCAGTTATGTATCTTTTAAAAGGTTGGGCCTGGTTCCTGGGACAGCAATCCCTCTGACTGTGAAATTAATTGAATTGCAAATAATCTAACATGTTAGGCCAATTATTATTTGTAAATGTGAAAAGTGCTCTGTTAACTAGTATACAGCAAAGTAAACATGTTGAACATGTAATTATAAAGTAAAATAGATGTTTAATAGGTTTTATTGACTCTTTGAACATCCCCCCCACCAATTTGTTCACTTTTAAGTGCCATGTTTTTCTTCTTAAATTGAACATTTTTGCACAATTACTTTGTTATTATGTCTAATTTAATTAAACTGCATTCGTGGAGGCATGACTTTCAATGTCTCCAACAAAACCATGTATGTGTGCCCTTTAAGATTTTAGGACATTCCAAACAATAGTTGTTCCTCGAACGACTTTGTGCAACACCTAACCGCTACCTGAACAACCAGAGGATAACCGAACAGAGACCGAGCAGACACCACCTGTCGACCCCTGGGGCAGGAGGAACCGGGGCGGCGACTGGGGACGCTGTTCATCTGAGATTGATATGATCAAGGTACCAATGCTATACCAATAGAGTACGGGAACCTGGGGCCACGCCTCATACCAAAACCACTGATCTAACACCATGGCAGGAACGGTAACCTAAAACTCCTTGCACCGCTTACAACATAACCCCTGCATGGGAAACTATTCTATGAGTGATAACGCATACACAGCCTCTGCGCAGGCAAACATCAGTATATCAATGCTCTGCCATAGCTGTTCAATATATTGTTACATGTATATGCACTGCATCCCCTGCAAGGGAAAACAGTTCCTAAAAATTATCTCAATAAAAACGGATTTAACACAAACAATAGTTGGGTTTAGCATTGCTAGGGTGGCACGGACCATTATAACATTTTGGTGTGAACAGCATAAAACTACCTGCTCACATTAGGAAGACCCAGGTAGCAAGTGATTATCAAGGCCTCCCTCTGTTAGTAGGGGCCATATTTAGTGACCTTAGGCTCACAGATGAGCTGAATGCAGTGCTCAAAGTGAATGCTGCATATAGCTCTTTAAATGTATTTAAATCACCATGGTGATTCTGAGGTGAGCTTGAGGACCCTAAGTTCTAAAAAGACCCTGTATGCTTCTATGCTGATTGTGTTCAGTGCTTGGCTTTGCCAGCCTCCTATCATTGATCACAGTATGTTCATCAGGGACAGCATGTCAGAGCTGCAGCATGAGAGGGAGATCTCCTTCTTATGCTGCAATTACCTAGTAGATTGTGCTAACAGATCAGTCTCCATGGTCTGAGCTGGGACATCAACAGAGTGAGTCCTTCTGAGTTAGTGTTAGGGTAGGTTTCAGTTATGGCCGTGTTAGTGTTAGGGTTAGTGTAGGATTTATGTTGGTGTAGGGTAAAGGTTAATGTTGTGTTAGGATCAATGCTGTTTTATTGGGATAGTGTAGGGTTAAGGATTATCAGAAATTAATTTAGATCCTACACATCTGAAACATTTAACAATCAGAACAGATACATGAATCTATTTTGAGTTCTTTCTATTTAGTTGCAAAAATTATTATAAGAAAAAAAAAAAGCATTTTTTTCACTTTTCAACAATATATTCATACTTAATGTTGTATTAGGAATACATAGGGGATATTGAAATTGATTTAAGATATCAAAATCCCTTTTGTCGCTTAAAACAATTCAAGTTATAAAGTAACTATATTTAATGTTTTACCAGCATCTTATTGCACTCACTGCAAACATATGAAACACATTTTGATTTTATGTCCTTCTGTGTAGAATACAATTATACTCTTTACTTCCTAGAACAGTGGTGACCCATACTAATGATGTTGTTCTAAATTCTAGTTCATGAATATATCATCTAACAGCATTCAAATAATTTCCTCATTACAAATATTAGGTTACTGGATCTCTATTTTCAGGGCTGAGAATTTGATATTTGCTTTATTTGGCAGCATCCAAAAAATTGAGAATCACTGAAGATTAAAAATAAAAGTGAAGCTAGTACTAGACATAGCACCCTAAGTATCCTAACATTTTCGTTAGTCATACTGTTTCAGCCAGTCACACTGTTTCAACCAGTCATAGGTTTACTGTAAGAGTAAGACTTTTGTTAAAATAGTTGTTGAAAATACTATTACAAATCCCTGAATTATATTAATTCCTGAAAATTTTAAATACAAGTGTAGCTAGTTCTAGATTTAGTTTCCCAAGTATCCTTGGGTGCATACCACTTGAAATGTGGCTTGCAATAGATTTAACACTTTGTCCTGTTTCAGCCAGCCATAGGTTTACTGTAAGACTTTTGTTAAAATAGTTGTTGAAAATACTATTACAAATCCCTGAATTATATTAATTTCTGAAAATTTTAAATACAAGTGTAGCTAGTTCTAGATTTAGTTTCCCAAGTATCCTTGGGTGCATACCACTTGAAATGTGGCTTGCAATAGATTTAACACTTTGTCCTGTTTCAGCCAGCCATAGGTTTACTGTAAGACTTTTGTTAAAATAGTTGTTGAAAATACTATTACAAATCCCTGAATTATATTAATTTCTGAAAATTTTTAATACAAGTGTAGCTAGTTCTAGATTTAGTTTCCCAAGTATCCTTGGGTGCATACCACTTGATATGTGGCTTGCAATAGATTTAACACTTTGTCCTGTTTCAGCCAGTCATAGGTTTACTGTAAGACTATTGTCATAATCATTTTTAAAACTGTATTGTTTTCGTACCACAGCTCTTGTCAAGCATCAGTTTATCCAGTGCAAAATATACCTCTATGCAAATAGAAACATTATGACTTCATTATGATATTAAATTACTTTAATATTGTAGTTTTTTTTCTCTTTCTACTGGATAACGATTTTAGTTATCTAATACCATGTTATAAAATTAAATTTTATCACACTACCTTCCAATTTAAAATCACTGCCTCTTGTGCTAGCACTTTCCATTTTATTTAAAATGCTCTCTATTTCTGCTTTACCAAATCCTTAAATGTATTTAATTTACATCATGTCTTTTCTCCCTTTTCTTCTCCAAGGTGTATTATTCAATGTTTCAGACTTTGTGTTGTGTTTTATTATTAAAACTATGCACCATTTTACTATCCATTTTGATCATGCTCTCTATAAACTATTTATGGACCTCTGAACCATTGGTTTCCTTTGCTTGGAACAATATCTATACATTTTTTTTAAATTCTTTATTTGTAGATTTTCACTGTTTAAAAGATATATGACATACATAGCGGACAGCGATCTCAGCAATTACAAACATATTGTAAAAATGTAAAACAGGTATCCAACATTACATCGGGACCAGACAGTGTTGTATGCAGTTGAGTATATGCTATGTCTACATTGTCCCACAAGATGTCTTGTTGTAGCATGGACACGGTAACTCGTCCATTTCTATGTATTAAGAAAAGTTATGTTGAAGTGTTCATAAAGAACAGTTAAAGAATATACTTTAAACCATATAAAATAGAAGCAAACATTATATCGCAGGGTGTCTGCTAGAGTTACGGTGATGAGGTGAGCTGTTAGTGAATTAGCTCGTAGCTAAGTCAACCAGTCTCCTGGAATATGTATACAGTAGTTTTGATGGATTTTGGTGCACCTCTAGGGGACAGGTAAATATCAGTGTATGATTAGGTGTGACAGGAACAATATATTTTAAGGAAGGTTTCATTATCCTAAAATGTCTGATATTCACATTCTGCTAATTAAATAAATTCTAAATAGTTTCAAGGAAAACAGAACTAATCCTTGCAAACTAGACAGGTATCCTTAAAATATTGTTACTTTGGGAAAATTCCCAGTGTACATAATGGAAAATGTGAAGAATTGTTGTAAAAAGAAGAAAATTAGAGGAAGCATCCATGAGAAAAGGGTAATATATTCAAATTGCCCTACTGTTTTCCGATGATAATCATGGGTTGATTAATTCAGTACAAATCCAATTTATTCCAAGTTAATAATTTGATTAAGAGCAAATTTTGTTTTTAAACAGGTCAGCAAAATAAAATCCCATACTAGTTCATAAAATACATTTAATAAACCAATATGAACCTACAAGCCATCATTATCGGAAACGCTGCTAATTTGTGAAAAAATGCTGAATTATTAATTTGAAATATTAATTGAAACAACCTGTGCTCCTGAAGTCTGCAGAAGGCACTTTAATATTAATAAATATCTTACAATAAGGACAATTATAGTCAACAATTATGCAGTGAAGAAAACACATTGCTCTAATACCTATAGTCTAATTTACAGTGACAGTTAACACACTTAGAGATGTGCAGCTGATACACATGGGATTAGCTTTATATGTTTGTATCCTTCATTATACCTTTCAATTCAGTACACTCCAACATGACTGACTGGTAATGCCTTAGCAAATCAAAATAATGTTCCCTCAGGTTGCAGGAAACCAGACTGTGTAGTAAATAAATAACTTCTGTATTCCATTCATTATTGATCTTCATAACTAAAACATTACAAAATTGTTAATATGTATAGCCTTTTTTCTTCTTTTTTTCTTTTTTATTATATGTTCTATTTATACCTTGCTTGAATTTAGCATAAGAAAAAATCTATAGAAAATAATAGAACACTGGGAACTGGATACAACATTTCTCTTTTGTGGTTGAATTATCGTATTTGTTTTATTAGCAACCCTCCAGTGAATCTGTAGTATCCTCTGGTATTTCACTGGAAGAGATTGTGTTTACATGACACTTGTCGTATTACGGGTAATAGTGCTGCCACTCCCTTTTTATGAAGATGTCTTATTCCAAGCCGTGTCAGCTGCTGTTAAAAGCAATGCTCGCATTAGTCGCTGAAATCCACAAATAGATTGGCACGCATAGGCCTACAGGCTAGCATAGACATTGACACACAAAGATTGTATGTGAATTATAGGAAATATATCACAGGGATAACTAATCACTATAAAATACTGGGATTAAAACAATGTTCAGGCAATTGAAATTAACTCAAGGAACCATAACCTGTAAATGGCTTTATCTATGTTGGGTAAATTATAGCCCTTGTCTTCTCATATAGCCTTTGTAAATATGTGTATAGTCCAGTTTTGTTTAGTACTTCATTGTGGTTATGGTTATCTTATCATAAGAGGCACTTTAAAATATCATGCACTTTAAAAATTAGTTGCACTATAAAATTTAGTTGCACTTTAATAATTTGTGCACTTTATAGTTAGTGACACTTTATTAGTAGTATGCACTTTAATATTATTTTGCACTTTGAGTATACGTGGCACTTTAGTATGTAGTGGCGCTTAAGTACCTTAAGTAGTAGTGGCACTTTAAAAATTAGATACACTTTAGCACTTTATATACAGTGCTCTTTATTCATGAAATGGTGTACTCACTACACACTGGACAATTCACAATATAGTGCACTATTGGCACTAGATTAGATTTAGATAGAGGTTTATTTATTAATTCTGCTCTCTTTGTATCTCCCCATTCATTATGCACTTGTTGTAGTATAGCTTGCGCTATGCCATTTATGCACGTCCTTTGGTCCAGTCCCCCACACGGGAGCTGCAAGTCACCCTGGTTACACTTATATACAAACATTGCCATGTGAAGCGATCACGCATTGACGCTATTGCGTCATTATTGGGGGCGGAGCACGTGCACAAATGCGCCCTGGCACTGGCGAGATGCCACTGAACATGCACAACACCTGGGTGAGTCTTATTTACACTTATTGATGTATGTATATATTTCCTTGTGGTACAGTGTTTTAGTTATGCTGGTCCTGAAGAAAGTCTAGTGTATAGACTGAAACATTGATCGCTTTAAGCTGACCCAATAAAGAAGTGTTTTTATGGAAGTGCAGCTGACTTTACCTGACATTCTGGATATTAAGCCACAGTGTGAACCCGGCATCAAGTTGCTAGTTTATATAAAACATCGAATTGGAATTTAAAATTCCATTGCATTATATATTATAAGACAAATTAGGGGCTACTTGTCTGATGTATGCTGTAAAATGTGGCAAATCACAGAGCTTTACTTATTTTCTACTTGCCAAATTGTGCAATTCCTCATCTTCTAGACTTGTACTTAGCTGGCAATAAACACTTCAACAAAGCTTACAACTTCTGCACTCCAGGGAGTCTTAAGACTTTTGACATTTGCTTACCTACCGGGCCAGGAGCCCACAGGAACTGGACTCCCACTTATGCCTATTAGGCCTGAGCAAACCGCAACAACCGGACAACTCCAACCTGTCCCGACTGGATCCCTCTACATTAACAGAGTTCATCCCCAGACCATCTCGACGCAGTTTCCAAATAGAAGATACCACCTGAGAGATCAATGCCGACCAATGTATTTTGTATTCACTTGTGCTTGATAGAGTACAAAAAGAACCTAGTTTTTATTGGATTCAAAACATTTTTTAAAGGGAAGTACAACTGTGGGAAAGGGTACAAAAGATAAAAAAGGGAAAAGGGGGATAAACAGTTTTTCCATTCACACACAACTAAGCACACATGGGAACACAGTACACTTCTAGTAATCATGAAATGTAATAAGAAACATAAAATATAAAAAGTATAGAATAAAAGACATTTCCATATATTGCATTGTGCATTAAATAAGAACCCTCAGTCATTATCTGAAACTAAAGATGTCTGATAATATATAAAATGTGAAGATGTAGGCTCTATATTGTAAAATGGACAATAGCTTTTTCTGTCACATGTCTTCCATTCTGACCAATCAATAGTATGTGCAAATATTCTCCTGTTGCATAGTAAATGCAAGTTGGAAAAATAATACATGTAATTGTCACACATTGCCTTAGATAACTGAAATGTAACATATAATTTTTAGTAAATGATAATATATAGCATGCCACATTTTATATCACTTTATAATATTCATTACATGTTTATTGCAATGTATTCTGTTTAACCTAAACACTATGCATCAATTTCACAGGTGTTCTTGCAAATCAGGCATAGGGCACACGGCATTATATTTCATTAACTTTTATGTTAGAAGCAGATATGCCAGCAGGGAAAGAACAGGTGTACTCTGATATCTGATTTGATTACCCAATATGTAATCCAAGAGCTGTAAACTAGTGTAGCAGAGGGAAGGAAAATGTTTAGATTTAAATGTAGATTAAAGCCTGAAAATGAAATACATTGGTTTATTAGGCTCATCTTATGCAACTATTAAAAAAGTGGGGGGGGGGGGAAGTATTAGTGAGCATAGAAAATATTATCAGTGGTTTCAGTCATTTGATCAAACCAAAATGTTTTGACCGATTTTTAGTTGCATGTCTTTTTAGAATTTCAATGCTCACAGAAATAATCTCGGTGGCCCAGTAACGGCACAAGCAATCAGCGTGCAAATAGTTAATAATAATCGTCAGCAGTGCAAGTGTGAACAATAACAATGTGGTGATTGGCCAGTACTTTTAAGCCAGCCACCATATTAATTAAAAAATATATATATGGAGGTCCCTGGGCTCTGCCGAAGATCTACGTCTATCCTCTGTCCATACTCCCACATCTGATGCTCGCCTCCAAGACTTCTCCAAGGCTGCACCTTCTCTTTTAGACTTTCACCCAGTCTCCACTCCTTCAAAAAGCCTTTGAAAACACACTTCTTCAAGAAAGCATCTCATTTAAACTGTTAGCGGGTTTTCATTCCCCCACCCCTTCCCCCCATGACTCCTCTACTGCAACTGTCAAAAATAACCTAAGTTCTCAGTGAATACTTTTCTAGCAACCTATTTCATTACCCTTACTTATACCATTTGTGTCACTATACCCTACTCCCACTAGCATGAAAGCTCATTGAGCAGGACCCTCAACCCCTCTGTTCCTGTGTGTCCAACTTGTCTGGTTACAACTACGTGTCTGTTAGTCCACCCATCGTACAGCACTAAGGAATTTGCTGGTGCTATAAAAATAATAAAATAATAATAAAAGTAAAAATGTGGCCCTTATATCAGTATATTGGTATAAGTATATTAGTATAATAGTATATAATGCTGCCCAATCGATAGAATTGGTGATGGAGCCTGTAAAATAACAGAGAAACTGCTCTCCCTTGTGCCCCCATCAATTGGGTGGGGGCACAGCATTGGTGGGTGGGGGACTGTAAAATAATTATAGTTGTGCTCAAAAGTTTGCATTCCCTGGCAAAAATTGTTCACATCACATAATTGTTTGGCTCTTTTTTAAATCATAATGATAACAGAAATCATGCAAATGGCCCTGATCAAAAGTTTACATACCCTTGAATGTTTGGCCTTGTTACAGACACACAAGGGGACACACACAGGTTAAAATGGCAAAGTTTAATATGCTATACATGTTGTTTTATAAATTCCAATTAGTGTCTGTGTATAAATAGTGAATGAGTTTGTTAGCTCTCATGTGGATGCACTGAGCAGGCTAGATAATGAGCCATGGGGAGTAGAAGAGAACTGTCAAAAGACTTGCGTAACAAGGTAATGGAACTTTATAAAGATGGAAAAGGATATAAAAAGATAACCAAAGCCTTGAAAATGCCACTTCTTATAAAGAAGTTGAAAATTTGGGGATCTCTTGATACCGCGCCAAGGTCAGGTAGACCAAGAAAGATTGCAGCCAAACCTGCCAGAAAAATTGTTCAGGATACAAAGAAAAACCTGCAGGTAACCTCAGGAGAAATACAGGTTGCTCTGGAAAAAGATGGTGTGGTTGTTTCAAGAGCATAATACAACGATACTTGAGCAAAAATGAGCTGCATGGTCGAGTTGCCAGAAAGAAGCATTTACTGCGCCAATGACACAAAAAAGCCCAGTTACAATATGCCCGACAACACCTTGGCACGCCTTACAGCTTATGGCACACTGTAATTTGGAGTGACGAGACCAAAATAGAGTTTTATGGTCACAACCATAAGCGTTATGTTTGGAGAGGGGTCAACAAGGCCTATAGTGAAAAGAATACCATCCCCACTGTGAAGCATGGTAGTGGCTCACTGATGTTTTGGGGGAGGGAGGTGAGCGCTAAAGGCACAAGGAATGTTGTGAAAGTTGATGGCAAGATTCTTCTGCACAAAGGCTTCGCATGGGACACTCTTGGACTTTCCAGCATGACAATGACCCTAAGCACAAGTCCAAGTTGACCCTCCAGTGGTTAGAGAAGAAAAAGGTGAAGGTTCTGGAGTGGCCATCACATTCTCCTGATCTTAATATCATCGAGCCACTCTGGGGAGATCTCATGGATGCGGTTCATGCAAGATGACCAAAGAATTTGCATGTCATGGAGACATTTTGCCAAGACGAATGGGAAGCTATACCACCTGCAAGAATTAGGGGCCTCATAGACAAAATATACTGCATGTTGTCAATGCTAAAGGGGGCAAAATACAGCATTAAGAACTAAGGTTATGCAGACTTTTGAACAAGGATCATTTCATTATTTTTCTTTGTTGCCATGTTTTGTTTTATAGCTGTGCCATTCTGTTATAACGTACAGTTGAATATCAATCCCATAAGAAATAAAATAAATGTGTTTTGTCTGCTCACGCGTGTTTTCTTTGAAAAGGGTACATATATTACCAATTCTCCAAGGGTATGCAAACTTATGAGCACAACTGTAAATAATGAGCTGTGAACAGATAACTGTCCACCCCTGCTTCCACTCATGGGCAGTGGGTAGGGACTCTAAATATAAATATCATATTTGTATATCTATGTTTTGGATGACACAGACAGAGGATCATTCCCTAGAGGAGGGGTGAAATTGACCAATGCATTAACACACTACATATGTAGAGCTTCTGCAATTGTTTGTGGAAAAATATATCTACCTCCCAAGATAGAACATAAAAGTGTAATACTAGATGATTGGTTCTCGTATTAATACAGTGTTTTCCAACTTTGATGTGGAGGGCTGAATCTTTTGGGCCAACACAATAGGTAATTGTTTCATGAAGTGAACTAAAAATATATAATTTTGTAACAAGCAGACAATTACACACACAAACAAAAGATTATTAATTACTCATCATACACACCACATCTTCTCTTACATCTTCACAACATTAGTCTTCTTCCTTTCCTCAGTCCATTTTCATTCATTCACCTTCATTCCCTGCTCAATACATTCTCCCTTTGCATTCACAGTCCCCTCCCCAATACATATCCATGTCTTGATTATAAGGGAATAAAAGAAGGGCAATTACCCATTATTTAATAACTCACAATTCTGTATATCTTGTTCTTTTATCACGCTTGTTTTCCGTCTCCTTTCACCTGAGTACAATTTGACACAAAATGGGAGGGCAGTCGCAAAAGACCCCCATTGGGCTGTCAAGATGCTTAACCCCTTAAGGACCAAACTTCTGCAATAAAAGCGAATCGTGACATGCCACATATATCATGTGTCCTTAAGGGGTTAAAGTTCCTGCACAGTTTGTAGGACTAAACAATTCCAAGCAAATTCTAGCCTCCATGTATTACAACAGACATTAAACTGGTATACATTCTGTAGAAATGACTAAATTAGATATTAAATGTACCCTTTAAATATTACCATAATTATTGTGTAATACCAAACCAAGGAATAAATATCTATTATAAACACTACACAATTAATTTCATGGAATTCATGTTTTTCATTTTCTCGCACAACATAGGTTTTAAATACCTGTCCTTGACTATGGTATATATAATGATAATGTGTACACTTGTATTAGATAGGGCATTGCTTATTCTGTTATAAAAAATATAGTGGTTCATGAAATAAAATATTAAAATAATGACTAATTGTTGAATTTTCCTGTGTAATGTTTGCCCTTGTGTTTTCATGTTTTCCAATTGCATCTTTAAAGGAAATAATAATAATAATAAAAAAGATTAAATATAATTAAAACAGTCCTTACATAGGTTTGAGCTCTGCACAACTTTTGTAAAAAAAAAAAAAAAAATATTACTTTGGCACAGAACTGATTGCTTCCTCACTAAGAATGTTTAAGCAGATATGTATGACCATTTGACCTCTGTTTATGATGAGTGATAAGAATAATTAATACAATTATTAAAGATCTTCATACTAGGAGATAAATGTGTCAATAAAAAAAGACAATGGAATGCTAATCTTATTGCATTTAATTGAGTTAGATTGTACCAGGTTTTAGGTTTAATGTATTTGTCTTTTCCTCTTTCTTCTTCATTAATCTTGCTAGATTAAGAATTTTAGTCTTTAAAGTAAAACACGATTAGAAGTAAAAAGATAAAATATTTGGTTTTTTTCATTTTTATTGGAAGTGACTTTTTTTTTCCTGTTTTAAATTTTTATGAAACTTGACTTACTAAACAATATTAAACAAAAATTCTTTATTGTGGGATAGTCAACTAACAATCTATTTAAAGGGTGGCAAAATACTTTTACAAGAACCTCATAATAGAAAAAATGGCTGTTAAAACTCCCTTTTTAAATAAACACATTTTTGTATTTATATTTTAGCAATCTCTTCCTTGGACAGGCTTCTGAAATATTAGTCAAAAAGAGAAATTACAAATTCCAGTGTTATGAATTGCCCCTCATTTTTACTTCAGGGGAGATCTAGGTATCAGATTTAGTGTTCCCTAGTTGACTGATGAACTGTGTTGCTCAACAAAATTGCTAAAACTGAAACTGGTACTGGCAACATGCAACAACACATACAAACTGGCAAAGGTGGGGGCTTTGTTTTACTTACTTTTTTTTTTTAACAGAGGTTGATGTAAAATTGGCCCAAGTAAATGTGTCAACGAATTCATAGACAAATACACCAGGATATATACTTTAGAAAAATGTATATTTTTGGGTGGTAAATTTGGTTTTGGATTCTGGGATCGCTATAAAATATAGATTTGAAAAATATCAAATTCTGAAAAATGAAAGCTTAGAAAGTGGTTTGCGTGTTGTGCTCCTGTAATTTGTGACCTGTAACTGCCAAAAGCAGTCTGAAACCCTAAACATATAATGTACTTCATGTAAATCAGGACAGATAAACATAAACCTATTTATTTTGAAACACATTTCTTTAGCTGCACTGTTTCTGTACTGATAACAGACAGAACTGTGAAAATAAATATGTTTTTGTATTTGTTTTAGTATTTTTCAAAATAAATCAGAAGCCCTCTTTTAAAAAAATTCAGTGTCTATTATGTATAAGGTGAAAATTATTTATTGAGAAAACGCATACCAATAGTGCCAACATTGCTTGCTTATATTAGGGACCATTTAATTTTCACTTTATCTCAGGTTACTCTCAGTGATCCTGTCCTTTTAACCTAACAATGTAAAACATTGCAGTTTTGCAATGTTAAATACACCTCTATTGGCTGTCTTCCTGACAACCATTAAAGGTCTTTCATCCTCCAGAACCGAGTAAATCTTGGCCCTTGAATGAAATTTTGCTATCCGTATATGATTGGAGGTCCACACCATTTTGCCTCACATGTGTTATCTAATCCAATGCTTCCCTATGAGAAGAACTTGAATGGATGATATTGTTAGAGACGTCAGCTTGGATGCTGACATTGATGGAGGTGGAGCTAAAGACTGCAGCAGGGGAGTCTCAGTGTTGGAAGCAAGGTGAGTTATCTTTTTTTAACTTAGCTTTTACAGAGCAAAGGGGTGTGGACAGTGATCATATCGCTATAAGGGAACCTATAATTCCAAAATAATGAATGTTATTTTTGGGACTGTAGGTTCCCTTTCAAGAGACACTCTAAACACCAAAATCAGTTTATCTTAATACAATGGGTTTAATGCTGAGATCATGTCCTTTTTTTCTGGCAATATAAACATTGCACTTTTTGTTACAGAAATGGCATTGCTTACATTTGGCCAAAGACATACTTTTAGTGGCTGTCATACTGAGGCACAAAACATGACAGAACTGATTCAACACTTTCCTTTGTTTGCCCCAGGCAGGGGCAGATCCAGAACCAAATATCAGGAGGGGCACTGGTGAAAAGGGTTGCATCAGAGGGATAGAGGGCTCTAATTTAGGGGATAGGAGGGTGTATACATATGTGGCCACACACAGGGACATGGAAATACAATAACACACAGATACACATATGTACCAACACTGACACATACACACAAATATAAACATATACCTACACTTACACACAGTGGTGTACACAAACAGATACACACTGGCACACAGATACACATACCTACACTGTCACACACATAGATAGATACACACTTACACACACACACACACACACACACACTGGCACACACATAGATAGATACACACACACACACACATACCTGCACATACACATGCTGGTACACACACACACAAACTGGCAAATAGATGCATACCTACACATGCACACTGGCATACACACAGATACATACACACACACACACACACACACAGGCACACAGATTCACACACATACCTACACATACACACACACAGATACGTACATACACACACTGGCAAACATACACACACTGGTACACACAGACAGATACACACTGACAAACACAGATACACACACATACACACACTGACACACATACATACGCATAGATACACACTGACACTTACAGATTCAAACTGACACACATCTATACCTACACACACACACACACACACAAATACATGTGGACACTCTCAGACACATACACACACATAATTACACATACACACAGATACACACTGACACTCACAGATACCTACACATACACTCACAGACACATACATACAGACATACACACACACCGATACACACATACCTACATACAGATAAACACTAACACTCACAGACATACGCATACACACTGACACACAGATACCCACACATACTCACATATGCACACTGACATACACAGATATACACAAATATTCACAGATACACACTGACACATACAGATACACACATACTCACAGATACACACTGACACACACAGATACACAGTGACACATACCTAAATATACACACTGGCCCCGTTGCCCCTCCCCCCCCCCCGGATGCACCACTGGCCCCAGGTATATGTAGCTTTACTTGCGCAAAAGTAATTGTTCCCTCTTTTTCTGTGTGTTCAACCCAATTTCATGTTCCACTAAGTAGTTAAATGGCAAAAAAACTAAAATATATTTTTATTGTATGATTTTCATAGTTTAGTTGTGCATGAAATACATATACATATTATATAAAACATGCCAATGTATATATCTATAAATAGTTAAGCATTCAATTGGATTATAATGGAAGATATGAATATGCAAGAGAGCATTTTGCATTTTTATTTTAGCAATGGGTTGGTTACGTGTATATTGTTTTTTACGAATACAAATATTTCTGTAATATTACAGTACATGTAAAACAATAAATATTTTTTATGTGATGATTTTCCTAAGCAATAGCAGGCTTTACTCTAGTTGTTGAATAATGCTTGTCTTACATTGCCAGTCAAGGTTGATGTATGACCACAAAGCCACTAGAGCAAATTCCCTTAGCCTGCAACTATTTTGCTTTTTAAGAGTTCAGTTCATTTAGAAAATCTTGCCTCAGAGGTGTTGCCTTCTGCTTTTACACTGTAATGATTACAACCTTCTGCTGTGTACCCATTCCCATTAGGAGGATAGACTTAGTTTTAAAGGTACTGCAGAGAAGTGTTTTAGAAGAAAATTCACTCCCTGGAGAGATCAAACTTATTACGCCAATTGAAACACAGCCTTGAGACAGCAACATTTCAGTGATCAGGAAAAAGCTTTTCCCTTTGGAGACAAGGGTGTCATTTCCCATAAGAACAAACACTTTGTTAACACGTTCTTCAGCTGAAAAAGAACCGAATAAAAGCATTTTAAAGCAAAAAAGCATTTTATATACAATGTATAACATTTTTTTAAAAATTCAGTGTTTGACTATTTTCTATGAAAATGTAGTCAGAATGTATCAAGCAAGCCTGGCCACATTTGTGTAATAAAAATATAGAAAACGTAAATTAATTATACATTTTTTAAATAAATTGAGAATTTTTGGGGATGTTTTGAATTTAGAACCTAGATCTTTCAATATTTCTATATAATAATTTCCTCTTACAAATGCTTATTGCATCTTCTTTAATAGGTAAAATATTTGAAACCTACCTATCTTTTTACTTTTTGTAAATGAAAGCAACAGAACCCCCTTGTAAACTCTGTAAATTGGGTTCTGAGTATTACAGCTACTAAAATTTTGTATGCAGCATAAAGCATGTTTTATATTTTACTATATAAAGGGAGATACTGCAAGCACCATAACCACTATTAATTATTTTACTTGTAAATTTGCAAGGCAGCTTTAATAGCAGTTTTTTTCTTTCTTTTCGGTTCAGCTGTTTTGAAAAATTTACAAACTATCACATACAAAACTGCTGAGACTTTGAATGTTACTTTGTACTTGAAATTGGGGAGGACTGCTTTACATGTATTTTTTTTTTTAATTTGACAACTTTTATTTTGTCCGAAATCAAAACATAGGGGTACAGAAAAGAAAGGGACCAGGGGGTTAAAACATGGCTCAGTTCATGCAATTATTGTTATCATAATTGGTACAATATGTAGCGGCTATCATTACAGTGCATAAGAGTGTAATGTATTACAAGGTATATTGATACAAGCATAATACATGGATACAATAGCAACAGTTGTGGTGCCCTTTATTTTTATTTTTTTTCAATTCGACAATTTTTCTTCAGTTTCATCCATTTTACAGAATAAAAGAAGAACATTTGCATGTTACCAAAGTTGGAGTTGAGTGCAACAGTACAGTATATCACGCGGCACATATTGCTTACATCAGTAAATATATGTATAGACATAGACTCAAGGTGTTTAGGTTTCTACAATTAAATCTTGAGTAAACTACTCGGGCCTGTGATGTACTAAGATATTGGAACCTCTATCTGTCCCCTGTCTGCTGTGCTCCTGCCGCAAGCCTGTGCAGCTGTCTGAGGAGTTAAAAAATTGCCTGAGGCACTCATACATTTGTCACAGAGTTTGGGAAGGGGGTAAACTTACAACAAGGGAAAGGAACACAAAGAGTGAGAAAGGAAAAAGAAACAGGGTGAGGGTAGGATGCATCATGTTTTCTAAAGTGAATACATCAGGTTGCATGGTATATTGGGCTTGGTCCATGAGACTCACATTCTATGTCTCTTGTCATCTGGTCACTCCAAGACAAAGTGCTTTTGGGGTTAGGAGACATTGGGTCTTGTGTTGCAGGGGTCATGAATAGATTACACACTATTCTTAAGTGTTTTCCAGTGATCTTTCCAAATATGACCTGCCCTAGCTGTTTGTTTACCTATTGTTATTTGCTTGTTTGCCATTAACTCACAATCCCAGTTAATATTGATTTGTTGTAGTAATGCCTCTTTAGAGGGTGCTAGAAGATTCTTCCATGCCCCGGACATAGAAAGAAGCAATTCATTGATGAGTAAATATCAGATATATTCACAATTAAACTGTGTAATGTGTAAATATTGAATAAAAAATTGGATAAAAAACCTGGAAATGTACTTTAGTATGTGTAAATCACTAAGCATGATTTTGAACGATACATTATTTATATAGAATAGACAAAGAGGCATTAATTACTTAAATATTGTTAAAAAGAAGGGTCTGTGGGTCATAGTGAAAACTTCTACCAGAGGTGTAATTTAATATATAAAAAATAATAAATAAAATATTAAATATAGGTCTATTTATGATATGCATATTCTTCGTGATGGTACTGTAACTACTTCACAAATACTTGTAAATCTCATTTTAGACTCTCATACTGTAGTTATGGTTAAAAATAGGTATATTCTCATTATTTTATTGCAAAAAATGGCACATTTCAAAATCTAAATTGAGTCCTTGTGGGATGAGGGTATTAAAGTTAAAAATATATCTAATTTCTTCTTTGCCTAATTTATTGATGAAATCTCCTCCTCTCCAATCTTTTTTCACTGATTTCAAGGCACAAAAAAAATTTGATTCTAACTGAGTTGTCGAATAGTTCTCCCTATGTATAAAAGGTTGCATGGACATTTTAAAAAGTATATGACCCCTTTTGAATGACAAGTTAAGTGGTCTTTAATGACATGTGGTTTTCCTATCAAATCACTTATGTCTATAAGGTGTCTTTTCTGGCTTTTTGTTTTCCTACATGGTAGGCAATTCCCACATCCACAAAACCCCAAAAGGTCTTTCAGGAAGTGTCTCGGTTTCTCAGTCTCCAAACTACTTTTAACTAAAGTATTTTTTAAATTGTTGGTTCACCTATGGATTATTCTAGGTTTGTGGGGTAAAAAATTGCTAAGAATGGGATCATCCCTGAGAATATGCCAGTGCTTTCTTATGGCCTGTTGTACTTTCTTGGTATTTCCATTATAGTTACATATAAATGGAATGTTGTTCCTTCCTTGAGAATTGTTCTTCTGTTTGTATGTGAGGAGTTGACTCCTTGGTAAAAGTTTAACTTCTTCCATATTTTTTCTTGAGATCTCTTCCTTCATAGCCTCTCTCCAAAAACTGTTGTTCTAGATGTTTCGCTTGTTGAACATAATCTTCATCTTCTGTGCAGTTCCTTCTTATCCTAAGGAAATGTCCCCTTGGAGCATTCGTGAGCCAGGGTTTATGGTGACAGCTAGTCCTGTCTATGTAACTATTTGTGTCTCTACTGGCTTAAAATAGTTTTTGGTTTTAATGGTGGAATCCTTAATGTAAATATTTAGGTCCAGGAAGTTGATCTCAACGTTACTTCTACTACATGTTAATTTTATTCCCAAATCATTGTGGTTGAGGAACTTTAAGAAGTCGTTTAGATCTGTATTACTACCTTTCCAAATAAAAAATATGTCAGCTATGTACCTGCAATAGGACACCAAGTTTGCCGTCCAACTATGTCCATGTGAGATAAAATGTTTTTCCCAATATGCCATAAATAGGTTGGCTTAGCTGGGGGCAAACTTGGTGCCCATCGTTGTGCCACAGATCTGCAGAAAAAAATGTTCTTGGAACCAAGAAAAATGATTGGTTAAAATAAGTAAAATCCCCTCCAATATAAAATTTATTTGATCTTTCTTAAAAGATGATTGTTCTACACAATATTTAACTGATTCAATACCTTTTCCATGTGGGATAATACTGCACAATGAATTAACATTGCATGTAACCAGTGTGTATCATTCCTGCCATTGTGTTTGTTCTACTACTTGTAGCATGTGGAAACCAGCAGACAAAGGGGGAGGAACTGTCATCTTTAGCAAAGAAAAATATACAGAAGAGACGGAGAGACTCCTTTCGGACTCTCAAACCTACCAACGACTACCATCCAACCCTATGGGAGAAATACAAGATAAATTTTAAATATTTATATAAAAAGGGAAGGATTTACAAATTCTGAATGAGAAGGAAGCCAAATATTTACTTATGACCAACCCATGAATACTGTTTTTTTACCATTACCAAAGGTACACAAGGACCGAATTAATCCACCAGGTAGACCCATAATATAAGGCATAGATCAGTATCAGCTAGAGTCTCAGAATATAAAGACATTGTTACAACCGTTGGTAGTCAAAAATCCATATTATTTAAAGGATACCATCCACATGCTGCAAGTGCTAGAACAAACACAATGGCAGGAAGGAATACAAAGGAAGTACTAACCTCACTCACATCCACTGAAATAAAGAGCAAAATTTTGTGCTATTAAGTCTGTTGATTAACTGTAGAAAAATACAGGGAGTGCAGAATTATTAGGCAAATGAGTATTTTGACCACATCATCCTCTTTATGCATGTTGTCTTACTCCAAGCTGTATAGGCTCGAAAGCCTACTACCAATTAAGCATATTAGGTGATGTGCATCTCTGTAATGAGAAGGGGTGTGGTCTAATGACATCAACACCCTATATCAGGTGTGCATAATTATTAGGCAACTTCCTTTCCTTTGGCAAAATGGGTCAAAAGAAGGACTTGACAGGCTCAGAAAAGTCAAAAATAGTGAGATATCTTGCAGAGGGATGCAGCACTCTTAAAATTGCAAAGCTTCTGAAGCGTGATCATCGAACAATCAAGCGTTTCATTCAAAATAGTCAACAGGGTAGCAAGAAGCGTGTGGAAAAACCAAGGCGCAAAATAACTGCCCATGAACTGAGAAAAGTCAAGCGTGCAGCTGCCACGATGCCACTTGCCACCAGTTTGGCCATATTTCAGAGCTGCAACATCACTGGAGTGCCCAAAAGCACAAGGTGTGCAATACTCAGAGACATGGCCAAGGTAAGAAAGGCTGAAAGACGACCACCACTGAACAAGACACACAAGCTGAAACGTCAAGACTGGGCCAAGAAATATCTCAAGACTGATTTTTCTAAGGTTTTATGGACTGATGAAATGAGAGTGAGTCTTGATGGGCCAGATGGATGGGCCCGTGGCTGGATTGGTAAAGGGCAGAGAGCTCCAGTCCGACTCAGACGCCAGCAAGGTGGAGGTGGAGTACTGGTTTGGGCTGGTATCATCAAAGATGAGCTTGTGGGGCCTTTTCGGGTTGAGGATGGAGTCAAGCTCAACTCCCAGTCCTACTGCCAGTTCCTGGAAGACACCTTCTTCAAGCAGTGGTACAGGAAGAAGTCTGCATCCTTCAAGAAAAACATGATTTTCATGCAGGACAATGCTCCATCACACGCGTCCAAGTACTCCACAGCGTGGCTGGCAAGAAAGGGTATAAAAGAAGAAAATCTAATGACATGGCCTCCTTGTTCACCTGATCTGAACCCCATTGAGAACCTGTGGTCCATCATCAAATGTGAGATTTACAAGGAGGGAAAACAGTACACCTCTCTGAACAGTGTCTGGGAGGCTGTGGTTGCTGCTGCACGCAATGTTGATGGTGAACAGATCAAAACACTGACAGAATCCATGGATGGCAGGCTTTTGAGTGTCCTTGCAAAGAAAGGTGGCTATATTGGTCACTGATTTGTTTTTGTTTTGTTTTTGAATGTCAGAAATGTATATTTGTGAATGTTGAGATGTTATATTGGTTTCACTGGTAATAATAAATAATTGAAATGGGTATATATTTGTTTTTTGTTAAGTTGCCTAATAATTATGCACAGTAATAGTCACCTGCACACACAGATATCCCCCTAACATAGCTAAAACTAAAAACAAACTAAAAACTACTTCCAAAAATATTCAGCTTTGATATTAATGAGTTTTTTGGGTTCATTGAGAACATGGTTGTTGTTCAATAATAAAATTAATCCTCAAAAATACAACTTGCCTAATAATTCTGCACTCCCTGTATACATGGAGAGAGGTACACAGACATGATATAAGGACGATTTGCCATTTAGTGGGTGCTATATGTGTTCTGTCACCATGTAGTTTTTCTTTTTTCTGTTCCTCCCATCTGGTACTTTTTTTATTGTCAGATCTCGGCATGAGATTATATTTTGCCTTGCTATTTTATATTGTGTATTCCTCTGTCCATCTATACCCTTCTACAATATAATAACAGACTTCATGGCACAAATGTTTGCACCTTGTTTCATTTGGTGGATATTCTAAGAGTGTGCCTTGGTATTATGTACCAATGGAGGAACTATGACCACCAGTACCTCTGATGCCTTCTATACAATAGAACTCTAGTGAGTAATTTATTTATCATCTCCCGATCCCATTTGGGGTAGCAGCACGATTTTACTTTTGGTTTATATTCATACTTCTGAGTAAAACAATACCCCCAATGTATGTCTTTGCCACTATCTTGTGCAGCTACAGCACCTGACTATTTCAGTTTTTACAGTTAGAATTTTCATAGATGGATTTGATGGTCTTACTCTACATTTTGGGACATTATAGCAGTCTGACAGTTCAAATAGCTCCATAAATGCACCAAATTGTATGGTGTTATTTAATTTTTTCAACTTATTTACATACATATTGCAATTTAGTGGTTTATTTGCTTATTTTAATTCTATGGTGCTTTTCAAAAATTTTTAGCAGCTCACATATTTAAATTACTCCATAAATGCATACCAATTGCAAATTTGGACACCGTGGGGACTCTCACATGATATATTTTGAACTTTATTGAGATGCCATTTTCACAATTTTTTGTGATATTATTTTTATTTACATACATGCATTTTTTATGCTTATTAAAAGTATCTTAACAGTACTATCTTCTGAGTACAACAATACCCTATATTTATATCTTTGCAAAGTAACAATCTTAATCTATCCCTAATCCTAATCCCAAACCGTAATTCTAAACCAAATCCAAATCCCAAATGTAACCCATCACCCTAATCCTAATCGGACACTAATCCTATGTATAACCCTAATCCTAACCTTAATCGTAACCCTAGCAATATTTTTAGAAGCATTCCCTCTGCTGATGTCAACAGAGGAATTTCCTTGCTGACCCTAATCCTAATCTGAACCTTAGTCGAAACCCTAAATCTAAACACTAATCTTGCATTTGACTGACTCCTGGTGCAAGATTGCATCTGACTGACACCTGGATTTCCCTGGTGTGAGCATGAATTTAACTTTGGTCAGACTACATTGTGGCAATGAGGATTTAAAACCCAATTTAAATACCTGTATGCAGAACTCACTTTTAGCGCTGCAAACAGACCATTTGTCAGTCTGGGGATACTAATTCTGGCCCCTAGCTGATAAAGGGGAACACCATGTATTGAATGGTACCTAGTGTTCAAAAATATCAGCAGGAAAATGTTCCCTGCTGTTAAAATAGCTCATGGTGGAATTATTCGGTCATTGGTCCTATGGGAAGGACAACCATGATGGGAATAATTCCATCATGCATTGTTAAGGGGTTAGTAGTCAGGAGGTGTTGCTAAGGAGAGTTGTAAATGTGCAGCTTGTTCTTGAATTTTGCACTTTTATAAAATAAATTAGGGAGGCATACCAGTAATCCGTAAAATGATTTAGCAAATGTTAAATGTTTAGGGGACTATTGTGCTGTTTGAAAAGAGATATCAACGAACCATTGAATTTGGAATTAAAGAACGTTATATTGAATTTTGCAATTATGTATTATGTTACATGAAGGTTTATTTACAAAATATTAAATTATAGAAAATTTAAAACCAAACTGTAAAAAAAAAAAGAGCTAATTTAAAAACATTCTCCAACACAGCTATAACAATATCTTGGCTATTTTGACTAAAAGTTTGTGTTGTGGTTTAAATTCAGCAGACAGCAATGTTTTCTCTCAGGTATGAAGACAAGGAATGGACACAGCAGAAATACGAGCTCAGAGGGCAGCACTCTTCCACACAAATGTATGGCAGAATACTACTCCGAATTTAATGGGGAAAACACAGATCTTATAACAAAATTCTGTAAACATCCAAAAAGGGGTTGTCTTCACATAATACAGTCATGTCCAGTCAAATGCATCTTCAAAGAACTTAAAGCACATTTGGCATTAGCTGGTCAAAAGATGTTACTTGATTAAACAAACTCTTTCCAACCGTCTTAAAGACCAGTCATAAAGACAAGGTGTTAATAGGATGTAGGATGCTGGGCGGGGTGGGGGTTAACAGGATAAAAGGCAAGCTGTTATAATAGAGCATCCTGACATTACTTAATCAATTGTGTGGTGTGACACAGGATATAAAGGGAAAGGTGCTCATTAACCCATATCAGTTTGCAATTCATTTTTCGATTCATTATCATTCGGTGTTCAGTGAATGTTCCATGAATTGTATTAATGATTTTTCCCGAGATTTAGATTCAAAATACAGTTCAACAATGGAAAATTGTACACCATAATAAATATAAACCTACATTTTTCAAACTCCTGAGAATCCAATTACTATCTAGAAATTTTGGATCAAAATAGCCCTATATATGCCTGGGTTTTAGTAGATAAAAACAGTAAAGGATTAGGAATCACAGGAAATTATATTTTTTATTTTGTTATTCATTGCAGTGTAGTAAATCAGAGGTGGCGTACTTAAGTTACTGGGCTTTAAAGACAAAACTGTATGTTGGAACCTGCCCAAATTGACCTTTAGCCCCCCCCCCCTTGTCTTTTATACCCTTGTTACATCTCTTACGCTCCCTTTCATCTTTTACGCTCCCTTTCATCTCTTACCTATCTTGTATCTTTCCCCCTTTCACCTCTCACTCCTTTTAGTATTTTTAACCATCTTGCATTTAATCCCCCCTTTGTATCTCATTTTGTGGCTTATATTCCCTTGTGTCTCTTATGCCATACTTGCATCTTTCATGCCCCTTTGTAGCTCTTATCCTCATTTTGTGTCTCCTATTCCCCTTTGGGTCTCTTATGCCCATTTGCATCTCTTAGTCCTGTTTTGTGTCTCTTACGCCTGCCATTGTGTCTCTAATATACCATTGTGTCTCTTTTGCCCCCTTGCATCCCTTACAACCAGTTGGTGTCTCTTATGTCACCATTGCATCTCATACCTATGTTTTGTGTCTTTTATACCCCCAAATGCCCCCTTTACATATATTATACCCACCAGAGAATCTCTTACCACCTACTATGTTTCTTATTCCCCTAGTTATGGCCTCCCCTTTTCTCTCACTTTTCTGTATTATGGCCTCACAGAAAATGGTAGAAGTTTTTAATTATCTTCAACCTGGACTGAAAAAGCAGTTCTCGGTGTGATGCGGTCTCATATCCCTGCCCCTTCTGTTCTAGCATGCCAAAAGCTGCTCTCTCAAACCAGAAGAGGATAATTAAGCTCATTTTGCCATGGTCCCTAGAGTCCTGCTACACAAGGTGACAGGAAAATGGGTGTTGCTCTGTATCCCCCCCTCCCACGGTTCACCTGGGCACACCTCCTGTAGAGTATGCCACTGCTTGCATTCAGGAGTTGAAACATTCATGACTGTCACAATTTAATATACCCATTGTTGTGTATTTACCTTTCATATCCTATCCCTTACCTATAAAGCTCTAAATAACTCTAGCCCATGTTACATTTCTTCACTGATTCATAGGTATGCCCCTTCTCAGTCTCTCCGCTCTGCCTGTGACCTTCTCCTGTCCGCTGCTCACACCCTTACTGGTAACTCACACTTGCAGGACTTTTTGCATGCAGCTCCTTACTGTGGAACAATCTGCCTACCCCCATCAGACTCTCTCCTAGACTTCAATTATTTAAGAAGTCCCTTAAAATCCATCTGTGCAGAATTTTGTTTTTTTGTATTACGCTTTCTGTCACCTGCATACCTCCCAACATTTCAAATGGACTAAAAAAAAGACACTTTAATTTCAGGGTGGCTGGAGGTAGGACTGCTCTGCGGCATTTTAGGAGACTTACTAATAACATTTTATAGAACCAAACTGTAATTTAGAGCATGAACAATGTATCCTTTTTACACAGACTGATGTCTAAACACATTTATTGTGGTTTAATGACACATTATTGGGAGTATTATTGCTGTGGAGGACTGTTATACACTCAGATAAACCAACAATATTCCAGTAAAGAGGGGAAATTAGAATAGAAAATTAATATGGACTATCCCTCCTAAGTAGGGACAGTTGGGAGGTATGCCCCCTGTAGAGCAATATTCCATGTATATACCATGCCAGAATTCTTGGGAATCTATATAAAAAATTTTATAAAATGTCTCTTTGTTTGTTTTCTATAGCTACATAGATATTTTTGGTAAAGTGACACTATCTGTGGCACCTTACTGACCATCACCCAATTTTCTTGCTATTTCTACCATTCCCTTAACCCTGGTTCTCTTAGACGCTAAGCGTTAATAACCGTACTATGAGCTAAGTGAAAAAATGTGCAAGAACATACAATGGCATAAATACAATATATTTTACATCTATTTGACTGTGTTGTTAAGGTATGACACTGCTTCTAAAATCTTAGCAATAATTTCTCTGTATGTGTCCATCACTCTCTAGCAAAATAAGTCAATGCAAAAATAAAATTTAGCCCATTTATTTACGGGATTGGAAAGTAACTTTATGATATACTATAATGGTGGTATAAATCCTCTTTATAAACAGCATTTTCTGTGTAACCTGCAAACATTTTTTATGCTTTAATAAGGCATTCTTAGTCGATATGTCCCAAAAAATGTAAATACGCAGTTGTTAAATATTAGGGGTTAAGACTTGTAGTGACTTTAAAACTGAATTGAAAAATGTAGGACAGAATATAGAAATTTATAATTCAGATATTTCAACCTAAATTTCGTTACTCTGTTTTCATTTTTAGTATACCTCAGGACACTGTTTGGTAAAAAAATTATTGTGGTCCAAATAAACATACATTTTGATAACATACTTGAAAATAAAGATAAATACAAGTAATGAATCTTGTAAAAAGGATTTATGCAGTTATCTTGTGGCACAGCTGTGCTAGTAGTTTATCTTTGAGAAAAGCTGTATTTTAAACCTACAGCTACGGCATCACATGTCTAAATGGGATGTTAAAAAAAGATATTGTCTAAGTGCTTTGCAAATAAGATGGTGACTCGGAATAAAATATATCATTGTGCCGTTTACACACAAGATAAACAAATGAAAGTGATAAACGTGTCATGATTAAATATGTTGATAAAATATGTTTTCATTTTGTATATCTGTTTTACACTTATTACTGCAAGATAATTGAGGAGACCTACTTTTATTTGTTAAATCTGTTCTTATGATGAACTTTAAGAGAAATAAAAGGGGTACTTCTAAACTTTCCTAACATTTGAGAGAGCTATGGCTGAAGGTTTCAATTAACACTAACAGGTTTATTTAGTAACGAGAAAATTTAAAGTGGATTTCAAATTTAAAAGGAAGATATCACCACCACTTTGTTGATTTGCTCAGCTTGAGGACACTTCCCCAAGTTGGATAAACTTTGTCCATGATGGCAACATGTTGGCTTCATTAAGAGCATGCCAGACTCTGAATGGACTGACAAGTTACTATGGGTGGAGAGTAGAAGGATCTTCCGATCTCCCTTACTCTCAGTTCCTCAGCATTGAGTGTCTGCCAAGTAATTGAGAGACAGATGGGGGGAAAGAAAATCTTAAATATGTTTTTCTCTCAATCTATACATTTGCTAGCAAAACTGCTAACACAATGCATAGATGGAATTTAAGTAACAATGGGCATGACAGGTCAAACTAGCTGAACTGATTAAATTATCTAAGGCAACTGTGCTTTCACGTTGGCTACTCTGAGCTTGTGTTTGAAATTCACTTCTAATTCTCACTTTAGTAAATAAGCCCGAAAATGTTGCAATGTGAATTGATAAGAAACTATGTCTTATCCCCATGATAGTCTCATATTGATGTGGATATAAACCATATCTTTTAAGTCTGTCTTGTAAGAAATGTATGGTGCAAAAAGGGTAAAAGAAAAAGTGATAATATACATTGCCAGTGAAATATCCTAATATTTTCTATGGGGTACATTAAAAAGTCTTGTCAGCCAGGAATCATAAGCAGATTTGAAAGATTTGAAACAGCCATTTTATTTCCAACATTTATGGTAGCCATTTTAGCAAATAGTAGCTTGTTGATATACACGCACAAAATGTTTGAATGGGTATATAGATGTTTAAAGGCCATTCTAAAACACAGCATATTAATCTGCATAGTTATATCCCTGGCTATCATAGGGTTAATTATTTCATTGTATTAGGGATGTATTGGGGATGGATATGACATTTAAAAAAAAAAACACTGTGAATCTTAAAGGCAAAAAAGCATTTTCAAATGCGTTTTGATTATCGTTTTATTATCTTCTTGTTTAAAGAGTTTTTTACTATGTATTGCTCATGGCTTCTTTCTTTTTATATGACAGAATAGATTTTGTGCATCATTTAATTAAGCACCAGCTACCTGTGATTCTTTACGTGCTATTTAAATTTATAAAGTGTTTTACATCCTTCCCTGACATTTGTGTCTACTATTACATTTGTGAAGCATACAAAATGTATTTAGATTAAACAAAATCCAGAGGATAATAAATATTTCAGAGAAATTCATATTAATTTTGCTCACTCTGGTACTTGACAGTACATGCATCGCGAACATTCCAATGAGAATATTAAAGATTAATCGAGAAAATAGAGTGCATTGACAGAAATTGAGCATCTTCAGCATAAGCTTGCGCTATTCCTGCTCACTCTTTTCATTACCAGGGAGCCCGAAGGAAAATTATTACAAAGGTCATTGCACTAGAAGAAAGTGGCTTATACTTTTTCGCCCTAGTAGAACACACAGCCTTGCCATTTAAGAGACAGCAGATTCTAACAGTAATCCTGATGCAAGCATTAGCTGTAATCCTTCAGTCACACTAGCTATTGATTTCCTGTTGTATTGTTCTTTGATTTCCATTTTGGTTATTTAATGAAAGGATGATAGATTCTTGACCTTCAGATTGTGTGTTGGCAGGGTTGGCATTTTAGAAACTCTTGTGATGTGGTGTAATATCCTCAGGGTCCAGTGTTTTCTCCGTTAAGCTAAAAATGTGTAAACCATTTGCGAAACACAGATTACAAGTAAATTTCCTTTCATCATTAATGAAGGTTACTGCGGGTTAAGTGAAATTATTTAAGGATTTAATATGCAAAAAAAAGTAGCTGACAATTAACGTCTTTGGCTGGTTATTATAATATAATTTAATTTGCACTATGTCTGTTTGATTGATGACTACATACAGTGGATCTTAGTCCTGCATTAACCAATTTTATATCATCCAGTAAAGTCTTTCCCTCTTTTTTTTTTTTTTTTTAAACACTAATAAGGATAATTACTATTTTGCTAAATACAACAAATTTTATATTAATAATACAGTAGTTGATTTCAACAACACCAAACTGACAGGTTATGATTTAGGAGTAAATTTCTCCTTCAAAAGCAGAGGACCTTTGTCAAAATTTGTGTCTGTGCTTAACTATAAAATGATGACTAGAAGAGAAATACAATTGACATACAAACCTATGTAATTATAAAACCACGCCGTGTTCTGTGGGTAAGGCATGTTTATTAATTAAGCACAGAAAAAATCCATTATTAGTTTTTAGAATCTTATGACAGTTATGCATTGATTGCTCTATCAGGAACGAACACAGAGAAAGTTGCAATATTTGGCATCAAAACCTTCGTCAATGCTTTTCTTGATCTTAATATGTGTAAATTGTATTCCAACTATTTAGAGTTGGCATAAAAAAAACAAGAAATATACTATTTATCTATCATTGTTTAATAAGTTTTAATGGAATCAGTGAAATATAAATTTTGTTATTATTTATATGGCATTATAATGGAAATATGATTGCAATGAAGTAGTGTGGGTTACATGCCAATTAACAGCCTGCTAAGCGCTGCTGGGTGAAGTTTTAAAGCAAAACGTTTTTTGCCAGTTTACTGTTAAGAGCTGCTTTAAGGTTTTGTTATAGGCCCAAGTGTGCAGCATGAGGAGCTAAAACAGCACAAAATGTGGGTATATGTAGAGTCCAGTGCAGAGTTTATCTGCGTGTGCCATTGGACCTTAAGGCAGAGCTAGTATGCAGAGCATTATCAGTGCAACTAATTTTATGTTATTTATGCTTAAATATGTATTTGTTTATGCTCCACTATGCCTATTATTCATTGATTTTTATTTATTTATTATGCATTTTATAATTTTATATATTTACGCTTTTTTAAATCATCATTATTTATAAAGTGCCAGCAAATTCCGCAGCGCTGTGCAATGGGTTAACTAAAACACAAGTATTTGCAACAAGATGAGTTGGACTCACAGGAACAAAGGGTGTTGAGGGCATTGTTCAAAGAGCTTGCATTCTAGAGGGAGTGAGGTAAAATGACATAAGGTAAGGATGTATTTTATGTACAGGAAAAGTAGGTTGCTAGAATAGTTTACAGTGAAGGGTCGGTTTATTGGATGACACAGTTGGAGAAGAGGAATCAGGGTGGGTTACCAGGGTGTTTAGAGGGAAAACTATTAATGTTTAATCAATATGCTTTCCTAAAGAAGTGAGTTTTTAATTATTGTTTGAAGGAATGGAGACTAGGTGAGAGTCTAACAGAGCAGGGAAGGGAGTTCCATAGGAACGGTGTTGTGGTGTACTGTTGTGGGTACGATTATTCTCTTTTAACAGAGAATAGACTTTAATACTGTTAAGGTGGTCAGTCAACTTGGCTGTTCAGCTTGGTAATTTATGGAATTAACGTCAGTTTTAATTTATTACGTTTAATGGAGATATGTATTCCACAACTAACACTTAATAAAATTACCACGGTATATTGTATATATTTAATATACATACCTGGTGCTGTTATTTGTACAATTCATACAGTATGCAGTCCATACAAATAGCAATAATTAGTCATTCATAAAAGTTAACATAACATTAAAGGGACACTATAGTCACCCAGACCACTTCAGCTCAATAAGGTGGTCTGGGTGTCAGGTCCCTCAGGTTTTAATCCTTCACATGTAAATATAGCAGTTTACATTTGGGGTTAATCCAGCCTCTAGTGGCTGTCTTCCTGACAGTCACTAGAGGCGCATCTGTGACGCTGCATGCGAAATTCGCATCCAACGTGCAGAACATCCATAGGAAAGCATTGAGAAATGCTTTCCTACAGACAGTTTGAATGCGCGCGTGGCACTTGCCGTGCATGCGCATTCGGCTCCACTCAGGAGCTGACGTCGGCGGGGAAGGAGAAGTCACCAGCGCCGAGGGAGCCAAGCACTGGATAAAGGTAAGTGGCTGAAGGGGTTTTAACCCCTTCAGCACCAAGGGAGTGGTACTCTGAGGGTTGGGGCACCCTTAGGGCACTATAGTGTCAGGAAAACCGCTTTGTTTTCCTGACACTATAGTGATCCTTTAAACTATATAAATAAATCATGTGTGTAATTAATAGACTCCGAAGTTACGTTTGACTTGACTAGAAGTGAGCACCAAGGATGTACAAGGTTGAGTACCTGAATCTTTCAATCCTTGTCCATGTGCATCCATTCTGTCTCTTTCTAAGCTTTTTCTTTTCAGGAATGTTGATGTTAAGGGGTCACTCTAAACACCAAAATCCCTATATTTTTTTTTATGAGAAGCATCTAAATTCAGCGATTGACAAATATTGGAGTTAAATGAACTTCCTCATTTTACCTTAACATGGGGACACAATAATTTTAGGAAGTAGAGGAACGGTATGATGTTGTAAATAAATATAATTATAAATAAAATAAACTATAAGTGGCCAAAGAGGTGCCTCACATTAGGGCACCTTCCAGCTGGTGGAAAGTCTCCAGTAACCCACCAGTTACTTACCTTTTCCCTTAGAGTATTGGATGGTATGGTCCAGCACTAGAGGTTAATATATGTGCTCTTTGAGTCCTGCTGAATGCATTTTTCATGCCACTGTCTCACACCTACTTGATTCTGAAGCACATTGTAGTACTGCAGGACATATCATTCCAACTTCTTATGGCTCTATGAAAGACAGCCTGTGAGTCCTCATTGTCCATGTCAGCCATAGAACAGGAGACTCAGGACTTAGGATACTTGCTTAAACCAGACTCAGCCCCCTAGAAATGCTCCTGGCCATAGTATTAAAGATATTTTTGTAAGGTTCATTCAAATGAAAACCAGTGGGAATTGTGAAGAACTGACAACCTTGAAAATTTAGTCCAAAAAAGCCAAATACTATGTATATGCCTGTCAGTCCGTCCATTCATCCATCTGCACATTAGCATTTCTGTCTGTCTACTTTACTGCTGATATGCATAATACAATAACCATGGGTATTTTGCAGAGAGAACAGTCAGGAAATGTCACTGCATAATAATTCATTCATTCGCTAATAGTGTTCACTCCACTAATTATACTTGAAATTAGGGCATATTGATTTCGACAAAAATGTAAAAGATCAATTTTCCTTTTTTTGTTTGACTAAATACTTTATGAGTACCTAATGCTTGTCATTTTTTGAAAGTTATTTTATAGGAAATGTGTTAAGCTAACACAAGCTATTTAAAACCCATAAAAACAATAGTAATATAAACACTTTCTTCAGATAGAATGTCTTTGTAGGGCAAAATCTTTTGTGTGCTTTAGATATTTATATAAACATGTAGATGCACACCAATATGCAGTAAAAATCTAATAGAAATGTAAACAAAACTAAAATATTGACAAAATAAGTTCTATTCTTGTCTGAATTAAGCATCGGACAACAGCAACTATTTAACAAAATTGCATCTAGTTGTGTGTGCATAATACATATATTCCTCAGAAGAGAGGAAAACGTATTTGTGTTGTACCCCTTGTCTGTATTAGTGTGTGTGTATATATATATATAGTTAATACATTGCTAAACACAAGTACACACACCAGTCAAGCCATAAGCCTTGCTTTTCCCACAGAAATCTCACTTTAACAGTGCTCTCACTATTGCAAGAGATTCTGGGTAGACGTATGCAAATGAGCTTGTTAAAGAATCACATTTTGCCTCATTATTCCACTTTATACATGGATTCCTTGGAGTATGTGTCTGCTGCATACAACAGCTTTGAAACTCAACTCAGGAAGAGGAGCAAAGCCAGTGAACCACTCGTGGACAGCTGTTTTGTTGTTAATGCAACTCATCAGCATGAGGTTGGTTACTGGCTTGCTATGGAGGCTTGGCGTCACTTGTAAAGTACATACCAGAAGAGTTGTGGTGGGGTAAAAAGTGTGGATGAAAACCCCTTCCACCTGAAGTAAGTGGATAGTTAATACTATTACATTGCTAAACACAAATACACACAACAGTCAAGCCATAAGACTTGATTTTCCCACAGAAATCTCACTTTAACAGTGCTCCCCCTACTGCAAGGAATTATGGGTAGGATATATATATATATATATGTATATGTGTATATGTGTATATATGTGTATATATGTATATGTATGTCTTATGGCTTGACTATATATATATATATATTTATATATATATATATAAATTAAATTTGAGATTCGCTTTTAATTCACTTTAGTGCAGAGGTAGGCAACCTACGGCACTAGTGCCATGCACGGCACTCGAGGTGCCTTTGCACGGCACTCAAGGCTACAAGAGCCAAACAGGCTCTGGCCTGTCAGGAGTCCCAGTGAAACTTCAGATATCTATAATACGAAAAGGTGGTGATAGAGAATCCTCAATTTATGCATTGCAGCACGTAGAGGAAGTTATCAGAGATCACTTCCTCCCAGCACTTGGGAATGGGAATCCACACTGGAGTAAAGCAGCACACCGCTTCCTGTTGCAGCTTATGTCCTTGAGCTGTACCTGGCCAGCCTGGTCCCTACTAAAACCCAGGGAAGCCTCCCACACTGCTAGATATACACAGAACTGCAGAATAACCCTCCTCTCATATTATACATGATACCACAAACTATTAATGAACATATACAATATAATAGCTCATATACGCACAAATACGATACAAAGCAACTGCAGTATAAATAACACAAGCAGAATATGGCAACATGCACACCTCAATTTAAAGAAATAGAACCGACACGCTACGGGACATCACAATCATATATCGGCACAGTGCTGCTAAAAGGTTGCCTACCCCTGCTTTAGTGAATAATCCTGTTAATTTTTAAAAGTCCAGTTTCAATGGGATAAAATCATCTTTACGATGCATCTTCTGAGGAATATATGTATTATGGACATATACATATATACAAACACACATAAACTTAGTAGGTTAAAGAGACACTCCAAGCACCATAACTACTACAGTTTGTTGGCATAGTTATGGCCTCCCTCATTGTAAGTAGTCAAACTATTTTAGTTAGGTTAAACTTCTTAACTGGTATCTGCTCCCCTGCCTCCACTGCTGATGATAGAGAGCCAGAACCTCTCCTTCCTGGAGTGCATAGCTTAGCTCAGGAGAGTTAACTCTGTCATGAGTAGAGACCAGCAGACCTAAGGTAGGAAGTAAAACCATTCTAAATCAGGTTGACTGCTTACAATGAGGGAGCACCAGGGCACTATAATCACTACAATGAACTGTAATGCAATCTTCATTTTGGCGGCTAATTTCAATTTAGTTTTAGTCATAGTGCTTATCTGATATAAATATGGCCATTTGTACTTCTCAACCCAGAACCTCTTCTTTCTGTCTGTAAAATATAAACTGTAAAGAAATGGATGCAGGGAAGCAGAGCCTTCACAGTGTCCTCAAATCCGTGCATTGATGTAGCAATATGGAAGATAAGAGGACAAAGACATGAATATAGTGTAGTATCTTTAGTTACTGATGAATTAGATAAAAGCAATAACACTTATAATTTTCTGGAACTTATGATTAGCTCCAGACATGTGTGTATTGGCGGGATAATCCCTGCCTGTGGATATTGATTGACTTGGTCTTTTATACGAAGATGTTTCAGGCCAATGAGTCTCTTTGGCTGTGTTATCCTTTGGCTTCACCACATTACGGATTTGAAGACATTCTGAAGGCACTCCTTCCCTACCTTTCTATCTTGTAAAAATAGTGACGAAAACATGTGTCGTTTGAGATTAGCTCAAAAACTAAACTACAACTATAACTAAATGATATGGGCTTTTAAAAGTTAACAGGGTTTTTTTTTACTAAAATTAGAATTCAAAGTAAATTTCAAAATTTAGGCCAAAGTAGCTCAAATAGAAGTATTGGGGAATTAGAGAATTAGCCTATTTTGGCCTTAAATTTGAGATTCGCTTTTAATTCTCACTTTAGTGACTAATCCTGTAAATTTTTAAAAGACCAATTTCAATGGGATAAAATCATCTTTACATTTCAATGACTGTCATGAAGTTAAAAAAAATAATCAGAAAAAAATGCAACCTACAGATGATATATGGTTTATGTTACAAAAATCATCTTTTCAACCATTAGGAAACACATTCAAAAGAAACAAATTAAAACCAATGTGACTTAGATGAAGTCAGTGATAATCAAATAAGAGAAAGCCAAGTAAAGAAAATTACATTTATGACATGTAAGTTAGATTGGTCACCTTCATCAAACATTACTTACATATCTGCAACAGAGCAAGCGAGCAAGAGAAAAATCAAGGACAAGAACAATCCCCAAAATATGTGTCTATTGAATTCTGAAATGAGTGTTGAAAAGCAGACAGGAAAAGGTAGTTGTTTTAGATATTTTTTTCATCAGTAAAGCAGAATGTGAAAGAAGAACCATTGACTGTGGATATGAAAGTCATTGGTACCAAAGTGCTATAAGAATTAGATACATTTAGCGAGCTTATTTTAGAAATAGTCAAACCACTGATTTTTTATTTCCCCGGATTCTTTCTCCTTGGAAATTGCAGCATAAAAACAGTGCAAAGCAGAGTTGGTGCCCGAATTTATATATTTACAGGGTTATTCACTAATCACCAACAATATAGGAATAATGTTAACTCAAAAAAATACATCTGCCGTCAGCAAGCACTGTGCTTGTGACAGATATAGTCAGCTTCTACACTTGCAGACAGTGCCTGGAAGGGGAAGCTTCAATGTACGCTCCCTCCCTTGTAAGATTTCAGCCAGCTCTCCCACCTCTCTCCATTTCTTAATGCTTCATTTTATTTTAAAGGACCACTATAGTGCCAGGAAAACATACTCATTTTCCTGGGACTATAGTGCCCTGAGGGTGCCCACACCCTCAGGGACCCCCTCCCGCCGGGCTGTATGGCGAGGAAAGGGTTTAAACTGATTTTCACAGTGAGAAGCATGCAAGCGCCTCTAGCAGCTGTCAATGAGACAGCCACTAGAGGATTTGGAGGCTGGATTAACCAATTTATAAACATAGCAGTTTCTCTGAAACTGCTATGTTTATAAAAAAGGGGGTTAATCCTAGAGGGACCTGGCACCCAGACCACTTCATTAAGCTGAAGTGGTCTGTGTGCCTAGAGTGGTCCTTTAAGCTCCCCTTGCCTCCCTTGTCCACCCCTCGTCTCCCTCCTCTTCCCATCTCTGAGCGTGTGCCTGCACTCTGAGCTGGGGAGAATGGTCCAATCAATATCTGTAATAATTGGACCTCACAAGGGAGGCAGTGATGTCAGACAGGCATTGGACCTCAGAAGGGAGGCAGTGATGTCAGACAGGCATGGAACGCGTCACGGGGAGCGTCACTCAGCCCTGGATTTCAGGTATGTTTATCTTTATTTTTAATGGTTTATAAGGAGGGGTCCTATTTGCGAATTCCCAAAAAGGCATTGCCAATTGAAAAATAAATATATCTAAAAAGGGTTGGTGTCATCATTTAAAAGAGCACTATAGGTTTAGGAACACAAACATGTATTCCTGACCATATAGGGTTAAAACCACCATCTTGCCCCCTTTGCCCACTCAGGCCTCCCTAAATATAGTACAATCTTACTTGTATTCAAGTCTGGAGCTGCTGGCTTTGTCCCTGTTTCCTTTAGACCTAACCCACTGCCTGCTGACATCAGCAGAAGTGGTGGCCTGATCCATCACAATGCTTCCCCATAGGATTGTCTGAGACTGACAAAGAGGCAGATCAGGGGCAAAGCCAGCACAATTCAAATACAGCCCTGGCCAATCATCATCTCCTCTAGAGATTAATTGAATCAATGAATCTCTATGAGGAAAGTTCAGTGTTCGCATGCAGAGTGTGGAGACACTGAATGTTCGTATGCATTTTAGGCAGCCATGACCCAGGAAGGATCTCTAACAGCTATCTGAGGAGTGGCCAGTGAAGTTATCACTAGGCTGTAATGTAAACACTGCATTTTCTTTGAAAAGTTATGGTGACTATAGTGACCCTTTAAGCCAAATGTCCATGTTCTAGAGAGTCACATATTTTAAATGTAATTGTAATAGAACACAGATACATTCACAGCTCTGCATTGCCCTAATTACTAAATGTTTACCCAATGAAGACATGCATAAGTAAGAACATTTTTAAATTAGTCCTTTGGCATCAACCTTTTGAAATCTACATGAAAACAGCCTGTTTCTCTACAGTCAATATACAAAGCAATGTGTTCCTCTATCTACTCAATATTACTTCACCTACAGTACACATATAAAAAACATCGCAAACCACATGCATCATGTTAATTATTTTCCTTTTTTTTATCTCAGCACTGCATATTTTCATATGGTATTTATGAGCCATCTGTCAGTTCTCCAAATTCTAATCCTTCGGCATACATCAAACTAGGGTATCTATTTTCCGCTGTTTTAAGGAACATAACCTTTATGAAAAATATACATATTTAACATTGGATCATTATGTTTTCAACTAAATGTAAAATTAAGGTGCCCTTAGTAAGTAAGAAAACTGACCATATGGCATAATATAACATAAATACATGGATTTTAATATATTATTTAATGTTTAATGTAATTATAGTATAATTGCCATCATTCATTTCATGCAATTACATTAATTTTATTGAACAAACATAATATATGAAATCTTCTCATATAATTGTAAATATAGATAACCAGAAGACAAAAAAAAGTAGTTTTTGGGTGACAAGAATAATAGCGTCATATAACATTGCATGCATGTTTAGGTATGTTCAAATTATTTATTTATTTACTTTTACATACATAATTGTATATATCCAAGCAGTTTTACTATTTTAATAGTGTTTTTTTCAATTTATAATCTATTATCATTATTATTTAGTCAGTGAAATGTGTTTGCTTCCTTATTAAGATAGACATAAACTTGACTAAATGCTAATTTTACTGCAGCCCAAATGTGACTCTCAAATGTGTTAAAACTTTATTACCGCAAGAATAAAACAATGGTACATTATACTCAACAACATTTGAAATCTGAAAATCGATATTTTGTAACATAAACATTGCTGAGCAAAATGTAAGGGGAAGTAGGTCAAGACTATCAGTGACAGGGTAAGGGAAAAGGAACTACTGTCATACTTGGGGATCAAAAAGGAGATAGGAAGTTGTCCATGGATGTAATCTATTCATTGGTGGAACAACACAACTGAAAAATCTAAGAATATACAATTATTTACACACATCGTATATTTTATTAAAATCTTTTCCAAAGTTTGCAAGACCTAAATTCACCTGTGGCCCACCAGTAGTGACTTTATTGTAGCCTATCTACGAATCAGAGCAAAAATTAATCAAAAGCAAGAATAATAGGTGCTGTCACATAGACGCAGGCAGTAGGGTCCAATGTTCCTTGCAGTGCCAAAGGACAAAACACAAAGTCAGAACCTTCAATCTCTTTCTCTTCTGTTATTTAGTCACATTTTTCAATATGTATTAGGTGATAACAGAGCATGGTGATCATGATGATAAGGGTAGGGTGTTAGAACTCCTCAGATAGTAGTAGAGTAGATACTAATGAAGCAAGTTACACCTTTTTCACATTTTTAATGGCAATTTAAGAAATTTCAGAAAAAAAAATACTTTAAATGTATCCACTTTGTTATGTTTGATTTCAGGCTGATCTGCAATTTTCTTAACATTTTACTCTCCAAAACAACTTTAGCTTACTGAAGCAGTTTTTAATAAATTGAACTTTTGCAGTCTCACTGCACACTGCTCTGCCAGTTAGGAGCTAAAGCACTTTGTTTATACAGCCATAGCCACACCTTCCTGCATGTGACTTACACAGCCTTCCTAAACACTTCCTGTAAAGTGAAATCTAATGTTTATACTTCATTTATTGCACAGTCTGTTTAATTTCGAATTTCGTATCTCCTGCACTGTTATTGGCTTGCTAGGCTTCTCGGGAGCCTTCTGAGAGTGATTAAAGTTCAATTTACAGAGCAGGAGGTAAAAACTTTTAAATTATTATAACATCTGATTGAAAAAAATAAATCATGCAGGCTGTGTTTCACGATGTACCAGCTAGTAAAACATGCAATTCTAAATGCCAGCATCATTCAAGTATACGCATGTGAAAAATGCAATAGTTTATAATTAAATAGGTACCATAATGCAGATATTATGTATTTATTCACTGGCCAAACTCAAAACCAATGCCTATTTGTTGTTCTACATTATTAGACACAATTCATGTCTTAATCATTACACACCAATAAAGAGACATCAAAGCCATAATATTTATCTGCCTTTCAATGTAATGATGCTTTCAATGTAATGATGCTAACGCCAATTATGTCATAAAACTGCATGCGCATAATGATGTGTCACAGAACACTAACAATAAATCATTACTCTCTCAGTAATTACAATCTAAAATTAACTAACACATAAGCTGTGAACATTATGACGATGATGATATTATATTTACAGAAAATTAAGCATTTTTAGTAATAGAAAATCAATATATGATGTGCCAACTTACATTACATTTATTTTAGAACTACTTACCCATGAACAAAATAATGGGTGCATAGCTATTTTAAATGATCTGCTATTATTTATGTATCGCTTACTCATAAACACTATTGGGTTATTCAAATTCTGACGGCATAGGCATTTTTCATATTTTCTAAAGCCAAATATGGTCAGAATTCAGTCAGTCTGAACAAATCTGCAGCCATTGACCAGATGAATTCGGTGTTCGGATTAAAAACTGTGTTTTCGCGTCCGAAGTACAGGAATCAGAGGATTCACAAAGACCCAGTTTTAAACTGAAGAGAGACTGAATGCATCCAGTAGGACGCACGCTTGCAAATGATCGTTCACACACATGAGTGTTAAACAATACTTATTCTCAAAACAACAGCACATGGAGAGACAAAATAGTATAAGAACAGCCAGGTGCAAACCATATAAACACTCCCTCAAGTGCTTTAAATATTCAAATGTATATAGAATATAGAATGCACACTATAACAATCTAGAGGCTTGTAAGAATTTTTGTGGTAATTTACTATTGTTTTATTGTGTTTGCCCTTGCTTCTGTCACTTTGTTTATCTTTTTTTATATGTTTTCACTCTGGTACTTTTTTGTACATAATAAAGCAAAGTTTTTTTTCTAGATTGTTATAGTGTGCATTCTATATTCTATATACATGTTAAACAATACTTACACATTGACATAACAAGCAGCAAGCGGGCAAATAGTTAATTAACCCCTGACAATTCAAGTGTTAATTATGTAGCAGCTGGTCAGCACTTAATAACCAGTCACTATATTTTAAAAAGGTTTTTTTTTTTTTACGTTTTTTTATTAAATAACTAAATAAAAAAGCCTAGGGGGACAACAAAACTATTGTATAGCCCAGTAGCTAGAAAAATCCCCATCCTGATGTGAAATGACAAGAGGGACATAATAACTTCCAATTATGGGCCAGAATCTAAAGCCTTTGGACCTGGATTTGAAGCAATCAGTCCCGAATTCAAAGATGATTAATGGGGGAAAAATTTAAGGCTAATGGGTAGCCACTAAATGTTTATATTATTCATAGATCAAGTGAGAAATGATAAGTAGAGGGGGGATTGGAGAGGAACAGTAAAACATATTTATATATCATATAAAATGTAGATTTTTGTTTTACTCCTCCCCTTCTTTTTCATCTATTGGATACTTTTTGTCACTTGATCTGTGGACCAAATGGCAGGAAAATACATATATATTTTGTAGTATATATGTATATGTTTTGCATACACTGATTGGCTCAGTTTTGCACTCTATTGATTATTCTGATCTATTTCTAAATTGGGTTTTCAATACCAAAATTCTACTGAGCCAAATAGACATATTTCTGAAGTTCAGGAATCCTGAAAATTTTTCCATTATTATTATTATTATTATTATCAATATTATTGCCATTTATAAAGCGCCAACAGATTCCGGAGCACTTTACAAGATTATAAGAGGGGAGATTTAGCTATAAATAGGATAATTACAAGAAAACTTACAGGAACGATAGGGAGTTGAGGACCCTGCTCAAACGAGTTTACAGTCTATAGGAGGTGGCATGTAAAACACAATAGGACAGGGGATAGCAATCAAAATAGGTGGGGGTGAAGCAGAGCTGGAGAAGAGAGTAGAGTGCTGCCCTTCAGGAGAGAGCAAGAGGTAGAGGTACTTTGGGAGGCCAAAAGCTTTCCTAAAAAGACGGGTTTTAAGGCACTTCTTAAATGATTGAAGACTAGGGGAGAGTCTGATGATGGTAGGCAGGCTGTTCCATAGGAAGGGAGCCGCCCGCGAGAAGTCCTGCAAAAGTGAGTTGTCTGTACGGGTGCGAGTAGTGGACCTGGAGAAGGGCAGAGAGACTGAGAAGGGGCATACCTATGGATCTGTAAAGAGATATAAGAGGGTCTAGAATTGGTCAATGCTTTATAGGTATGGGTTAGCATTTTGTATTGACTCCTATAGGATACAGGAAGCCAATGTTAGGACTGACAGAGGGGTGAAGTGTGAGAAGACCGACTCGAGAGGAAAATCAGTGTGGTGGCAGCATACATTACAGACTGTATTGAAGCAATACGGCTTTTGGGGAGACCAATTAGGAGAGGGTTACAATGCAGGTTGAAAAGGGTAATGCAGGACATTACTAGATTATGGACAAGCTCTTTGGTACCATCTTGCGTAAGAAAGGGGCGGATGCGGGCTATGGTTTTAAGATGGTATCTACAGGATTTGGTAACATGCTGGATGTGAGGCTCAAAGGTGAGGCTAGAATCAAATATGACACCAAGACAGCGCGTTTGCAATGATGGGCTGACTTGAAGGGAGAGCGAAAGAAGAGGATCAGTATTAGGAGGGGAAAAAAAAGAGTTCAGTTTTAGAGAGATTTCGTTTTAGAAAGCGGGAGGACATCCAGTCAAAGATGGAGGAAAGGCAAGCAGTGACACGTTGCAGAATGGCAGGAGAGAGTTCCGGGGAGGAGAGATATAGCTAGGTGTCATCAGCGTACAGGTAGTAGTACAGGTTGTACTGCCTTTCTCTTACATGCTTACATACAAATATGACTCTGCATTTGCACACACTGATGTTCACAATGTGCACGAGAATTAGAGGTGGCTCATAATTTTTCACAACTTCATTCAAACACAGTGACATGATTCACAATTACCCCCATTTACATACTGACATGCTACGAAACACAAGTACACAAATAAAGAAATACTACCCTATTTAAAAAACAACAACATTTATTTAAATTACATCCTGACACTACACACAAATGCATACATATATTCACTTACACCAGGGCTCACAGTGGTTTACATGCACAAACATTGCTTTTACATGTACATACAATCAAATACATGGTACCTGTTCAGCAGCCTGAACTATCCTTTTTTTTAGCATGAATACTGGCCTGCAGGGGGTCCCAGGTCCTAATTTTGCCCAGAAGCCCTGGCCACAGTCCCTGCTATAAACCGCTACCTACACAGAAAATTGCTATATTGCCTCAAATAAATGTCTTTTAATTACATTTTTCAAATATTATTAACTTGAACAATTTAGAGATCCTTTGAAATAAACTCAAAAAAACTAAAGCACATGGGTTATACTAAAACATATAATTTTATAATTTCTATAAGTTAAGGGCAGCTTTACAATATATTGACTGGCATAAACTCTTTAGTGAAAAGAACACTGAAGATAAATGCAACATCTTCCAACAAATATTAGAAAGGTACATTTCTCAGTATGTACCATTGGGTAATAAATATAAAAGAAACAAATTAAAAATTATAAAGAGAAAATAGAAGGGGACCAAGGACAGAGCCTTGGGGTCCTCCAACAGAGACAGGATGAATAGAGGAGATATCATTCGAAAAGAAGACACTGAATGAGTGTTGGGAGAGATAGGAGGAAAACCAAGAGAGGACAGTGTCACAGACACCAAGAGACTGAAGAGTTTGAAGGAGGAGAGCATGATCAACAATGTCAAAGGCAGCAGAAAGGTCAAGAAGTATTAGTATGGAGTAGTGACCTTTGGATTTAGCTGCGATTAGATCATTAGTAACTTTGATAAGAGCAGTCTCAGTAGAGTAGAGGGGGCAGATTGGAGAGGGTCAAGGAGAGAGTTGGAATTGAGGAAGTGAGACATATGGGTAAAGACAAGTCTTCCCAGAAGCTTTGGGGGAAAAGGGAGCAGGGATATGGGATAATAGAAACATAGAATGTGACGGCAGATAAGAACCATTCGGCCCATCTAGTCTGCCCAATAAAATACAGGTTGAAAAATAGTTAGAGGGGGGGGATGGTTTTTTCAGGATTGGTACTACAGTAGCATGTTTAAGGTCAGCAGGGACAATGCCAGAAGAGAGAGAGCAGTTGAAGATGTGTGTTAAGGAAGGCGCAAGACAAGGGGAGAGAGATCTGATAAGGTGAGATGGAACAGGAAAAATAGCTCTGCCAAACCAAAATTTCCTGCCGTGCATAAGTCTATTAATTTGCAAATATCTCCTTAAAATAAGTTAAAAATGTTTTATATTTTCTTCTGATGTTTTAAAAATATTTTAAAAAACATATGATTTTGCATGCTTTGTAGGTTTTCTGTAGTGTAGACTATTCAAAACTCTCATAATAAAACACATTATCAAAAGAGAATAAAAGCAGGGTAATGTAAAAATGGATAAGGGAGAAATGCTAAGTATCATAATTCATCTTTGCATAGCAAATGTCAAACATTGCCCATGACGAGGCTCTGAATGTTTGATCTTGTTAAATGATTGATGGCTTTCAGCAAATCCTTAGAGGTCAAAGACAAGGTTAAATTAAAGCTTATAATTGGAAATTTAGTTTTAAACACGCTTTTGATATAATGTACATTTCTGTTTCGACTAAAAAAAATGGAGAGAGATTTATGTATTATGCTAAAATTAAGCATAATATTTAGAGACATTGTAAGTAATGTTATCCCCTAAACTGTCTTAAAATTGTGATGTAATCAGGCCAAGAGATCCAAGTAGGAAAAAATGCAACACAGCTACTTTTGTATTCACATTTTTATGACCTACATTAGATAGTTACATTTCCAATTCATCACAATGCAGTGACTATATATCTTAATTTGAAAGTTTCTTGCCAATATGAAAATACCTCTATACCCTTTTTATATAGTACAGGCATATGAACGACTTATAATTATTAGCTATGAGTAGCTATGGGAAGAGGAAGGCAAGAGGGAGTGCAACATAGGCTACCAGTTACAGGGGCTGGAGAATATGTTACTATGTATGGGGAACAGAGGAGGTGAATGGACTACAATCTAGTGGATTTTGGAATGGACTACAGACAGTATGAGATACAAGTACACCACTTAATTCATCCAGACAGAGCCACTCCATACAAATGCACATTCACTCTCCGCACATATGTACCCCTGCATTTACTCACACAGATCGTCTACACACACATCTATGCCTCTGTGTTCACACGTGACACATACAAACCACTGTTTATTATTATTATTATTTTAATATTTATATAGCGCCAGCAAATTCCGTAGCGCTGTACAATGGGTGGACTAACAGACACATAATTGAGATCAGCCCACTGGATGTACAGGAACAGAGGGGGTTGAGGGCCCTGCTCGATGAGCTTACATGCTTACATACAAATATGACTCTGCATTTGCACACACTGATGTTCACAATGTGCACAAGAATTAGAGGTGGCTCATAATTTTTCACAACTGATTAGCAACCCAACTAACTCTTTTTGAGCACTATACACTTCATTCAAACACATTGACATGATTCACAATTACCCCCATTTACATACTGACATGCTACGCAAACACAAGTACACAAATAAAGAAATACTACCCTATTTAAAAAAAAAACCCATTTATTTAAATTACATCCTGACACTACACACAAATACATACATATATTCACTTACACCAGGGCTCACAGTGGTTTACATGCACAAACATTGCTTTTACATGCACATACAATCAAATACATGGTACCTGTTCAGCAGCCTGAACTATCATTTTTTTAGCATGAATACTGACCTGCAGGGGGTCCCAGGTCCTAATTTTGCCCAGAAGCCCTGGCCACAGTCCCTGCTATAAACCGCTACCTACACAGAAAATTGCTATATTGCCTCAAATAAATGTCTTTTAATTACATTTTTCAAATATTATTAACTTGAACAATTTATATAAACATGGTCAATTAATTAGGATTGGAGTTGTCAATCTTATGTGTTTTAGGGTGACATAGTTAATGAGATATTTTGCAAATAAATGAAAAACTGAAAATACAATTTAGAAAATTCAAAACACACTAGCCTTAATCAATTCTCACTTTTTTAAAACTGAGCCAATAACAAGATATATTCCTTTACGCACTGTTGGTGGAACCATAATTGTCCCAAAAACTCAACATTCTATTTTATTCTTCAGCTTAGCTCCATTTTCTCCTGGTATATAAACTTCATCACTTGAACCTGCCAGTCAGCATATTGAAAAAGAAGAGGAGGAATGTGTGCCCTGGTTTTGCCTAGTGCGTTCTGCTTTGTGATATAATTTTCTAAATTTTATTATAAAATAAAATGGAGAGACTCATGAAAAAAAGATTTAACACAATTTATATGGGACTTTCAATGTTTTATTCAAGTCAATCCCAGAAAAGCGACAGTTAAATATTTTCATTCATTTAGTAAACAGCTCTTACACAGTGCTCTTATTCAGAGCACTTTATAATTTATGCAAAAACAACATTGGCAATTATACAAACAGAAGAGAAATATGTAGACAAACCGACGCTTTAATGAGAGTGTCAATAAAATTATTTAAAAACATGTAAGTGTAACAAAAAATAAAAATAATTTTTAGTACTCTCAAATAAAGCTCACATGGAATGCATCCTAACAATCCATACTTTTTATGGTAAGTAAAATAAGCAAAAGGGGCGGCAAACAAGCAAAATCTATTGTTGGTTTTTACTTCTAAAGTTTCTTTTTTTTTTTGCTCTACTTAATGTGTTAGCCCTTCTAATTTTCAGGCGCATCAGAGTCACACAGCATGAAGCAGCTAAGAGATAATTAGTAATATAGCTAAATGGCAGGAGTATACTAAGTAAAAGTGAATACTGCCTCAGTATTTAATCAATAGACTTTTCTAAAAAAAAATTATGCAGATGGTTTTATATTTTTAACTTTTAAAATATATTTTATAAAATATGAGGAACATTTTTGACCCAGCAGGAAATAAAAGTGTTTAAGCATTTCCCACATATATACAGATTATATTTGTTCAAAATTACCTTTTTTTGGTATTTGGTGTCTTTATCTCATCGCAGACATCCAAATATATTTTTTTATAGAAGATGCCTTAATGGCTAGTGGTAATCTAGGAGAAGCCACAAAGATCAAAGAAAATAGCTTACATAAAAAATATTTAGCAAAATGCAATCTTACGTCCTATTGATCACAATTTGTAGGTGTATTGATCAAGCATTTTTAGGTGTTTAAGGGTTTTGAGTGTCCCTTTAAGTTGAATTCAGTTGCTAAAAGAGTCAATAAATACATACGTATTCATGATTTATAGTTTTGCTTCAAAATGTTTAACATTAAATTAAAGCAAGACAAACTAATGACCTTTATTAAATAGATGTATACATCAAATACCACGTGATGTTCTTTGCAGGATGTGAATCAACATTATAATTCATGATGCACATTCATTTAAACATGCTGATAGCAAACGATTGCTCATTCTTTTAATACCCCAAAAAGTAAAATGCACGTTTCTAACACAGTGATTCAGAGTGGAAAATAAGTGTGAAATAAAATTACATTTACTGATGTGATGCACAGTTTTTAGTTAATTGCTATTGTTTTTAGCAGAAACTGACATTACATTTTCATTTATATTACGTTACGCATTGAATCGAAGAAAGATTCTACAGAACTTCAGCACTTAATTATTTTTTTCCTCATATATCTTGTTCAGAAAAAAGTCGTAACCTTGCATTGACTGATCTCATGAATTTTACCAAAAAACCATCTTACACAAATTTTGAGGTTGCAATAATTGCAGTATGAAAGCAGGCAATCTTATGTTGTAAGCCATGATTGGAATTGTAATATATTGAAATAATACACAGAGTCCAAAAGTCCTCTGATCAGGAATGTACTGGCACTGTATCTGATGGACTTTTCAAGAAAGCATCAAACAATGTGATCAGTTTCACACATCAAACGTCTGCAAATGCATAAGTTATAAACAACGTTATATCAGGAAGGAAGCATAACTGTTATTCTTGTGTAAGATAGATGTTTATTTTTTTTCTTCGTATTAATCAAATTAATTATATATGAGAACAAGATACCTGTTCAGTAATTGAACGGAAATTGATAATACAATGTTGAAAGTAGCATTGTGTTATGTGTGTGTAAACTAATTTCCTGGCATTTGATTTACTCTATATATGTTAGTACCTTTAACACTGTTTTAATCCCCTATTCAGTTTGTGTTCCATACCAAAAGGCTTTCCTTGATTATTTGCTACATGATATTTTTCCAATTTAACTGTGCATCCTTTATTTACAATTAAGGGTGAAGTTCACGCAGTATGGGAAAGTTCTACACCAGGTATTCCGAAACTAGTCCATGATTTACCAACATTAAGTAGGTGAGCACTTAGGAAATAGAGATCACAATATAGTGTCTTTTGAAATAAACTCAAAAAAACTAAAGCACATGGGTTATACTAAAACATATAATTTTAAAAAGGCCAATTTCTATAAGTTAAGGGCAGCTTTACAATATATTGACTGGCATAAACTCTTTAGTGAAAAGAACACTGAAGATAAATGGAACATTTTCCAACAAATATTAGAAAGGAACATTTCTCAGTATGTACCATTGGGTAATAAATATAAAAGAAACAAATTAAAACCAATGTGGCTTAGTAGAGAAGTAAAACAAGAGATTAAAAATAAGAAAAGGGCATTTAAAGCATTTAAATCGGACAAATCAGATGTGTCTTATAAAAGATATAAGGAGGCCAATAATGTGTGCAAAAAGGCGATTAGATTTGCTAAACTTCAAAATGAAAAAATTATAGCTAAAGAGAGCAAAACCAACCCCAAAGCATTTTTTAAGTACATAAATTCTAAAAAAACAAAAAATGAAAGTGTAGGTACACGAAACACTGAAATGGGAGTGTTAGTTAATGAAGACCAGGAAAAGGCAGGAATTTTAAATAACTATTTCTCCTCCGTATATATTAAGGAAGAACCCATGGCAATAGATGTGCAAATGATTGCTACTAAAAACTTGCAGAATAATTGCAATTGGTTAACTCAAGACAAGGTGCTGCAGCAACTAAAGAAAGTTAATATAAACAAAGCTCCAGGGCCTGACGGTATCCATTCACGAGTACTTAAGGAACTGAGTGTAGAAATAAGTGAACCTCTGTTATTAATCTTTCAACATTCTTTTCTTTCAGGAAGTGTTCTAGAGGATTGGAGGAAGGCGGATGTGGTTCCTATATTCAAAAAGGGTTCAAAATCCTTGCCTGGAAATTATAGACCTTTGAGCTTAACTTTTGTGGCTGGGAAAATATTTGAAAGGTTATTAAGGGATAATATTCAAGAATTCCTTGAGAAGAACATGGTTATCAGCAACAATCAGCATGGTTCATGAAGCACAGGTCATGTCAAACTAACTTGATTGTGTTCTATGAAGAAGTAAGTAGAAGTATAGATCAGGGTGTTGCAGTGGATGTGATCTATTTGGATTTTGCCAAGGCATTTGATACAGTTCCACACAACAGATTAGTGTTCAAACTCAAGGAAATCGGTCTAGATGAAAATGTTTGTTCTTGGGTAGAACATTGGCTTAAAAATAGAGTACAAAGAGTTGTTCTTAATGGTAAAATTTCAAGCAAATGTTGTCCCTCAGGGGTCTGTTCTATTTAACATGTTTATAAATGATCTTGAAGAAAGCATTGCAAGTCATGTTTCAGTGTTTGCAGATGACACAAAACTCTGTAAAATAATACAATGTGAGCAAGATATTACTTTGCTGCAGAGGGATTTAGATAGACTGGGGGACTGGGCACTCAAATGGCAGATGAAATTTAATGTTTAAAAATGCAAAGTTATGCACTTTGGCGTAAAGAATACACAAGCAACGTATACCCTTAATGGAAACGAATTAGGGATAAGAACACACGAAAAGGTCTTGGGAATTGTTATAGACAACAAACTATGCAACAATGTGCAATATCAATCAGCAGTGGCCAAGGCCAGTAAGTTATTGTCAAGCATGAAAAAGGGCATTCATTCTCTAAATGAGAATATAATCATGCCTCTTATAAATCACTGGTAAGACCACATATTGAATATGCTGTACAATTTTGGGCACCTGTTCTAAAAGAAACTTTTTTTATATCAACTAACTTTTATTTCAGAAATCAGTCTGCATTGAATATATCCATTTTCCAGGAAGTAATATTCTTACATTAGATGAAATGGTAAAGGAAAATCACAGGATTCAGTCCTCAGCCCACTTCGTTTTAATTTAACCAACTAAAGTAGCCCGATACCTTGTAGTCATATTCAGTTATCTTCTTTTTAAAGAACATTGTCAGAATGCATCAATTCATAAAATCAGGAACAGCCAAAGGGATATTTAACTCTAGAAACTTTATCTCGACATCTATGTTCTATCTGGCCCTGCCCTCTTTTGTTGTTTTCCTCATTGATTCATAATTAATACCTTATTATTTACCTTAATAGTTTTTACTCTGTCAATCTCTCTATTACCTCCCCATCATTTCAAGAATAAAATGAGCCATAATCCTTTTGAATTCTAACAAGACACCCATCCCCTCCTATCTCCAAAAACCCTCCCACCCCATCCTATTTGTCCTGCTCTGGATTTGCTTCTTTTTCTATTCTCATTGCTTCTTCTTACTCTTGTCTTCAACATTTCTGTTCTCCTCCTGTCCTTGTTAATCCCTTACATCAGAATTTCAGGGGGGAATAAATATAAGACCTGGTATTATTTTCGGGGAAACATGGTAGCAGCATTCTGCAACTCATAGCACGCCATGCCATGATTTATGGGATATGCAAAGTAATCCAAGTCAAAACATGAGATAAGTAGCATTAGCCTCATAGAAAATTGCAGCAAAAATAAAGGAAACTATTTCTTTATTTGTATTTCAGATTTTTAAATTTTTCTTGCATATTTATACAGAGCTATCTGCATAATGCATTAAAGAATCTGTTTAACGCCAGCTTGTATTAACACTACCAACCAAACACTACTCAGTGTTTTTAATGTTCTAAGACCATAATATTTTAATATAATACAGATTAAGGAACAGCAATATTGTAGGATTCACTGATATTGGGGTACTGTGAAGTAGTGGTGGGCTTAACACAATATGGCCATATATCTGGTGGAACTGAATCACCATGTTTGTTTGCTGATACAGGTGATTTTAAGTAGCCTTGTAATATGTAAAAATGTATTTATTTATTTTTTAATATTTTATTTTTTAAAATGTCAGGTAGAGGAAATAAACAACAGACTTATCAACGTTTACAGTTTTCAAGTGACATATTAATTATACATCCCATTTCACTTAGTAGTGCATTACATTGGGTCGCATACGGTAAGTACAATCAATTTTCAATGTTAGTATTTGTATTGCACGCAGGCAATATTGTGGTTCTTATCTTACATCTTAGCTGATCCACTCATCCTCCACAGCCCTGTTTTTCATTTTTGTAGAGTGAAGTAAGAGATAGGTGTTAGGGATAGGAAATGAAAGAAATTGATTGTAGGAGAGATAACTGTTAGATATCCTGCTGGGTAGTGGGGTTGCCACTTAATATCCCCCCATCCTTAGACGGTAGAACCTTAGGGCCCTCCACTGTGTTTTGGCTAGAAGTCCCTGGATTTCGAGGTGCAGCTTCCTCCTCCAGGGGGACTAGTGTGCTTTCGTGTCACGTGAGGTACTACAGGATATGGAAAAGTAAAGATAGTTGTGCCAATTGGACTGGGGAGCACTGCTCTGCCGCTCCGGCAGTCCTCTATATTCCCCTTATGGTAAAACACACTGTGGTACACCGTTCCACTGGTCAAATTGTTCCCACAGATCACATACCTAGATAAAGGTTGGAGTAGTGTTCCACACTTGGGAGGTGAGCTTGTCCATGAGGTAGTTGTCTCAGATTTTCTTAAGGACTAGTGTAAGGGGAGCTGCCTCAAGGCACGACCACTTCTGTACCATTGCCCTTCGGGCAGCTAGGTAGATCATGTTTGGTAGTTTTTGTTCATGTCTGGTGAGGCCCTTGGTAGGTCTAGAAAATAGGCACACATGGATCTAAGTCTAGTTTCCGTTGCATAATTTGCGATCCCATGTCCACTAACCCCCGCCAGAAGCCTGCCACAACTGGGCACAACCACCAAACGTATGTAGGTTCCCTTGTCACCACACTGATGCCAGTAGGTGTCAGTGGGGATCAGCTTCATTCAATATTTCTTTGCTGGGGTCGTGTAACATTGAAACAATGTTTTATAAGACTGTTCCTGGAGAGTTACACACACGGACACCTGAATGCATGCCTCCCAGATCTCCTGCCAGTCTATCCTCTCCAGATTCTCCCCCAGGTCAGCTTCCCATTGCTCCGTGTAGTGCAGAGGTCCCCACTCATTGGGTGCAGAGTTAAGGTGGCCATACAGAAGTGTAATTAATTTGGTCTGTGATGTTTCAGTAAAACACATATGTTTGAAAAGGTAATCTGTCTTGTGGCCACCTTTTCTATGTCTTTGTTTTTTGCAAAGTCTCTTATTTGCATGTTTTGGAAATAGTCTCTAGACTGGATTAGTGAAATGTTATGTAGGTGTTCGTATGTGACAAATTCCTTGTTGACATATAGGTGTGAATATCTTTGGAGTCCAGTGGCTTCCAATCCCTTATAGTCCTTAGCTCGCATGCCCGGTGGAAATGCTCTGTTTCTTAGCACTGTTGTGAGTGGGGGGAAAAGCTTTGCCAGGAAGTATTTGTCTCTGGTTTTATCCCATATGTGAATTAAGTTAAGTATTCCTGGACATGAAGTCCTCAGTATATGCCTCTGATTTTTAGGAATCCAAATATAAAATTAAGGGAAGTCTATGCCAGTCATTAGAGATTCTATGTCCACCCATATTCTTTTGTCTGGTGGTGAGTGCCAGTGAGCCATTTGGGTCAGCTGTGCCACTAGATAGTACACATATAGGTTTGGTAAGCCCAGTCCCCCCCATGGTTTAGGTCTGTATAAGAGGTTGCGGGACAGTCTTGGGCACTTACCCCACTGGTAAGGACTGGAACAGGAAGAGTAGTCTTGGTAGTACATTCATCTTAATGGTATGAATGCGCCCCATCCATGATATCAGCTTATCTGTCCACTGCTTCAGCTCCCTAGTGAGGGTGCGAAAGAGGGGAGGATAATTGCGGTAATATAAAAGCATGGGGTCTGCCCAGATACTTAGATAAGTAAATTCCTTTGGGGAGTTCTTTAGTTGGTGTGCTGTACTAATGACTGCCACGTCCTGGGCCGAGAGATGGAATGGCATGGCTGTTGATTTAATTAAATAGGAAAGTGCTTGCCTACAGGTGTCAATTGGTTAAAACATAACATTTAATAAATTTGTTTAAAAGCTTGCCATTGAAAATCAGCAAATAAACCAAAAATGTATGTTTAAAGAAAATTTTAAAAAGGACTATTGTAGAATGATCCTGATTATTTTTGAGATTACATGAGTCCAAGTGTAAGTAATTAGACGTGTAAATTTAGAAATGCCAGTGAAAATGAAGCACTATAGAATGTATAACCTAGCACAGTTACACTGATAGTTCCCTTCAAGGGAAACCAATACAATAGTATACTAAACTATAGTTAGTGGTTATATTTTACTCTATTGATACTTTGTGTCTTTTAGAATTGCCAGCCTCATTTTCACTTGCATTTCTAAATTTACACTACTAATTACTTACACTTGGACTTGTGCTGTAATCTCAGAAATAATTAGGATTATTCTACAATAGTCCTTTTTTTATTTTCTTTCTACATAAATTTTTGGTTTATTTGCTTTTAAACAAATTTATTAAATGTTATGTTTTAACCAATTAACACCTGTAGGCAAGCACTTTCCTATTTAATTACTACTTACTTAGGGTTACCCCCTTTTTCTTGCCACAGTTATCATGACAATCTGAGTTCCTATTCATTTCTCCATTAAAATGGCTGTTGATTTAGTTAAATTGACCTTGTATCCCAATAGTTCCCCATATTGATGTAGGAGTGTTTTCAGATGTGTCAGAGACGTCAATAGGGAGCCAAGGGTCAAGAGTACATCGTCAGCATAAGCTGAGATTTTAAATTGTTGTCCCATGATCTTTACCTCTGGTATATTTGGGCTGGATCTGATGGCGGTTAGTATTGGTTCTAGGGTAAGTGCAAACAGTATTGGGGAGAGTGGGCATCCCTACCTTGTCCCATTTCCTATGGGGAATGGGATTCTAGTGGTCTTCATTATGAGTGTCTGAGCCTGGAGATTGGAATATAGTGCTTTGATTGCCATCACAGATGGCTCTGGGATTCCTTGGGAATGTAATAGGTTAAATAGGAATGGCCAGGTGACCCTGTTGAAGGCCTTCTCTGCGTCCAATGAGAGGCCCAGAGATTCCGCCATCCACCACAATAGATACCGTTCCCCAGCGGATATTTTCATACAACTGTCTCCCCGGTATGAAGCCCACCTGGTCAGGGTGTATGAGTCTAGGGCAGTGATAGCGAACCTATGGCACGCATGCCAAGCCCTCTCTGTGGGCACGTGGCCATAGGTCGCCAGGGAAGGGGGGTGCCAGTTGGCAGCAATGCAGAGTAGGCACCTGTCTGCCCAAAACAGCAGGTGCCTACTCTGCTTTCATATCAGAAGGACCTGGGGGCAGGGGTAGGGATCTGGAAAGTAGATCACTCCTCCCACGAGCAGGCTGTGTGGAGCAAAGGCAAAGGCTTCACACAGCATTGAGCGGGAGGACAGGAGAGCTGCAGCCAGACACATACTTGACACCACCGTACCACCAGGGCTGACTGTGTCCCACCCCTCCTTCACCAAAGATAAGAAGAAGGGACAGGGGGATAAAGATTTTTTGTATAGGTCAGGATTATTTAAAAAAGGAAACACATTTGCTACCTGCAGCACCCCCCCACACACACACAGCACCCCTCCCCCTCTCACAGACAGCACCCCCACACACAGCACCCCCCACACACGCACACAGCACTCCTCACACACAGCAGCCCTCACACACAGCATCCCGCACACACACAGCACCCCTCAGACACACACACAGCACCCCTCACACACAGCACTCCACATACACACTCCATACCCATACACACAAACACGTACACTGCACCCCTCAATGCAGTATGTGAGTGTGTGTATTCAGCAGTCTGTGTGTGTGTTTGTGTGTATGTATTCAGCAGTCTGTCTGCATGTGTATTCAGCAGTGTGTTTATTCAGCAGTCTGTATGTATTTAGCAGTTTGTGTGTATTCAGCAGTCTGTGTGTGTGTATTCAGTGGACTGTGTGTATGTATTCAGCTGTCTGTGTGTATGTTTGAGAGTGTTTATTCAATGAACCGTGTGCATGTACTCAGCAGACTGAGTGCATGTATTCACCAAACTGTGTGTATGAATTCACCAGACTGTGTGTATGTATTCAGCGGACTGTGTGTATGTATTCAGCAGTCTGTCTGTGTGTCTATTTAGCAGTCTGTGTGTGTATTCAGCAGTCTGTGTGTGTGTCTGTGTTTGTATGTATTCAGCAGTCGGTGTGTGAATGTGTTCAGCAGTATGTGACTGTTTTCAGCAGTCTGTGTGTATGTATTGTATGTATGTATTGCATTTGTTGGCGATACTAATAAATATAAGCTTAATTTTATCTATAGTTTGTTCTACTTTTAAAACAAAAGATGTTAATTAGTTCAGACAACTGTACAAGCTGTTTTTTTCTAAACTTAAACCTCAGTGTTCAGGTTTAACTGCCATGTTGGCACTTTAAGGAAAAAAAAGTTGGCGTGTATTGCGGTTTAGGCACTCGGGCCCAAAAAGGGTCGCCATCACTGGTCTAGCGAGTAGCGGCGTTAATCTGGTAGATAGGATTTTTGCAAACATTTTCAGATCTGAATTGTTCAGTGAAATAGGTCGGTAGCTGGGCACTAGCGTTTTGTCCTTGTCTGGTTTTGGTAGTGGGATAATGTTGGCAGTGGCCATGTCTGTGTCTGGTTTTCCCCCTTGCATGAAATATTTGTAAAGAGTCATGATGTGAGGTGTCAGTTCCTCCCGGAACTGTTTGTAATATGTAATATCATATCCATCCGGTACAGGGGCTCGTTTCCCCTTGAGGGTTGCTATGGCAGCCGCCACTTTGTCTTGAGTATAAGGGTTTTTAATGTCATGGCTTCCGCCCCGGTCACCTTCAGCAAAGTAAGGTTGGTTAGGAACTCTTGTATCTTTGCGGAGTATTCTGCATTGTCTGGGGAGAGTGGTTATATAGTGACGTAAAGTATGTTGTGAACACCTCATTGTCTGGTGTGTTGGCCATTTCACCGGTGTTGGTGCGCAGTTTGGTGATCGGTTAACGGTTATGTCTCGGTCGCAGTACCTGGCCAGGAGAGTGTCCATTTTGCTCAATTTCTCATAGAATAGTCTTTTGGACAAGAGTACTGAACAGGCCTCTTCCTCAAGGGATATGTCTTTCAGAGAATGTCTAAGTGCTGTGATTTCTTTGCGTTTGGCAGCTGTTGGGTTGGTTTTATGTTGTTGTTCAGTTTTTTTAAAGAGTTGTTTGTAGGTCCATTAGTAATTTTATTTTGTTCTGTATTTTGTTTGTGGCTACTTTGTCCTCGAATGACAGTCTTATGCACCGCACATGTTATTGAAGGGTTCACTTCTGGGGTGGTGTTCTGGTAAAAGTATTCCAAGATATTAGTTCTGGTTGAGTCTCTTATATTGTCGTCTTTAAGGAGGTTAGTGTTAAGTTTCTGGGATGTAAGCATGATCCGACCAGGTGATGCTACCTATGTCAGAGTGCTGTGTTTTGGTCATCCCTGTACCATTTAGAAGGATGCTGTCAATTCTAGAGTATGTGCCGTGGGGATTGGAGTAAAATGTATAATCCCGTGTGTTCGGGTGGTGAAGCCTCCATACATGTAACATGCTTGTGTGGGCCATGAACACATGCAGTAGTTTATCCTGAGCCATGCGAGTTAGGCCGGCGGCCATCTTGTTGGGCCTGTGTCATGTGTAAGGCCATAAAGAGATCCACAACTGTTGGCGAGGTTAGCTGCTGTTCCCCTCTTTTTTTCCTTTGGGGTTTAGTACCGGAACCCCAGGAGGATTTTAAGGTGAGTTTTTATGGGCACTGTGAGGTACGATGCAGATTGCTTGTGCTGTATTACAAGTGGATTTGCGGGAGCATTAAAGCTAAGAAGCTATGTAGGTCGGCAGCCAGACCACACCCTCCTAAAAATTTATTTTTATGTGTGTGCTGTTCCTTAATCGGTGTTATGTATGAATTTTGTTCACTACACCAGAACCATTCCTGTGAACTGCATGTTTTGGGTGTGCCCCTAATTCCTTTTTGTCTTTGCTACATAAGATTTTAATAGGCATTTACATGGTTTGTAATATGCAATGATCGTCACAATTGGATAAATGTGATTTTTTTTTTTGTAAAATTTTTTTGATGACCTGTTAATACCTAGATCCCTCCCATAATTTAAAAGCTAAACACACACAGATTAAGTCCACTGGTTTTGGTAGCAATAATGGGTTTTTACCAGCATCGAGATTAGTAAACTGTTATTCCAGTAAAGATTCTTAATGGACAATGTGCTGTGATAATCACTGCTCTGGAACAACAGCTCTGTCAAATCAACTAAGACAAATAGTATGACCTTACATAGTAACAATAAATGAAATGGTGCCTTGAGTATCATCAATAATATGGGATCATTTATTGCTTGATCAGCAGAAATAATACATCCTTAAATAATAGGAGTTAGCAATAAAGTCTGCAGAATATTTTTAACGTCTGACTTGAGAGACATTTTTCTGGTATATTCAGAGTTACAGCTTATAGCGTTTCTTTATGACCATTTAGAAAAGTACTCTATAAATTATTTCAGAAGCAATAGACTGCAGGAGTCTGCCAAAATCTCAGATTTTCCATTTTCTCAGAGTTTAAATTGTTTCATTATTGATATACTGACTAAAATGGGGTCACTTACTGTAGCCTTTATCTTCATAACATGAAAGAAAATGTTTTATTCACAATACTATATAGTCATCGTAACTACTTTTAAACTGTATTTTTCAAGTTTACATTTATGTCTCAAAAACAAAATAAAAAAATAAAAAATAGAGCTCTAGAAGTCAACTCAACTCAAATGAATGTTTGCAATGCGGATAGATTGGGAAAGAAAAATATAAGATGAGAAGTAATATTTGCTGTATATGGTACTGAAAAATAACTATTGATGTATTCACTAAACTATAAAATGCAGTGAGATAGGAGATAGGATAAGAAGCTGCAAAGATTTTGGTTAAATAATTAAGTTTAAAAATCTCTACTTTAGCTGAACTTGAGGATTTTTTTTTCCAAGTTTGTCATCAACCCCCTCTCTAATAAAAAACGCCAACGATGAGAGCGTCTTCTACAGTGCCAAGACTTTATTACATGCAAATGTAACAATATAAATGTAAAATTAGCGATGCCATTTCCTAACTATGTATTGTTTCACTATAATATTGACTAAGGATTGGTTCCCTAATTGGACATATCCTGGTTCCCTAACAGAACAGAACACTCAATGTTGAGCTTTACTGGCTCTTGTGAGGTTAAAATAATCAGACATATACCCGTTCATCCATTGTGTTAAGTTAAATAAATAAATTGATACCTGTTTATATGTACACTTTTTATTTTTGAATAACAGTGAAAATGGATATGGCAAAGTGTAAAAAAAAAAAGTATATTTTGTTTCTTTGGTGTCCTATAATCGGTTTACGCTAAATCGACTAGAATTTCAATTGCCATATTCGAGTTCACATTCTGCACAAATGCTTACTTTTCTTTGATATTGTCTTTTTTAGTAGAAATGTCATGGTGCTCTGCTTGAGCAATAAACTTTGACATTTCCAATGGAATGAACTTGTTTTCCAACCTAATTAAAAAAAAGAACATATTGATTGTTGTGTTTGAAAAAGTTGTAAGCAATAAGAAAAAACTAAGCCATTTATTTTGTATGTTTGGGTTAATAACAAAAAGTTATAATAAAGCGAAAAGTTAATTCTGACTTTTATTGTTTACATTTCAGAAAAGACACGCACATGGGTTTTCAAGTTGATTTAAACCATTTTCACTGGACAGATACATTTCTGAGTATATACTTTTTTCCTACTGTGATTTTTTGACCTTTTAGCAGTAATTAGTTTCCAAAATCCAAATGATGGAACAATATAGCCCTTAGGTTTGATTAGTGGTTGAATTATCAACATCTAGTAGTTAGACTTTTATGTATTAGCGCTATACATTACAATAAGTCTTTTGTATTCTAGCCCTAAAATAATTATTCAATAATAATTATTAACTAATTTCAAAGAAAGTTTGAAGATATTGACATGCAGTGTCATACTTTTAAAGTGCATTGAATGTATAAGTTCTTCATTATTTAATGTCCTTCATGTATCAACTCATCTCTACTTAATGGAGTTTCTCATTTAATAAAAAAAAAAAAAAAAAAACCTACTTAAATTGTTTGATCCATGCTTGCAGGTTACAGATTACAGCTACTTTGTTTCAATTTAGTTGAAATGGAATTATAGAATATTAAGTCCTATTTAACATTTAGAATTCATCTGCAAATCATTTGAAGGCTGTTCTTCCAACAAAACATTTAATTAAAATCATAGAAACATGCACACACACAGTACAAAAGGTCTTTAACTCTCATTTATTTAAATAAGAAATAGCAATGTTTCTAATGATTCTATCGTGTTATGTAAATGAACGCTTTTTAAAATATATATAATGAAACAAATTATTGTATTCATGTAGTTATGTAGTTTAGTGTTTAACTAGATTGTATAACTCATGTCAAAGTTTCACTTCCAAGATGACTTCAAAGAGAAACATAAATTTATCTTGTGTTTGAATTATTTATATTTTTATTGATGTATCCAAAGAATAAAATTGGAAAATATATTTCTCATTCATCAATATGCAATATGCTAGATATGCTAGATGTTCGTCATCTTAGGGCTGCAACTTTATACAAGCCTCTCAATTTGTTATTAATACTAAGATCAAGGATTGTTAAAAATAGGTCTAAAAAGTTAGGATTTGTGACACAGTTTCTGTGATAACAGTAAGCTTAAGTAAAACGCCAGTGACCAATTAATTGACTCTGCAGCACTGACCAAGGAAGCACCTCTAGCAGCCATCTGAGGAGTGATCAGTGGAGTTATTACTAGGCTGTAATGTAAAGACTGCATTTTCCCTGAAAATACAGTGTTTAAAGCAAAAAGCCTGATGGGAATGATTCTACTCACCAGAACAAATACAATAAGCTGTAGTTGAATTTGTGACACATTTGTGACACATTTTAAGTGTATCACATGAATAATAACAGTAATCTAAAGTAAAACGACCAATTAACCTTTGAGGTAACTTGATCTTAAAAATTCTCTAAAGGCATAATATTGCAAGTATATTTTACATTTTTCCTTTCTAAATGCAATGCTTTAAAAGTATTTTTTAATTGTTGTGGTAGATGTCACAGATTGTTTCCATTGGGTCCATTGTATTTATTAAAGAAACAATATAGGCATAAAAGCAACTTTAGCTTAATGAAGCAGTTTGGGTGTATAGCTCATGCCCCTGCACTTTTACTGCTTTTTTTCTGTCATTTAGGAGCTAAATCACTTTCTGCTTATGCTGCCCTAGGCATTCCTTCTCTGACAGTGACTAACACAGCCTGCATGAAAACAAAATGGTTTCATTTTAAATCAAATGTTAACTGTTCTATACGTTTTGATCTCCTTGGGTCGGGGGCGTGACGTAAGCGACTGTTGAAAATGGCTGCCTAAGCTGAAAGCTCCACACAGACATTCAACAAAAGCATTTTCGAAGTACAGAAAACCTCACTTTTGAACTCCCTTTTCATATACACTAACCTCTGGAGCAGTATGAAACCTGCTCATGAAAAACTAAAGGTTACTGAAGCTGCAACATCTAAGTGCATTTCTTCCAGCCAGGAACAATTGGAAACACAAGACGGTGTCTCAAGATACACAAAAACAATTGTGTGAAGATCATGACGATGCTGGCTCCGACTCCTCAACAACTTATTCAGACGACACCACACATATTAGCTCAAATGAAGGATGATAGAGATTTTGGCAGAAATAGGAAAAAGAAATAGAAAAAAGCTCTAAAGAAGTGAGCCAAGAGATTCAGACCTTAGGCATCCAAACTACAACCCTTGAAGTTAAAATGGAAAAATTATCTGCTTACCTTTAATTCAGAATGGGATACACGCCTAGTAGCAGTCGAGGCCACCTTTGAAGATTTAAGCAATCAATCCTGGGGCAATACCATCAGACTCAAAAGTGTTTCTATGTTTCTATACGTTCCTGAAGAGATTGGAGAACATCAAGTGGCTGACAAAGTACATGAAATACTTAAACCTCTACTACCCGATATTCCTTACAAAAGATGGGAACTAGACAGAGCACATTGTCCTTTAGAAACACCTCATAAAGAAGGGAGCCAACCACCATGATATAATTGTTTGTTTCCACTTTTATAACACCAAGGTGCCATAGTCCGCAAATGCACAAACACGGAAGTAACATACAAGAGAATCCAAGTCTTTCAAGACCAATCCAAGTTTTTCAAGACCATCGCTCTATGTAAGAGGAAATTGTGGAAGTTGATAACCAATGCCTTGCTATCACTAGGCATTAAATTTACCTGAGGCCATACATTTGAATTACTAGCCTTTCATAATATCCATAATCAAGTTTTACTTCCTACGTTTGATCTGGAGAAATGTTTTCAGTCTCTCAGCTTGAACATCTCTTCAAGAGTAACAAATTACCAACTCCACTACTAAGAGAAGGGTGTCGGGCTAGTGAAACTTGAATGACCGACAATTGGCCTTATATTTTCACTTAACCTCATCTAAAACTATTGTTATATATATAGAGAGAGTTATGTACAAGATACTATACATCTATTCTGTCACTATATTCATTCCCTTACAGTGAAGTTTTTATTTATTACACCCTTATACAATATGTAATGAGGATTCACTGACCTTTCATGGGTTGCTTGTTATTATCACACTGATAAAATTCTCAGTAGTAGACATTTACAGTCAGGTCCATAAATATTGGGACATCGACACAATTCTAATCTTTTTGGCTCTATACACCACCACAATGGATTTGAAATTAAATGAATAAGATGTGCTTTAACTGCAGACTTTCAGCTTTAATTTGAGGGTATTTACATCCAAATAAGGTGAACGGTGTAGGAATTACAACAGTAATTATGTATATAACAGTTTGTATATGTGCCTCTCCAAATGTATTAATTCTCTTAACTTACCTCCTCTCACTTCTATATTGAAATGCTTCCTTGGGGTCAAATTTACAGAAGATTAAATGAGTAATATCCACCAACAAGAGAGGTAAAACACCAGTACCTGATGGATTTAGCGGCAGTTTTCATAAAATTTTAAAGATATCCTTACACCCAATATACTTCAAGTTTTTAATATTGCACGAGAAAAGTGTTGTCATTCCCATGATATGTCTCTCGCTAATATTATTTTACTTTTAAAAGAAAGACCTAACGATGGTTGTAAACTATAGACCCATCTCTCTAATCAATTCAGACACTAAGAAACTAGCCATAATTTTAGCAGAGTGAATTATAAAGATCCTTCCCAATCTAATTCATACAGATTCTTATAGATCAAGTGGGATTTATACTGCGCCACCAATTCTCTGAAAATACATGCAGAGTTATAGACCTCTACGCTGAGACAGGAAAAATGCCTTCTCTACCCCTTTCTCTGGATGCAGGGAAGGCATTTGCTAGAGTTAGTTGGCCATATCTGTTTGGCCTTTTAAGTCACCTGGCATTTACTCCCCAAATGATCACTATTACTCAAGCACTATTCTCCAATCTTCAAATATTGAGTCCACTCTTGAATATGTACAATGGAACTAGACAAGGATGCCCATTGTCTGCATCTCTGACATATCAATCTCACTTCCACATCCCTCTCAATCACTTCCACCTTCAGTACAACTACTTCATTGTTTTGTCAAATTATCAGTTTACAAAATCAATTACAACAAACCTTGCATACTAGCTGTAGCGGAGTAGTAGTATTATCCACGGTATCTCCGCTGGTAGACAGAATCAAGCAGGCACAAAGCAGGTAAAATCCAGGTAGCGTAGTTACAATCCCTTCCTCCCAAGAACTAGACGACACATAGCTTGGAGGTCAACTGAGGTTTTATTTTCAGGTCACGGTATTTATGGGATTCCCCATGCAAGGGGTTTCCCTACTGACATTTCAGGGGTGGTACAGTAGGGGACTACATGGGGAACTGACCAACACATACATTTTTCCCATCATGTACTGCTGGACGAGAGGGATACTCCCACTGGAATATACCGTTAATGGGATTATCCCTCCGTGCAGCAGAACTTACATTTTACATTAAAATGTATTACTTTACTAATATTCCCTTGATTTACACGGATGGACGTTCGGTAGATAGCTGGAGGCTGAGCGCATAGTTCGTGAGAATACCGCTCAGTTCCCAGTCTAACTAACTGAAAGCCGCACGAAATACACATTATTTCTAACATATGTTTAAAATACCGATTAGTATAAGGGGAACAAACTACTGAACGGCCGGGGCTCCTGAACGGCCTGGAAGTCCAGCGGTGTTCGCGCCATCGAGTAGCCGTTTTTAGTTCCAGGCAAAACCCCGCTGGGCTAACAAAAGAACCAAGATGGCCGACCGCTGCATGGTCGGTAGTCAAACGACGGCCACCTAGTAACACACTTAATTACCGATTGCAACAATGTTGCAATTGGTTAATGGGCGCCACACGACCCCCTGTGTGTGGTCGTGCATTCGGTAAGTTATTCATTTCACGAACAGTGTTTAAACTCTCTGTTCATGAAACTACAGCATGAATGCTGGGGTTTTCCTACCGCCAGCATATGAATGCCCTCATTCACCTGAAATACAAATAGAATCCTGCACTGATCTCTATGGCTTTAGCAAGAACACAAACATATTTATACATTAATAGTCTCCAGTGGCAAGTTTTGCCACACTAGCATTTCATATACCTAATCCTGGACTAAGTTACATTAAGTCCACATATAACTTAACTTTCAAAACATCATTTAAGTATTTAGGAATCACAATAGGTCAGTCATATTCAATTTATATTAAATTTGCTATTTCCCTTTATTACAAATTTTAAAGACGGAAATTTAAAAATAGCAGGATCATCTAATATCCTGGTGTGATGAAGTGCCCTTCGCCACTTGTTCTTGGAGAGGACTAATGGCTAGCCTTTTGCCCTGTGATTATGGCACTGGTGTGTATTGCCCTTTAAGAACATTATTGGGGCATATTGAGACTTGGCACAATGCCCCTTTTCAACTGTTGAAGTGGTCGAAGTGGAACTTCGAATTACCGAACAACTGGACCACACACAAGTGGAGTGTGCAGCCAATTTACCTCCCAGGCTGGTGGTTAACCGCAAGCTAATATACGAATGGCTGGGTGGTCGCCATTCGTATAGTTGAACACGTGGCGGCGGCCATCTTGTTTAGCCGAACGCGGTCAGCGGTGTTTTGCCGTTGAGTTCATGGAACTAAAATCGGATACACGATGGCACGAACACTGCTGAACTCTTACCTTCTGTAGTCGAACGGTGTGCGACAATACGAACACCACATTAACATTGCCAATTTGCACAAACGGCTGCCATTCGTGAATTTGAACAGTATTTGAACTAGGGTGAATAGACCGGCCGCACAGCCCAAATCTGTGGAACTGTTTTGGGCATGAAAATGTGTGTGGGGTCGGTCAAATGAGACTTCCAGCTATCTCCTGGACCAATTCGCATGATTTTTGGATATGTTTATTCCCTAATTATGCTGGTTCAGAAAATGTATTGGAACTGCATGTATAGTTTTGATTTTATGAGAAATGTGTAAAAAGTATATTTTTTGCTTGGAGATAATTATCTCCCAAGCAGAGGGGAGGAATTTACTGTAATGAATGGGAGTGTTTAGCTGTGTAACTGTAAATCATGGGTCGTCAACCTGGTCCCTACCGCCCACTAGTGGGCATTTCAGGATTCCAGGTGGGCGGTAGGGATTTCGGAGGTTAAGTCCTCTTTTTAAGAGGATTTCTCCTTTTGGGTGGGCGCGAGCGGCTCTGCGTGCGCAAGTCTTCAGTGACCGGCAGGAGGAAGTGCTCCCTCCTGCCAGGCCACTTTCTGGACCCCCCCGGCATGGTAGAGTTCTAATCAGATGCGGCGAGGGAACTCTAACCTCTCTGCTCTGCTCCCTCGCGCGATGTTTGCTGATGCCGCGGGAGCCGGAATATGACGTCATATTCCGGCTCCCGGCATCAGTAGACAGTCCGCGAGGGAGCAGAGCAAAGAGGTTAGAGCTCCCTCACCGCATCTGATTAGCCGCCCACCGAAGTGAAGCCCCACTGGACCCCAGGGACAGATCCACACCAGCTCTCCAGGTAGGGAGGCTGGGTGGACATTTAATATTAATAATTTGTGTGTATATGTGTTTGTCTGTAAGTGTATGTGTGTATGTGTGTGTGTGTGTGTCATTAAGTGTATGTGTGTGTGTGTGTGTGTGTGTCTGTAAGTGTATGTGTGTGTGTGTGTGTGTGTGTCTGTAAGTATATGTGTGTGTGTGTCTGTAAGTGTGTGTGTGTGTGTGTGTGTCTGTAAGTATATGTGTGTGTGTCAGTAAGTGTGTGTGTGTGTCTGTGTGTCTGTCTGTGCATGTGTGAGTGTCTGTAAGTGCATGTGTGAGTATGTGTATATTTGTGTGTATGTGTTTCTATGTGAGTGTGTGTGTCTGTAAGTGTATGTGTGAGTGTTTGTCTGTGAGTGTGTCTGTCTGTAAATGTATGTGTGAGTGTGTGTGTGTGTGTGTGTGTTTGTCTGTGAGCAGAGAACTTGTAGAATAGAAGAAAGAAGGTGCAGAGTACTTGTAGAATAGGAGAAAGAAGGAGTAGAGTACTTCTAGAATAGGAGAAAGGAGTAGAGTACTTGTAAAAAAGGAGAAGGAAAGAAAAGGAAAAGGAGAGAATTGTTGTTGACTAATAATAGTAAGTGGGCTACCTAGCTCAGCCTTCCATTGCTAGAAGTAAGGTTAAAAAATAGAAAAAAGGGGAAAAAAGGTGGGGAGGGGAATTGAGAAGGGAGAGGAGGGGAGCTGACGTACAGATGAGAAATAATTTTATGAGCAAACAAAGAAGTCTTCTGATTATCACCGAAAGAGGAGACCTTCGTTTGTTCCTTACGAAAAACAAACCAGATATCAAATATTTAGTCTCGCAGCATCAACCTCAAGGAACTCATTCATCACTAGTAAAGGTAATTTCAATTTACTTTATTGCTTCCTCATTAAACTTTATAAAGTTAAAAACATTATAAACATGCATAAAGTAGAAATAAAAATATAAATGTGCATACATTTATTTTATTTTTTTTAAAACACCCTCCTTTCTAAAAAATATTCTGCGCTTGCGCGAAAACTGGTGGGCGGTAAGGAAATGTTTCCATCAAGAAAGATGCATTAGTGGGCAGTAAGTGGAAAAAGGTTGACTACCATTGCTGTAAATGATTGGTTGTTGAGTTTGTGTTTTCAGTGCCCAACAAGGTCCACGTTGGTGGTAACCTTGTGGGAAAAAGTGTATAAAAGAAGCAATAAAGCCTCAGTGCGTTCTGTTCCTGCTTAACCCACAATATGCAGCCTTGTCTCGTTATTGTAGGGAACTGCTATAATCACACTGGGGATTGCTATACTTTGTATATTCCCCTGAGGTCTAATCACTTAGCTCTTTTAAGAGCTGCTCCTGATACGCTCTCCTGGAGGAGAGGTCTTTCCCACACGGTCCTGGAGGACAGAGGTTGGTCCAGGGTGGAAGGAAGATGGCGAGACTCCAGTTAAGTGGTTGTGGACTCTGCTGTGTTTGTGGGGTCCAGTGCGATGCTTATTTTCCTCGGCGTCAGTTAGGAAGCATCCGTCAACGGAGGTGCCCAGGCGGGGTACCAGGCGATCCATTACACCTTGTTAGTGAGAATTAACTGTATAAAAATGAACATGTTACCAAAACTCATTCCTATTTAAAGGCCATATCTATTCAAGTTACAAGAAAGAAAAAAAGAGATTTAGTTGGTCTACAGAGAACTATATATTTATTTGACACAAATACAAATTACATAGTTTAGCCAGAAATGTATTATATTGACCCCAAAACAAGGGAGGACCAGTCTTTACAAATGTATTATTATATTACTATGCAGCCCAACTCTCCTAAATAGTGATTTGTCACGCACCTCCAGGGACCATAGATGGGTGGAGCTATAAACAAGTTTAATAAAATCGAACAAAATTTTATATGCGGCTCAATAAATCATCTAGGACATTGCTTCAAACAAATTGCCCTTTGATATTGAACTCCATAGAGTTTTGAGACTGATCCAGAAGCGAATATGAATTAGCCAATAATCCCTCTCTTATGGCTCCAGTCTTCCATAATAGATACTTCCCCCGAGCACGAGACCACAAGACTTCAAAAATTTAGAGATAGCGGTGATCCAGAGACTTCACCATTTATTGCAAGTAGACTCTGTGGTTAGTTATGAAATTCTACAACAAAACCACCATTTAACTACTTCTGATTTATTTCGGACCTATGCAATATATAGAACACTGGGAGGCTGATCTTAAAGATTCACTTGAAGGGGTGAATGGGAAGAATTTCACCCCTTCAAAGGATTATATGTTTATATCCTCTCATAAGGACAGATGTACAAAGTCATGAATCGCTGGCATATTGCCCCAGTCTTTTTACAAAAAATTGGACGTAACATATCTGATCTCTGCTGGCGAACACAAGGGGACCTTCTTGCATATGTAGTGGAATTGTCCCAAACTACATAACTATTGGAAAGTAATTAAGGACTTAGCAATTAGTAGCAGCTTGGCTAAAAATTGAAGGATCATCTTTACAAAATATGGAAGATAAGTATATCTGGATGAGCTGACAACTACCTTGGTCACAGTTTGGGAACCATGGAAGGAATATTTTACCAATCCCAAGTGGGTCTATGAGATCTGAAAGGAAGATACGCGTAGTGCCACAAAATATAAAAAATTTTCTCCTCCTTTCTCTTTCTTGTTCTCTTTCTTTTATTGTTTTGTTGTTTAAATATGTAAGAATTTTGTCCCGCTCTCCTTTGATTTGCCTTTAATGTGCCTTTTAGTATTGGAAACACTGCGAGTGCAATTGTAATTAAAGCGTTTTTTATATCATACAGTTTTGCCCAATGTTTGCTGCTTTCTCTGCTTCTGTCTCCTACATATCATCACTAAGCTCCAAATAAATAAGAACAAGAAGAAAGGTTTCTTCCCTTCTGGAGAAGGTGTTGTGTATTCTGCCTACTACATTTTTATCTTTGTGAGTGCAATAATACCATGTACCATATTATGGTGCTTTTACTGTACTATGTTATTGTTTGTTGTATTATTTTATTGTAGATTCATGTTTTTCACATTTTAATGAAGACAGAGAGGAATCTTCTGTTATCTACAAATTTAAGTGAAAAGGGCATTTAACTAGTTTTAACTCCCACTGTTTTTCCACTGAGGTATGTGTGTTTGATATATTCAGTATATTGTTGACTCAATGACTGCAAGGTCCCCAGGTCTTGTGGCCCAAATCATCAGCCCTCCACCATGGTGCTTGACAGTTGTTATGATGTGTTTGTGCTGATATGCTGTGTTTGGTTTTCGCCAAACATTGGGATGTGCATTATGGTCAGACATCTCCACTTTGCTATTATCTGTCTAAAGGACATTGTTCCAGAAGTCTTGTGGTTTGTTCAGGTGCAACTTTGCAAACCTAAGCATTGCTGCCATGTTTGTTTTAAAAAGGAGAGGCTTTCTTCTGACAACCCTTCCAAAGAAACCATACTTGTTCAGTTCTTTTCTAAACTGCTATTCTCTCTAAGACATAGTATGGTCCACAAAGTGTGGAATCAGGCCAGAGATTGGATCATAGTCAAACGACTGCTTTATTAGATCAAAACCAAAAGAGTGACAATAAGAAAACTACACTGTAAAATTAAATGGCACAATGTGTTTCAACGTAAAGTCTTTTTCAAGTGCATTAAATTCATTTGGTTACTGTCCTGTATTTAAATCCCTCCAGCGGAAATAGTTTTTCGCACCATTTGCGGCATTCTCAAATAATGTCCATGTATTCCAAGATGTCGGTAAGTTCATCCAATGATGCATTCCCCATGGGCCTGAGTGTCAAGCCTCGCTTTCACCATATCGTTCCGACATACGTAAGACGCGCATTGATGTGTCACTACTGGTATGCGTCATAGTCCAGCGTTCCACTGTGCATCTATGCGTTCCATTTGGCGCATGTGTGGAATTTAGACAGCAGTAAATGACATTTTATCAATGCTAAATATTCAAATTACATTTTACACATATCAAAACAATGATTTGCACTATAAAACCACATTTAAAATACATAAAACCACAATCCATCTATATTTAATGGGAGCAATGATGGATAATAAAATAGTTTTAAATCCACCATTCCATCATGTACAAAACAGAGTACTAAAAAGGAAATAAAGGTAAAATAGGAAAAATACCTAATATACACGGGAAAAAGAATGAAAGCAAATAGCAAATTAGTATACATTAAATAATTATAAAACCAAATATATCAAAATTAATATATCCTAAAAATATAAATAAATCATATTAAAATGCCCATTTCAAAGGCTATGTTTAGCTACCTACCTCTTGGCCACAATGTATCCAAGTCAAAGATCCATTTCATCTCAATCATCTCTCATTTTTGTATACCATAAATTTGGATAAATTGCTTCTACATGGGTTAATCATTATGCAATTTCACCATGGTAATCGAGCCCTGGGGGTATCCACCTGTGAACAAAGTATATTTGTGTTGACAAAATGTGTGATGTACTATGTTGTATTGCTCTTGCACGCTGGGTGTTGATCTACCCAGGGTTGCGAGAACACTTAACGAACTAGGCCTGTTAAGTTCTTAGCACACAGGGCTTAAATGTTGTCGCATATCTCTTTATCATTCACTAAATGGGAAGTCCATCAGTAAACTTTACATTGCATATGTTGTTACAAATTAGTTGTCTACTCACTTATCGTCTTGCACCATATTTAGAATATCTCAGACCTGGGTGCCCCACATGGAAGTCTTGTATTATTACTTTTCTTTGCACTCCTTTTCAATAAAAATCTATATTTACAAAAAAATATATATATATATTTTGACACATAGAGCCTATAACCATAAGATATGTGCAAAACCTAAAACGAAATGCTTCCTTCTGTGCAAAGTATTGATATTATTAGTCTTCTGTCTGGTTATATCAGCTGGAATGTAGCAATACCAAGAGGATATTTTAATCTGTATTGGCTTGATTACTTTAAACTCCCGAGTTCTTTTCAAGTAATAACAGATTATCTTCTCCTGAATTTTATTTACAGGTCATTGCTAGGTAAATTAAGAAAGACAAGCAAGCACAAAGTCAGAGAGCTATATTTTAGCTAGTTATTTTATTTTCAGAGGAAACTAAATAGCCTCCATACCTTTATATATCAAGGGATTATATGAAACTGAATTATATTCAGTGCTTGTATATCGGGTAGCCCTGATGACTTGGGCATTTTATTTGAAAACATAGAGTACATATGTTTATTTGCTTCTTATTCTTTGCTGATCAACGTTATGAGAAGACATTTGTTTTGGAATACCTGAAGGGATTTCTGTTCATCCTTGACTCATTGCAAAAAAACAAATTGAATTCCCGGTGTGATGTTGATACATGATAATAAAGGTAACATACAGTACAAAATTTATAGAAGGAAAACAGCTGTAAACTCTTTCCTGCAGGCAAATAGTCATCATCCAAGCTTCCTAATTAGGCGCATCCCTACTGACCACTTCCACTGGGTACGAGCAACTGCTCAGCAGAAGAGGATTTTCAGCAGGAGGCAAGCTTGTTAAAGAATTCTAAAGGTTACCTTCCCGAGGATACAGAAAGAAAATATGCAGCATTCGAAACTGATAATGAATGAGCCTACGACACTTAAAATTAAAACCACTAAGCAGTTCCTAGGTCAGTTACACGGATCTAAATGCCATAAGTAAATCAAAAATATGTTGGAAAATAGAATATTGTTTATGCAAAGTCACCCTGAATCTGTATAAAACATAAACACATGCAGATCTCAGATTTTAAATTAGATTTCAGCAGAATCTGTAAAGACCTGTTTTAAAAATAGTATATGGCTTAAATCACAACAACATACTCATGTTTTTTTCAAATCATGATTTTGGGCACACACTATATGGTTTATTCAAAGACCAATCATCCAGCTGTTAGATTGTTCCCATAAATGTTTGGCAAACAAAAACTCAGCAAGTCACTTGCCGAAGGCTATTGAGAAGTGTAGCTTTTAAACAGTTTGGAATTGTATTACACAAAAGGATATATGTTTCTGTCTCTAAATTATTACTCCGGGGTTCTAAAAAATATACATCTATTTGTAAAGCTGGAATGCTGTTTAGTTTTCTTGACCCTACACTCCCCTTTCATATAACATAAATAGTAAACTAACCTCTAATCCAGCAGCGAGGGAGCCTCCCCACCACCACGCCGCTTCACCTTGAGGAGATTATCAGCGCTTAAGCAAGCTAATGTAAAAGCTAAAGTGCTTTAGGGGTTTTCAAGTGTTCCTTTAAATATCTGTAGCATTAAAAGTAATATCATATAATTTGTGAAATGTGTATGTATACTCTTGGATGAAGTACATACTTAATAAATCCAATCCAATTATGTAAGTACTGCAGAGTCTGAAAATTCACTGCTTCAGCAGCTTGCCAAAAACCACAAGCACACAACTATATATAAGAGGTGTACATGCTTTGTTCATGTTTGGATGAATATATGAAATAACTTCGAGGTGATCCAATTCCACTAATAGATACTTATTTAGAATGTTCATTTTTCCCTTAGCACACCTTTATAAAATATACAGGTGGGGTTATTCATACATATGGAGGTTTATAAACGCTAATGTAGTAATATTGGGGTCTTATTAACATGCATAGGTTTTTCATTTATTTATTTATTTGAACTTATTTTTTTAATGTTGTGACTGGCTAGCAAGCACTGGCCAGCCAACACATTATTATCCCTCGCATTACCAAAGGGTTATTTAACTAATTTCCTGCTAGTTTCTAGCACTGATAATGGGCAAATTGCACTTGAAATTGTCGTTTGCACTGATTTTGATCCTGACACTGTATGCTTCTGGGCGATTGCTGCAGATTCATTCGGGGAGACTGAATTCCATCCATATTTAGCTTTAGTAAATATAAGACCTGCCATTGTGGTCGGAATTCGGTAATTTTTACCGGATTTTAACCATCTGTGTTCCAGTATTTAGTGAATAACCCCAAAGATTATTCACTAAAGGGAGAATTCAAAGTGAATTCATTTTAAATTTCACATTTAAGGCCAGAGTAGCCAAAGTGAATGCAAGACTGACTTAGATAATTTTTCCAGTTTTGCTATTTTGAAATGAAATTTGAAATTCACTTTGAATTCTCACTTCAGTAAATATTCCTGTCATAGAGATGTATGCATTTTGTAGGGCTATTTGTGATGTTTGTGGTGCTGTATATACTCTTCAATATTATACTCCTTGTATTTGAATACCAGTGATATATTGATATATACCCTGGCAGAAATTGTGAAATTTTGGAATTGATTTGAAAAATATGACTGGTTGTGCAAAAAAAATATTTTATTGAAGGATAGTGATCATATAAAGCCATTTATTATCACACAGTTGTTTGGCTCCTTTTTAAATCATAATGATAGCAGAAATCACCCAAATGACCCTGATAAAAGGTTTACATACCCTTCAATGTTTTCCTTGTTGTAGACACACGAGATGACACACGGGTTACAATGTCAATTAAAGGTTAATTTCCCACACCTGTTGCTTTTTAAATTGCAACTTGTGTCTGTGTATAAAAAGTCCATGAGTTTGTTAGCCCTCATGTGGATGCACTGAGCAGTCTAGATACTGAGCCATGAAAAGCATAAAAGTACAAAAAAAAAAAAAAGGTACTGCGTAACAAGGTAATGGAACTTTATAAAGATGGAAAAGGATATAAAAAGATATCCAAAGCCTTGAAACTGCCAGTCAGTATTGTCAATCACTTATTAAGAAGTGGAAAATTCAGGTATCTCTTAATACCAAGCCAAGGTCAGGTAGACCAAGAAAGATTTCAGCCACAACTGCAAGAAGAATTGTTCGGGATACAAAGAAAAATCCACAGGTAACCTCAGTAGAAATACAGGTTGCTCTGGAAAAAGACGGTGTGGTTGTTTCAAGGAGCATAATACAACGATACTTGAGCAAAAGTGAGATGCATGGTCGAGTTGCCAGAAAGAAGCCTTTACTGCGCCAATGCCACAAAAAGGCCAAGTTACAATATGCCCGACAATTGCTGCACCAATGCCATACAAAAGCTTCTCACAGCTTCTGGCACACTGTAATTTGGAGTGACGAGTCCAAAATATAGCTTTATGGTCACAACTGAATGTGCTATGTTTGGAGAGGCGTCAACAAGGCTTAAAGTGAAAAGAATACAGTCCCCACTGTGAAGCATGGTGATGGCTCACTGATATTTTTGGGGGGTGTAAGCTCTAAAGGCACGAGGATCTTGTGAAAAAGGATGTCAAGATGAATTCAGCATGTTATCAGAAAATATTGGCAGATAATTTGCATTCTTCTGCACGAAGACTGCGCATGGAACGCTCTTGGACTTTCCAGCATGACAGTGACCCTAAGCACAAGTCCAAGTTGTCCCTTCAGTGGTTACAGCAGAAAAAAGTGAAGGTTCTGGTGTAACCATCACAGACTCTTGACCTTAATATCATTGAACCACTCTGGGGAGATCTCAAACGCTCGGTTTATGCAAGGTGACCAAAGACTATACCACCTACACCTATATGACCAGCTATACCACCTGCAAGAATCTGGGGCCTCATAGACAACTATTACAAAAGACTGCACGCCATCATTGATGCTAAAAGGGGCAATACACAGTATTAAGAACTAAGGGTATGCAGTCTTTTGAACATGGGTCATTTTATTTTTTTCTGTGTTGCCATGTTTTGTTTTATGATCGTGCCATTCTGATATAACGTACAGTTGAATACGAAACCCATAAGAAATAAAAGAAATGTGTTTTGCCTGCTCACTCATGTTTTCTTTAAAATTCTCCAAGGGTATGCAAACCTTTGAGCACAACTGTATGGTGTAAGAATGCTTTTAATATTCCTTACATATCGCTTCATACATTTACCAGAAGTTGGAAAAAAAAATATATGCAATATTTTTAAAATATAGATGAAATGGACCTTGGAACATACATAAAAAATCCATTTACAAAATAATATAAATATATTAATAGAAAGCTATTGTGCAAAATGTAAACCATTAGAATGGTTTTAACTGCACACATTGCATGAGCAGTGGTTTTAACATTTTATCTTTGAAGGTTAATTAATATTTTTATTCTAAATTATAAAATGAAACCAGCTAAGAAATCATGGTTTGAATGGTTAATTATATATTCTCTCATGGGAAGCAGACATTTAACTGTACATGTTTTTAGAGCATGAATAATGGTGTAACTATGCCAGTTGTTTTAAAGAGATGGTATGAAGTCCTTCAGGGTTATTTACTAAATGCTGAATTAACCCCTTCCCGACACAAGATGGAAATTTTCCGCCATGCTTGTCCTAGCGTTAAGGACACATGATGGAAAATTACCGTCATTTACTAACGTTAATCCCGGAACACAGTGATATCTGAGGCAGACCAGGAGCACCTGATCGCGCCATCCCTGCAGCTGTGATCACATGTGCTGCAGGGACTTTTGATCCGCCTTCCTGCTCTTCCGTGTTCAGTGTGAAGTGCAGGGAGACGGATCAGCTTCCCCTGTTAAAAAAAAAAATGTAAGTTTTAGTTAAATCCCACAACCCCTTTCCCCTGATTTATTAAAATTAACCCCTTCTCTGCCAATTGATTACTGACTACAGTGATGACTTGGCAGGGACTACATTTTACTGTGATCTGAATTTTTTTTAACACCTGAGGGCTAACTTTTAAAAAAATGTAGGGCTTCAATTTATTTAATTAATTAGTTTAACTATTTTAAAATTATATATTTAGCTAGCTGGTGTGGGTGGGAGTTAGTGGGGAATATACTGTTAGGCTAGCTAGGGGTTAACAGTAAAACAAAGTTCATAAGAATTTTATAAACGTAAAAAAAAGTTTTAAGAAAGTTTTTAAAATTTTTACAAATTTAATAAATAAATAAAAAAACGTACAGAAAAAAAATGCTCATAACCACTACACCTGGAACAAACTAGCAAAAAAATTATCCCACGCTGAGGTTCAAAATATGCCATTTGGAATACCCCAGGGTGTATTCTTTAAAAAATAGTATGCGTTTGTGGGGTAGTTTGAATAACCAACCAGCTAAACTACTTCAAAATGAAACATGGACACAGTAAAGATTAAAAGTTTGAAAAAAACTGAATTGCTGTGTCTCAAATGTGCCCCCTCAACATTATTATTATTATTATTGGTATTTATATAGCACCAACTAATTCTGCAGCGCTTTACAATATTATGAAAGTTTTTAAGGTGGAATCGGCAGGTTTTAGCAACATACTGAATATGTGGCGCAAAGGTGAGACCAGGATCAAAGATAACACCAAGACGACGAGCTTGCAAGGATGGACTGATGAAAGTACCATCAACATTCAGGGAAAGCGAAGAAGGAGGATCAGCATTATCAGGGGGAAAAAATAAGAAGCTCAGTTTTAGAGAGATTGAGTTTCAGAAAGCGGGAGGATATCCAATCAGAGATTGAAGAAAGGCAAGCAGTAACACATTGCAGAACCGCGGGGAAGACCTCCAGGAAGGAGATATATATTTGGGTTTCTTCGGCATACAGATGGTAGCGGAATCCAAAGGAGTTAATGAGTTTGCCAAGAGAGGCAGTATAAAGAGAGAACAGAAGGAGACCAAGAACAGATCCTTGGAGGACTCCAACCGAGACACGATGAGAGGAGGAGGTGTCATTGCAAAAGGAGACACTGAACGAATGTTTGGAGAGATAGGAGGAGAACCACGAGAGGACAGTGTCACAGAGACTGAGGGATTGAAGGAA
>OW240913.1:347302760-347345055 GCA_933207985.1 Pelobates cultripes
TTTCTCCCCTCCCCCCTACCTTTGCTGTAGCGTGGCCAAGCCCTGTATAGTCCGCGGGTACAGGGAGCTTTTGTTTCCTGTACCCGGCCGGACTAACAGGAAGTGCACCTGAGTGTGCACTTCCTGTTAGTCCGGCCGGGTACAGGAGACAGATGCTCCCTGTACCCGTCGGACCATCATGCTGCAGGGCTCGGCCACGCTACACTGAGGGAGTGACAGGAGGGAGCGCTGAGCGCTGAGCGTTGAGCGCTTCCCTCCTGTCAGCCCCTCTCCTCAGGCTGTGCCCGGGCGGTGCGGTCCGCCCTCATGGACGCACCACCCGGGCAAAGCTGCAGCCGCCTGAGGCTCTCTAAGGAGCGCTCGGGCGGCTGCAGCATGGGGGGGCCAGCGGGGCTGGTCATGGCACCCCCCACCCTGGTGGCACACGTGGCGGACCGCCCCCCCCCCCCCCCCCCCCCTTAGTATGCCACTGCTGGAGATTACCTTTAATAAAAGTTTTCAGTTGCTTCACACTGACTTTTCTTGTATTTTTTTTCTTTTTCAGTATTCAGATTTTGGGTGTCGGCTTGTCATTTAGCTCGGGTTTGTTGTTATAAAATAATAAATGCAATTTTCTTATCTGCCCACTGTATTTTGTCACGACATGCAAAATCAACTCTATGGCTAGCAAAAACAAACAATATCCACTTGCGAAATAAAGTAGCTTTGTAAATGTGATCTAGAAGGTAAACACAGCTAAAGTCACAGCAGGCAGAAATTAGAACCTTATTTCCCCAGGCATTCGCAGGGTTAAATGTGACAAAGTTTCAGCCTCTCCAACAACTCTAAGCCTGGAGGCTGAATCTGTTCTGTAATCTGAGAAACCAGCTCTATCAGATATTGCAGAATTGCTACTTTGTTTTATTTGTCAGTAAAAAGCTTAGCTGTTTGGTTTGTGACATTGTAATTAGCATCTATACAGGGAAGGACATATATTACTTTTATTTGTTTTATTTAACTCTGTTATCTAGTTTCACTGCTAGTAAACTGATTAGATTAATTAATTAAGCTTGTTTTCTTGTGATGTCTTTGCATTTTATTTGCCCGATGTGACATGTCTTCCTGAGTTGGAGCAGTCGGGGGTAGCAGTAACAAAGATATATTTACCTTTTGCTCACCGTTCTCATTACCTGTATGTTCCTTTTTCTTCAATTACTCTATATTTTGAAACAGGCGCAATAGAATGACCGCACAATTATTTTACACCAGATGAGAAGATCGATGATGAGAAGATTGATGGGGAATGACAGGATGTAGCACCAAAAGCATTGCCCTTCTTTACATTTTGCCAAAATGTGACTCATACACAGGACAAGGTAATCCATAATTTGTCTTATCTACATATTCTGATCTCAATGGAATGTCAGTGAAAATCTAATGAAGTCTTTGTTAAAGACTGCTAAAGAGTTTATCCATATAAAAACCTCAGACAGGCCATTGACACTTTAAATGAATAGCCATATTGTATTTTATCAATCCATGGCAGAACATTCTAAAAATAAATTAATGGATATATGAGTGTCATTTTTGTTCCAGTTTTCCTGTATAAATGGTCTACCTCCTAAACTCCACTTTAACCAGGGATTGGAAGCATGTGTGGAAGCACAGCACATATGTTAATAGAAGGTTATCCACTCACATGTGTAGGGTTGTGTCCAGCATAAAAGAGCTTGTGCTGGGGCATTGGTAGTGGGGGTTCTGACAGGGTTCTCAGAGGCACTGGGGCACTGAGTGGGGTCCTGAAAAGTCCTGAGTCTAATTTTGACACCATTTCCTTGTTATCCTACCCCAGGTCTCCTGTCATATCAATTAAAAAAGGCTTATGAGCACACAACCAGAATAGCAGATTAAAAGACTAAGGTTGCAAGTTTGGTGCAGCAACCTGCCAGTAGCCACAATAGCCTATAACAATACAAAAGTGCTTAATATCAATATATGTATATATCTTAAAAGTGAAACCAACATTCGATGTTTTGTCTAATGAGCCTTTTTCAAGGGTGAATATCCTCCAAGTGGCACCTTTGTGATATCTTTCCCCATCTGATATTTGTTTCTTTTTATTGTCTTGCAACTAATGAGGCACAAGGGTGTGGGCCCACTGCCATGCTTAGCAGTGAAGAGCTATATAAAGACATTATTTAATGAAGGATATTCACCAGTACATGGCCAAAGAGTTAGACCTGCCATTCAGGGCTTAGCTCAGGCGAGCTAATGTAAGGTCCTAAGTATAAACTCCCAGCTGTCTAACGGCTGTAGTGGAGGGGGAGAGGTGAGAAAAAACTACTAAACTATATACAATGTGCTGTAGTGATTATGGTGCTTGGAGTGGTTATGGTGCTTAGAGCTGTATTGTTATCATTTTTATATAACACTGACATATTCCACAGTGTTGTGCAATTATAGAAATGGGATTTTAGAAGTATGCTAGAGCCCTGCTCATACAAGTTTACAATCTATGAGGATTTTAAGGTAGGCAGATGCATATCATTCAGAATCTTGCCCAAGGCACTTACTGGTAAGGTGGTCCGACTGGGATTCGAACCCAGGTTTCCTAGTTCTGAGGTTAGATTTAATTTCTACATGGCATGTGGTTTATTTTCCTTAAATTAAAATTGGCAAACTCAATGTTAACCTCTTATAGTTGTATTATGAATCTGTGCTGGATCCAAAGTAACATAACTATAATCCTAATAACCACTTACACTCCATTTGAAATGACCAACTACACTGTATTCTAAATGACCATCTACACTGTATTCTAAATGACCAGCTACACTATATTCTAAATGACCAGCTACACTATATTCTAAATTACCAATTATACTGTATTCTAAATGACCAGCTAAACTGTATTCTAAATTACCAATTACACTGTATTCTAAATGACCACCTATACTGTATTCTAAATGACCAGCTATACTGTATTCTAAATTACCAATTATACTGTATTCTAAATGACCAACTACACTGTATTCTAAATGACCAGCTATACTGTATTCTAAATTACCAATTATACTGTATTCTAAATGACCAGCTACACTATAATCTAAATTGCCAATTACACTATATTCTAAATTACCAATTATACTGTATTCTAAATGACCAGCTACACTGTATTCTAAATTGCCAATTACACTGTATTCTAAATGACCACCTATACTGTATTCTAAATGACCAATTACACTGTATTCTAAATGACCAGCTACACTATAATCTAAATTGCCAATTACACTGTATTCTAAATGACCAATTATACTGTATTCTAAATGACCAACTACACTGTATTCTAAATGACCATCTACACTGTATTCTAAATTACCAATTATACTGTATTCTAAATGACCAACTACACTGTATTCTAAATGACCAGCTATACTGTATTCTAAATTACCAATTATACTGTATTCTAAATGACCAGCTACACTATAATCTAAATTGCCAATTACACTGTATTCTAAATGACCAGCTACACTGTATTCTAAATGACCAATTACACTGTATTCTAAATGACCAACTACACTGTATTCTAAATTGCCAATTACACTGTATTCTAAATGACCAACCACACTGTATTCTAAATAACCAATTATACTGTATTCTAAATTACCAATTATACTGTATTCTAAATGACCAGCTACACTATAATCTAAATTGCCAATTACACTGTATTCTAAATGACCAGCTACACTGTATTCTAAATGACCAATTACACTGTATTCTAAATGACCAACTACACTGTATTCTAAATTGCCAATTACACTGTATTCTAAATGACCAATTATACTGTATTCTAAATTACCAATTACACTGTATTCTAAATGACCAATTACACTGTATTTTAAATTACCAATTATACTGTATTCTGAATGACCAATTACACTGTATTATGAATGACCAATTACACTGTATTCTAAATTACCAATTACACTGTATTCTAAATGACCAATTACACTGTATTTTAAATTACCAATTATACTGTATTCTGAATGACCAACTACACTGTATTCTAAATGACCACCTACACTGTATTCTAAATGACCAATTACACTGTATTCTAAATGACCACCTATACTGTATTATAAATGACCAGCTATACTGTATTCTAAATTACCAACTACACTGTATTCTAAATTGCCAATTACACTGTATTCTAAATGACAAACTACACTGTATTTTAAATGACCAATTACACTGTATTCTAAATGACCAACCACACTGTATTCTAAATGACCAATTATACTGTATTCTTTAAATTTTTTATGTATTAATGTTTTGTGTAATATAGAATATAGTTAACATAATAATGACATATATATATATGTATACATATACATTAACTTATGAATCGTTGTCGAATAAAACAGATAAAAAATAAAATAAACATACAAATTATAATTTCCTATATATATATGAGACAATTAAAATATGTACAGAAGTAAAAATAAATTAGTTATATCCTGGTACTAAACAAAAAAATCAGTAGGATAGAACAAGTATTCAGTCAGATGGGAACATGGTAAATGTCTGTATTCTTTTTTCACATCATCTTCCCACAAGGACCATTCATGCTGCAATATACATGTGAATGTAAATGGTTCATGGAAAGTTAGTTAGTCACACCTTTTACATTCAAATACTGCAGATAAAACTTCACCCACAGTTGGGATAGTTGTTGATTTCCAGTGTCGGGAGATGATGGAATTTGCTGAGATCAAAAGTTGGCCTAGAAAAAGTTTTTTTTTATAATTAGGCATGTTAGATGTAATTTGCTTAAAGAGACAAAGACACAGGGATAAAACTACATCGAATTCTGAAATTTGATTATTTTAAGTATATTCAGCCAATAAGATTTGATTTCGGGACACAAATAGAAGATGTGGAACAATGTACCAGTGTGACCGCAGTTTCTCCAACATTTATTGGTTTTACTAAGGTTAAATTTAAAAAGTTTGGAAGGGGTTAGGTACCATCTATAAATTAAGTTGTATGCAAAACTCCCGAACAAGTCTCGTTCGCATGGCGAACGTCCCCTTCTATTGCTGTCTGTGTATATTCAGTATCAGCAGAAACTTCAGTGAATGCTCTATCTGTATAATAGGCTCTTTTGGCTCTCGAATGACAGGAATCATTCAAACTGTCACCAACTGTCACTTTTCCTTTATTAGTGATTTTGTAACAGATATTGAGATATTGAGATATTTTAGATAATTTCTCATCTAAAATTGAGGAATGTGTCTGTTCCAAATGGCCAACTACACTGTATTCTAAATGTCCAACTACACTGTATTCTAAATTAACAATTACACTGTATTCGAAATGTCCAGCTACACTGTATTTGAAATGACCAACTACATTGTATTCCCAAGCCATGATAGTACTTAGAAACCAAGTTTTTCATCTCTCTTTTTACTTCTTTATTATACTTGGTCTAATATATCAATTTTCCTATTTTGTCATCTGACCCAGAGAATGATAAGAACCATTTTTAATCCCAAACAATACAATTAATATGCCTTGCAGCCTCTAAGCCAAATTGTAATTACACACTATGCAACAATTTTTCTATTCATTAGTGTAATCATGCAATCTCTAATCTACACAGTCCTGTAATCTTGTTTCATTTATTGACATCAAATGTAAGGAGCACTTTGATATTTTACATCGGATAAAATTAATGTTAATTACACCCCAAAGGTACATTGACATTAAACACATGTTAAAAGATATAATATAATTTTTTTAATCTTCGGGTAATGATGACTTTGTAAAAGTTTTGTATTATTCTCTGTGCACATTGTATGTGTCCGTAAAATGATTTACACTTCATTAATGCAATTGCTTTATAATAATAATCATAATGAAAATGATATTTCGTTAATTTATTGTTCATAGTGACAGTGACCATGCTGAAGTATTTTTAGTAAACTTTTTAAAGTGGAAAAGACATCTAGGAGAAATGTTCATATTATGTTTACTTACCCCTATATTAAACAAATATGTACTTATACGGTGTGAAAAACAAAATTACCATATATACTCAAGTATAAGTCTAGTTTTTCAGCACATTATTTGTGCTGAAAAACCCCCACTCGACTTATACTTGAGTCAGTGTCTGTATTATGGAAACTTACATTGCCATAATACAGACCAGGACCGCCGGGCTCATTACAAGCCCGGCAGTCCTGTTGGGGGCTGGCAGAGAGCTGTTACTTACCTTTCCTGCAGCTCCTGTCAGCTCCCTTCTCCTGTGCTCCAGTCAGCTCCCTTCTCCTGTGCTCCGGTCAGCTCCCTTCTCTTGCGCTCCAGTCAGCTCCCTTCTCCTCCACTGTAATTCTCACGGTGTGACTGCCGCGCGGAGCGTGGCAACGCTCTGACCCCGCGGCTCTCGCGAGACTTCCAGTGGAGCTGACCGGACCGGAGGAGAAGGGAGCTGACAGGAGCTGCTGGAAAGGTAAGTAATAGCTCTCTGCCAGCCCCCCTCCTACACAGCCCATCCACTGGACCACCAGGGAATGAGAGCCCCCCTCTCTGGCCAGCTAACAAGCAGGGAGGGGGGACGAAAATAAAAATTAAATAATAAAAAAAAAATATTACAATAAAAAAATAATGTAAATATTAAAATTAAAAAAGTAAATAATAAAATAAAAATACAAAAATAAAAAAATTAAAATATTACAATTAAAAATAATAAAAATGCCCTCCCCCACCAAGTTCACACAAACACACACTCATACAAACACACACTCTGCATTGTATACACACACACTGCATTATATACACACTCATACAAACACACACTCTGCATTATACACACATACTCATACAAACACACACTCTGCATTATATACACACACACTCTGCATTCACACAAACACACACACTCTGCATTATATAATGCAGAGTGTGTGTTTGTATGAGTGTGTGCGTATATAATGCAGAGTGTGTGTTTGCATGAGTGTGTGTGTATAATGCAGAGTGTGTGTTTGTATGAATGTGTGTGTATAATGCAGAGTGTGTTTTTGTATGAGTGTGTGTGTATATAATGCAGATTGTTTGTATGAGTGTGTGTGTGTATAATGCAGAGTGTGTGTATGAGTGTGTGTGTATAATGCAGAGTGTGAGTATGAGTGTGTGTGTGTAATGCAGAGTGTTTGTATGAGTGTGTGTATATAATGCAGTGTGTGTGTTTGTATGAGTGTGTGTATATAATGCAGTGTGTGTGTTTGTATGAGTGTGTGTGTGTATATAATTATAAAAATCACAGAACTTCATGGCCCCAAGTTTTACCCTCGACTTATCCACGAGGCATAGCATTTTTGTTGGTCACAAAACTGCACTCGACTTATACATGAGATCGACTTTATACACAAGTATATATGCTACATTTAGATTTACACCTCTTTATCCTGCAAATGGGGGGCTGCAACTTACCTTTCTGCCATTCACTGTTATAAAAAGGAGAAGATTAGAAATTAAATTATGTTTATTGCTCCTCTGCTCACTTGCAACGTTTGCCTTGTTTGAATTGGATTATGATATTATTTAAGTGTTTATTTAAAAGAAATCCGAGACTCTAATAAAGAAAAGAGTAATGCAAGTAATAGGCCATTTTTTATGTTTTATTCAGTTGAATGAGTTGACAGTTCACATTTAAGACATCCTTTCCAGGTTACCTACTGTCAAGTAACTGCATCTTCAGGTATCTGAAGACCGATCCCATGCTACCTGAGTTGTACACAGGTAAATAGGTGACTGGGATAATTGCTAACATTGAGACATACATAACTTCATTGAGGAGATCAATTCAATATTTTAGTTTCACTTCATCTTTACATTAAATTCAATACTTCTGTCTAATGTTATCTCTACATCACATTCATTTTGAAGTATGATAAAGCTTTTGTTGATCAGTTTAGGTTATAGGAAATGTCTCTGGTGAGAAATGTTCAGTTGTGAGCTCCTCCTTATTAAAGACTGATCTCACATAATAAAATGCCATATGCTGATGGAGAATTGATTTTAGATACTGGCTGCATGTCTAATGAGTCCTGGAGATATAAAAGTGCAAATAGTAGTTAGAGTAGTGGGATATGATATATGCAGGATACAACTAATGCAAGTTCACACAAAAATACACAACAGATCACCAGACAAAGGAGGAGGAGAATTCAAAAACCTCTCCTTTTGGTTTTGTGTTACCTGATTTTGACATGGGTATTAAACCATTTAATTCCCTCTACATCACAACCCCATGAACACATTGATGTTATAATATGTTTAATTGCTTTGCATTTAATAAACCCTTATTTACAACCCCATCTACTCTAATGTCAGAAAAAAAGACTTGGAGTGTGGTTACTGCAGAACCAAAAACTACAAATATTTTTCCAGTGCTACAGTTAAGTCAACTTTAGTTCCTTTTATTGGCTGAATTGATCATAGGATAACAAAAATAATAAACTTAAGGACCACTAAGGTCACCCAAAACACTTCATCTCAATGGAGAGGTTTGAGTGCCACGTCCTCGCTGTTTAAACCTTTCAAGAGAAAACCCTGCCATCCCGCAGAATGGAAATATTTTCCTTGCAGGGTTTAAATGCCTCAAGCAGCTAAATAGCTATAAAAATAGGACCTAGACTACACTTCTGTTGCACTGACCAAGTAAAAACCTTATAGGAAAGCCTTGGATTCATTGCTTTCCTAAGAGAAGTACTGGATGTGTGCTTAGAGCCCACTGCGTATGCACATCAGGTCCTCACTACTCAGAATGGTTGCATTTTTAGAAAAGCCAACACACTTCTTACAAATGACTATAAACAGTGTATTTGACCTGCAGTATATATCCACATTTACTGTATGATCTATTCTAGAATCTATATGCCTTAATTTTTCAACCCTGACAGAATAATTGCAACAGAATATAATATCTAATTCTTTATACCCTTATTGCACATAAATCATTTGTGTGTTTGATACAAAGTGTGAATAGAAACAAAACAAAATCCGTACAATTACAGACTTTTAATTGTTATACATCCTTGAACGGAATTCTATACACAAAATTACTGTTTGCCACCTAGTTAGGCATTCTATGTTTCAAACATGATTTCTTTTTCAAAAGAACCGTGGTAGTGAAGAAATTAACTTAACAAACCTTGTACCATTCTCAAAAATGAACATTTTCTGTATTGTAACTGTGTTGAAGCTTGATGGTTTAAATAACTGCATATGTGTTATTAGGTACACTTTTCACTTTTATCCCTTTCTAAAATATATAATTACCAGTTTCTGCAGAATACGTTGTAATTTCTCCTTAGGGCAAGATGATGCCAGATTGTGTTAAAACATGTTCATATTTCCAATACACCTATTGTAACTGAAGCAATCCTACCCAGGACATTCAGAGGGAAAAAATAAAGTAGATGCCTTGCAGCTATTCATTGACTCAACATTCTTGTAATTGATTGATGCAAACGATAGCTATAAAAATAGGACCTAGACTACTGGTCACTTCATTGGTGCAATTGCTTCAAAATACTATGCTAACAAGCAACTTGAACAAGATTAGTGCACTCGGGAAGAATACAATATCTTTTTTTTAAATATTTAAAAAACATAAATTTTGCAAATTTTAAATCCAGAAGTCACTCTGATGTAAACTTAAATTTAAAGGAAAACTGGCATTATTATTTATTATTATTCAGAATAAAAGGTTATATGTATTATAGCCTCTCTGGACTGTTCTGCATGCATACACATACGTCAATAACTCTCTAATTGTGTTTCTTGGCTTACCTTAGGTCCATGGAGGTGGCCATCTTTAAAAACTCTTTTATACTGTCTATCCACCCGAAGTCTATGGAAGTAACTTAGAGCTAGTTCAGGTTCCCAAATTCAAATCCTGATGCCTTAATCAAATGCCAGGCATCCTAAATGGCACCCTGAGACAGGTTCAGACATTCAAACTGTGTATGGCATTATTACATATGCATACCATGTGACCAAACATGTGCTAAAGATGGTTTCCCCAAGAGCAATGGTTTGGACAGGGAGCTACGCTGAGGAGATGCATTTAATAAAAAGAATTCATTACAAAATAATATACAGAAAAAAAGTAAATTAGGGGGGCACACCCAGAACATGCATTTCTCATTTATACAAAATATAGATTACGGAACAGGGCATACATAAAACTACAGTTTTTGTGTGTGCGCTGTTTTCACTTGTACAAGGCTACTTAAAGTCACCCATCTTAGCAAACCAATTTGGGGAGATTCAGTTCCACCATGTGGCCATATTGTTAAGCCCACCACTACTTCACAGTACCCCAATATCGGTGGGTCCTACACTAGTTTTAACTGGGAGATAAACATGCTAACTGCTATACTTACTGCTTAAACAGCTTCCAGAGACTCAAATTTATACTTTTATATCAATAATTATATTAATAAATCTTTAACCAAACTGAATTTATTTTATACCAGTTACGTTTTACTTATTTACAATCATAAAAATCTGATAAATAGGAGTCAATAAAAATCCAGGAGATCTTTACGCTTTTTCTCCTCAGTCATATAATGAGCAGTATCAGCTGATGTTGCAGCAAAAGTGCACTTCAGTTGTTTTTTACTTTGCCAAGGTAGAACATGCATCCAGCTTTCTGCATTGTTGCAAAGGGAATAGATTGTCATTAATGTGTCACATTTGCTTCCCTCCGCCATATTAACAATGAGATCATACCAGCTCATAGAAATACGGTGCATTAGTTGTCCTGTTCCAGAAATACATTACATGGTTTGTTGAGAGTAAATCTGTAGGCTGCACATTGTCAAACGAGAGCTCTTGACAGAATTCGTTCTACAGTTTCCAAACTTGAGCATCAACTGCAGAGCTTAGCGTTAACCATACCATGTCATTAATCTTCCAAACAACTGACTGAGGAACTAAAATAGTGTAATTATATTTCAATCAATATGGCAAATCACTGGAAAGAAAATTGTATAGGCATGTGTTTAAACTTTCAAATATACTTTGACTTCGACGTTTCAATTTTAGGGACACATTTTGTTCTTTTCTATATCAGGGCTATAATAATTAATGATAATAATTGCAGAAATCTGTCAAATAAATACTGCCATTAGGAAACTGGCATTGATTAAGTCTGAGCCAACAAAATTGTTCTTTTTGCTAAAGTAGTTTCTCATAAAGTACATTTTACTTTTGTTGATAGATTTTTTTATTTACTCCCGAAAAAAAAAGAAATGATTTTATATCAAATATTATAATGATTAAGAGAGATGCTGAATTGTTATACATTCTATAAATTGCAGACATTTCATTTCATTACTGGTTGCTGGGTTGACTCTATTTTGTTTGAAGTTAAGGTTTTGTGTAAGTAGATAAGTTCAATAAATAGTATAAATCGAGTGAGTTTGGTTACTGAGACATTAAAAACAATGTTACGTTAACTAGTCTTGTAAAAAGAATAAAAAATGTGTCTATTTTTTGGATCTACCTATCCATTGAAGAGGTAACATGCATAAAGTGGTTTTAAACTTCTTTCATCATGCTTTCTAATGTTAATGGAAAACTGTCAGCTCCCACCGTGTTCCTTCCTAAGAGCTGCCGTTTAAGTGATATTACGAGAACTGCTCAACCGACCAAAGATCACTTTGCTTTGCCCGGCAGTGAATTCACATTGTGATGGTATCAGCTGCTTATTGTTGGGTGCCCGATTTGCTTCTGAGTGCACTCAGAAAGGAAACACACTGGGTTGACAATTATCTTTTCATTTAGTCCTTGATGCGTGTCATCCCTTAACTCCTTGTGATCCTATGTCAGAATATTTCCAACAAAATAGTTTACCTCTTGCGGTCCAATGTCGGATCTTCCCTGGATTGTACTGCTGATCCTCCGTGTCGGGTGTACTCTTCAAGGAAAATCCAACATTTGACTGCAAGATGTAAAATATTTTGTCTGGTGTATTCCAACATAGGTCCCCAAAGGGTTAAAGGGACACTGCAAGTACCCGAAGGTTAAAAAGCTCTAAGCAAATAATGCACATGTAAAACATCAACATTGTGGAGCCAGATTTCGGTTCCAGGATAGGCCTGGTTTTGGCCAAACAACTCTGTCTGCGGCTTTGCACCATTTTCACTTAAGCTGTTGTGATAATCTCTATATTAAGCTTTAGTGATGCCTCTTTAATTATTGATTTAACCCATTCAGGAACAATGGCAAATTAGGACTGCCAGCATGACAAGATGTTGATCAGTTGAAATAATGGGCATATTTATCAGAATGGAATTGTCTAACGTTGAAAAATAACTGTACAAAGTTTTCCTGGTACTCTGTATCTATCACACGAGTCATGTGTTATCTAAATTTGATCTGTCTCATCTCAGAAGTGACATTTTCCTATAACTGAAAATATGAATGATTATTCCATTGTTCAAAAAGGTAAATATCCTTCTCTAAAAATGATACCATTAAATAAAGCATTAAAAAGCATCAATAAATTGTGTTAACCTTTTTTATTTGCATATAAATGTTCTGATGTCTTCTGATATCTTTATATGAAAGATTTAGCACATGGTATCATTCCAGACAATTGTTTAATTTCTCAGATTCTCTGTGTACGTCCGCAGTGCTGATTGTCAGCTCCAGCAGAGAGAATAAAGAACAGAGCACATAACAGTGATTGGCAGGGAGCCAAGATGGAAGCTCCCAGTTTGTAAGTAAAGATGTTAATTACTCCATGTTATTTTAGTTTTTACCCCTCACAAAAAAACATATATATTAAATGTAGGCGGTAAGTAAACATAATATTAAAAATCTTGAGTATTGCCAGTTCCCCTTCAGGAGACAGTTATTTTTTTATTCTAGTAATACAATGAATCCTGGTGTTAAGTTTTGCAGCTGAATGTGTTATGCTCATACAGAAGACTAGAAGAAAAAAACAGAATAATGTAGAATTCAATAACTCACAGAAAGGAATATCTATCATACAGTATATATAATAAATGATTATATCAAATAGACTTTGGATAATCTGAAAAAAAAATGTTTTTCTGGAGGAATGGACGTAATTCAAAAAACTAAAACAAGGCTCATCCATGGTCCATTTAATTTATTTTGTGATTCACCGCTTTGACGTTTAGGAATTGTGGAATCGAACAAATCAGTCATTGCCCAAAATTCAGATGAACAGTGATTTGGTGTAGTCTAATATCAAATATAGATTCAGAATGAAAAATGGTGAACACAGATTTCTGAGAGCTTAAGATATCACTTAAAACTTTGATTCATATTACTGTATGTGTAGGTAAAATGTAACAACTGCAGGCCAACAACTCACAGGGTCCCCATTTAATGGGCCAACAGAGGCTATATGCTTTACAGACAGTGTTAACCCACATAGCTCATTTGCCTTTAAATACTATTTTGACTCAACATTAGTTTGGCTATGTTTGAATATTCTAATGCTCAAGAGCACAGAATTTGGTTGAGTTCCGACGTAGCTGTACTGAAGCAAGTTGAATCTTCCTGAAAACGAGGAAGATGAGCCACCAGCAATCGGTATCAATTTGCAGGCTAGTATACAGATATGACTCAAGAAATCCATAGAAGTCATCTAGTTAAATGCCTGAAGATAACATTGTACTGTTGTGCTTTATTAAAATAGTGAAATGTTAATTTTACTATTTTCATCCAGTTATAAGAATATTTTACAGATCCACCTCAGTTAATTTCCTCAGGCAATTACTAGCATAATAAAAAAAAAGTCATAGGTAAATGCCAAGAACATATTCTGCCTGAAAAGTGTCTTTAAACCTTGCTTCGATCCATTCCTTACGATGTATCCTAACTGAACTTAACATTGTGGGTAATAAGTTATTAAATAATCCAAGCGGCTGTGGTAAACAAGCTTTGTATGCAAATGCTGCTGTACTTTTGGAGTTCAAGTGTGTTGAGTTAAATCTCAGAATGTTAATTAAATCTAACCTTGTACAAACATTTACTTTTTACAGCATTTATTGAATCACTGCTCAACTGCAGAATCCATGTTTTATAAGTTAGGTATATTTATGGTTAACGTAAATACATAATTAAAAGTTTATATATTAGCATTATTATTATTAAATCATGTATACCATTTTTTTTATGAGCATAATTACAATTCTGCAAAACAAGAAGAAATACAATTTTGTCAATCACTTTTTTTTAATTCTGATTGCACAACATTCAAAACTTGGAACATTAATATTTTACAAAATCACACTAAAATGAAAGGCTTTATTCTTTGTATTAGTGCTTGTAATTCATTTTGACCAGATAAGTAAACATAATACAAGCACCTAAAGCAGGGGTTCTTAACCCAGCCCTCGAGGAGCCCCAAACTGTCCAGGATTTAGGGATTACCCTGCTGTGTCTAATGTGTTTTTTTTTGGGGGGGGGACAAACACTTTAGACACAACAGGGTAATCCCTAAATCCTGGACTGGTAGGGGGTCCTTGAGGACTGGGTTGAGAACCCCTGACCTAGAGCATCTGCTAAAGATTGCGTTAGTTACATTTTCTCTGAATATGGGAGCCAGAGCTGGTCAAGCGGAGGAATCCTCCATAAGGCAAAGAGTCCCTTCTTTGTCTTATGATTTTAAAGAAAACTAAAGAAGACAGGAAGAAAAGAAGAACAGATCCTGAGAGAGGGGGAGAAGAGGAAGAGATTGAGGAAAGGTAAGTTCGGCATGACAGTGCCGCTTTAATAAAGACGGTTTTAGTGTACAGATCATGCCTTTGCAGTATTACTCTTCAATAATCTGCCATTTAGGAGTTAAATCACCTTTGTTTCTATTTATGCAGTCCTAGCCACACCTTTGACTTTTAAAAGCTCCCCAGGTTGGTATCTCCCCCTGTCTCCATAATCTTACAATATTCATTTTCGCTCCCATCAAAATGTGGGTTATTAGAATTTGCTTTATTTAACATCAGTTTAGGCATTCCAAATGATTTCATTTTCAATCAGATGTTAACTTGTTTTAGAAGTTTATAACTCTTACTCTGTAAATTGAACTTTGATTGCAGAGCAATAGCTATGACATTCTAATATTAACAGACTGTTCAATAAAGGAAGTTTATACATTAGATGTCTCTTTACAGGATGTGTTTAGGAAGCTGTGCAAGTTACATACAGGGAGGTGTGACTAGGGCTGTAGAAAGAAAATTATTTAACTCCTAAACAGCAGAGAATTGAGCAGTGAGACTGCATGAGCTATACACCAAAACAGCTTCATTAAGCTAAAGTTGTTTTGGTAACTATAGTGTCTCTTTAAGCAATTAGCGTAGCACCCCCTAACAGATAACTACACATTATATATAATCACTGCTTTACTAGAGTGTGAAACACAACAAATAAATATTACATTTTATTGTTCTGTGGTTCATCTTGCCAATCCCTGAATACCATTTAACTAAATTTATATCTCGCATTTTACCTAAGAGCTCATTAACATTACTAGATTGCCTGGAATTTGAAAAAGGCTTGAGATTCCTTATGTGCGTTTTACGGCATACAGTGAGTTACTATGCGGGTTTTGTCCTAATCTAATTAAGTAAAATAAAAATCCAATTTCAAGCTTTGTTGTCTACATTTTCATGTTAGACCTGGAGCCTACACTTTCTGTAATTCAGATGCACAAGAGATGGAATATGATTGCATATATTTCATGTAATATTTTTCCAGTTAAAAAGGTGCATTCTTTCATCGTCGAATTGAATGTCCTAAAAATTCCCAGAAAATGACAACATCTGCCAAATCCAGATATTGGCCATTAAACTACAACTAATATGATCATTTGACATCACGAAGAACACCTGTACAAACACAGGGATTCATAGGATCCCTTCTGATTTCTCCATGTGACAAAACTAATTTACCTGCAATTTTATATTCTATTTTAGAACAAATCTGTAGAGAGAACATTTGGTTCATATTCATCAGAGATACGCTAATCGTTTTGCCCATTTGTTTTGACAACTCGCTTAAAATTCAAAAGTATCCTTGGTTTTATTATAATGCTATAAATGCCATCACATTAATTAAACCCAGTGAGAGCGCATCATTATAAAAAGTGTGTAACATCTCCAGCTCAAAACTATGTACCAGAGGATGATAAGACTTTTATGACACACCAAATTAAGTGGAAAGATGTAATTTTATGATGCTTCAAGTTTAAGTATTTTTAACGCATCTAATTGTCCTTCAATCACATGGAATAGAACTCTATTTAGAGATGAAAACCATATTTCACTGCATAATAGTCACCACCACATAATGGTCGCACCCTGGTTTTTTAGTCCTAAAATTGGTTCAAATCCAATTAATCAATAGTCGCATAACTGACCACTGCTGTTTTGTCTGTTCTTGAAAACTGATGGCGAACTGATGGCTGATCTTATACTTTAGAGAGGATTTATTACCTATCAATTTATTGTATTTTTTATCTATGTCACACATTAGGAAATGTACATATTCTCAGCAACTATGTAATGTTCTCAGCAACTTTGTTATCAGGAACTATAGTGTTATGAGCGACTGTTAAAAAAAACTGTTTAAAAAAAAACCAAAGCTTAACATAATGGTCACATATAATATCGCAAAAAATAAAGCTTCACATAATGGTCGCATGTATTAAGGCAGTTTTGCCTGTATTTGTGGGAGGGGCTTAAATTAATTCACTCCCCTATATAAGGGACACCCCTTACCTGACTCATATCACTTGAGGTCAGCATCAGAATGATTTCCACTTCCGGGTCATCCAGACGCCATTTTACCTGATTAATCCATGAGGTTTTCTAAGCAGAGCTGTGTCAGGAATCCAGCCACAGGCTTTTCCGGCCTACCACCTTCTTTCTTCAATCCATCGCCGTGGATGGTGTCCAAGTGACTCACAAACAGTAAGTCGACCTACCCGTTACGCCAGGCATCAGTCCCACGGCACCATGCACGGGTCAGGTCCTCACTTTACGGCTGCATTTTGTCTATGTCTGTTCTAAAACCATTGCATGTTCATGCATATCATTCGTTTAAACCCCCTACCGGTCTTTGGGTGTACTACAGGCTTCTTAGACATTATTGCATTTCATGTACAAACCAACGAACCACTGCATTTTCGCCTACACACTGACCCCTACCGGTCTTTGGGTGTACTACAGGCTTCTTAGACATTATTGCATTTCATGTACAAACCAACGAACCACTGCATTTTCGCCTACACACTGACCCCTACCGGTCATTCGGTGTACTACCGGCTTCTCAGACATTATTGCATTTCATGTACAAACCAACCAAACACCGCATTTTCACCTACACACTGACCCCTATCGGTCATTCGGTGTACTACAGGCATCTTAGACGTTTTTTGCATTTTCATGTACAAACCAATAAACCACCTCATTTTCACCTACACACTGACCCCTACCGGTTTTTGGTGTACTACAGGCTTCTTAGACATTATCGCATTTCATGTACAAATAAACGAATCACTGCATTTGCACCTACACACTGACCCCTACTGGTCATTTGGTGTACTACAGGCTTCTCAGACATTATTGCATTTCATGTACAAATCAACGAATCACTGCATTTGCGCCTACACACTGACCCCTACTGGTCATTTAGTGTACTACAGGCTTCTTAGATATTATCGCATTTCATGTTCAAATCAACGAACCACTGCATTTGCGCCTACACACTGACCCCTACCGGTCATTCGGTGTACTACGGGCTTCTCAGACATTATTGCATTTCATGTATAAACCAACAAACCACTGCAATTTTCACCTACACACTGACCCCTATCAGTCATTCGGTGTACTACAGGCTTCTTAGACGTTTTTGCTTTTCATGTACAAAACCATAAACCACTGCATTTTCACCTACACACTGACCCTTACCAGTCATTCAGTGTACTACAGGCTTCTCAGACATTATTGCATTTCATGTACAAACCAACGAACCACTGCATTTGCGCCTACACACTGACCCCTACAGGTCATTCAGTGTACTACAGGCTTCTCAGACATTATTGCATTTCATGTACAAACCAACTAACCACGGCATTTTCGCCTACATGCTGACCCCTACCGGTCAATCAGTATACTACAGGCTTCTCAGATTTTATTCCACTTCATAAGCAAACAAACGAACTACAGCATTTTCGCTTTTATACTGACTCCTATCTGTCAAATGGTAGCATTAACCCCTTAAGGACACATGACATGTGTGACGTGTAATGATCCCCTTTTATTCCAGAAGTTTGGTCCTTAAGGGGTTAAAGGGTATTTTAACATACAATCAGCATTTCTGACCCCTACTGGTCAACAGCAAAACTGTCTTCACATGTCATATACAATTTACCAGCCAATATAAATTACACATAAGATTGTTTTAAACATAACTATAGACCATAAATTAAACTCCAGCACGGGCTCAACTTCAGGTTTAATTCACAATAATTTACATTTCACATCAAGACCAACAGTGGTTCTATCAACACTGCCACCTACAGGTCTGTCAAGTACATTGACAATTTTCATGGGGTTTTACAAACACCAAAACACTGACACCTATAGGTCAACAGACAAACAACATTTCACATACCAATCAGTATCCAACTACACTGCCACCTATAGGGCACTCGGCAGATCTCCAGTGCACTTGCATTTTGCAACACCATGTTCACTGACCCCTACCATTCAATAAGACATACAACAATTCACATAGCAAGCACTATGTCAACATCTGGTATAAATACATATATTATTACACAGTAGCAGACGCATCTGTATATATGTAACTGGTAATATAGTTCACATACATTTTTCACAGCACGCTGCTCCCGCAACAGACTTCCCCTAGCAAGGGGACATACAACATACAAGGTGGGGACAGACCACATTTTCACTTGTACATACGGCACTTAATGGGTTAAGATTGATACATATTTAACCAGTATGGCTACGATGTTTAATATTTACACATCACGTCACTTTACTTTTCACATATACTGTACGTATTAAGATAAGCTTGGTCTATGCCATATTTCCTTATGCCATACGGTTTTATCCATTCAGGTTACAGTTACTACTAAAAAACCTATACGGATTGTCAGGTTCAATACCATACTACCAGGTACATACACCTGCTCACGTAGTTATCCATCTCTTACCTTCCCTGGAATAGTAATAGTGTACTGGCAATTAGGGTTCTAGGGCCCAATAGGTATTACCCCCTTTTTTCTCTGCATTATGCTTCGGTTAGTGGTCCCGCGAGGCCAACACCCCGCCTCACACTCGGAGGCATACACCCCTCGGGCCACTCGTGAGCTAGTCGCCTCGCATTGTATCATAGAGAGGACCTCACCTGTCACTCCCCTTCCTATTTTCTGGTTACTGTCACCGAGAGGCCAACATCCTGCCACAACGTTCGGTGGCCACACAAAATCCCCTCGCGCCAAGCATAGATAGAGCCTCTCAAGCCACTTGGCAACTAGCAGGGCCTCACCAGTCACCAAAAAACACCAAGCCTAATCGTTTCGCCTTACGGCTTAGCTAGCAAGCCAGTACAAGAACCCTGGGTACAAATAATAATTGCAATCTTTATTGTTATTTAAGTATTTCTCAAAAAGATGGTGAAGAATCACCTCTTCCTAGCACCCCGGCTAGAATTGATACACCTTCAAGCAGAGGAGATGTTGCTAGTCCAGCAGCAATCAGATCCTGGACGATCCCACACATTACCACCGACCTAAGGAGGTGACAAATCCCCTACCCTGCTACAGCAAGGAAAGCAGTTATTCAAACTCCTCCATACATCAACGGACAACACGGAGGCAGGGGAAGGCCCAGCTACATCAACTCAGGTGACACCCAGGCTATGCTAGCTTCACTCATAAACTCATGAGCCAAAAAATTTATGACAGACTGGCAATCTCGAGTTGGTCACCACAGCCCTCACAAGGCTGGGCCTCACGCTACTGTACAACCAGCACCAACCGAAACTCGGTTACCTGGTACAATCAATTCTTATGACACACAAGATGTTAAACCTGCACGTATGATCCCAGCACATTGGGGAAGCAAGGCATATATATGTATGATGATGTATCTGTGATGGTCAGATCCAGGGATTCCAGGTAAATCGGGAACTGACCATCCCTTGGTTGGGTTGGCATTTGGAATATGTGGAGATGTTTATTTGTGCAGGTACCCATACAGAAGGGATTTTGTCCCAAACAAATGGACGAGCACTCTCAGGCTCCAGGTACCAGCACCTCTGAACTACCAGAGACCACTGATATGAGTAGTTGCATTGCATACAGACTGTTGCATATATGTTCAAATAGTTCAGGGCACATGACAAACCATGTGTCCCAATACAACTTACAAATAACGTATTCACCATCTGTACACACCAATGCATTTTCAACACTACTGACTCATCACCCTTCCAGACTTGTAGTAGATTTACTAAAGCTCTGGAGCTTCAAAGGGCTCCCATACAGGTATCATAAACACACCTTCAAGGAATATAGCATGCCCTCACTTACAGTCAGCACAACAAAACCATTGGCTGTAAACACACTCATAGCCAAGATTTGCAGAGGGGTCTTCCAATCTCCACCATTTACAGCATGGCACCAAACACACACATTGGTATTGTCACAAGGAATCTTCCCTTAAACAAAGACTAACCATGGACTTATTGGTAACACACACCTCCGCTACCCCAAGTCTCAACTCCCTCATACCCTCCGAGGATTTTTCTTACTATACAACACCATTGATCTACCTTTACAGCTATCACTCAAGCATGGGTTGAAGCTTGATTAAGTAAGACCAATATCATCAACGCAGTAAACGGCTACCATCTACCCTACACACTGGCACTTACATGGCATAAATTGGGCAATCCTTTCCCCGCTCAACTTTCGAGCTACAGATTAGCCTACTATCGATATTCGCAGATACTCTGTGCTGGTTATGATAACATATCCAGAGGCCTTACAGTCATACACTATCTAGAAGACTTCTTGTTAATCAAAGAAAGCATATTTTTCACTAGAAGCCTCACGGCAGCTTAGTCTGGTTGACCACTTGGGCGTCCCAGTACCCCATAAGAAACAGAAGGCCCAGACACTATCTTCACATTACTGGGCATATGACTTGAGTCGGCATCCATACACGCAAGTTACCACAAGACAAATAGGGAACATTCTCAACTACATCAATCACTACCTCCTGCTTAGTACTTACAACTGCAAGGAACTACGATCCCTACCAGGTTCCTTAATTTTGCCATGCTTTCACATCCAGAGTACTTTCCCCTTTTTTCCACACTTCCAACATGACGATCAGAGGAGGTGCCTAGACACCTCAGCAACAGCAGACCTGCACATGGGGGGGGGATTTCTTAACCACTTGGCATGGTAAAAGCATGTTCCTTCCAGGATTGTCTGACACTTCTCCAACCAGATGGTCAGACGCAGCGTATACCACGGGTTTGGCAGCGATCTACCGGGAACAATTGCTTTGGGGCTGTTGGCCATGGCATCCAGGTTTGGAAATTTTTCCACCACTTCAGCCCCTTTGGGAGATCTACCCCATTGTAGCAGCTGCTGTGGCATGGGGTAAATCATGGTCAGGGTCATCAATCCGTTGTTACTCAGACAACTAAGCACATACCATATCATCAACAAACGCCACTACTCATCCATAAGTTCATGATGTTTCTGGGGAACTCACTTGGTTGGCCACTTATCACATTTCACTTTCATGTACCAGACGGGGGTATACATCCCTGCCGACAACTGTCTCATTTATATTCCAGGCATGTTCATCATACGCTTCCTACAGCCGCCCATACAGTCACGTCCACTCTTTCGTTCCAGAGACAAAATCATGGATTAGACATACTCATGCAGCATAGCATGCACTATCCCACCTAGCACTTTCGTCCCATACTTGTAGAACGCATAACACAGCTTTTCACCTGGCTTAAAGAATCTCATTGGAACACGACATAGCTCAACCTGTGTCACAAAATTTCTCCTAAGTTTTGCTTATTTTTGCCACCTTAAACTTAAACTATCTCATACACCATTAATTATATATTTTACAGGCATTCAACAACACATGATAACCTATGGCCAAAACTACCATAAACTTCATGCTATCATACCAGAAAAGAATATACTCAGAGGTTTTCAGGAATCCATTCCCCCACGTTCCTCTCAGAGATTACCAATAGCCATCCAACTGTTCATCCTTATCGGACCTATTAGATCTACAACCATTCAATTATACTACCAAGTCGGCCATTACCAGCCATGCACATTGCCTTTTATGCCTTTCTCAGGCCAGAGAATCCACTACCATCACCACCACTCAGACAGATCATTGTCTTCAACGATCCCACGTACGTAAACACATATATCATTACCTATTGGCTCTACCACATTCCGAAATGAGTCAACATGCACCAACAGTAGAGATAACATACTATCCTACCCACAACAAATGGTGCCCACTTTCGGTCCTAGATTCCTACCTTCAAAATCCTTTCAGGAATTAAATACTGTAATGCATTTAAGGAAATGTCTGGTTAATTTGTATATATTTGTTGACTGTATTAAATCTTTGATTATTCATTTTTGCCCTCTTTATTTACAGGCCTACCGTATCGTCGGTATCGGCACACCACAACCGACTTGCTCCCTTTACACTATCCTAAGCTTATGCTGGATCCTTACTCCATATACGGCTATTTTGCCCCTTACACAAGTATTAAGGCAGTTTTGCCTGTATTTGTGGGAGGGGCTTAAATTAATTCACTCCCCTATATAAGGGACACCCCTTACCTGACTCATATCGCTTGAGGTCAGCATCAGAATGACCCTCCCACCCACTCCTCATTTCAACACTTTCTCTTTTCTTTCCATTTACTTTACTTTCTTACTCCTTGGTGGGCCCTCTTTATTTACAGGCCTACCGTATCGTCGGTATCGGCACACCACAACCGACTTGCTCCCTTTACACTATCCTAAGCTTATGCTGGATCCTTACTCCATATACGACTATTTTGCCCCTTACACAAATAATATCGCAAAAAATAAAGCTTCACATAATGGTCGCATATAATATCGCAAAAAATAAAGCATCACATAATGGTCGCATATAATATCGCAAAAAATAAAGCTTCACATAATGGTCGCACACCACATAATGGTCGAAGCCCCATTTTTAAATAAAGGAATACGGCATAAAATCTGCAACTATTATATGGTAAAATACGGTACTCTGTTTGCATTCAGGGAATATTGAAGAAAAGCATGCTGTTTTAAAGGGTCCTTCTAAGAAACATAACCACTTCGGCTCAGCATAGGAGTTAAGTTGTCAATAGTCTATTCACACCATCCCTCGATTTGGGAATGGGTTGACAAAAAAAAAAAAACACAGTTCTTTAACTAGGGCCCAGAGATTACCCCCTCTACACACTAGACCTAGTCTACACATTATCCCTTCAAACCAGATAACATCTTTTGATTGCTATGGTTTAGAGGTGATTCCTAATTTTTGTTCTGATCGGGTTAAAGGCAAATTACGTTGCTTTGAATGCAGTAAGCATTATACACAGAACATAGGATCATCATTTACACCCGACTTGTGCAACTGGATTCAAATTGCCAATTGTCCGAATTCTGGGCAATCGGTGGGTCGTCTGAATTCAATAACTTAAAAACTGCATAGATACAAATCACAAAGCAAATGGGTAATTGATTAACATACAGTTGCAAGAAAAAGTATGTGAACCCTTTGGAATGATATGGATTTCTGCACAAATTGGTCATAAAATGTGATCTGATCATCATCTAAGTCACAACAATAGACAATCATAGTCTGCTTAAACGAATAACACACAAAGAATGAAATGTGAACACACCATGTAAACATTCACAGTGCAGGTGGAAAAAGTATGTGATCCCTTGGATTTAATAACTGGTTGAACCTCCTTTGGCAGCAATAACTTCAACCAAACGTTTCCTGTAGTTGCAGATCAGACGTGCACAACGGTCAGGAGTAATTCTTGACCATTCTTCTTTACAGAACTGTTTCAGTTCTGCAATATTCTTGGGATGTCTGGTGTGAATCACTTTCTTGAGGTCATGCCGCAGCATCTCAATCGGGTTGAGGTCAGGACTCTGACTGGGCCACTTCAGAAGGCATATTTTCTTCTGTTTAAGCCATTCTGTTGTTGATTTACTTCTATGCTTTGGGTCATTGTCCTTTTGCAACACCCATCTTCTGTTGAGCTTTAGCTGGTAGACAGATGGCCTTAAGTTCTCCTGCAAAATGTCTTGATAAACTTGGGAATTCATTTTTCCTTCGATGACAGCAATCCGTCCAGGCCCTGATGCAGCAGAGCAGCCCCAAACCATGATGCCCCCACCACCATACTTCACAGTTGGGATGAGGTTTTAAAGTTGGTGTGCTGTGCCTTTTTTTCGCCACACATAGTGTTGTGTGTTTCTTCCAAACAACTCAACTTTGGTTTCATCTGTCCACAGAATATTTTTCCAGTACTGCTGTGGAACATCCAGGTGCTGTTGTGCAAACTGTAAACGTGAAGCAATGTTTTGTTTGGACAGCAGTGGCTTCCTCTGTGGTATCCTCCCATGAAATCCATTCTTGTTTAGTGTTTTACGTATTGTAGATTCGCTAACAGTGATGTTAGCATTTGCCAGTGACTTTTGTAAGTCTTTAGCTGACACTCTAGGATTCTTCTTCACCTCATTGAGCAGTCATCTTTACAGGATGGCCACTCCTAAGGAGAGTAGCAGCAGTGCTGAACTTTCTCCATTTATAGACAAGAGTATTGAACTATTTGGAAAGAATATTAAATCAAAGCCTGTAGTGGTTCCTTTGTGATCCTGGCAGTGGTTATTTTATGTCACACAGGAGCATATGAATTCAACATACTGTCAGGCAGCACTTTGAAGCCCTGGATGACATAATACAGAACTCATAGGCATCTAGAATAAGGAAGGGGAATCTGGAACCTCAGTGCACATAAATGGCTACATGCCAGAGGCACATACAAACAGGGCCGGACTGGCCCACTGGGATACCGGAAATTTCAGTGGGCCGGACTGGCCCACTGGGATACCGGTCCGGTGGCACACTCAGAGGAGGCCGGCCGCGTTCCACGCAGTAGCCGCCGGGCCGGGTGGCAGCCTCGCCGGTCCAGCGGCACTCCTAATGCTGAGGGCTGAAGGAGGAGGGAGCATGTCTCTCTACCATGCTCCATCGCGGTTCCCACAATTCACAGCTGCATCTGTGCTGTGAATTGTGGGAACTGCGAGGGAGCATGGTAGAGAGACATGCTCCCTCTTCCTTCAGCCCTCAGCATTAGGAGTGCCGCGGGACCGACGAGGCTGCCACCTGGCCCGGCGGCTCCAGCAACGCAGCCGGCCCCCGACTCCTCTCAGGTAAATGGTTGGGGTGGGGGGGAGAAAGGTAATATAGAGACACAAGGGGAGGGGGGAAATAAAACAGAGAGAGGGTGAATAGATAGACGCAGGGGGAAGAAAGAGACAGTGGGAGAATAGAGAGAGACAGAGGGGGAGGGAGAGTGCCACAGGGAAAGGGGGGGAAAGAGACAGAGGGGGAAAAGTGAGACACAAAGGGAGAAAGAAGGGGAATAGAGAGATGGTAGAGGGGGAGAGAGAGACACAAGGAAAGGGGGGAGAAAGAGACAGAGGGGAAGAGAGAGACACAAAGGGAGAAAGGAGAGAGACACACAAGGGGAGGAGGAGAAAGAGGCAGAGGGGGGAGAGAGAGACTGGGAAGGAGAGGGGAGACATAGACACAGAGGAGCAGTGAGGGGGAGAAAGAAACATACAGAGCGACTGGGGGAGACAAAAAGGCACACAGAGGGGCTGTATATATCACTGGTGGATCCAGGGGTGGGCAACAGGCAATTGCCTCAACCCCCCGAGACTCTCCCCTGCTGGCCAATGCAGGGCTGGCACTGTCCAAGCACCATGTGCCTTCACGGACCGGAGGGGAGATCAGAGATCATACACACACTGCCCCCACACACACCATACACATTCACACACTGCCTCCCCAATACACACACACAGACCCCCATACACACATTGCCCCACATACACACACAGCCACCCATACACACATTGCCCCACACACCCATACACACTGTTCTTAAACGGTTTGACTACTGTATTATGTCATCCATGACTACTCTGGGAGCGGGTCCCGGCACTCCTGGCACCATAACCACTACACAGAGCAGTAGTGGTTATTGTGCATGGATTATTTCTTTAAATAATCTATAAGTGCCCCTCCCGAGATCAGGCTCTGGATCCGCCACTGGTATATATATATATATATATATATATATATATATATATGACATGTATATTAATGTGTGTATAAGTTATATATATAATTATGCCTGTAATATTTACACATATATTAATGTACATTTATATATACATAATACACAGAGAAATGTCATTGATATGTGCCATATGTAATGAGCAGATATTGGCCCAGTCTTGTTGCTAGGTGCATACTCCAGCACAATAGCATATTTAAAGTGAAGAGTGCACCCACAGGACTTCAAAATAAACAAGATAACGTAATTTTTTACAGTTGTGCCCTACATACATTCACCATTTCAGTCCCATTACCAAGCTTTCCTTAATATGTCATGGTAGTTGGACCGAAACATTGGTTACATGCAAAGGCATGTCTGCTTAAAATAAATCCGCACTCTTCTTTTTTTTAAGCCTATATGTGCTTTTTTTCACGTTGGAGTAATAATTTTTAATTTTAAGTTATCTTTTCTAACTCTGTATCTGCACACTATGCTGGCGCAACGTATTATGGGGGCTGGTAAATAATTTTTTTAATGCTTTTAATTCCCAGTCCGGCCCTGCATACAAAAAGTTGGCATCTAATAATGGCATCTAATAATGGGAACGTGGCATAAGCATGCCTCAGAAAATAAATCCATTCATTTATTAAGAAAAAGTTCCCCATAAATCCCTATCTCTTACTCAATATAAAATAACTTTTTAATGTATAATATTATACACTACCAGGAACACTCCTGATATGCTGTCCATCAGTATAAAGAAACTGGATATTTCAGCCATACAAGTAGCACATTGATATGTTTTTCTTTTGGAATTATACAATAGTTCAATAAAATATGCACAGATAATAATATGCTATGTCCAGAAGCAGACATATCTGACCTCAGATTACAAGCATTCTGCTTTTCAGTTATGTCATTGTGGCGGACCAATCGCTGCTTCCTAGTGCTCACCGAGTACTTCCAAGCACTCCACCAGACACCATAACCACTGTAGTCCCCACTGCCAGTGTTACAGCTTGGTTGGGGTCTCACTGTCCTCCACCCACCCTGGACCCAAGATCAGGATCCAGCTTTCAGTGAGTAGACCTCTCCTAATTCAGAGAGTAAAGCAGGATGCTCTTACAAGAGCAAGTGATCGTAATCCAAGGGAGTAAAATGAGTATGGCAATCCCCAGAGTGAATGTAGCTGTTCCTTCCACACATGAGATGAGGCTCTATGTTGAGGGTGAAAGGAACTGTTTAATGGCAGCCACAACTGGCCTTATATGCAAGTTCCCATGCAAGGGGTTTTCCATAACATATTCCAGGGGTATTCCCAACTGGACCTGAGAGGGGACTGTGACAAAGTACACACCGTAATTACATTGGCACTCAGATCCAGAACACTCAAACACAAAACAGGGTAATCCCTCCGCTGTGCCTGAGAGATAATTAAGTCAGGAATTGTACTAAACTCAATTATCTCCAGGCACAGAAAACATATATTTTACAATAACCCGAAAGTACCCTCAAAACCCATGGAAAGCCCACAAAAGTCACATCCCCTGATGGGCCAATCTGGGAGACCAACATATCCAAAAATCACCCTGTTCGGTTCAGGGGTTCAGGATTTGCATGGAAGTCATAATATTGATCGACTGTGTACATGGTCCTATGCCAGTTCCAGGGAATTAGGGCCTGGAACATATTAAAAATACATATATATTAAGGGCCTCCCAGGATTATTAATTTGTAGCAAATTGGAATATTCATGTTAGTATAACTTGTTAGTTTATTATTAGCTAGGTAAGTCTTGCCTCAGTAATAAGGTTGGATGTTTGTTTGCAATGTAAATGTTGCCATATTGTACATGAGTGTATTGGTGTTGTAAATGTTTACTACACTAAATGAGCCTTTCTTGTACAATATGTCCAACTGTTACATTTAACAATAGTATTACTGAATAAAATTAATAACAAACAAAAAAATAAAGTTGCTCCCAGATTTTGTAAGTCAATTTCGGCAACAATGTATATATTGATAAAAGATCAACAGATGTTACACCCACAAGGATGAGAGGTGTGTTCCAGAGTAGATAATATGTGATGACCAGAAACAAAGGAGTTCCAATGGTGTTCTATCCTCCATTAAAAATAAATGGTACAATAACAATCAGAATGCTTACACAAGCATTATACTATGCTCAGAGATAACACACCGATCAACCACAACATTATGTGAAATTAATAACATTGAACATATCATTACAACGGTACCTCTCAAGGGGTGGGATATATTGGTCAGGAAGAGAACGGTCAGTTCTGGGATTTCACGTGTTGGAAGCAAGAAAAATGGGCAAGTTAAAAGATCTGAGTGACTGTGACAAGGACCAAATAGTGATGGCTAGATGACCAGGTCAGAGCATCTCTAAAATTACAAGTCTTCTTGTGTTTTCCTAGTATGCAGTGGTTAGTACCTAGTGCAAGAAAGGACAACTGGTAAATAGCATCAGGGTCATGGGTGCCCAAGACTCATTGATGTACATGGCAGTGATAAAAAGGTGTCAGAACACAAAGTGCATGTCCGTTTTCTGCATATTTGGCTGTGCAGCCGCAGACCAGTCAGAGTCCCCATGATGAACCCTGTCTACCATCGAACACACCTGTGACGAGACCAATCTCGCCACATTGCATTGGAGAAGCCTGGTTGCTTGCCTGCTGCCTTTGGACTATGGCCCCCTGTTAAAAGACATCTTTTTTACTTGCAGAAAAGCTTCATTCATGCTTTTCTGCCTGGGGTTCGGTAGATTCAATCTACCGAACAACCATACGAATGACTGGACCACCTGGTAGCTGGAGTGTGCCGGCAATTAACCTCCCTGAAGCTGCGGTTAACCGCAGCTTAATTGATGAATGCTGGGTGGCCGCCATTCGTATCCCGAACACGAGGTTGCGGCCATTTTAAACATACGAATGCACAGCGGTGTTCGCCCCTATTTTCATGGAACTAAAATCGGACACAGTTTTGCGCGAACACCGCTGAAGCCGCCGACCTCCCTTCTTGTTCGGTGGAAGTGCACGAACGGCCCGGTGTTCGGTAGTTCTGTTTGAATAGGTTATACCCCAGATAGGAATCCCATGGAGCCCATTCGTATGAAACTGACTGTAAAGACTTTGGCTCCATGGCGATTAAACTGTATTCGTGTGGTCTGAGTGCCATTCACTTAATAATGTGCGCTCAGACCTGAGCTATCTGGGGATATGTTACATGTCTGTGTTTTATGTAATAAATGTTACTTTATGTATTTTAAAGTATAATACTGGTTTTGTGTCCCCACATGTGTAATGGAGTTTTGCCTTTGTCTTGGGAGATAATTGAGTTACTTCTCAATTATCTCCCAGGGCAGAGGGGAGGAAGCCAGGATGCATTGTGGGAATATACTGTGACTGTGTGTCCTATTTGTCTACTTGTCTGTGCCTTGTCACAGTCTCCCATTTGGTCCCCTAGGGCAGTGTCCACCAGGTGGGAGACCTGCATAAAAGCCGGGCAGGTAGCCTTCATTAAACAGACCACTGCTTGACCCTCAACACGGAGCCTTGTCTCGTCTTTGGGGGGATTTACTGTATGCTGCTAAGGACTGATTGCCAGGAGTGTAAGCCGCTTGGGAGCTTTTCCTGTTCGTCTGGTAGCAGCAATTCGTATGGTTCCTGTTCGTGTATTTGGAGTGCTACCTTATTCCCTTGTATGCCGTTCGGGAGTTTGGAGCATTCACTTGTATGCAGTTCGAGAGTTTGGAGCATTCACTTGTATGCAGTTCGAGTGTTTGGACCATTCCCTTGTATGCAGTTCGAGTGTTTGGACCATTCCCTTGTATGCAGTTCGAGTGTTTGGAGCATTCACTTGTATGCCGTTCGGGAGTTTGGAGCATTCACTTGTATTCAGTTCGTGAGTTTTGGTGATTCTACAGTAGCTGTGCCTGTCTCTGAAAGGGGATTATCGTCTAAGCGTTTTTTTTTCCCTTTTGTGCAAAACGGTCCGTTACAACACCTTCAATGGGAACATGAACATCAGAACTGGACCATGGAGCAATAGAAGAAGGTTGCCTGGCCTGAAATCATGGTTTCTTTTAGATTAGGTGGATGGCCAGGTGCTTGTGCACCATTACCTGGGGAAGAGGTGGCAGCAGGATGCACTATGGGAAGTAGGCAGGCAGTGTTATGCTCTGTTATCCGCTGGGGAACTGTTATGGACATGAAATATGACTACAATTTTAACACAATATTTGTGTCATTTGTTTTTTTACCTGTTAGGAAATAACTCTACCAAAATACCTTATGCAGCTAATAATCTAAATTTATAGCTGTACAAAATTAAAGGGTTGGTTTTGAATGCTTGCAAATAGGTTAAATACTTTGTTATTATTATATATGGGCTTCCATAAATTCTATTGTTAGAGTAACTAGGTGATGTCTAGGTTACAGCAGGATACATGATTGGTGGCCATCTTGATGCTCTTTGAAGCACATAGTCAACAGCCATATTGGTTCTCCTAAATGTTTAACACGGTAGTTATTGTGAAACAATTTGAATTGCGTAAACTAATACATCCAAAACCACGAACCACAATATAATGGCATAGTCAGCAGGATTTTGCCAGCATTATGAATATTAGCAGTTAATAACCAAATGACATAAATACAATTTTTTATAATTTTATAAAATTTATTTAAAAAAAATATATATATATATTTTTTCTCAGTGTAATTTAGTCAGTAAGCCTCCCAAGTTATTCTTGGGTGACAATACCACACCGTGACTGGAGAGGTGTGTTTTAGTGTTGTCATTGCTGCAAGAGGCTCATTCACTAAACAGTGGTTTTGTATGTTAAGCATAAACTTGAAGCATTTATAATTATTCTGTAACCGTGGGTCAACGTTCCTGCAGCTGCTCAACATAATGTGTAACATCATGTAAGGACTTTTATTTTTTAGCAACACTTGTAACCTAGGTATGTGACTAACTAACACTTGCACCATTAAATTGGACAACTGACTAGTAACTAGCATTTGTACCATTAGGCAAGTAGACAAAAGATAAATTCCTAAGACATATGAATGTATTATAAATGAGTTTCAAAAAACAGTTTGTGTGTTCTGTGACTTTCCCGGTTAGTTTGCATGTTTTACCATGAGTGAATGTAAAAGCACATATATGTCAAGGTACCATCTTGATGCTCACAGTCAGCAGCTATATTGGTTCTCCTAAATGTTTAACACAGTAGTTATTGTGAAACCCTTTGAATTGTTCAAACTAATTCATCCAAAACCACAAACCACAACAGGAACCTTGGGTCCTGGCATTCATGTGAACATTACTTTTGCATATACTAACTACCGAAAGATTGTTGCAGACCATGTATACCCCTTCTTGGCAAAGGTGTTATCTGATGGCAGTGGCATCTCTCAGCAGGATAATGCACACTGCCACACTGTAAAAATAGTTCAGGAAGGTTTTCAGAAACATGACAAAGAGTTCTAATTATTGTCTTGGCCTCCAAATTGCAATCCAATTGAGCATCTGTGGGATGTGTTGGAACAACATAGTCAATCCATGGTGGTCTCACCTTGCAACTGGCAGGATCTTCTGCTAATGTGTTGGTGTCAGATAACAGAGGATATATTCAGAAATCTTTTGGAGGCCATGCTTTGATGCATCAGAACTGTTTTGGCAGCACGAGGGGGACCTACACCATTAGAGGCAGCTGAACTGAACCACACTGTAACAGCAGCCAAAAATGACAGGATCCAATGATATTAATTAGTAACACTTTAATGCATTAATAAATAAAATATTGATAAATTTAAAAGCAAATACATATTGTAAAAGAACTAATGCGTTTTGTCTTTGGCACATTTTCAAAGTGCAAATGTTATACCGTTATTGCTGTTTAACTTTAGGCACCATCTTAATTTAGATCATCTGTTGACTTGACAATATAGATGTCATACCTGCAAAAGTTCTTCTTGTAACCATTACGTTTCACAATGTTATTCTCAAACTATTTGGTCTATAGACTGCAATTGTATCCACTTGAAAATGTACCTCTTTGTTATTTTAACTTTGCAAGCAGTATAATTCTGTATCTGTTTCCTGTCTGTTGCCTTCATGGTTGAAGACCTCAATAATTGGATTGCTTGGGGTAAAGTATCTGATCGATAGCCTTCTGATTTTCTTGTGTGATGGCTTATCTATAACCCACAAGTCAATCAGTGGTTTCCTTTAAAAATGCTGATTTGATATTTAATCTATAAATATTGTTCTGCTGTGTATCTATTGCTACAGTATCGATTAGAAAATACATGCTTTGTTAATTTCTAGCATTTTACTTGGTGAGCATTTTTAAAAAAAACAAATTGCTGTGCTATGCTCTATATTTTAATCATATTGTTTCATGTGTTAATTGCCAACAATCAGTTCCACAAATTGCACTAGGTGTAAACATAGGAACTATGGTGGATGGGTGGAATAGATAATTCCTCCTGAAACTCAGTAGAAACTTTTAAGATCAAGAATTAATGTTCCACTTTTTAAGAAAAATAAGAAAAACTAAACATTTGTTAAAATAGTTGGTCACTGCATTCTACTAATAGATTAGACTTATACACAATACAATTTTTTGGTTTGGCCAGATTTTCAGTTTGGGTTGTCTAAAATTCATTCATTTTACATTTTAGTTTGTCCATGCAATAATTTCAGGAAAAACTATTCAGACGGAAAAAAGGTTTCTAAAATGTGCCAATTGGGGTACTGCAAAATACGTACTGATTAGCCACAACATTAAAACCATCTATTTAATATTGTGTAGGTGCCCCTCATGCTGTCAATACAGCTCTAATTCATCAAGGCATGGACTCCACAACACCTCTGAAAATGCCCTTTGGTATCTGGCACCAAGACATTAGCAGTATATGCTTTGTCCTGGAAATTGCAAAAGGAGGTCTCCAAGGATCAGATTTGTTGTTCCAGCACATCCCACAGATGTTTAATTGGATTCCTGAATAATTTTTGCAATGTGGCTGGGTACATTTTACTGCTGAAAGGACCTAGTGCCATGAGGGAACATTATTGCCAAAAACGGGTGTACGTGGTTGTTGGGGAAAATATTATGTATATATCTGTTTAATATGTGCTTGATTAAGTCTGTGTGTATGGGAGGTCAGGAATTATCTTCAAAGGGAGTTTCTGTTTAGATAGCTGAAACGATACAGCACCTGAAAGGCACCAATCACATTTACATATCAACTGGTCTTCAAAGGAGTCCCTATCTAGGAAAACACACCTTGGGTTAGAGGAAAAGGGATGGCTGGGAGAGTTAACACTTAAATAAAATAACAGAATAGACAACACTTTGGGCCTTGGGAAAGTAAATCACATTTACATATCAACTGGTCAAAGGAGTCCCTATATAGGAAAACACACATTGGGTTAGAGACAAAGGGATGGCTGGGAAAGTTAACACTTAAATAAAATAACAGGATAGACAACACTTTGGGCCTTGGGAAAGGAAATCACATTTCCATGTCAAATTGAGCTGAGGAATTGGCTATTTACAACATGGGAACCAATTCCTTTAAAAATAGAAGATACTGACATCACATTAGGTTAGGTTTTGGTAAGACACACAAGCTGCCCATAACATGCACAGCACATACATAATGTAGCCAATATTATACACAATGTAGCAGATAGTATTAGATAGATGGAATGTATGAGTGTTATGAATGTATTGTAACTGTAATACTAGAACTCTGTAACATTCTTCTTCTGTAATATTCAACTGGGCAGATTCTAAGTAAATATTTCTCTCTGGTAAGAACTATGGTGTTGGCTGTTTATTTGTAATATCGGGTAGAATAACTTAGTAGTGCTAGTCATATATTTATCTGGACAAGGGGATAAAGATATATGTTAGTTCTTGGAAGAGGTTACACAGGGATATTACATTCACTATTAAAACACAACGCAGAGTGGATTTCTCTCAAAAGGATACCAATTGGAAGTATTGGTGGTGAGAGAAGGATTATACAACATAATTGGTGCCGTGACCGTGGCCGGAAGATTTCTTTCTTCAGAATCTGCCTAGGATCCAAGTTTTAACATCAACGTATTTGGTTCTGTGACTGTCAGCCAGAAGAGGTTTCCAGTGTCTGCATAAAGCTTGGTGAGTATATTTGTTATTTAATCTATTGCTGCAGTGTATATTTTTAATATGGCATGCAAAAAGGTAGATGCAAAAATGGCTTGTTCAGAAAATGTTAAACAATGGCTTATGAATTTTATTAAGAGACATGGTGGTCCTTATGAAATCCCTCAGGACTGTAAACAGTCATGGGAAAAGATGCAGGAGTTTTTAGGAGAAATGTTATTTGATAAAAATGTTTCTGATAAAAAAAGAAAAGGGTGTATTGTGCAAGCATTACTATCATGTTGTTTACAATTAGAGGGAATTGTAAAAATAAAGGAGGATGAAATGGCAGAGCTAAACTCAGTAATTAACATGAAATCTGAGAAATTGAATAATAAGATTGTAGATCTAAGAGTGCATGCAGTTACAACTGGTGAAGCTTTGATTGAAAAGGCAAAAATGTGTGAGGAACTTACAGTGGAGAATGAGAGGCTGAATGAGAAAATTTTGGAGATGCAAAAAGAATTGTATGAATGCAGACATGCTACTAATATGGCTTTTAATAAAATGGCAGAAAGCATGGCACCTTCGAGTAGGTCTCCGGTATCTGAAATTCCAGGGTCTATTGCTAACCCAGGGATTGGAGATACAGGATACAAACCTCTTTATCCATGGGAGGATTTGAAACAAAAGTCAGTGACAAATCTCCCTGCGGCTCCAACTACAACAACCACAGTGTTGAATCCTGATAATTCTGGAGAGATTCAGCTGGTTTCTAAGCAGTTGAAGCAACAAGAAATGGATGCCATAGTTAGAGAAATAGGGCAGGTCCCTCAGCAGGATATAAATCGCTTTTTGCAATGGTTTTGTGGAGTTCAAAGAGTGAAAGAGATGTATAGTTTGACAACTAGTGATATGGAGAGAGTGCTGCAGAGAGTTGTTGGAAATGGATTGTGGGTCAGGATTGTACAGACATGTGGTCAGCAGCGTAGAACTAGGGATATGTTGAAAGAGATCTTGAGAGCACTTTATGGAGTTACATCAAATATGTCATTGTCTGGAAAAATTAAACAGCTGAAACAAGAGTCTCCGTATGAATTGTCAGCTAGAATCTCCACAGTGATGGAACAGTTTGGTGTCAGTAATCCTGGTTTTGAACAGGGAGGGATGGTGCATAGATCAATGTTTTTGGATGCATTAGAACAAGATATTAAAGATGAGATATTATCTGTAACCCCAAACCCATCAGAAATGTGTGATTTACTGTTAAGAGCTGATAATTTGTGGAGAAGAAAGGTTAAAAATGAGAGTTTTGCTGTAGATTCTGCAAGGATTTTCAGAGTAGAGAGGAGAGACAGGTCTGCCATGTATCCTCAGAAACCATTCAGGGGAGATAGATTTCAGCATGTGGGAAATTTTAGATGTGAGAATGAATCTGATAGTGACAAAAGACAGAGAGATCCACAGAGGGACCATAGGAATAGGGATAGTGCTAAAGGGAGCAATGTAATGGGAGATAATTGGAGAAATAGATGGAATGAGCCTCAGGTAATTAACAATAATTGGAATAATAATAATAACTGGGGGAAGCTAAAAAGGAGAGATAATAACTGGAGAAATAACAGTTGGGGAGAAAAACGAAGAAACAACAGGAACAGTTATTGGGAGAATTCTTGGAGAAGGAACCATAGATGGGATGATAAGACCAATAGACGAAATTGGGATAATTGGAGGAATAAAGAAGGGAATAGAGAATACTGGGACCTGAAGAAACAGACTGAGAGATTGGAGGCAGACATAAAAGCGCTTAGGGAACAGATGAGAAATGAGGGAAAGACAGATGAATTGAGGGTTCCCAGCAATTAACTACCATAACTTTTTTTGTTTGTTTGTTTTTCTCTACATGTGTATGTATGTTTGCTTTTCTTTTGTTTCTATATATGGTTATGTTGCAAGATGTTTCCCCTTACCACCCATTTCCAAAACCAAAATGGAAAGGTCCATATATTGTGCTTGACAAAATTGGCCCTTCTGTGTATTTGTTAGATGTGGGAGATGAGCACTTTATGCCAAGTTAATGTAAATGTTAACATAGTCTCTTAGTTCTCTTTTCCAGATAATAGGAGATGGTGTGGATCCCTGGAAGAGCAGCCCACATAAGGAATATGAAGTGCAAGAAAACAGCTGTCGTGATGTGGTGGTTATGTGTATCGTTTTCTATGTATATATTGTATAGCTTAGGAAAAGGGAATGTCATGATGAAGAATAACAATAAAATGGTACATCAGAGTACTCCAGTAGAGGGTTATCATAGGGAGAAAAGGAGTTCAGAAGATTCAGAGAATATCATAGTAACATTAAAAGTAAAGGAACAATCACCTGACGTTACATGTAAAGATAATCTTACAGTGGTTGGGCCTATAGGGGGGTGGATAGTGGTACAATGTAATATTTCAATGCCTGAAACTAACCTTCCCTCTGAATTTGCAGTTTGGAAATATCCAGGAGGAAGTGATTTACATAAGAGTACAAGTATATTTTGGGTCAATACCACAAATGAAATGAGGATAAAGATGCTGCTGGAAAGAAATTTTACATTTTCCCAGGATGGTGTTGTAACATGCAGCCCCCATCAGACTGGATTACATGATACAGTTGACCCAGCAATTAACATAAGAATTATAAATTCTCAGGACTGTCCAACTACCACCCTGTGGCCAGAGCATGGCCTTTTCTTACAACCAACACAAACCATTGTGTATACTGATGTATCTTATGTAACATTACCATTATTGTTAAATTTTTCATTATTTAATATACCAGAGAGTTGCCCAGAGATGATGAAAGAATGGTTTAAAAATGTATTTCAAGCACATATTAATCTATGCTGGGATGCAACACAAGGGCTCAAGTTTAGAGAGAGAGAAAAAAGGGATCTGGGTACTGATATAATCTCAGGACTCAGTTTGGGAACATCAATTTGGAATAGGGCAGACATAGAGGGTCTTAACTCACAAGAACAAAATTATGTTAATGGGTTGCAGCAAATTATGCTTAAAGAGGGACGAGTGGATTTTAACACTCTAGCTGAAACTGATGTCACGATACAGAACATTCACACAGTTGCTGCAGATTTGCAGTGGATCAATATATCTGTGAATGCTCTCAGAGAATCAGTTAATAACAATAATGTATCTAAAGCTATGGTATGTGGTATAGTTGGAAATTTACTAGACAAACATCTAAATTTAGGCCTCCAAGAAATAAAACGAGGGGAATGGCCCAGAATAATCAATTCTACCCTAGTCTTTGATCTGGTTAGGGAATATGGCATAGATTGTCAGAATGTAGTCCTTTCCAAAATTAAAGGTCTGCAGAGTTGGTGCAATAAGTGCAAATTAGGAAAAAAGGTAATTCCATTAATAATTGACATTCCAGTTTGGACAGAACAGCCTGTACCTGTTTATAAGATGACTATGTTTGGTGAGTTGGAAGTGGCTAATCGCACTAATGTTTTAAAGCAATTCCTTCCACAAACTCGCTTAGTAATAAAAGAAGACCAGTTCTGGAAAGTTATCAACCCCAGTTGCTGTGACAGACGTGGTAATACTTGGCTTTGTTCCTGTGTACTAGAACCACTAGTCCAGGCAGATGGGTGCATGGTGGAAAACTCAGGGAGCTGCCCTGTTCACCTTCACAAACCCATAGATGGTTGGAAAAGAGTGGTGCACGGACAGGGTCCCACGATCTGCGCACTGGGAGTATCTTCAGTTCTGTGGCAGCAAACTATACAATGTAGGGTACCCCCAACAGGATGGTGTGTTAATCTTACCTATGGCTCCATGAAAGTGGGCAAAGAGCCAATATCCAACTCACACAAAGATCTATGGACGTGGTACAGGAAGATCTAGGAAATTGGAATAAAATGGCTCCCTCACTTTTTAAGAAAATCCCACCACTTAATGTAGATTTGGATACATTATTTAAAAGAAATAATTGAAGGGTTGTGCAATTGCAAGAGCTGGTGAAGGAAAATGTAGCTAGCCTTGATGATTTAACAAATAGTTTTCAAGAGCCCTGGTGGAGCATACCCTACAATACTTACACACACCCAGGATTAAGAACTGCTTCTGTAATATTTGTTTGTCTACAATTTGTTTTAATCTGTTCTCTATTCATTTTATATTGCTGTTGGAGGAAAGAACTAAAAAAAATCCATACAAAGCAGGAAAAATTAGAGCTCACATCCATTTTAGGGATATAAAATATATGTGTGGGTCTATGTCTTCCCTTGATTTTTTTTGGATTTTTTTTTAATATACAGAAATCAGAGTGGGAGGCGGGGCTGTATGTGAATAATCTCCTTATTAGATCTTATTCAAGCGGGGGAGAAGTGTTGGGGAAAATATTATGTATATATCTGTTTAATATGTGCTTGATTAAGTCTGTGTGTATGGGAGGTCAGGAATTATCTTCAAAGGGAGTTTCTGTTTAGATAGCTGAAACGATACAGCACCTGAAAGGCACCAATCACATTTACATATCAACTGGTCTTCAAAGGAGTCCCTATCTAGGAAAACACACCTTGGGTTAGAGGAAAAGGGATGGCTGGGAGAGTTAACACTTAAATAAAATAACAGAATAGACAACACTTTGGGCCTTGGGAAAGTAAATCACATTTACATATCAACTGGTCAAAGGAGTCCCTATATAGGAAAACACACATTGGGTTAGAGACAAAGGGATGGCTGGGAAAGTTAACACTTAAATAAAATAACAGGATAGACAACACTTTGGGCCTTGGGAAAGGAAATCACATGTCAAATTGAGCTGAGGAATTGGCTATTTACAACATGGGAACCAATTAAAAATAGAAGATACTGACATCACATTAGGTTTTGGTAAGACACACATGCTGCAAACAACATCCACAGCACATGCACCAATACAGTAGATAGTATTAGATAGATGGAATGTGTGAGTGTTATGAATGTATTGTAACTGTAATACTAGAACTCTGTAACATTCTTCTTCTGTAATATTCAACTGGGCAGATTCTAAGTAAAGATTTCTCTCTGGTAAGAACTATGGTGTTGGCTGTTTATTTGTAATATCGGGTAGAATACCTTAGTAGTTCTAGTCATATATTTATCTGGACAAGGGGATAAAGATATATGTTAGTTCTTGGAAGAGGTTACACAGGGATATTACATTCACTATTAATACACAACGCAGAGTGGATTTCTCTCAAAAGGATACCAATTGGAAGTATTGGTGGTGAGAGAAGGATTACACAACAGTGGTCTGCAACAATCTCTAGGTAAGTGGGACGTGTCAAAGTAACATCCTCGTAAATGCCAGGACCAAAGGTTTACCAGCAGCATATTTCCCAGAGCATAACACTGTCTCTGCCAATCTGTCTTCTTCCTATAGTGCATCCTGCTGCCATCTCTAACCCAGGTAAACAATGCACCAGATCTAAACGAAACTGTGATTCATCAGACCAGGCAACCATGTTCCATTGCTCCATGATCCAGTTCTGACACTCAGGTCCCTGTTGAAGGCCCTTTTTGTGGTGGACAGAGGTGATCATGGGCACTTTGACCATTCTGCAGCCCCATATGCTGCAACCTGGGATGCACTGTGTGTTCTGACACCTTTCAATTATGGCCAGCATTACACTTTTTGGCAATCTGAGCGTTAGTCGTTTTTCTGTGTGATCAGACACAAATTGCTTCACAGGTTGTTCTATCTTGCACCACTTTTGGTAGGTACTAACCACTGCATGCTGGGCACACCCAATAAGACTTGCCGTTTTGGAAATGCTGTAATCCACTAAGCCATCACTACTTGGCCCTTGTCGAAGTCACTCAGATCTTTTCGCTTGCCCATTTTTAATGCTGTTCACTTTCTCTCTAATATATTCTACCCCAGGTGCCATTTTAACAATATAAGCAATGTTTTTCACTTCACCTGTCAGTTGTTTTAATGTTGTGGCTGATCAGTGTATACATATTTATGTACATACACTGAATACAATTATAAAGACAACACTTTTGGTTTTGCCCCCATTTTTCACGCGCTGAACTCAAAGATCTAAGACTTTTTCTATGTATACAAAAGGCCTATTTCTCTCAAATATTGTTCACAAACCTGTCTAAATCTGTGTTAGTGAGCACTTCTCCTTTTCTGAGATAATCCATCCACCTCACAGGTGTGGTATATCAAGATGTTGATTAGACAGCATGATTATTGCAAAGGTGTGCCTTAAGCGACTCTCCAGTGCCAGGAAAACATATCTGTTTTCCTGGCACTGCAGGTTCCTGCAGTGCCTCTCTCCCTCCCTCCACCCCACACCCATCCCATGTTGCTGAAGGGGTTAAAACCACTTCAGTGACTTACCTGAATCCAGTGCCGATGACCCTCGGTGCTGTGTCAGGCTCCACCCACGCTCCTTCCCCGCCAACGTCAGCTGGCGTGGGAGATCTTCAATGCTTTCCTCTGGGGATTCCGGCAACGATGGAGGTTCTCATGCATAGCGTGAGGACATCCAGCGTTGTTTAATACACTTTTTGGACTTAACCCTGCAAGGTAATTATTGTAGTTTAAAAAAAATGCAATAATTACACTTGCAGGGTTAAGGGTAATGGGAGTTGGCACCCATACCACTCCAATGGGCAGAAGTGGTCTGGGTGCCTGGAGTGTCCCTTTAGGCTGGCCACAATAAAAGGCCAAAATGTGCAGTTTTATCACACAGCACAATGCCACAGATATTGCAAGTTCTGAGGGAGTGTGCAATTGGCATGCTGACTGCAGCAATGTCCACCAGAGCTGTTGCCCGTGAATTGAATTGAATTTCTCTACCATAAGCGGTCTCCAAAGGCGTTTCAGAGAATTTGGCAGTACATGCAATCGGCCTCACAACTGCAGACCACGTGTAAACACACCAGCCCAGGACCTTCACATCCAGCATCTTCACCTCCAAGATCATCTGAGACCAGCCACACAGACAGCTGCTACAACAATCGGTTTGCATAACCAAAGAATTTCTGCACAAACTGTCAAAAACCGTCTCAGAGAAGCTCATCTGCATGCTCGTCATCCTCATCAGGGTATGGACCTGACTGCAGTTCGTCGTCGTAACCGACTTGAGTGGGCTAATACTCACATTCAATGGCGTCTGGCACTTAGGAGAGGTGTTCACTTCACGGATGTATTGATTATGGGCAATGATAAATGTTCGATTATTGTGTTCCCATTCATGTGCAATAACTTATGATACCTATAGGTGGTATAGTGAGCTATATGACAATAAGAGTAAGAAGATGGCTGCTGCATATTTAATGAGACGTGCTTTAAGGGGGAAGTGACCTATAGGTGGCCTAGTGAGAACTGTGACATTGAGTGAATAAAGATGGCTGCCGCATAGTCAATGTGCTTTAGGAAGGAAGTGAGAATCTTTGAGTCACTTCCTTTCACAAATGACCACATGTAGTATCCGCCTCCTAAAAATGACCACTAGGTATTGGTTATGTTACCTCTGTGGGTGGATACTAGATGGGAAGCTATTTAAGGTGTTACAGGGAAACTGTGACAAGATCCTGAGGCCCATTGTTGTGCCATTCATCC
>OW240913.1:347345155-347454822 GCA_933207985.1 Pelobates cultripes
AAGCAACGAAAGTAGGCGGAAAAACACCCAGAATACGTATAGGTAAATGTATAAATTAAACAATAACCTGATATAGAATATAATCCATATTGTAAATTCTGTGTAAAAATCAAAATGCTAACATAGCGTGATACAATAAAAAAGAAAAATTATATAAATATAGGTGAATATAGATGCACTCACAAACGCACGTGAAATAAGGCTTTTCACCCTCTCTGGGGTAATATGAAGTATGATGAACGAACTGGAGAATCACCTCATCGGATATATGCAGATAAAGGAAATCAGAGATAGTGAAGTTTGTTACAAAAATACAAAATCACATTTATTGGTCACACTTACATATGTGTAAATCATAAAAAGCGTATCTCCTTATAACATGAAACTCCATCCAGTGTGGTCAGCGGTCCAGAATAGGATCCAACAGGAGTAGTTATGGGAAAACAGCCCAAAAACAAATGAATAAAAAAATAATAAACAATTAAATTAAAACAATAATATATAGTATAAGTCCATATATATATATTATATAAAAAACAAATGAATAAAAAAATAATAAACAATTAAATTAAAACAATAATATATAGTATAAGTCCATATATATATATATTATATATGGACTTATACTATATATTATTGTTTTAATTTAATTGTTTATTATTTTTTTATTCATTTGTTTTTGGGCTGTTTTCCCATAACTACTCCTGTTGGATCCTATTCTGGACCGCTGACCACACTGGATGGAGTTTCATGTTATAAGGAGATACGCTTTTTATGATTTACACATATGTAAGTGTGACCAATAAATGTGATTTTGTATTTTTATAACAAACTTCACTATCTCTGATTTCCTTTATCTGCATATATCCAATGAGGTGATTCTCCAGTTCGTTCATCATACTTCATATTACCCCAGAGAGGGTGAAAAGCCTTATTAATTCATTTAAACCTCAGTATTCGAATATGATGCGTATTTATCCTCTTTAAAAACCATTAAAGGGACTCTCCAGTGCCAGGAAAACAATCCGTTTTCCTAGCACTGCAGGTCCCCTCTCCCTCCCACCACCCATCCCCAGTTGCTGAAGGGGTGAAAACCAGACATGTTTGACACACAGAAACAGAGGTGTTGAGGAGGAGGAGCAACACGGCGAAGAAGAGAGTTCAAAATGTAAAATAGTCATTTGGGTTGGCGGGAGAGTGTGGTTATGAGGGTATTGAATAGAGTTGAGCGGACACCTGGATGTTCGGGTTCGGCGGGATCAGCCGAACTTTGAAAAAAAGTCCGGGTTCGGGATCGAACTTGACCCCCGAATTTGACCCCGAACCCCATTGAAGTCACTAAAATGCCTCTAAAAAAGTCCTGGAAAGGACTAGAGGGCTGCAAAAGGAAGTAAAATGGGGTTAAGAGTAGGACAAGTGCCCTGCAAACAAATGTGGATAGGGAAATCACTTAAAATAACATAAAATACATAAAAATTGAAAATACAGCTGAGCCATATAAATAGCACTAGATGGAATCTTTGATTTTTGCTTTGGAAGAACATAAATCAAAATCTAAAGCATGGCTGTCAGGAGGATCACCAGAATTATCTATTTGAGAGAGGGTTGGAGTGCAGGGTAATCTCTTTCATTGTTCAAACTGAGCTGAACTCCTGATGCATGGAGAAAAGGCCTTTACAAGCCTCTGCTATTGTGTACATAATTTATACTAAGTCACCCATAGGTTGAGGAGGCGGTGACCGTGGCGGTGTAGGTGGAAGCAGAGGTGGAAGAGGAGGAGGTAGCCAAAACTGTTTTATATATATAAATATATATATATATATATATATATATATATATATATATATATAAAATTAATTGGGGTAGCCCCCAAAATATTGGGACATATAAAAAAAGAAACATTTGCGGCCTGCGGTGCATTTCTTGCAGTCCTGATGCATGGAGAAATGCTCAACTCCTGATGCATGGAGAAAAGGCCTTCATAAGCCTCTGCTATTGTGTACATAGTTTATACTAAGTGACCTATAGGTTGAGGAGGCGCTGACCGTGGCGGTGTAGGTGGAAGCAGCGGTGGAGGAGGAGGAGGTAGCCAACACTGTTTTTCATATATATATATTTTTTTTTATTGAGTTGTCCCCAAAATATTGGGACATATAAAAAAATAAACATTTGCAGCCTGCGGTTCATTTCTTGCAGTCCAATAACGCCATCAGGTTTTTAAAACTGTCCGTCTCCACCAGACAGAATTACAGCATTTCAAAGGCCACAAATTTTGAAAAGCTGGCATTCAGGGCCAGGGATCGCGGGTGGCTAGGGGGGTACTTCCTCTTTCTCTCCAGTGTTTGGGAGATGGACAGCTGAACGCTTCCATGGGACAGTGTGGAGATGCCAGACAATTGTGTACCTGGCCTATGCTGGTGCAGGAACCCACCCTCCGAGCCACTTGTGAATGACTGGCCTGATAACCGTGGAAATGACCCCTCTTCCTCCTCCTCTTCCTCCTGTGCAACATCCTCTTCCATCATCGCCCAATGCATTTTTTCAAGGAGACATAGAAGCGGGATAGTAAGGCTGAGAATGGCGTCATCGGCACTGGCCATGTTGGTGGAGTACTCGAAACAGCGCAATATGGCACACAGGTCTCGCATGGAGGCCCACTCATTGGTGGTGAAGTGGTGCTGTTCCGCAGAGCAACTGACCCATGCGTGCTGCAGCTGAAACTCACACAGTCTCTCCAGCATGTGCAAGGTGGAGTTCCACCTTGTGGGCACGTCGCATATGAGGCAGTGAGCGGAAAGGCCAGCAGCAGGGTGAGAACGCCGAAAGCGCGCACAGTCGCTACAGTGAATGTCACATCCTGTTCCAAGTTGCGGATCCGTCTGGTGATGGCTTCTGGTATGCAGTACTCTTTTTACTGAAGCTGCACCAGGGTCCTGGTATGTGGCCGCACAAACGTTGGTGCTCCACACCAGGGGGCGTGCAGTTACCCTGCACCAGAACCTGCTAATCCATTCCACACTGTGACTCCTAACTTCAACATCAGGCATACAGGGTCCCGGTCGTCTGACCTATGCCCAGTCAGTGTCTGGGTCCCGGTCACCGGACTGCTGCCCTCAATGTGAAACTTCGAATGGCTTGTTAAATCTGGTACGAACATGAACTTTGCAGTTCGGGTTTGCTCAACTCTATTATGGATCCTTTGGTCGCTCCATCTGTTACTTATTTCTTGTCCTGATGAAAGCTCCATGTGGGGGCTGAAACATTGACTTTTATATGGATTAAATAAAAGTTAAATTTTATTTGAAAACTATCACAAAGACCCTGGAGTGCGGTCCTTTTTACTGTATCTACATGATTTTGCCAGACCTGCACCGGGCATAAAGAATTTAACCAGGAGTGCAAGCCCTTGTTACTTGCAGTTACTTGGATAACTGTGGTAATTCTCGAGCTCATACATGCCGACGAGCGCTAGGGGACGGCAGCTCCGCTTTTGCACCCTTATGCTGTGCTGGTGCCTCTATGCGACCAGCGCTTCTTCCTCCAAACTGGAGTGCTCTAGGTCAACACATTGGAGTTTTCTGTGATATTGATGTGCTGAGGGTGGTGTAAGTTGGGTCCTAGGTGTGCTAATGTCAAAGGTCAGCAGATGGTGGTCAGATAGAGGAAAAGGTATATTGTGAGGCCAAAGGAGGAGCTTGCAGAGAGCAGACAAGATGCATCAGTGCAGTTGGGGTTATTGATTGGGATATTGAAATCCCCAAGTATAGAGGAAGTTGGGAAGCCAGGGAGAAAAGTGCTCAATAAATAGCCTAGGATAATTCTTAAAGTAAGTAATTCTTAAAGGAGTGGGTTTAAATAGGCGGACAGTGGGAACTTTACAGGAAGTTTTATCAGACTTTCTTGCTGAAAAGTTTGGAAATCAGGCTGTGGAAGTAAGGTATGTGAGGGTCAGATAGGCCTGCAATAAAGCTGAGGGAGGGGGATATGCATCTAAGATGAGGGGATGGTTATTCAAACAAAAACATTGGAGTTGATATCAATAAAAGAAGGGAGGGTTCAGAGGGCAGAAATCAGAGGGGAAAAAGAGATATGCATATATGTGAATAAAACAATTACATACAGGACTAATAAAACTACACTTTAGCAGAAAATACTGTACATAAACGTAAGAAAATATGTAATGCACAAAGAACGTATAAAATATAGTAAATTTACAGGGTGGTTAAGTTATAATTAAATGATAGTGTGCAGGAAAGAGTCTTAGTGTGGTCCTCTAGAAGGCTACCTTTGCTTATTGCAGTTGATCAGCTGATGGAGCACTTTCTGGAGCACTTTCTTGCAGCAGTAATGTGGCTGGAAAGTTTGGAAATTAGGCTTATTGCAGATGTTTTTTCCCCAACCATAAACCCTCTCATAACTCTCCCAGCCATAAACCGTCTAATGTTTCTCCCCAGCCATAAACCCTCTAATATCTCTACCAGCCACAAACCCTCTATTTTTTCTCCCCAGGAGTAAACCCTCTAATATTTCTCCCCAGCCATACACCCTCTAACATCTCTCCCAAGCTTTACACCCTCATGTCTCTCCCCAGCCATACAATCCCATGTCTCTCCCAAGCCAAACACCCTCTAATATCTCTCCCCAACTGTCACAGACTCTATGCACCAAAACCACCACATTAGGCTGTAGTAATTTTAGTCCTTAGAGATTCATTTTGTGTTTCCTTAATGCACAACTTATAGAATCCCTCTCAGGTTGGATGGCCCCTAGCAAATGTGGCAAAATGCCACTTCACTCAGTACTCTACCTGGGTCCAAACCAACTTATAGGGACATCTCTAGGGCCAGTTGTGCATGTAAGCAATGTTTTCAGTTATTCCAGTATTCTTTTTTATATTGCTCTTTGGTCTATATCGATCCGCTTTAGCCAGACATGAGTTGCACGGGCAGCGATGACAGCAGGCCCATCAGCTACCATCTGCAGGCTCTACATTCAGTCAGGCTCTGAATAATCAAGTTGAAGAACAAAGAACATCACCACCCTTTGTAAGCTTGGAGAGTGTCACCATGCCTTATATATTAAAAGCCTCAAGTATTCTGAATGGTTGCTATAAGTTATATCTCTGTTATCAACGTTTAATAAATCCTCCTGGTTCACCAGAACTCATTGTATCCATCTCAATTAAATAGTTTTCACCTGTACTAAATAATTCCCCTTGAGATGAGCTACCAGATGGAGATGCTTACATCATCCGAACTGCCGAACTGCCCATATCAAAAAGACGAAGGAATCTCAGCACTTCTTAACACTTCTAACTTGAAGATGCTGCTTGTTTAGCTCTGTATCTATCTATCTATCTATGTATATGTATATATATCTGTCTTCATTATACTCTCCTTCAAACTTCTCAAGCTTCGCATACACTTGTACTGTTATTTTCCTGCAATCTACAGTATAAAACATTTGTTACTCACCTATTCAATTTTACCTGAGGACTACCGTATGACAGACAGGAACCTTCTCAAAAACCAAGTCCTTATTACCTTTTATTTTGTGTAAAGTTTTACTGTCTGTCAATTTTCTTGTAGCCACAATTTTTTTGCGACACACTGGAGATATGTGAAATAGCGAGATTTATTTTGACCTCTTTAACAGCCTAAGACCTATTGTTTATTAACTTGTTGCTTTTTGTCTGGATGCAAAGTCACGCAATCAAAACTATAGTCCATTGTTGAGCTGAACTAGGTCAACATAAATTTTTTGTTCTTTTTCTTAAGCGGATAAGTTAATGGCTGATTGCTTGCAGACTGTGCAATTTTAGGGTTGATCCAACAGAGATATTAATTGCAAAGTGTTCTCCCTGCCAAAAGCGTTTTAGAGAATGACAATGGTATAAATAAAGCTAGTGTATACCCTTGGAGAAAAATAACAATGGCTTGAAATCTCTCAGAGAGAACAAACATATATTGAAAAATAGTAAATGTTGTTTATGCAGCTTTCAGTTGTTTAATGGGTTATATCAATTCACCAGATGTAGAGTACAGAAAAAACATTAAGAGAGTGTAGAAAAATGTGTTCCGAAATAAGGAAACTGTAGTCTGCAGTTAACATTTCTAAAAACGGTGTGATGATCTTATTGACTGGGTTTGATGCTCCAAAGCAACGAATAAAGTTTAATTTGAATTTGATTTCCTGTATTATGGAAGCCAGTAAAATCTGTGAGGTTAAGGATGATGTATGGGAAGAAGGTCGGCGATCTCATAGGAGGTGAAGGAGTAATTATGTAGCAATTTCCAGAAAAGACACAGCAGGGCACATAGGTGAAATATGTTCTATCTAAAACAATAACTCTGAACTGTTTTAGAATTTTTTCAAGTTGAAATTAAAAATGTGCAACTTATATACTTTATAGGCCGAGGACGATCAGCTTAAGATGCAATTATAACCTAGAAGTAAGTAGCCAGGATAAAAGGATTGAGACTGGTATTATCCACAGTGCATGTTTTGAAGAAAGGAATAAAGTTTCTCTATTTTAAATAATGTCCATTCAAGATACTGTTTGAGCATCTTTACTTGCCTTTTCTACAGTTTGGTTTGTTGATTGTTGTTTATGAGATGTTTGAGTAAATATCAATTTTTATTTTATTTTTTTAAATTGGGTTAATTTGCATAACAATTTTTTTTAGTTTTTTTAGTTTTGTGTTTTTTTTTATTTGTTGTTACAATAATCAATGATGGAAAAGATAAGGCAATGTCTAAAAGCATAGAAAAAGGGGGAAACGAGGAGAGATATATAAAAGAAGGTAATGAAAAGAAAAAGGAATGACGTGATTATTACTTTTGTCAAAAGTCTAAAACATGCTTGATATTGTCACTTTTTTTTAAAATCGATTCAAAAATACAATGAAATATATGTTAAACAAAACAAGTAACAAAATAACAAATTATAGTTTTCTTTTGCTTATCTGAACTTTTGAATTGTATTAAACATTCTCTAAGATCTAATGAGAAAAAAATATTTGTATTTTTTTTGCACATATTTATTGTTTCTTGCATTAGTTTATATTATATTCAACCTATACATTTCATCAAACATTCCTAAATGTCTGTCTTTGTACAATTAATCATACCATATTAACCCAGCAGATAAAGTGCACACTGTGTAAATATACTAGATTATGTATTCACTAAACCATGAAAGATATTGAATTCAAATCACATTTTAAATTGGACTTTCTAAAAAAATTTAAATGTTATCACCACACTGCATTTCACTGTTTAGTAAATAAGTCATGAGACATGCACAATGGGTAAAATGTGTTAAATTATTCTATAATGCAAGACATTTGATCTGTATTATGTTTTTTTATTGAGTTGTTTTGTTATGATATTGAAATGTATCATGTTATTTTGAGAATATATTTATTCACATATCAGTGAATAGTGGTATTAAACATTTAAGACACAAACAGTAAGTGAATAATATTCTATAAGAAAGCTCTTAGTTTATTTGTTACAAGCTAAGTGATTATTTACACATCAATGGAGTAAGTTTAAATGACAGTTAAAGCAAGCAAACTGGAAAATGTTGATTTTTAAAAGTATATTTATGATCACTAAAGTATGAAGGTGTTAATAGAGTATTTAATTTACTCCATAGCGCAGTAGCAGTATAATTAATGGCATGGATGTGACTCATTACATGGAACATGTTATTCGCTATAATATTGCTACTGGGATAAAACCCCTCGCCATAGAAATTGCAAAAAAAAATTAAACAAAAGAGCAAGCATGCCCATGTAATATGCAGTACCTTCCAAATTACCTAAAAACAACAATCTCAAATGAAAATTACAGATCTTTGATTATACAATATGGTCAAGCCCTCCAAAAAAACATAGTGGTAGGACATCAATACAGTGGAAGAGGGTGAGATCTGCAAATATGTGACCAGATCATCCTGGAGAATTTCAACTGTAAATGCAAAATATTTCTGACAAAGATAATTGCTAGCTAACAGCTAGAGAGAGACAGTAGAAACATTTGCAAAGTTTCAGAACATTTATTGAAAATCATAAGGATGGTTGAAGGATGAAGGTATTCGCCCTTTGGGTAGGGATTACCAGGAGATCTTTAAATTCTGATTCTTATCTTAACTCTTGAGTGGAATTCTGGTGAGCTAGCTGGTGTTGGTTGGTGTAGATTTGGCTGAAATTGTTAGACAACTACCCAACCTTACTGATGAACGTATCTGTTCTCTTCAGTTTTCACCCGCGTGGTGATAATGTCTTAGGTCTTTCATGCATGTTCAGCCTTCTGCTGAAAAGCAAAGTCAATAAAAAAAAGTTTCTGAATGTGGAACTTGACATGGAGAGCACATAGTGATGAGACCAAGAGAAAAAAGTTGGCAGAACTTGTCATTTTCCATTTTTGCGTGTTTCCTTGCGGTCAGTACATCCATTATGTAGCCGGTTGTTGACACTACAAACAAACATGCTCAGCTTGTAAGTATTGCAACCACTCATATTCAATTCCTTTTGTTCCTCCAGCCAGGTCACACTTGTAGGTAAGAAGGATTCCAAGTTAATGACAGTGATTCTGTGAATACCAGCTGTAGTTATACCAGCAGTTACTGTGTGTTATAAATAATTCTCTGTTCTCTGAGTGGTGGCATTATTTTTGCTAATCATTTGGGAAAGCAAAAAGCAAAAAAAAACATTAATAGTCAGTTAAGATGACAGATTTCCCCAAAATTCAGAGCCCTAATCTATGCATTTTGTGTTTATATATCTATATCTGAACTTCACAAGCCCGGGTTAAATTCATTCCTTGCTATGTGCAACAAAGCAGTTGAAATGATAACATTTTAGAGTTTTTTTTATTCTATTGTCATCCCAAAATGAGTTTATCAAATTAATTAAATAAGTTCTATATTTGCAATTACTATTTAAACAAATTATAGTGGACGTGGACAGGCTCTCCATCAGCTGAAAACTGAATTAAATATGTCATAGACCCCCGATGCAATGACATTTGAGATATATCCAGAGGTGACATTAAAAATAATGGAATCAGCAGATTTCTCTTGTAAACAACACTCTGGAAGGACTAAATCCTTAGGTTTACATGTTTAATGAGTGGTTCATATCTGTGGTACTCACATGGTTAACCTCTGGTCAAAACTGAATACCTATGTTAATTAAAAAAGTAACCTTATATTGACCATAAATGGTTTCAGTAATTAGACACTAGACATAGAGGTAAAATTAAATGTATGGTTATAGAACAGAGATATATTTACAAGCATCACATATCAAATTATGTAGTTAATTGTTATGCATTATATGTTATAATGTGAAAATAATTGTATCAACCAATATACTTATTATGACAATTATCTAAAAGTATATAGCAACCACAGAAAGTGATACTGTATTTCACAGAAACTCTGAGAAGATTACTAAGTAATGAAAAAATTAGGTAACTAAGTGACTTAGTGTATTATCATTTTGAAATAATTAACTTTACACGTAGTACTAAACTATAAATAGAATGCATACAGAAACCAAATGAATAATTTACTGATTGTAAAATAAAAGTTCTCAACATAAAATTCTGTAACACACAAAAGATTGGACAAATTAAGATACTTGGCATTAGCATACTGCTTTTTATAAGGTTCGGTTACTTTATAGGCACCCCCTGGTTTATAGGTGTCTACAATCGGTGGAGGTGAAAAGTTCTTAAATGACGAAAAATGAAACAAAATGTCTATGATTCTCTTCTACACCAAGAGATAGTGGTTTAACATAATTCAAGTTATTAAGGGAAATATTAATACTCTCATATGTTAAAGAAAAATTTTCTTGAAATATCCTAAATTAGAGAAATAATTTAATATTCTGATATGCTGATGAGCTCACTCTACTTAGCAACACTTTGTTAAACTGGTTGTGGTAGTCTCCTACACGATGGGTTAAAGGGAAACTATGAAAAAATGTTTTAACATTTTACTGCCGCGTGTTAGCGTCCTTATTTACATTTATGGGACCCCCTTTTTGCATTAAGTAAATTCATAATTTATATAACACTTACCTTGAATCCAGCACAGAGATCCCCAGCCTGGTTAACCTATTCCTTTGTCTTAACACTTTCATCACTTCATCCAATGAATTGGTTCTCATAGAGAAGTGTTTTTGACTGTCAGGATTAACTAATATCCAACACGCAGAACCTAAGTTAAAGGATCATTATAAAGGACTTACCTTTCTCCTGCGCCGGGCTCCCTCGGCGCTGGGGACTCTCCTCCTCCTTCCGACGTCATCGACTGAATGCCCATGCATGGCAAGAGCCACTCACGCATTCAGCCAGTCCATAGGAAAGCATTCTTAATGCTTTCCTATGGACGCTGGCGTCTTCTCACTGTGAAAATCACAGTGGGAAGAGCCTCTAGCGGCTGTCAATGAGACAGCCACTAGAGGCTGGATTAACTCATATGTAAATATAGATGTATCTCTGAAACTGCATGTTTACAGCAGGCAGGGTTAACCCTAGATGGGCCTGGCACCCAGACCACTTCATTAAGCTGAAGTGGTCTGGGTGCCTATAGTGGTCCTTTAACTAAATAAATTATAACCAGAAATACTAAAACATATTACCGGACCCTAGAATGGCTGGACTCAACATTAATGAATACAATAGTATAGAACAAGCTGAGATCAGGGAAACAGACTGTAGTTAAATAGTAAGACAAGCCAAACGATCAAGGAATACAGAAGTCAGAATGGTCAAGAAACAAGCCAAGGTCAAAATACATTAGAATCAATATAAATAACATGCTCTCGAATACCAGTTCTGCCTGTTCTAGTGGATGATATAGATTTAACATACATGAACATCTATTTTTTTTTTTTTTATGAATACAGATTATAACCAGGAATCTGATTCTCAAAGTCATTCTTGATATGTTTAATAGTAATTGACCTTTTAGAATATCATTTATTTCTAAGTATTGTGAATAATATGCTAACCACTTGTTTTTCTCATGTAATTTACAAAACAAATCAATCAGAATTTTCAGATCAGTGGTTCCTGAAAATGTTAATTTCTAAAGATTGGAATAGAACTAATTTCATGCACAATATGGACAAACATGTTTTGTTTAATGTGCGAAAATAATAAGATGCCATGCACAGCAACAGTTAGAAGTAGCAATAAATTTATCATTTTACAAAACGGTTAGCATTTTACATGCAACCCTTTTATTCCTGCACACACAGTTATACTATCTTGTTTTTAAGCTTTGCTATTTAAACCCCAAGTGTCATTGATGGACAAGTGACCCATCATAAAAAAAAAAAAAGAATTAAATTTATTATCTACTAAGTAACCATTCTAGCAGGAAAATGAACCCAACCTCTGACTGCCTGGACACCATCTCTGCTGGGGGAAGTACACGCTTCTGCTACATAATAATTTACGCTTTCTTTTATACAACTACAGGATGTCCTCACTTACTGATCAGGTTACATTCTTACGACCCAGTCGTAAAACGAATTGGTCGGTAAGTGAGGATGCGCTATTGAGTATGCGCAAGAGAACAGGTATACTTTCAGGTGAATTCAGTCGTAGGGAATCCCGCGAATCTATGTTCAGGAAAAATTCCCCGGACATAGACAAGCTCTTTAACGTGGGGAATCCCTTGAATCTCCACACTAGATAGCTGGCCATAAGTACGAGCCATCGTCAAACAGGTAGGTCGTTAAGTGAGGACCACCTGTAGTCAACATGCATGACTAATATAAACCTTTCTTCATTTCATTCGTTTTCATCAGTCAGATAATTCTGCTATTGTGTAATCTACCCCTATTCATTTTCAAACTTTCACTTTTACAATCTGTGATATCTCACTTAGTATGTTGCACCCTATCATGCTGCATTGGTTTTTTTAAATTATTTTCATTTAAATGTTGCAAAATTCCCTTTTCCTTTACATTTTTCTTTTACATGCTCATTACACTTTTGCTGTAAATGTTTAAGCTCGATGTGTACTATTATACTAACACCGAAAACTGGAATGATGCTAGAGTACTACTGATACCATAACCACTACAATGGGCTGCTGGGGTATGGTGCTTTGAGTGTTTAGTAAATTTTTTGGAATTTTTAACATATCCATATAATAAATCAGTTATCTCTTTTATCACTCACACATCCTCATATACTAAAAAATAATACAAGATTTTAATTCAGAGTTGAGAAACATTGCATACCTATTTTAAACTAACTGATCAGTGATCAGACATGTGTGATCAGACATGTTACCTACTCACGTGTTCACGTATGTTGTTTACCTAATCTTCACACATAACTTTAAGTAGTAACTGGGAGTTTTTTGTTAGGAAGTTCAGAAATGACTATTTGTAACTATGCAAAACATCTTCAAATATTGCCAGTTCAGTTATGCTAAAAGTTCGAATTTTCTAAACATAGATGCTGAACCTTGACTAGAATCTGTGAAGAAATATGACCTGGTGAAAGAACTTTGAAGCCCGAAGATGAGTGTTCTCTGTTCCAAAAGCAGCCAGTTGTTATAAATGCATGTGCTCATCTGATTCATTCTCCTATTAAAGAACCGTCTGCTTTGTTTGCCATCAAAACAAGGCTATAGATGCGCTTGTCACTGATAACATGCAACAATGTAAATGCAAAACAATTTTTCTTGGTCATGAAGACACGGCCTCTATTGTTTTTTGTTTCGGTTTGATAAGCAAAAAGCAATTGGTATTCAGCTCTACTGCTATATGTTAGCTTATAAAGTCTTATAGTGATATGTCACAGCTCTAGTGAATGTCTTAGAACCCTAACATGATAGAGGAACGTTCCTTACACTGAAGATATGTAATATATAAGTTCACCAACTGGAAGGCTAGATTTCGTTTCTTGCATTTATTTGGAAAACCTAATGATTAATTATCCGAAACATTGCACTATTTCATTTTTATGTCTTTATAATGAAACCATTGCTTAGAATGCAGAAAGAGAGGATGATCTATTTTGTATGTATGGGGGAAAATTAGATTTTTGCTCAGATGCTATTTCCTTGTAAGTAGCTTCAACTTTCAATAAATAAGATACAATACTTCACGGGGAATATTATTATGGGGAAAGTACCGAGCGATCATTTCCCAGAGATCTTCTTCTTCTAGAGCTAACAATAAGATTTCCAGAATGTGCAGATATGGGTTCTTAGATTGTTAGTATGTAAGCGTATATTGTTAGGACTGTGAACATATGACATAGCTAAATATAAATAATTGTGTGTCTTAATAAATCCCCTGTTCCAAATTACAGTCTCATACATCAAGCCATGCTGGGACAGCCATAGAGAACAGGATTTGTTGCAGAATCTTTACAATTTAAAAGGTGTGGAAGCATACAAAGAAATTGTTTTCTACACAATGGAAACACCAAGGTTTCTGTTATAGTCAAGCAAGACTCATTTTTTATCAATTCTCTCAGTTGTTAAAGAAACAACAACAAACATTCCTTATTTACTAACATTGTGGAATAAACAAAGGATAACATGGCCATGTCACAAATCCCTGACATCAGATTTTTCTCAAGGATGTATCTTTTGAAACAGCATTGAAAGTGGCCAGTTGGAACCAGTTATATGGGAGATACCCTTCAACTACGATATGAAAAAAAATTAACTCATGCCCCGATATGAGCAGAAATGTATTAATGTATGTCCATGATTATATAAGATTTGATATGTTGTTTGCAAATCCCATAGAAGAATCAGAATGCATTTAATCAAGGTTAATGGAGAAAATATTAGTTTGTAATATGTGTTGATAATAATGAAGGAAGGTTATTCATAAGCTAAAAATTGTTATTTTGTTAATGTGTATTGATGAAATTATTAAATGAATGATCATTGTTTTGATCCCTCTTGAAATAAATAATCATGATAAATAATATAAATATATTAGATATATATATATATATACCTATATATATATATATATATATATATATATAAACACATATATAAATAATATTAGTATATTACCTACCACCACTAGGAAAACACTAGTTTAAATGATAAATAATAACATGCATTATGTCAATGCTAGCCCTTATAAGTACGAGGAGTGTAGAGATAATGTCATATGAACTACCTGTCTAGATATAAATGATCAAATAATTACAAACAAGCTAAAGTGAATAGACAGGTATAACTTGATCAAGGTACATTGGGTTAATCGTAGGTCAATCATTTACCATAGAAGTTTTATAACATATAATGAAGCTTAAAGCTCCAGACCAGGAATTGCTGGGGACAGAGAGTCATCTGCTGGTCAGGTACCAACAATACATAAACAAATACAGGGGGAAATGTGTATAACCATCTACCAATCGGATGTAGGTAAATAGCTTTAAACTACACTTTGTGGACCTGCCCTAAATAAGGAAAAGGGTTTAAAACATAGAAACATAGAATGTGACGGCAGATAAGAACCATTCGGCCCATCTAGTCTGCCCAATTTTCTAAATACTTTCATTAGTACCTGGCCTTATCTTATAGTTAGGATAGCCTTATGCCTATCATACGTATGCTTAAACTCTTTACTGTGTTAACCTCTACCACTTCAGCTGGAAGGCTATTCCATGCATCCACTACCCTCTCAGTAAAATAATACTTCCCGATATTATTTTTAAACCTTTGCCCCTCTAATGTAAGACTATGTCCTCTTGTTGTGGTAGTTTTTCTTCTTTTAAATATGGTCTCCTCCTTTACTGTGTTGATTCCCCTTTATATATTTAAATGTTTCTATCATATCCCCCCTGTCTCGTCTTTCCTCCAAGCTATACATGTTAAGATCCTTTAACCTTTCCAGTAAGTTTTATCCTGCAATCCATGAACCAGTTTAGTAGCCCTTCTCTGAACTCGCTCTAAAGTATCAATATTCTTCTGAAGATATGGTCTCCAGTACCGTGTACAATACTCCAAGTGAGGTCTCACCAGTGTTCTGTACAATGGCATGAGCACTTCCCTCTTTCTACTGCTAATACCTCTCCCTATACAACCAAGCATTCTGCTAGCATTTCCTGCTGCTCTATTACATTGTCTGCCTACCTTTAAGTCATCTGAAATAATTACCCCTAAATCTCTTTCCTCAGATGTTGAGGTTAGGACTCAATCAAATATTCTGTTCTCTGCCCTTGGATTTGTACACAATTATTATGTTGCACTTGTCCACATTAAATGTCAGCTGCCACAACTCTGACCATTTTTCTAGTTTACCTAAATCACTTGCCATTTGGCTTATCCCTCCTGGAACATCAGCCCAATATATGTTACATATCTTAGTATCATCAGCCAAAAGACATACCTTACCATCAAGACCTTCAAAAAGGAGGGTCAGCTCAGCGAACCCATCAGACTTCACTCTAGCAACCATCTTGAAATTTCTCTAGGCTCAGTCTCGGTAACGTATGCATTTAATTTCTCTAGGTCTATAATCATTTCATATACGTCAATTTTGCATTGATTAATACTGAAGGGGAAATAAACAAGGACCTTCTATTTTCGGAAAGTAACATTAGAATACTCTGAAATGTCCACCCTTTTCTGCATTGTGGCTTCTCAGACTTAGAGTGTGTGTCGGACTATTTGTTCCCTTAAAATAGCCACGCTTGCATATTTCCCTGAATGTATTCATTTGTTAAATTCTGATTAGCTGCCCTTAGATAATTAATTCAGTAAAGTACAATCAATGCTAATAAAGCGATCGGTAATCTGACATACCAATTTTACCTGTTATTATTCTTATCAAGGTGTAGAACTGTATCATGAAAAAGGATATTTTATTTGTTTTAAATCAGTGTTTGAGTTTCTTTGTGGCCTCAATTGGATTTTTTTTATTAGTTGATATCAGTAATTAATATTGGCCATTAACATTCATTACATTAATCAGTTTGGAACTGTTATTTACTAAGGGGGATGAATATGGTATTTGCCTAAATATTGTCTTCCACCTATCTAAATAACAAACCATTTAGTAAATCAGCCCCCACTCAATCACACATTTAGGTATGCCTTCTGCCAACCTTATACTTTATGATTGCCAGTATGTAAAGATCAGTTCTATAGGAGTGTTCTATAGGAGTGTTCTATAGGAGTGTTCTGTAGGAGGAATTCTTGCTCCTGGAAGCATAGGTTGTATTATGGTACTGGATCTATTCCTTTGAAGGTTGGGTGGGATATTTGCTTTGGACTGCATTGTACAATTGATTAACTTAACTATACAGGGAGTGCAGAATTATTAGGCAAGTTGTATTTTTGAGGATTAATTTTATTATTGAACAACAACCATGTTCTCAATGAACCCAAAAAACTCATTAATATCAAAGCTGAATATTTTTGGAAGTAGTTTTTAGTTTGTTTTTAGTTTTAGCTATGTTAGGGGGATATCTGTGTGTGCAGGTGACTATTACTGTGCATAATTATTAGGCAACTTAACAAAAAACAAATATATACCCATTTCAATTATTTATTATTACCAGTGAAACCAATATAACATCTCAACATTCACAAATATACATTTCTGACATTCAAAAACAAAACAAAAACAAATCAGTGACCAATATAGCCACCTTTCTTTGCAAGGACACTCAAAAGCCTGCCATCCATGGATTCTGTCAGTGTTTTGATCTGTTCACCATCAACATTGCGTGCAGCAGCAACCACAGCCTCCCAGACACTGTTCAGAGAGGTGTACTGTTTTCCCTCCTTGTAAATCTCACATTTGATGATGGACCACAGGTTCTCAATGGGGTTCAGATCAGGTGAACAAGGAGGCCATGTCATTAGATTTTCTTCTTTTATACCCTTTCTTGCCAGCCACGCTGTGGAGTACTTGGACGCGTGTGATGGAGCATTGTCCTGCATGAAAATCATGTTTTTCTTGAAGGATGCAGACTTCTTCCTGTACCACTGCTTGAAGAAGGTGTCTTCCAGGAACTGGCAGTAGGACTGGGAGTTGAGCTTGACTCCATCCTCAACCCGAAAAGGCCCCACAAGCTCATCTTTGATGATACCAGCCCAAACCAGTACTCCACCTCCACCTTGCTGGCGTCTGAGTCGGACTGGAGCTCTCTGCCCTTTACCAATCCAGCCACGGGCCCATCCATCTGGCCCATCAAGACTCACTCTCATTTCATCAGTCCATAAAACCTTAGAAAAATCAGTCTTGAGATATTTCTTGGCCCAGTCTTGATGTTTCAGCTTGTGTGTCTTGTTCAGTGGTGGTCGTCTTTCAGCCTTTCTTACCTTGGCCATGTCTCTGAGTATTGCACACCTTGTGCTTTTGGGCACTCCAGTGATGTTGCAGCTCTGAAATATGGCCAAACTGGTGGCAAGTGGCATCGTGGCAGCTGCACGCTTGACTTTTCTCAGTTCATGGGCAGTTATTTTGCGCCTTGGTTTTTCCACACGCTTCTTGCGACCCTGTTGACTATTTTGAATGAAACGCTTGATTGTTCGATGATCACGCTTCAGAAGCTTTGCAATTTTAAGAGTGCTGCATCCCTCTGCAAGATATCTCACTATTTTTGACTTTTCTGAGCCTGTCAAGTCCTTCTTTTGACCCATTTTGCCAAAGGAAAGGAAGTTGCCTAATAATTATGCACACCTGATATAGGGTGTTGATGTCATTAGACCACACCCCTTCTCATTACAGAGATGCACATCACCTAATATGCTTAATTGGTAGTAGGCTTTCGAGCCTATACAGCTTGGAGTAAGACAATATGCATAAAGAGGATGATGTGGTCAAAATACTCATTTGCCTAATAATTCTGCACTCCCTGTAATCTTAAGTCCCTTAATAAATTAATCATGCCTGGTTGTCAGTGACCTGATAGTGTGAATAAAGCATTCCTAGATTTGTTTTGCTATTACTATTTTGTTATTGCAAATAACTTTATAGTGTTTAAAAATGTCTACATGATATAATCTAAAAACTCCAAGATGAAATAAAAGGTCTACTGTGGTAATTAATAAAGTTATAAGTTAATTTACTTACATAGTTACATAGGCTGAAAAGAGACTTGCATCAATTAAGTTCAGCCTTTCTCGCAATTGTTTTTGCTGTTGATATAAAAAGAAGGGAAAAACCCCAGTTTGAAGTGCTTTCCAATTTTGCAACAAACTAGGAAATAGTTCCTTCTTGACCCCAGAATGGCAGTCAGATCATTCATTGGATCAAGAAGCTATTACCCCACAAATTGAAAATTAAATGTTATGTTTTTGCAATTGTTTATCAAGTTGCTGTTTAAAAATCTATACAGACTCTGATAAAATAACCTCTTCAAGCAGATAATTCCACATCGTTATTGTTTTTACTGTAAAAAAAAAAAAACCTTGCCTTTGACTTATTCTCCTTTCTTCAAGTCTAAATGTGTGATATTCTGGCCTATGTATAGCCCTGTTTATGAAAAGATTACCAGACAACAGTTTGTATTGACCCCAAATATATTTGCATATTGTTATCATATCCCCTCTAAGGTGCTGTTTTTTTAAAAACAACTGAACAGATTTAAATTTGTTAACCTCTCTTCATAACTTTTGTTAATTTTGTAACACGTCTCTGCACTTTTTCTAGTGCTATAATATTCTTCTTTAGAACAGGTGCCCAACACTGCACAGCATATTCAAGATATGGTCTTACCATTAATTTATAAGGAGGTAAAATCATATTTTAATCCATAGAATTAATGCCCTTTTTTTACACAAGACCATGAGGAGCCAGGCAAGGCCTAGGCAGAACAGGGACATGTGAGTGTGAGGGTAGTGTATACAAAGGTATATGGTAAAGTGGTCCTGGACAGTGAGTGGAGTAGTAAGGGGTAGATGGGTGGGATAGTATAAATAGGTTGCCATCTTACAGGATAGAAGCCATCTTAATTATCAGTTGGTAACAGCTTGGTAATTGATGGTTGTTGCGCTCATTATACCTGCTTTCCAAGTGCTGTTTGCGGCCAGGGTATGGATATCAAAGCTGGCCTCTCTACCCTCAGGGCTGAGGCCTTACAAGATGGGGGTCTGCACCTCCGCGACTGTTGCTGCCTCCTCTCCCGGCAGTAGCGGAAGTGCCTGGAGGTGAGCTTGGCCACCGGAATGTTTTGCCCCTCAAGGGGAAGCTACGGGGACTCCTGGGCTAAGGAGTGCAGGCCTGGACTCCCGAATGTGCCAGTCTGCGGCCGCGAGGCTTGCTTCACCTCCCTTGCGGGCTTCTGTCACTACCTGGGCAGCGTCCGCTTATCATCAATGTTTCCAGCCCCACGCAGCAGGAGCCGCAGTCCTTCTTCCAGAGCCAGCAGGCCCGCGGCTACGCAGATGGATGGTGCTCTGGTGCAGGCTGAATCTCCTTCCGCGGCTACTGAAGGTTTTCCGGCAGCCTTGTCTTCATCGGCGGACACGCCACATGGGTCCCGCAGACCCAGGCGGGCGGAGTGGTGGACGGGCCTCCAGGTGGGTGAGTAGTCTCAAGGGCGTCTCAAAACCATGTATGAAAATTCACACTTGAAAATCTGAAATTGAGAAGTCTCTTTTACAGAACTGTAACTACACAAAATAGTGTCTAGGTCATACATTGGGCATATTGTTTTACTCAGAAGAGGTAACTTAGCATACTTAGGGAGAATTTATGACAGTGGCACTTATCAAATGTACAAAATACCCAGCAAAAGTGCAACATGTATGTAAAAAAAATTTGTAATATTTTCTCACCACAAAATTTAAAATAAATTGGCAAAACATGGTAGCAAGTTAAGGAAGGCCTTTGGAAATGAGGTTATTTGAACAGTCAAACGGCTATAATGCCACAAAATCAGACATAGGACCATCTATGAAAATTCCAACTATAGAAACTGAAATAGCATAGTCTCCTATATGGCATTGTAGCTTCACAGAGTAGTGGCAAAGGCATGCAATGGGTGTATCGTTGTAGTCAGCAGATGTAGTTGAACACAATATGGGGTTCTTTACAGGGATAGCATACACCAGCTTTACGAAATACACATTACAAAAACCTTGCTACATGGGTATATGCCAAAATAGAGAAAAAACACAATTTCACTCCAATGGTGGTGAAATGGCTACGCAAAAAATGTCAAAATAACCTTAGGTAAATAACCTGTGATGTCTACTCTATATAAATGTATACTTTTGTGTGGCATTTTTGTTTTTTGTGATGGGTATTAAACCTACAAGACAAACATGCCAATTGTGTCACATTGAAATTTTATTTTAGACCTTGTAGTTTGTGACCTGTAACTTTCAAAATAAACTGAAATCCTACAAATATTATGTACTCTGTAAATCAAGACACATAAATTAATTGATTTTGAATTACGTTTCCTAAGCTGGATATATTATGCACACGTTATTATTGCCAAAACTTTGTTTCCCCCCCCTCCCCCACTATTTTGGCATTTTTTTGTAATAAATGAGAATTTATATATATATATATGTCACATCAAATTAAAGCCCTTTTTGACGTCTAAAAATGGTATACAATATGTGTTGGTACAATAACTGAGAGAGATGCAAATTGCAGTTGAACAAAAACAGCAAAAAATGCAACAATTGCTTATGTCCTTAAGGGTATGTCCAGGGGTTAAACCAATGTTCTACCCATGTACAAGAATTTTCATCTAGACCAATTTCTTGTAGTTTGAATGCTAAATACAAATGCCTTGAAAAGATCCAAGAAGATCACATCCACAGCAACAACCTGATCTATACGTCTACTTACTTCTTTGTAGAATGAATTTAAGTTAGTTTGATATGCCCTATGTTTCATAAAACAATGCTGATTTTTGCTAATAACAAAGTTCTTCTCAATGAATTCCTACATATTATCTCTTAATAACCCTTCAAATACTTTTCCAGCCACAGAGGTCTTTAATCTCCAGGCAAAGATTTTGAACCCTTTTTGAATATAGGTACCACATCTGCCTTCCTTTAATCCCCTGGTACCATAACTGAAAGAAGAGAATCCAGAAAGATAAAAAACAGAGGTTCATTTATTTCCACACTTAGCTCCTTAAGTACTCATGGGTGAATACCGTCAGGCTTGGAGCTTTGTTTACATAGGTTTGTGATGGGCAATTGTAGGTATAATACACATTGTTAAATTGTATTTCTTTAAACTGTAGCATGTTTCTTTAATTAATAACCTCTTACCTACTTTCAGTGCATTATATGTTGTCCCATCTTGTCCCAGATTAATGCAATAACAACTGCTTTTAATCCTAACACAAATTAACCCATAATTACCAGTAGTAATTAGAAATGCTATACTATATATATACATGCATGACCAATCCTGGACAGAAACTTACTGACCCACTCTGAAGGTGACTTATACTGAGAGATTACCTGTACAATCGGGAAGGGTATGTTATACTAATACTTTATATATATTGCAAGCATATATTCATTTAATTCTATATACTCTGCTTTATAATATATTAATGGATTATTAAGTTTTTGTATCTTTATATTCATTTATATTCAGTAAACTATTTTATAAAGACGAAAGGTTATTTCCTTCAATTCCCTATTTTCATTGTATTCACAATTATTTATATATTTTAAATAGAGAAACTCTTACCAACTATATAATATCATAGCTAAGATATCTGTATGGTTAGCCCTGCTAGATTCTTTGCTTTAAGATGTTGTAGTGGTAAATAAGGGTACTAGTGGTTACAGGTTCTTCCTTAATATATACTGAGGAGAAATAGATACTTAAAATGTCTGTTTTTTCTTGGTCTTCATTAACTAATACACTCATATCTGTTTTCTTGTACTTGCACTTTCATTTTTTGCTTCTTTTTAGAATGTATGTACTTAAAAGTTTTGGGGGAGTTGATTTTACTCTCTTTGGCTATCACTTCATAATTTTCTAGTTTAGCGAATCTAATCGCCTTTTTAAATGCATTATTGACTTCTTAGATCTTATATAGGCTGCCTTTGATTTGTCTGATTTAAATGCTTTAAATGCCCTTTTCTTATTTTTAATCTCTTGGTGTACCTTCCCACTAAGTCACATTTGTTTCATTTTGTTTCTTTTATATTTATTACCCAATGGACCATACTAAGAAATGTGCCTTTCTAATATTTATTTGAAGGTATTCCATTTATCCCCAGTGGGTTTTTTTTCACTAAAGTGTTTCCTAAATAGTGAAACTGGTAATATTACGAATACCCTAAGGTATCGGAGGCATTATAAATAAACCACAACATTATTTAGTGTAAAAGACACAACAATATGTACAGAATTAATATCTCATTCAGACATCTCATTTGTAGCATATTAAGCAGCACACCATCTGAGAAATAAGTTCTATTAATGTTTGAACACATCCAGTAATACCATATCTTCTTTTAAAAGCTATCAACATAGTTTTAGTGTCAAAATAGATTAGCAAGTACCACGTTCCACTCTGGATGAGAAAAATGTATTTGGCGCCTTCCATATAATCTCATAACACTCAATTTGTTGTCAAAATGTCTAGTTTTGTCCTGTTAAGTGCTGGTTTTAAGCACTATAAGAACTACTTCACAATGCAGTGGTTATAGTGCCAGGAGTTCCCTAGAGCTGTCCCACTGCTAAGAGTCAAGATGTTTTCAAAAGGTTTGACACTGGAGTTCCCTGAGTGCTCGAGGTCCAGCCATCTCTTCAGAGATAGTATTAAAGTAGACATTCCACTTACATATAAGTGATATCTATTCCATCCTTGTTTGCATGGAATCAATTGGCTTGAGTGACAGTTGACCTTTGAGTGGCAGATCTTTCTCCCAGTGCTATCATCTTGCTGCTGGCCTCAAAAAAAGCTTTAAACACATGATTGACCATAATATGATCATGAGAGGATCACAGGCAGTGACTAGGGCCCCGGGGCTAGACAAGGCCCCTCAGAATCATGAATTAGCTAAGCCCGTATAGCTAATTGTATGTGCAGAATGAAGAGGCGGTGACAGACTGGTAACCTGCCTAAGGCCCTGTGGGATCTTAATACTTTTCTGCTAACAAACAGACTTCATGCTACTTCTATTTTCTTCTATCAGCATTCGATTACCTGAAATACCACAGAAGATACAAACGTGCAAATGTACCTTCCCTTTTATCAAGCAGTATTTTCTTTTTTACCCCAAAAGTGCTACTGTACATCATACCTCAATTCAGGTTTCTTGGGTTTCCCTTAGTTGTAGCTCAACTAACTTCAGCAAGCCTCTTAACCTAGGCATGTGAGATAACATATTATGTTTAGTGCACACCAGCTTCTTTGCTTCTGTTCAAACCTCACAACTGAAGGTTTGGTTACTGGCATGGTCAGCCCAGCCTTTCATCCTTTCACGGTTGAAAAAGTAGTAGAGTTGAGCAATAACAATCACCTAGAAAAACTGAAACCTACCTTTCTTCTTGTACCCAACAACCTCTGCTTCCGTATCTGATTCTGCACTTCTAATTTTCATGTCTTGCTTCGGGTTCATTTTCAATTTCAAAAAAACAAAAAAAAGTTGTCTCTAAATCCCCCAAAACTGAAACGACCTAAATTAATTTAAATAGCATTTTACAATTAACCATTTACACTCTACATACTAATGCTTAATTAGTTTCTCACCTTTCCTAATGTCCAGAGAGTTTAGCCTTATAACCCTGTTTTCTCTCTAACTCCCGGCACAGTTTTATACGATTCATTCTATACTATTTATTTTCTTCTTGTGCCTGCTCAGCACTAGCATCCTCCCCATCATTTAACTATAACCTCTTAAGTATTAACGCGAGCTGCAATTGAGTACAGAGATGCCCATCTTCTTTTAGATCTTGGCGTAGAAGTATAAAAGCCCTGCAACGTTTAACAGAGCAAAGTATTGATCTTGGCATACGTTCATACAAACATACACATACGTGCAAAACCTCTATTGTAGTTGATTATCCTTTATCTACATTTTCTAAGCATAGTAAGTCAAACTTGTCTGCGGTTGTCCCAAATCTCATCACCCTTACCTATCACTTCAAGGGGTTCATGAATAAATATAAAGCAGTAAATGTGTGGCGTTTCTTTTTCTTTTGTCATTACATTTTTTTTATTTATTTTTAGCGGCAACTGCTGTGTGCGCATTTAATAAACTGCCTTATCAGTGTTCTTATAAATGACTGAAGAGATTTAACAGACCAGGATTGAATTCCTAAAGTACCATATCTGCTCTATGTTAATATAGTCGGCCAGTGAAAATCTACAGCCAGCATTTTAACATCATGAGCAACAGCAGCTCGGAGGATAATCTGAAAAGCTTAGGCAGTTTAGTTTCAACTCTTTTGTAATAATTCTAAAAACCTTTGCCATAAAGATATACTAAATGGGACACAGAGATATATTACATGCATATGGAAGGTAACACAGTTTTACTTTATAAATTCTGTTTTACGAATGCAGAATAATTTGAAGGCCAATAACTTTTTATTTTCTACCATTGAAAATAAATGCCTAAAAGAAAAAAAAATTTTAATTTTTTTTTTTACCCTACAAAATAGCGTATTGAAATAATTATTGAAGTATGATGTGCTTAGCATTGACCCCTAAATAAACAATATCATATGACCTAATCAGAAGCCTGAACTGCAATTCTTCGGAATTTGAATGTATGTCAGAATTTCAGATTTTTTTAACTGATCATGAAACAAACGTTTAGTACGCATGTTTGTTTGATTCATGATTCAGAGTTCTGCCCGTGGCAACAACAACAAAGATTATATATACGGTAAAAAGGATGGTTGATGGCTAGGGGACAGCCAATACATATTTATTCACAAATCAAGTGGGAAGTGGCCAACAGAGAAAAAAAAGGAGAAGCAGTAGAAAATCTGTAAATCTATATTTATATATTATATTTTTCCAAGATATTTTATTATTTTTAATAAGACAAATGAACATAAGTTTGATAAATATGTATAAACACATAAATAAATATTTATTTATTTTGCTGTTCTTCTTTTTCTCTTTATTGGCTACTTTTTCTATCTTCATCTCTGAACCAGATGGTGGGAAAATGTGCCTATCAGTGTACTGCAAAATATACACATACATTTTCCCCATTTCTGAGGATTGTGCACCCTTTTAGTACAAAAGCGCGTTTTCCTGAATCTTTTTCTTGGACAAAATTCTGACAAGCCGAAGCACCACAAGCATGAAATGCTCTATCATGAAATTGTTTTATTGTGAAATGAAAGGGTTCAGCGAGAAACACATTTTTCCACCGTGCACAAGTCTAGTGACACTCTCACAGTTAACTCACATGCTCCAGAGCCATCATATTGGCTCCATTCTCACAGCCCGGTAATTTAACCATAGTATATAGATAGTTCTTTCTCCCCAAGCAACTCCACAAATAGATATATGATGAATAATAAGGAGAAATTGTGTAAAATAACCAGTACATATATTTATTACAAAATACATATTAAAACCTTGCATTAAAGTTAAATCAATGAGTGAAGAGTCATCATATACAGTTAGGAGTCTTATTTTGGAATGTCTTCAGGTTTCATTGTAATTATGGCTCTGTCTAATTCTGGTGATGTTTAAGGGCACAGACACATTTTGACCAATAATAGTCTTTCTCAAAGTGCCTATAATATGATCCATGTACTATCCAGTCATACAATGACCAGTTCCACGAATCACGGTGCTGCTTAAACTATCTTTATGGATATATGCAAATATGTGATACGGCTGTGTATCTGCAAAACAGGTTAACAACACATAGTGATGTACTGTGATATGCAAGTGATAGATGTGATACTGGTTACACTCACAAGAGTTCACTATCACATTTATCACTTGCATATCGCAGTACATCACTATGTGTTGTTAACCTGTTTTGCAGATACACAGCCGTATCCCATATTTGTATATATCCATATTGTGTTTAGTGAAGGGGTTCCTATGTGGAAATGACTCTTGGAAGCTGTACTGAATTGAAGGTAAAGTACTCTTGTGAATATATTTTTTATCATATTACACTTATTACATGTGGGTGTATATGTGGTGTTGTGTATATATATATATATATATATATATATATATAAAACTATATTTTATCCTGTCAACTTGTCCATTTTTGCCAAGGTATTTAAGTTTTTTTGAAGGTACTCAAAATGAAAATTGATTAATATTTGTTATTCACTAAAGAGCAGGTTTTTCACTAAATAGTAAATTGTTGGGAATTCAGAAGAGTGTTTTGTGTTTCAACCAAAATAGCTTAGCTAGGAAAATAGCTGAATTTTAGAAATGTCTAGTTTGGCAGTTTTTTTATAGTCCAGAAACACTGGCAAGAATGCGAATCAATAGAGACAAAGGGGTCTCTGGGTGCAAGTTCCATCAATGTTTTTCACCCAAAATTAAAAATGGAGGGCTTAGGAGAAAAATGTTGGTAAGAAAAAGAACGTGATGTTGACATGTAGAAGATAAACTAGGAAGTAATTGAAGAGTGAGAAAAGGAATGAAATAATGTGGAAGAAATAGAAAGGAGAGAGAAAAAAGAGGACAGAATGTGAGTGGATAAGGACTTATTGAACAATGTATCAGGGAAGTATAAAGATAATTACCATCTTTATAATAATATTCACTTTACTCTCTGCAGCTTACACAGAAGTTAACCAATGGTCCTTCCTTGCTAACTCCTCTCCATAATCTTTGTAACTTTATTCTATTTACACATTTGCCATGTCAGCTATAGGTACTCCCCTTATTCTTTAGACAATCAAAGGAGAAATCCTTAACAATTTTCCATCCATGAAAATAACTATGGAATTTGCCCACCCACAAGATAAGTATTTTTCAATTGTATGAATCATCATATTTAGAAAACTTTAATACCCCAAAATGACTGGAACAGTTCCGCCCCATCTAAAATTAAATGATTTATAACACACATTGGAGCTTGATCCGTCCTTCTCTGGAAAATTCTGAGGACTAGATTAAATATGCATCTGACTGAATTGATTTTATACCCTGGCTAACACTATTTCAATCAAAGTGGTCAATGCACTTACCCATTGATACTATCGGCTAAAGAGGGAATCACAACAATTTATCAATTTCTGTATCTTACGATTCAATTGATCCAAACCAGCACAATCATCAAACAGCTTCTAATTCTTAACTTCACATTTTTATTTCCAAGAAACCAAGAAAACCTTTAAACACACTCATTTTAAATACATGCCCCACCTCTTACCCAATAAATTAACTTCTAAATAATAATTTAAGTGTAAGCAACAATCTGCACTATTATTTCATTGTTTATAGTCTAGTATCCAAACTCTAATTTTATGAACTAAGCTGAACATTTATCTAAACCCTTCCATGCTACCAACTTTGTTATTCACATGTGACTGCATTTTTTGGTATCTTGCCATCACTTTTACTCTAATAAATATATTAAGAATCACAGTAGCTGCAGCAGGTAAAAGAAACTCCAGCTCACTACCCGGTCCATTCCAGTATAAAACTAGTCTTTAAAGGTTAGAGTGGACTTCTTAGAAACTCTACAAAATAAAGATAAAAATGTTTTCTAATTTTTTTATATGCTGAAACCCTGTATAATAACAAAACGTGATATCAACTAACCCTATAGTAAATGCATAAAGGTCTTCTTGGGATACCCTTGTCATGTCATAGAGTGGCATTCAAAATTTGCTCTCATAGTTTTTAACTTGGCCTTTATATTTATTTGACTGTTTCTAATTATTAAATAATCTCAACCTGAGCTCAACATTTGAATACATATATTTAAATGCAAAGTCTATTATTGTTTATAAATGAAAATGATAGACATATTATACAGCACATATTATATGAAAAACTGAAATAAAATTAATACAAATTAAAAAATATTAAATAATAATAATAATAATCTTTTTAATATATTTATATTGTTTTCAAACATGTCTTGGATTTTCGGCTCAATAGTAGCTCAATTCTCCTGTAAGCAACTGCGAAAAATGAAATTCAAGGTCTAAACAAGCTTTTGGAAGTGTTAAAAACTATTTGAATAAAGTCACACTGACTTCAGAACTGTTAAATAAAAAATCAGAACATTCCGTAACGTTTTTCTTAGGGCCAAGTTGAAGTACTGTGTTGATTTAGCTTATTAATTCAGTGTTTGAAATTTTTTACCTGAACTGCCTCCTCTGTGTTATGGATGAAATACACCCCATTTGTACAATTATACAGGTAACAAGGAAGTCGTTTTCAAATTCAGAACAACTGTGTGCAATAAATATTTTATTGGTGTGAATAAAACCAGCTCTCTTATGAATGTCAGTGATAGTTGAATCTTCTGATGTAAAAGTTGTATGTTTCTGTAGTTGAACCTGCACATAGCACTTTATAACCCCACGTAAACATACCTAGTTATGCAGTGAGCATGCACAGTTAGGTAATATCTTCTATCTTTCTAAGGCTGAGCAGTCACATCATATCTATGATATGAACAATTAACCAATGAATTAACATGTGTGCTGTACAATCTTATAGATCTGTGACATTTTTCATGTCACTATTAGAGATGTCGCGAACCGTCCGCGAACTTCTCGCGAACGGTTCGCAGCGGTTCGCCACGAGCTGTTCGTGGCGAACTCCGGTCAGCTGACACATCCCGGCCAATCTCCAGCAGACCCTCCCTCCCAGACCCTCCTACTTCCTGGACAGCATCCATGTCCAGGAAGTAGGAGGATGGATGCTGTCCAGGAAGTAGGAGGGTCTGGGAGGGAGGGTCTGCTGGAGATTGGCCGGGATGTGTCAGCTGACCGGAGTTCTCCACGAACAGCTCGTGGAGAACCGTGGCGAACCGTTCGCGAGAAGTTCGCGGACGGTTCGCGACATCTCTAGTCACTATACTGGTTTTCTACCTTGCATATTGTAGTGTATGCCCTTGCTTTATAACTTAGTCCTACACAAAGTTATTTGTTAATGACTTGTTTTTATTTTTCACAATTTATTAGTAAACATCTTCCTAAATGTAAATTAAATAACTATTTTTTTATGTGCATATTTAAGGTGACTGTTGTTTGTGGTAGTGCCATTATAATCGTTATTTTGAATGTTCAGGTGTTAAAGAGCAAATAACAATCTTGATGGACGCAAGTCTCTTTTCAGCTGTAACTATGTAAGAAAAATATTTTCTTGTATCTCAGCAGCAGTCTTCACACCATGTTCACTATTTTATTTTCTTTGTATTTTTACATGCGCTAGAGTTCACAAGCAACGTTCGTTGGAAAATTCTTATATTTTGAATTTCATTGTGTCTTTTTTTGTTATAAGTAGGTTTTATAAATTTTTTTTTTTTTGGAAGTACAATAAAATAAGACATTACACAGAACAAAACAGAAACTTAAAATGAAAGAGGCAACTTAAAATATATAGTCCAAAGATTAACGATGTAAACTATAACTATACACTTTATTCAAATCAAACCACTAACTTTCAAACAGAAAATAAAGGATTATTGGTGAATATGTTCATTGTGGCTTTTTTATGCTTTTTTTTTTTTTTTTAGAAAAATGTAAAGGTCTACAGTAAATAGTGAATTCTTCAAATAGTTTTAGTAGAGGGTTGATTCAGTTACATTCTGGTAAGTTTGACTCAAGAGACCTAACTAGGGTCCTCAAATGCTGTATACAAACATGTATTCCTAATATTTAGTGTTAGCCTACCCATTTTAAGTATTGTGCCCCTATAGAACTAAAAAAAAAACAGGATTTAATTACCTTTACTCCCTCAGCATGTCAGTCTCACAACAGCTGCCCGCCTCCCTGGATGATATCATCAATCCTGATGATCTCAGCCAATCCAATGCATCCACATAGGGAAACATTGGGAGACTACTGTGCATGCGTTGCAAATCTCTACTCTGTGCCAATCAACTTTTTCTCATAGAGGTACACTGAGTCAGTGCACGGAGACGCTGAAAATTGGTCCTGCTATCTTTGTAGGTACGAAATCAGTAGGCCTATCTAGTGTCTGTCAGAGTGAAAGTCACTATAGGTGGCATTACGCAATAGTGTAAACATTGACATTTCTCAGGAATTGCAGCATTTATACCGATAAGACTGTAGAAACAGGCTCTGTGGTCCAGGACCACTACAATAAGCTGTAGCGGTTCTGGTTCCTAAACTGTCCATTTAATGAATCAAAATCAAACAGAAGCCATGGTCGCGATGTGGGGTTTTGACCCTACAATGTTCAAGAGAATTAATATACAATCACATTTGAAAGTTGTAAAACACAAATTACTAAAGTAAATGCTAGTCTTCTGCTTTGATATAAGTTCTTTATTTTAACCTTATTGAAGTAATGCTATCATTGGTATATTCTCAAAGTTTGTGAAATTAGTTTTAAATGAGACTCAGATAGTCTTTGCCCAGCCTGGGTCTCATTGGTCACTGCCTAGGCCTCTCTGACTAAGTATTCTAAACTTATTACTGTACACTGTAAAAGTTCTGTCTTCACTGCAGATTTTTGGTTATATGCACAGCCCTTCTGTTGCATTCAATATTTTTAAATGCAGTGGAATTCTAAATGATTCATCTGGAAACCTTCCAACCATCTTCTTTAACGTTAGCCTGCAATGCAAATAAAATGTGTTCACAGTTCGTCTCTGCAATCCATATATTGTTACATTGTCAGTATGATTTATATAGTTTATAATCTTTGCAATGTTGTTCTCCTTCACAGATGAGTATTGATCGAAGAGTAGATCATCAGTCACAAGTACAAGCAGCCATATAAAGTTGAGATCTGGCATCGAGAAACACAAAGTCACTTTGGATCAATACATGCGCAAGACATTCATGGGATGGAATATGTATTAATTCAGACCCACAATGCCCTTGTTTCTGGATCAACACCCATGCAAATAGAACTTATAAATAGAACCCATACAGTTTGGATGCAGTGTGTTTTAATTTATTTTTTTATTTTTTTTATATGAAAGCATCAAAGATAATTCATGACAAAAAAATTGTAGTGTGCTAGTATTCTGTACGGAAAACCTTTTTAATAAGCAATGAAAGCTATATTAAATGACCTAAAGTAAAATAACAATATAGAGATGGGAGAAAGTTAAGGAGAAGAGAGGAAGGTAAGTTATGCTGTGTATTTGAAGGAAGTACCTACCTTCCAATAGGATGACTGTGTATATATTCAAGCTGTGGGGTCATCATTAATCTTGAGCATGCCAGGAAAAAAAATTGTTTCGGCCAAACCACTTTGTCAGAAAGTTTAAAAAAAATCTTCAGGACAGCCAAAGTTTGTAAACTTCCTTAATGAAAAAAGGAATCAGACAAACCAAAAGGGTGCAAAAATGGGGAAATCAGTATACTGCAAAAAATATATAAGATATGAATATTTTTGGAGACTTGCATGTGGTGGTTTGGCTCGTCAGAATTGCATCTGCCGAAAAAAGGTTTTGAAAAAAAAAAACGTGAACCAGAAAAGGCGATAAATAATATATACATATATATATATATATATAGATTTTAGCAGTAATGTGATAGGCACAATTTCCTGCCATTTGGCTCATAGATCAAATGAGAAAACATATCCAGTAAAGTGAAAAAGAGGAGGAGGAGTAAAAAAAACTATAATTATGTATTTATATATTTTATGTTTATTAAATATAGAATAAATAAATATAGTGTTTTTTTGGCTGCTTCTGCTGTTTTCCATCTATAGGTCACTTCTCACTTGATCGGTAAAAATAAAAATCAACATTTAGTGGCTGTGCCCCAACCATCAATCTTCTTCATTACAGTTAAGTGTCTCTTTTTTTGATGCTATCAGCATAATTTCAAGTCATGAATCAGACATGAACATGCTCATCTATTGTGCGTATTGCAATTTGATTACTGTAGCAGCTTCTTAGAAACCACAGAGAACAGTCACAGTTGCAGGCAAACTAGGTTAAACAGCGGTTGGTCACATAACCATAGAATCTGACCCAACATGGCTGCTCAACTAGATACAAAAGTGACATTTTCTCAAACAAAATCAATATACATCATTTAAAAAAAGTATCGTTAAGTTTCGTCAAATGAGGTGAAAATTTGATGATTGTCCTTTAGGTCTGTTGTGGTCCTGGCATAACATTTTTGAAGGAGGTCATTGAAGATGTTTCCACTTATTCCTCGTTCACAGCTGTTCTCCCGTTTCATCATGATGGGAGCACTGTGGAAGCATAGTGGCACAGGAAGCTATCACTTTGTTGGATACTCCAATTTGGCATAATGAAATTGTCAACCACCTGCATGTCATTCAAGTATGTTATGGTACAGATCAGTTTTCCTTTTTCTTGTTCCTTTTATCCACAAATCTAATCATTTTGCACTTTTGTTGAATGTCCAATTCCATCTTAATGTGGTCTTTCCCAAGAGTCCTGTCCAGAACAAATTGTGTGTAAGATCTTACTTGCTACATTTTTGACGTTTTCAGTTGCTGTTGTTCTGCATTGTAATATGACAAAATATTGCTTAGTGCTCTAATAGGCATCCATAATGGAAAAGAGTTCTTCAAGTATATTATACAAAAAAAAACTAATATAATGAAGTAGTATTTTTGATCAGAGGATTTATGAAATAATAAAAATACAACAAAGTCTTTTCTTTGTTGTAAATTGTTAAATTCAGTCTTTTTGTTACTGAACACATCTGCGAATCTAATCATGTTCAAGGTAACAGATTTAATAATTCCATGAAACATTTTTGATCTCCTCTTCATGATGAACAAATCAATGTAACGTGTAAAAAAAAGTGTTCTCGAAATCTTTGAAGTATATTGTTGATTACATACTAAAACAAACAGCAATTCGCACAAGAGTGGAATGAATGTGCCTATAGAAGTTCTTTTCATTTGTGTATAAAATGAATTTTCAAACTTGAAATAGTTTCGTTTAGTTCCAGGGTCAATTTTAAGATCTTTAAAAAGATGGTGCCATTTTAAAATTTTATTAGCACTTCAAATGAATGAATATAATAAGCATTAGTAATATTAGTAATATCCCATGTGGCTTGCCAAAAAAATACAAAAATCTGTTGTTTTTTTGACAATTGCATTTAGGACTTCACTGGTCAACATTGTCAATTTTAAATTTGTAGCACAGTGTATAAAACCAGTATTTGTAAAACTTGTATTGTCAGAATATAATGTTATTTCTCATGACTTTATCTACCCGGAAGCTATCCATAAAGATTGCATGAGTTCTTTATTTATGTGTTTCTGTTGGTTTGATTGCATCTCGGTGTGTACCACGATTATTTAATCGCTTCTTTCTTGCACAATGTGTAGTCTAGGACAACTGGAGTAGTTTGAATGGTTATGTATATATCATTTATCATTTTTTTTAATACATTTATGTTAAGCTCTATCTAAATTTTACTTTAAAAAACATTAAACTCCTCCCTGGTGTAAAATGTGTTGGCTTATACAAATGGTTCTATAGAGAACAATTTTAGTTCATTGCTGTTTTTTTTTTTTTTGGGGGGGGGTTATTCTTTAAAAGAAAACAATGACTGGCACAATTTCCAGTACCTTGTAGAATACTAAAAAATCTGTATAACTCAAAGATCTTTCTTATTTCTATCCAGATCCCTGACAGCACAAAAGAGAAACTGCTCCTGTCATCTGCACATCTCGAGTTGGTCCTCTTTGGGCACAAAAACTCAAGAAACCATGTTTCAAAAAACTATACCTGAGTTACCAGCATGAAATGTAACTGAGCACGTACATGTGTTGTGTTTCAGGCTGTCGTGATTACCGATAAGCAATCTCACTGGCAGTCAATTCCGGGTTTTCGACGATCCGGCCCCACCCATGAGTCTGACGTCATACGCTCCTGTGTTAAAGGGAAGCCATGGGTACTCCGAAACTGCTCAGTCAATTTGTTACAATTTGTTACCAATTACCATCTGAGCTCCCTGTGTAAGCTTTGTACCGAACCTCTGAATTTCCATAAACTTGCATTCTAAATATATCCTGCACAACGCCTGTATTATTCACCTTGCTTAAACACTGTATATATTCCTTATTGGTACATTGTTTAAAATATTCAATAAGGATCTTCATATTTCCTCTGGAGTTATCCTTTCAAATTGAATTGCTGCTGAAAGCTGTTCTGATCTTTCAAGACCTATTCAATAAAACATCTATTTTATTTCTTCTTAAACTGACCGCTCATTTTTATTTTAAATTTTCAATTGAGTTCCAACAAACTTTACTTCCTAAGTATTACACAGGCTCCATACTGTATTTCTGCAACTACCCTTAAAAATGGACATAGCATTTGGGGCCCTTGGGTAGCCAGCGCAGCAAGTGCTTGATGGACACACATGAGAGACTCCCTTGGACAGGCTTGGATCGGAAAGATGTAGGTTGGCCTGGATTCCCCCACTTCCTATCTTCATACTAACCCTTCTTGCTCCTCTTTTCCTTTTTTCCTTTTTTCTTGCTTTTTTTCTGTGAGAACTCATCACAACTGATCTAACATTTTCATGCAATATGTAAATAATTTGCACCGCTAAAGGATGTGGATATGTGATAACAGGAGCAAACGGATAGAAAATCAAATGAGCTCACGAAAAGGATCTATAGGGTCCGTACATGAACGCATAGGAACGGATTGGGCATATCCTATCGATAAAATAAATGTTTGTATGGTAACTTCAGCCTCTTTATGTTTATTATACTTTTCCATCGGGTAAAGATACCTACTTAATAACCTACTTTGAATAATATATTTGAAGTGCACATTGGCCTTAGAACTTGGTGAGACCATTCACCGGTTATAGTTATATTTCAAGCTAAATACCCAAGGCGGTGAATGGGGTCGTGGAGAATGAACGAGGCAGTATTGGACAATGATAAAAAAAAATTAAAAGCTAAGGAGGTACTCATTAAATATTTTCAGGAAAATGACAAGGATGATATAGCAGCCTCTTCGTTATGGTTGGCACAAAAGGCTGTAATGAGGGGCTTTTTTATACAATGAGGGGCTAGCAGTAAAAAGAAAATGGATGCTGAACGTTTAAGATTACTTCGGGTACTATCTAAATTGGAAGAGGAAAATAAACTTAAACCAAATAGATTGCACGGTAGTCAAATAGCTAAAGTAAGAAAGGAACTCGATGTATTGCCATTAGCAGAAACAGAAAAATATATGAGAGCATTAAAATTGAAATTTTATATTCACGGCAATAAAGCAGGAAAAATGTTAGCTAATATGCTAAAAACAAATTATCTTCAAACAAAAATCCCCTATATGATCTCGATGAATAATTGTAAATTATTTAACCCAAAAGATATTGTAGCTGAATTAGCAAGTTATTATAGGAACTTTATAATTTAACAGAAGACTTAAATATATTACAGCCTTCTAGCTCTGAAATAGAATTTTTTTTGGAGGAAATAGATCTTCCTAAAATTTCAGTGAGTCAAAAACAGATGTTGGTGGAGCCATTTACAGAAGACGAAATAAGCAAAGCTATATTGGCTCTTCCCAAACATAAAGCACCAGGGCCAGATGGTTTTTCAAACTATTATTATATCAAAATGGAACCCATCTTGACACCATTTCTTACGAAGCTTTTTAATAGCTTTAAAACACCAAGTGCGATACCGCCGGAAATGTTAGAGGCATTTATAGTAACCCTTCCTAAGCCTGGCAAATCACCAACAGAATGCGCCAACCTCAGGCCCATTTCACTCCTAAATGTAGATATAAAAATATATGCTAAAGTATTGGCATCTCGAATAAAACCGATCCTATTTGGGGCTTATTTCAGAGGAGCAAGCTGGTTTTGTTTCAGGTAGGCAAGTAGAGGATAATACAAGACATTATATTAATCTTATAGAATGGGCAAACACTAATAATCACCAAGGGATTTTGCTTGCTTTGGATGCTGAAAAGGCGTTTGAGCGTTTGAATTGGGGTTATATGGAGCATGTCCTCCAGAAATACAATTTCCCACAATCCTTTGTGAACAATATTATTGCATTATACTCAAAACCATTAGTGAAGGTTATGAATACTGGTTTTATATCCTCTAAATTTGAGATCTCAAATGGAACACGCCAGGGGTGCCCACTTTCCCTATTAGTTTTTATAATAACCTTAGAGCCCTTGATTAGACACATAAAACAACATGTTGGTATATGTGGGTTAAAAACCCTGATTGGGGAACAAAAATTTGCTCTTTTTGCTAATGATGCACTTTTATTTGTATCAAAACCTAAAGAATCATTACCGTATTTAGTAAAACTGTTGGAAAGATATAGCATGATCTCCTATTATAAAAATAATGTTAAAAAACCCAGGCGTTACCGTTGGGTGTACCTAAAGCGGAGATAAATCAATTAGCAGGTACTTATTCGTTCAATTGGCGCATAGATTTTCTAACATACCTTGGGATAAAACCTACTAAAACAAGCTCTCTCTTAATTAAGCACAATCATATTCCTGTATTACATAAATTAAAAGATCAGCTAAAAAACTAGGGGGCTTTGGGGACATCTTGGTTAGGGCGTGTACATACAATTAAAATGATGGCCTTACCCCATATATTGAATTTTTTTCGAACTATTCCCATGGCTGTGCCAAAAAATGGCAGCTAGGCTTACAGAGCTTCCATATCTACAAGGCGGATTGGGCATTCCTAATATTATTAAATATTATCAGGCATCTATTTGGTCCTATGCTTTGGCAGTACTTTTATGTTTAAATTCACCAGTATGGTTAAAACTGGAACAAGCTTGCGCTAAACCCTATTTAATAGAAAAGCTTTTATGGAAGACCTTAATGAATGGGTCAATAGACAAAAACATGCTTTCTACGACAAAATGAATGCTCTATCATTGGTCAAAATGGACTCCTAAATTGCTAAAAGGTGTAAAGCTATTAGTCTTAGCACCATTATAAGTAATAAAGTACTTTATACAAGATTTAAATTTGAATACTTGGGAAACTAATGGCATTAGTAAAGTGCATATGTTATATAATAAGGTAGGGATCAAATCGTATCCTAGTTTGCAGGCAGAGTTTGCCCTTCCGAATAAAGAGTTATTTTTGTATTTAAGGATCAAGAATTTTATGTTAGAAAATAAGCTGTCAAAATTAGATATGGCCTTAGTGACTTGGTTGGGTAAATTCTGTTTGAACCCTAATATGGAGAGTAAACCTCTTTCAACATGCTATAAAAGCCTTTTATATGTAAATGGAGAAGAAATGTTGCCTTATATGATATTATGGGAATGAGACCTATTAAAAACCTTTGATCTATTCCATTGGTATAAAACTATAAAAATCACAAAACAAATATCTCACAGCCTTACATATTGGGAAGCTTATAGCAAAATATTAATGCGTTGGTATTTAGTTCCTTCAAAATTGTCTCGAATGTATGAAGCTACCTCTGACAGGTGCTGGAGGTGTCAAAGGGAGAAGGGAACTTTATTACATATTTTCTGGGAATGCTCTCGTCTTGCACAGTTTTGGAACGATATTAATTTATTAATTCAAATTTTAATGGATATAGTGATAACAAATTTCCCTGAGTTCTATCTTTTACATATATACCAAGATTGGTGTCGAATAAAAAATAATGTAGTTATTATTCATATATTAATCACTGCAAAAATAAGCATTGCTCAAAATTGGAAAAAAAACAATCCCACCAAATATATTGGAAGTGCAGGAAAGAGTAGACAAGACGTATCAATATGAGAGAATAGTAAATAAAATAGAAGGAAGAGAAGGTGGCCATGAAAAAGCATGGCAAGATTGGTTAGCATATAGGTGTAAGGTATAAATAGAGGTTATAGCAAAAGGAGGAATAGCCTAAAACAGATATGAGGTTAAAGCGTGTACATTATTGCATATTAATGAATAATTGATAGGGTATGACTGCAAAGTTGAAAGATTTAAGTAAAACATTGTTAAAACTGTTAAAACAGGACGAATATGCTGGGCATTCCGCTTGTGAGTAAGAACTAGTTGTCAATGTCAATTATTTTAACTTTGCACACTTGTATGAGTTGAATATAAGGATTACAAATGAAATTAAGGCAATAGCAAAGAAAAGCAAAATTTAGTTTATTTTATTTATGTATTTTTATTTTACTTCATTTCATGTTATTGTGTTTTATTATTGTTTATAATTTATATTGTTTTTTCTGTGCATGTAAGAAATGAAAATAAAAAAATTAACATTGAAAATATTATACTTTTCCTTATAAATTAAACATTTACCGGGGCGGACAGGGAAACAGCGACGTACTGTATGATAGACGCACTCCATGTTACAATGGTTAAGTAACGGTTTGAAAGGAGTGTTGGCCTACTGTTATTGAAAATACGGTAGAATACTGTCATGTACAATTTAACAATATATTGCAATGTTATGATGCATTAGGTTTTCAATGTAATGTATTGCCTTGGAATAAATAAAGAATTTTTTAAAAATGGCTTTTAAAAGGAAAACACAAAACAAGGGCTATGATCCAAAAGGAACAGTGACCAGAAACCAGCAATGGACTGCCGTTTCAACCTTGTGGGTCTTATCGGCATAGCCCCAGTTCTGGTCCAAAAGTTGAAGTCTCTTTGACAGCACATAGCTTGGTGCCAAAAAGATTGTGGTGAGACCAAACGTGATAAAAATCCTCACAGTGCTAATAGAAAACTTACTGTTCCATTGTTTTTTTTCTCTATAAAAATGTTGGAAGAATTCAATAAAAAAAATTTGAACAGAAAAATTACTGTTATGGGCTCCATACACAATTTTATGATCTCAAATATATCAAGAATTCTGCTATCATAATCATGAGGTCAGTGTTCTTTTGCGGTATTAATTTCCAGACATGAATCCAATAAGATGGCACCCAACATTCACAAATTAGACGGGACAGTCTCAATTTCAAAGTCTTGTCCCACCGCTCTGACTTTGTTCCCTGATAGACAAAAGGATAAAAAAGGATCAACGCTAATAACTAAAAGATATATATAAAAATACAAAAAATAAAAGTAGGCGACACACCTTAAAACATAAGGTTCCCTCTAAGCCTTATAAACAACAGAGAGGAGTCAAACAGCGGGGATAAAGGTTGCGCCAGAAATTATAAAAACAGAGATGTTTTATAACATATATATAAAAATAAAATATCTAAAAAAGCCTTATATATATCGGAGGACAATAAAGAAAATGCAAAAGAAAGTTTGAATATAAGTCCAAGTGTGAATCCCAATGAAAGAAAAAACCTCAAAGAGTCAGGGTAGTTCCTCTGGAATGGGGTCAGATCAGAGTATTCTTGGCAGCCATATATCCAACAGAAAGAGAGAACTAATGGTGCAGAAAATCCCAAAATAACATAAAAGTAAATTAAACATCTATGGTCCTACTTACAATTGATAGTGCTTGACATAGCTCTAGTCTGAATGGCATACAGTGGTACAATCCCCACTTATAGGATATGTGAGCTGGTGTAGGTAGGCAGATGTATCATCAGTGTGCAGATCATAAAATATATAAAAGAGACAGCAATAGTGCTCACAGTATAAAAGGTACCAGGAGTATAGAATAAAGAATAGGTACTCACATTTAATTGGGCAGACTAACTGCTCAATGTGTAGGCTTAAGTGGTATAATCCCCTCCGTGGATTCTTTTGGAGTAGTCCTCACTGGAACTTAAAATCGTATGCTAGGTAGAAAATAATACAAAAGTAAAATTGCACACTCACAGTGGAAAGAAAATACAATGTAAAACAAACAGTTAAAATATCCACAACGCGTTTCACCAAAGTGGCTTTCTCAAGTGGAGGTCTTTTTGTTGCATACATGGCTGCCAAGAATACTCTGATCTGACCCCATTCCAGAGGAACTACCCTGACTCTTTGAGATGTTATCTTCCATCAAGTTTTACCGTTTGGATTCATACTTGGACTTATATTTGAACTTTCTTTTGCTTTTTCTTTGTTTGTCCTCCTATATATACAAGGCTTTTTTACATATTTTTTCTGGCGCAACCTTTATCCCCCTTGTTTGTTCCCTGATATCCTGCTTTTGGGAACACCAGGGAACTGATCCCCAAAAAAGCATATAATGAGAGCATATTTAAATATGCATTCATCCCAGGCTGATATGAAGGATATCTGGGTGGACCTGCCCCCCACAGTCCTTTGGTGTTTCTGATAATGCTATTCACCCCTTTTTCCCCCACCCACTGGCACCCTTCTTCATTGGACGCTGATGTTTGGGTTTATGCTATAATAATGTTTGAGTTTGGGTTGAAAAACGCAGTTATCAACAAAAACTCTAGAATTTAATGCAGAACTGCTAAAAAAAAAAAAATACCGGAAGTATAATATCATTGTCACCAAGCAATAATAGATAAATGTGTTGTTAAATTGTCAAATGCAGGATGATTCATTTCCCATTACGCAGGGAAACTATTATTTTTGAGCAAGTTAAGATTTTAATTGCTGTCTCTGAATATGTGATTTAATGTGCCTTAAAATGTCTGCTCACACTGTAGGAATATTTTATCTTATAAAAAAAAACACTGACATTTAAAAATGGATTCCTAACAAAATCATAAATATCCTCTTTTCAAAAACATTATTATCATTATTATTAATAATAGTTACATTTATTCCGCGGTGCATTACAACAATATAAAGAGGGGAATTTAACAAGAAATGAGACAAACTACTACAAATTTCAACAAGAACAATAGGTTGGTGAAGACTCTGCTCAAATGAGCTTACATTATAGATAAGGTAGGGCTTAGAAACACAATATTTGAAAGAGTAAGAGATAGTTTGAGAAGTAACAGTTGCTCTGGGAGGCCACAGGTTATCCTGAAGAGATGGGTTTTTGTTGTTTGTTTTTTTAATTCTTTATTTGTGACATTCTGCATGTGTGTAGTACAAAGCATTTCAAGATGATTTCAGAGGACATATATAACACGTATACGTCACACATTATAACAGTATCAATGAGCAATATGCATGCAGAATTAGTTTTCATAATTGAAATAGAACAAACTATTAACAACAAGATGTGAGTCAGGTCAGAAATAAAAATAACACAAAAGATTCACATAAAAGGTTTCCTGACTACATGCAAGAGGTGTGAAGAGATAGGTTTTAAGGGACTTCTTAAAAGGTTGAAAAGTAGATGAGAGTCTAATGGGAGGAGACTGGATGCTCCGTAGGAATGGAGCTGCTTGCGGGAAGTCCTGTAAGTATGAGTTATCAGTACAGTTTAGGGCAGCAAACAAGAGAAGGTCACCAACAGAGTGACCACTATTAATTAGTGAGAAAATATAGTGGGGGTAAAGTTGTTGAGAGCTTTGTAGGTAAGAGTTAATATTTTCAATTGAATCCTATAGGGTACGTGACTACAATATAACAATTGACGAGGGTAACGTGTGAGAGGAATGTCAGGCTGCAGACCTCTACGGACTGTAGAGAGACCAATTAGGATAGAATTACAGTAATCAATGCGAGAAATTACAAGAGCACGGACAAGCTCTTTAGTAGCATATTGGGAAGTAAGATTTTACAAGCTTATGAAAATAGTTCTGTAGTTTGAAAAAATAGAGAAATTACATTGGAGAAATAATTAATATGTTAAATAAATAATATGTTATTATATATTTCTAAACAGTTTATATAACAGTGATGGTATTGACTATCCCCATGCTTTGGAGTACTTGTTTTTGCTTCCATTATGAACATTGGTATGGAGGAATCTGTCACTAAAACACTCACAATCTACACTCCTAATATAGGACTTGGAATTTTGAGCCCTGCACTTATGGGCTGTGTAATCTTCTCCAGCCATATCTCCAGTGTCCATGGACACTTTTGGGCCATGATCCATCGAAGGAAGGGATGTACTTTACTATGGGCTTGGGTCAACATGAATACTGTAGCATTATATGCCTCAGGAAACCAATCCTTTGTCATAGTCTTGCCTGTCAAGCAGTATGGCAGATAAAACGCCAACTGTTGAAAGTAAAGACAACTGTCTTACATGTTCAGAATAAAAATATATGTAAAAATTAACGTAAAAATTGATTTTCTCACCCCTCCTGGGTGGTATGTTTATTCCTCATTCTCAGGTCCTCTACCAGTGGTCTGGGAGTTTGAAGGTTCTGAGCAGTATCTTAGCTGTTCCTTCTGTAAATATTTTATTATATCTTTTCATGTGACAACACTGAAGAAATGTCACTTTGCTACAGTGTAAAGTATTAAGTGTACAGATTGTATAACAGTGTAAATTTGCTGTCCCCTCAAAATAACTCAACACACCGCCAGTAATGTTTAAACTGTAGGCACAAAAGTGAGTACACCCCTAAGTTGAAATGTCCAAATTGGGCCCAATTAGCCCTCCCCAGTGTCATGTGACTCGGTTGTGTTACAAGGTCTCAGGGGTTAATGGGGAGCAGGTGTGTTAAATTTGGTGTTATCGCTCTCACACTCTCTCATACTGGTCACTGGAAGTTCAACATGGCACCTCATGGCAAAGAACTCTCTGCGGATCTGAAAAATAGAATAGTTGCTCTACATAAAGATGGCCTAGGCTATAAGAAGATTGCCAAGACCCTGAAACTGAGCTGCAGCATGGTGGGCAAGACCATACAGTGGTTTCACAGGGCAGGTTTCACTCAGAACAGGCCTCACTATGGTCGACCAAAGAAGTTGAGTGCACGTGCTCAGCGTCATATCCAGAGGTTGTCTTTGCGAAGTAGACGTATGAGTGCTGCCAGCATTGTTGCAGAGGTTGAATGAGGTGGGGGTCAGCCTGTCAGTGCTCAGATCATACGCCGCACACTGCATCAAATTGGTCTGCATGGCTGTCGTCTCAGAAGGAAGCCTCTTCTATAGATGATACACAAGAAAGCCTGCAAACAGTTTGCTGAAGACAGTTTGCTGAAGACAAGCAGACTAAGGACATGGATTACTGGAACCATGTCTTGTGGTCTGATGAGACAAAGATAAACTTATTTGGTTCAGATGGTGTCAAGTGTGTGTGGCGGCAACCAGGTGAGGAGTACAAAGACAAGTGTGTCTTGCCTACAGTCAAGCATGGTGGTGGGAGTGTCATGGTCTGGGCCTGCATGAGTGCTGCCAGCTAGGGAGCTACAGGTCATTGAGGGAACCATGAACGCCAACATGTACTGCAAGACATTGCATGATCCCCTCCCTTAAGAGACTAGGCCGCAGGGCAGTATTCCAATATGATAACGACCCCAAACACACCTCCAAGATGACTATTGCCTTGCTAAAGAAGCTGAAGGTAAAGGTGATGGACTGGCCAAGCATGTCTCCAGACCTAAACCCTATTGAGCCTCTGTGGGGCATCCTCACACGGAAGGTGGGGGAGTGCAAGGGCTCTAACATTCACCAGCTTTGTGATGTCATTATGGAGGAGTGGATGAGGACTCCAGTGGCAACCTGTGAAGCTCTGGTGAACTCCATGCCCATGAGGGTTAATGTAGTGCTGGAAAATAATGGTGGCCACACTTTTGTTGCCAACAGTTTAGACATTAATGGCTGTGTGTTGAGTTATTTTGAGGGAACAGCACATTTACACTGTTATACAGGCTGTACACTTACTACTTTACATTGTAGCAAAGTGTCATTTCTTCAGTGTTGTCACATGAAAAGATATAATAAAATATTTACAAAAATGTGAGGGGTGTACTCACTTTTGTGAGATACTGTATAGATACTCAGCAAACAAGAAAGTGCACACGCATGATTTGCTGTAGAAAAAAATAATCTTTGCTTTATTTCATGAAAAAGCAGGCTAAGGCTGCTCAGCTTTATTTCATGAAAAAGCAGGCTAAGGATACTCAGCAAACAAGAAAGTGCACACGCATGATTTTCTGTAGAAAAAAATCATCTTTGCTTTATTTCATGAAAAAGCAGGCTAAGGCACTGCACCAGACACCATTTCTAGTAACTCCTAACAAACTTTTAAATTCTGGGCAATATCAGTGCAACTGCCACCCATCCAGCCTCGCAAACCACACAGCCAGAACCAGCACGGCAAGCTGCATCTACAGATGCTGTTCTTTCAAGTTCAAAAGCTGCCCAAGCGGAAACACAAATCCTGGGTCTACCTCATGCCCACGATCCGGGACCTCGAGGAATTCTTGTTCCGACAACCAACTGACAGAAAGGGGCTCCTTCCATCCCTCTCACCGACCGCAACTCCAGCTTATATGCCGGCCATAGGGCGCAGATCCCAAAAACCAGCGGCAGACAGCAGAGACATAGGCGTGATGTTTCAGCGGCCTGCGCAACCGAAGCACACGCCCTCTCCCACGGGAGACGAGCGGGAAACAGACCACATTCCCAACCCAGAGCAGGGTAGACCGGAGGCCCCTCCGACCACAAGTGCAACCGGTCACTGACCGAGTGAAAGCCACGGAGGGGGTGTTCAAATCTCACCTAACATCTCTTGATGAAAAGGCACAACATATCCAGCAACACTAGAAACTCACTCAAAATAGCAACCATAGAGGACCGTCAAAGGCACACGCACATTAAAATCAGGGGAATCTCCACCGCCATCTCTGCAGAGGAGATGCCGCACTACATAGGTGCCTTCTGACCACTATACTCCCCCACACAACTGCAAAGAAAATCACAATAGCTGGAATCTACCACCTCCCGACCTACACACACCTGAAGTCCCCTGCAGCCTGAGATGTAATTCTATCTTGTGTTACAGTCCAAGACAACCTCCATATCATGGCTGCGCTTAAGGGCCAAACACCTGGACTTGAGGACTCAAAGCTCACCTTTTATCAGGACTTGTCGAGGGCCACTCTATTATGGCGCAAATTGTATGGCCTGGCCACCACACAGCTACGCGCAGCAGGCATAGCCTACAGGTGGGGAACAGGAGTCTCCTTGGTCGTTACCCACGCAAGGATAACACACATCCTCACCTCAATGGATGAAGCCACTATCTTACTGGAAACCGTTGGCTTGTTGAATGAGACCACACAGAGTCCTGCGAAGAATCATGGAGAGAACAGGGTTCCCGTGACTGCCTCACCTTTCATCCCGGGAACGTGTGGACTGCGGCCTCTGGTTCCATGAACACTCGCATTAACCTCGATCTGACCATGTCGTACTATTTCCCCATAATTTTCCACACCGTTACCGTTTCAACAACTTAGATGTTATTTTTTGTTGTTTTCGTTTTTTGTGTTTTCCCTTTTTAATCACTCAGTTCCTAGGGCGCATAATTTAGACCGATGCCCAGACACACCCTAGGCAACCATACAGGACCCCACAACCTCGACTATCTTGAGGAACAACCAAAACTGAGGACATCCCGACAGGCGCCTATCGCACACACTTCCCCCTGCAGCCCCCTTGGTTAGGGGTTCTCACCCTCAATGCAGAGGCAGGGCAGGGTGGAATACACACCAGAATAGCAAACAGATCCATCACACCTGACACAAACGCAATGTCACTGATCCCTGCTTATGCTAGACACAGCATGACTCAGACACGCCCATAGACACACTAAAAAAGATCAATGCCCTCACGAGAGCAGAATACCAGCCAGACGCCCTGCTGATTCAGGACACCACAGTGCCCTAGAACTACCCCGCCTGCCCAGTGTTCGCTCCACCACAACTAGCTTACTAAATTCCATCACACAGCTACATAGCTGCACAAGCAAACTATAGATAAACCCAGACCAAGATTCCTCACACTTGACCAGAACCTCTCAGCTCCGCTGAGCCTACTCCACTATGTAGATGTATCATGTGACTAACCAAACTGTTTACTGTTCCTGTTTTTTTCTTATTGAAAAATGTGCAATGTCTTTCTGTGCCATGCTAATATTACACCACGTATACTACATCACTGATTGATAATTCTGATTTGGTAGCACATGCTTGTTTGAAAATATTTTGCAATACAAAATAAAGAATTAAAAATTAAAAATAACAAAAAGCAGGCTAACATACGTTTCAACATTTTAGTCTCACACATGAAACTCCTGAAGAAAATATCCTGACATGCTCTACTTATTTTGCACTTTCAGTATTGCAGTCTGTGCTAGTAGCACAGGTCTTGCCAGTTTAAGCCCTGGGTATAGCACACATCTTTCTCTGGTGATTTTTAATGTTCTCAAATATTGACCCAATAACCTTGTGTTATTCTGTCTGAACTAGTGGTTGGTCATTGTCCATTGCAGTTCTGGATACCAGTTTAGAAATCTGGCTGGACTTCTAGACCTTCCCATCTGTTTAATCTAGTGCCCTTCTCAGACGGCTACAGAAAGACATAATAGAATGCAAACAATATACAGCTTAATTATTTGTTTGAATTACCTGCTACATTTAAACCATGAAGCACAATGTACCAACTTTTTGCTTACTGATTATAGAATATACTGTATAAAGATACACTAAAGTTTCTGATTATTTTTTTTAACCAGATAATGAACAACCTAATTGATGCTGACGAGCAGAGACGAGTCTAAATACAATAGTCAACAGAGAGAAACTATCAGACCTACATTATGTATGTACACTGGGGCATACCATAAAAGTCAGACAGATAAAACAAGCACTGACTAGGTGATGTGTTTAATCACCATTATGAAACAGATTGTGAAGCCAAATCAATAAGCATTGTAAATGGAAATACAACTAATATAGTAGGCATGTGAACCATAAACAATGTAAATAGAGTTTGTGAAGATTATCTATATATTTAATGCTTAGAAAAATCTCTCTCCTTCATCAGCATTTATAATGTAGAGAAAATCAGCTAAATCATTTAATTTGAGTAAAGAGTTTTAATAGCATACGTTTGAGTGCAAATGGACAAAGCTAAAATCTAAATTACCCTTCTTACATGTTTTTTATTTTAAGATGTAATAAAGTTCTTTTGAGTTCCTTTTTCTTTTGGCACTAATTTATCGACAAGTAATAAAGTTCTTTGTACTCTTTTTTTTGCCATTAATTTGTCAAAGACTTTGCAGAGAGAACATGGCGATGAACTACTGAAAGAATTCTAGTGCTACAAATTGTGCTAGCTGTGTCGTATATCGGCTGCCATTTGGTACACTAGAATATATAAAATAATTACAAAAAAAGATCCTTCCAAAGTCTTTGTGAATAGATTGCCCATAATAAATTTAGATAGAAAAAAACACCATATGCACTAAACAATATTTGTAGACTACTTAAATCTTCAGAACCAGTCTACTTTATTGCCTCTCTGTAGGTTTCACAGATATAAATTACTTGCCAAGTCAGATCTCACTAAAATCAATAGGGGTTTTTGTTAGGTAATTAATGTTTTATTGCATACTAAATTCTTCAGTGAAAAAAAAACAAACTTATTATATTTACAATTTAACAAACAATACATTTTGATTGACGAAAGACTTTGTTTTCATTGTGATATAATAAAATATTATCGCATAGCCCAGCAGGTTAATGTAATTTTAAAATGATGCATGCAACATTTAATGAATGTTATTGGTGATGATTTTATCTGCTACCTACAAATGGATAAGACAATATGAATTCACATCGATAACTAACAGCTCACATCACAGCAGCTTTCCTTTTCAACAGTTTAGCTTCTACAAATTATGGTGCTGGAATCAACATCACAAATAATGATCTAAAATTCCATAATGTATTCAGTTCCTGTCCACGGTGTATGATGTTTGCAACACAATGTATTGTTTTAATACGATGCCTTTGGCAAACTTACTTCTATTCTTGTTTAAGCAAAGGGCCATTGCCAGGCAGCCCTTCCCTGACCTCCATTTATTTGTTGCAAATCGACTAAGCCAAAGACAGACATGATTGTACATATTCATGAAATGTATTTTATTTATTTATTTATTTAAATCTTCCAAGTTTCGATTACCTGACTTTACAGGACCCATAATAACTGAATTATTAAGTCAAAGTAAGTACCGCCAGACCTCAGAATTATAAATGATTTTTCATGCTCTTTTATGAATCTCTCCCGAAATGAACAGTAAATATAGGTGAAATTGTACCTGCAGACATGTCATTTTCCGTTTACTTACACATTTAAAGGACAATCTATGACACTCCCGCAGGCTCTTTTATGAGATTTTTTTTATTTTATTTTTTGCAGTTTTCTAAATCACTTTGAAAAGTCATTATTTTACAGATAAAACATCTAAGACATATCATCACAAGACATGGATATATATCATAATTTAATTATATGCTTTTTAATTTCTATGACGAGACATATGGAAATTCATTTTCAAGCTTAATTAAGAAAAAAGCATTAGGCAGAATGTGTAAATGTTTGTTTCCATTGCTACATATGCATTTGATTAGGTAAGCTATTTTTACATTATTTTTTTACCTTAGGATCTGTTGGGGACACTTTATTTTTACAATGTATTTTATAGGTGTAAATATATTTTGTTTAAATTCTACTGTTGTAGAATTTAAAACTGAGCTGTGCCATTTTCAGCACTAATATTTAGAGTAAGATATCGAGGTTGCACTTGTATAGTGAAGATTTAGGAGTGCTAAACAGCTTAACTTATATTTTTTGTAAGTTGGGGGCCAGGGGGATTAAAGAATGTCTTTAATCAATATGAGGTGAGGTGGAATTTTTAGATGGCAGGTGTCATTTAATGGGGAGAGTCCCATTAATTCAAGTGTCCACATTATTTTTATGTGGGGTTAAATTCCTCCCCAAATAATACAGCTTTGTCCTGAGGAGTCTGATTCAGGGACCCTAGACAAAGGAGGTTTGAACTAAAGACCACACCTGGGATATGCTGTGCAAATTTGGGCACCTGTTATTGTGGCACTCGAAAAAGTGCAGTGGCAGACTACAAAATGAATAAAGGGAATGGGAGATTTTGGTCATGATGAAAAGTTAGCACATTTAAATCTGTTTAGTTTAGAAAAACTGCACATCATAGGTGATATAATAGCATTATACAAATATTTTTGGGGCCAATGTAAGCAATGGTCTGGAAATCTATTCCAAACTGGGACTAATGAGACTGGCGATATGGGCATTGTTAAGGCCTGGGGCCGGTGGAGTGCCGAGGCATGCGACTGGAATCCTTCTATTAGCCGGGACAGTGTCCATCCTATGACAGGAGTGGGCTAAACATCAGGGTGTCATACCCCCTCTTCTTTTGTACTCTTCAATACCAACTGCAGGTTTTCATAGTTAGTTTCTACTATACTTTATTTTCTTTGCCTAGCTTTGGTATGATTCATAATTTGCAACGGCCACAGCATGTTTCCTAGGGTTCAATTTACCCCTCTATACTTATTTTTAGAAATACAAGCACAAAAATATATAAAAGCAAATTAAAATAAAACAATACAATGATATACCAGTCCTCAGTCGAACAACAGGACATCACTCTGTGACAAACTACATTATGCCATAAAAATGTGCAGTGTTATCAAATGCCATATAACTGTTACCCTTTGTCTGATGATGTGTTTACTATAGCTGTTGTGGCATTGTAAGCTAGTATGTTTTATCGTCGCACAACTAAAATAAAGAATTTAAAAAATAAAATAAAAGGCAGGATAAAAGATTCTAGGGACCAGTTAATAGAATTACTAAAAAAAATACTTTATTTAGAAATACAAGCAAAAAAAAATATAAAAGCAAATTAAAATAAAACAATACAAAGATATACCAGTCCTCAGTCGAACAGACAAATCTTCACTTGACACATTTCACCAAAGCTTTCTCAAAAGTGAACATGTGCAGTGAACACGTGTAATAGTATTCCATGGAGCAGAGATAGGCAGGTGTTTCAGTCTCATCAGCCAATGAGTGCGGTCAAGGTGAAGGTGTAGTTTTTTTAGACAGGAGTGCTTGAAATATGTCTATGCCGCTAAGTTTTGCTGCTTTATGTCCTCGGTGATACCTCGGATTCATATATTATTCCTCCTGTCTCGAATCTTTGTAATCAGATATTTTATTTTCCAGCTGTGACCGGCTTGATTCTATGTTGGTATAGTCATCAGTGATGAAATTGTGTGCCTCTGTGATTTTTTTCTTTTACCCTCTTAATGCACAGTCCACTCTCTCAAGGCCTTTATTTCCGCTTTAAAGTCTGCAGAGATTCAGTCAAAGTCAGCCTTCAGGGAGGATTTGAGGTTGTTCAACATCATTTGTACGGAATGGTCAGTTGCAGGAATTGAAGCTACATATGAGTTGCAGTCATCTTCTGTCCCAGCAGAGGTTGATGCTGGTGAAACATCTTGGTCAGCTACATCTTGAGTCCTCTCTTGTGTTGCGGAGGACATGGCTGTGGTCTGCAAAGGTGCTGTTGAAGCTCTTTGATTTTTGGCTATTCTGTGAGCCATGTTGCTAAGAGGTTAGTACTGTTGGTAAATTGCCCGTGCTATCTAAGCTTAGGATTGTCCTGTAGAGACAGAGTTAAATGCTTGTGTATTCCATTTCATTGAAGCTCAGGACATACCCCTATGCATCATCCCTTTCGCTTTTGCTATTATCCTCGTATATGGTTTCTTTTGATTTACCTTTAACTCTGACTTGTACACATGTTTTGTTTCTTGTCTTGTATACTTTGCGCAAATTGAGACAGTGTATTGCTATAATAGAGAAAATTTATGACAAACTTACCGTAATTTTCTTTTCCTGGCTATTTCTCATGGCAGCATCACTTATGGGTAGCTCCTCCCTTAGCAGTCACAGGACAGGAATTAATTAGATTAATTAATCAGACTGATAGGTATAAGGAGTCCCTCCTCCCCCTACACCTCAGTCCAATTATAAAGCTGAAATAAAGAATGGGCGGGAACCCTGATGCTGCCATGAGAAATAGCCAGGAAAAGAAAATTACGGTAAGTTTGTCATAAATTTTCTCTATTCCTGGCTAATCATGGCAGCATCACTTATGGGTAATACCCAAGCTTCACAGAAAAATAGGGTGGGAATAATAATCCAAGAAATTACACAAAACTGAAACACATGTAGCAAAGAAAAGTTTAATATCAACGGGATAAAGAGACCGTAGACAGGACACTCTGTCCAAAGGAGGTGGAAGGAGACTGCACATCAAGTTTGTAGTGCTTCATGAATGTCATCGGAGAAGACCAGGTGGCTGCTCTGCAAATATCATCGTATGGAACCTCTGCACAGCTAGCCCATGAAGTTGATAATGCTCTAGTAGAATGAGTTCTTATCTCCCGAGGTGGTGATATACCTTTAGAGATATACGCCTTCTTAATTATCAGAGAAATCCAAAGTTTCAACGTAGATAAAGAAGCCGCCTCACCTCTCCTTGCTCCCAACGGCAAAACGAAGAGTTGGTCCGTTTTACGGAAAGACTCAGAACGTTTAAGATATGCAGACAAGCAGTTCATGACATCCAAACGTTGCCATCTAACCTCCTCCTGAGAAGAGGGGTTGGGGTAAAATGATGGAAGAACCACTTCTTGAGAGAGGTGAAACTGAGAAACTACCTTAGGAAGAAACTCTGGTTTTGGTTTCAGACAAACCCTATCTCGGTAGAATCGTAAACAAGAAGAAGATGTAGAAAATGCCTTAATTTCTGAAATCCTTCTTGCGGAAGTAAAAGTTTTATACGTCAGGAGAGTAGCATCCAAACTTTCAAGAGGAACAAACAGATCCTCAGTGAGATAATTGAGCACCATAGGAAGGTCCCAAGGAGGGGTAGTAGATCTGGAAGGAGGCCTCAACCTGAAGGCCGCTTTGAAGAACCTGGAAATCAAAGGATCCGAAGCCCATGAGATGTTGCACAAAGCTGAAAGTGCCGAAGACTGAACCTTCAAGGTGCTGAGGCTAAGGCCCTTGTCCAGGCCCTCTTGCAGAAACTCCAAACTTCAGTATTGCTAGGATGCCGAAAGTCCACATTATGAGACGATGCCCAAGTTTGGAACACATCCCAGATCCTATGCTAGCATGAAGAAGTAGAAGCCTTTCTGGAGAGCAGAAGGGTAATGATCACCGCCTCCGCGAGACCTAGTAATTGGAGTCTTTCTTTCTCAAGACCCATACCCCCATTGTGAGGCATTCCAGATGAGGATGGAATACAGGGCCTTGCGATAGCAGATCCTCCATCACTGGAAGAGGCCAAGGTTGTTCCTGGCTCATCATGGCCAATAGGGGAAACCACGGCCTCCGAGGCCAAATAGGAATTACGGCAATGACTTTCTTGCCTTCCAACCAAACCTTCCGCAGGAACCTGGGTATCATGGGTAGGGGAGGGAAAACATACCCCAGATCGAACGACCAGGGCAGAGAGAGAGCATCCTGGCCCAGTGCCTGACAGTCCGGATGGAGAGAGAAGTAATTCTCCACCTGGTGATTCTGAGATGATGCCATCAGGTCGATCTGGGGCATGCCCCACCGATGAGCAATTTCTGCAAAGATCGCCGGGTGAAGTTGCCATTCTCCCGGAAGAATTTCCTTTCTGCTGAGGAAGTCTGCCGTTACGTTCTCCGAACCTGGGAGATAAATCGCCTTCAGGCCTTGAAGATAGGTCATGGCTATAGCCATTAAGGGAGCCAGCTCTTCCAGGAGCAACCTGCTCCTCGTGCCACCTTGGTTGTTCACATATGAGGCCACCGCTCGGTTGTCTGTTTTGATTAGAACCCAAGAATTCCGTAGCCTCGGCAGGAATCTCAAAATGGCCTTGTAAACCGCTCTCAGTTCTCTTACGTTTGAGTGTAGGCGACTCTCTTCTCGGGTCCAGTTCCCTTGAGTCCATACAGGACTGAAGTGGGCACCCCATCCAAAAGAACTGGCATCTGTTGTAATAACCTTCCAAGGGGGGTCTTCCAACGGGAAGCCTGTTGTCAAATTCCTCTCGCTCTTCCACCAGTTTAAGCCTTTCCTTACGGGAAGGGGAAGAGATATCATCTGTTCCCAATCCGCTTCCACTCTGTTGAACTGGAGAAGGAAGCAGTTCTGGGCCGGACGGAACTTCCACTGGGCCCACTTCACCAAGCCTATTGTTGAAGTCAAGGAACCCAGGAGACTCATGACTTCTCTTGCAGGTGCAGTTTCGAGAACTTGCAGCTTCCCTACTTTGTCTCTGATCTTTGTGACCCTTTCTGGAGACAGGAACACATGTGCAGACACGGTATTCACTACCGTACCCAGGAAAACGATAGTTTGTGCAGGAACGAGGGAGCTCTTTCCCACGTTCAGGAGCCAACCATGGTCTTGAAGAATGGACATTGCCACCGACGTATGTTGAGCTACAATTCCTTGAGATGGACCCAAGATTGATAGTAGGCGTCCCTTAAGTCTATTGAGGTCATCCAGTCTCCTTTTTTGACACACTTCAAGATGGTCCTCAAGGATTCCATTTTGAACGTCCTTACGTCGAGCAAGGAGTTCACGCCTTTCAAATTCAAGATGAGACGCCACTTTCCCTGTGGTTTTGGGGCCAATAAGACCGTGGAGTAAATTCCCTGGAACCATTCCTGTTTTGGAACTTCTTCACCACTTTTTGTTCCAGGAGTAGAGAAATGCAGGACCTCATGGCCCTTCGTTTGATGCCTACCGGCACCTTTGACCTTCTGAAGAATGCAGTTTTCGGGTAAGATGAGAATTATATTCTGTAACCTTCTTTTACGATGGAAGTGACCCATAGGTCTGAAATATTGCTGGCCTATATGGGGTAGAAGAACTTCGGCCTGGGGACCTTCAGAAGGTCTTCCCTGAGGTTCTAGCACCCCTTCCTCTGGAAGCCTTATTGGAAGATGAGTGCGAATAGGATTTCCATGAAGAATTCCTGGAAAACTCCCTTCCTGGTTTATAGCTCCTGCTGTCCCGAAAGGACCGATCCTTGAAGCGCTTGGTCTTCCAGGAGGAGGGAAAAACTCTTCCTGCCAGCTTGAGGTAAACGCCTTTTTCCCCATCAGCAGCTTTTTGAATAGCATCTTCCAGAATCTTCCCAAAAAGGAGATCCCCTCGGAACGGAAGTGCACACAGGGAAGCCTTAGAAGCATAGTCAGCACCCCACGAATGAAGCCACAAGGCCCTTCTAGAAGCCACAGACAGGGCCATGCTTTTGGCAATCATGCGAGTGATGTCCAGGGAGGCCTCTGAACAGAATTCCGTGGCTAGACTAAAGTCCTAAAGTCCTGATCAATGTCGTCCTTCAGATTAGTGAGCCACACTTTCAAGGCTCTGGAGAGAGTCATCAGTGCCACTGCCGGATGAAGGGCGGACCCTAGGGCCAAGTAGTCTTTAATCAGGTCTCCATCCATACGCTTCTCCATAGGCTCCCTGAGATATGCCATGGAGTCAATAGGCAGTGTAATTTTCTTAGCCATATGGATCACTGCAGCGTCAATTTTAGGAACTGAGTTCCACAGGCAGCAATCCACTGTAGAGTACGGATAAACCCTCGCAAACTTATTTTTTAAGGTGGACTTCTTTTCAGGCTTATTCCATTCCTGAAGGATCATATCCCTGATTGGCGCATGCACCGGGAAAGTAGGTCTGTTAGGCTATAGGTCCTCAAAAAACCTGTCAGCCTCCTTCAATTCAGATCTTTCTTCAGTGAGACTAAGCGTGTCTCTGAGAAGGGTAATAAGTCTATCCATAGACCTGGAGTCAAGAGACGTGGAGGCATATTCAGCTTCCTCCTCACCTTCATCTGATACCTCCCAGACATCAGGGTCCTCATCAGAGCTGGAAGACTGAGGTTCCGCTCTGCGTCTCTTACTTGGACCACTAGATCCCGTGGTAGCCATAAAGCCCTCAGCAATAGCCTGAGAAATCCAGAGCTTAAGGTCGTCTTGTGGAGAGCTCCTACTGGGGGCATCAGCGACTTCCAACAAGCATTCCTTGCAAAGGTTCCTTCTATTCGGAGCAGGCGAAGAACAATTAATGCATTTATTTGACTTTTCCCGTGATTTTCTCGCTGGAGAATCCAAATGAATGCTGGGGCTGGAATGAAGCCATATATGACATATATTACAGGCTCAGTATGGCACTCTTTTAACAACACCCCCCCCCAATAAAATTAAGAAATGGCTCACCTATGTTTTCTAGAGAGGGATCTTGCAGAGGCAGAGGGAGAATCCATACTATAAAGAAGAACGAAAGGAAAATCCAAGACCTAATTCCCCAAAGGGATAAATAGGCAAACTGACAAAGCAATACTTCCAATAAGTAGTAAAAACAGCAATCCTACCTAAAAGAGCAGGACATCCACTATGCAGCCAGGCAGCAGATAGGAGTAGCTGGGCACAAACTGGACACCAATGCATTCCCCAGGGGTAAACCAACATAAGGCTAGCAGATATAGTGCCAAGGCAGCTGTATTAGATGCTTTAAAAAAGGTCCGGGCAGCGAACAGCTGATTGCCCGGTTCGCGCATGCGCAGAGCGCTGGAACGCACGCTATGCGTTCCAAACGCTTGCGACCGGCATGCAAATTACTTCTGGTTTCGCCGGAACCGGCTGCGAGCAACAAACAGTCGGCTGGAACGCATAATGCGTTCCAGCCCCCAATGCCCGGGCACACAGGGAGCCCCAGGGAGCAGGGAATCCTGCACAGCCTCACATTAACCCATCAGAGGCTGGAACAGAGCCAGGGAGCAGGGAAGGCACCAAACAAGAGGCAAGAAACAGATCCTAAAGGACAAGACCCCTAAGCATGGATTCAAATACTGCCAACAAGGTATGGGGGGGGATATATAACCCCAATTAGTAGGGGCAGGCTGAAAACAGGGGGAATTTTTAAGGCTAACCAACCCCACAAATAAACAGAAACAGTGTCTCCCTCAAACACTTACTTTCCCACGCTGCAGTTCAGTACTTACACTGAACCTGACCCAGTTAGTCCTGCTCATGCAGGCTGTTTACTGGGTCCTTCAAATGAAGAGAGGCTGAACTTCATTTGGAACGAACCCACGACAAACGCAGGAAGGTGGCCATAAAACAAAATGTAAAAAATCCTGTAGAACTTGCTAAGGACAGGAAAAAAGACTGAGGTGTAGGGGAGGAGGGACTCCTTATACCTATCAGTCTGATTAATTAATCTAATTAATTCCTGTCCTGTGACTGCTAAGGGAGGAGCTACCCATAAGTGATGCTGCCATGATTAGCCAGGAAATCTAAATTATAAAAAGAAGATATTTCTGTGCCATTGCACTATGCCTTATTAACCCATTTTCTGCTTTACTTATGAAGTGTTATAAAACGAAGGGTTAAGGAGTATTATTTCCATTATAAAAGCTATAGATTGATAGCTTTTATTACACATATATCGTGTTGTGCTGAAGAGACAAAAAGTATCTAGAATTTATGTGCAGAAAAGTCTAAATCAAGTAGAAAATGGATGATAGATATACTGTTTCATCCCAATCAGACCATTTTATAGTTGCTTTTGAGATGAGATCTGTCATCACATAAAGACAGGAAGCAGTCTGTCATACTGTGGCTGTTGTTGAAATTACATCATATTGTTTATTGGAAGTTTCAAATAAATGTGTCTTGGGTTTATTGAGTATTACAAGAAACATTTTATATTGTTTAAAGTTCTCTGTGTACTACAGAAACAAATGTTCTGTTTTCTACCAAAGACCAGGGGAAAAAAAGACCAAAGCGCTCTACAAAAATTAAGAAAATAGAAAATATATACATCGTATTGAAAAATGTATAAGTAAAGACTAAAAATTATAAATATGTAGGAATTTAGGATTTTGTATGTGGGGCATACAGTTTCTTGGTTTCACCCTAAATTACTATGTAACTATGGTTTAAAAAAAAAAGGTAACAATGTAATTTATACATTGATTTAATAATATTTTTACATTAACCCCATCTCCACCAAGCTCTATTCAAAACAAAACGTCTGTACTATTTATTTGAAACATGGGAACAATTGCTAATGTAAACATTTAGGACAAAAAAAAAATTCATATATTATTAGATTAGTGTTCAGGAATAACTATACATTTTAAATTTACAAAACTGCAAGGATACTTTTGATAAAATATTAGATATTTACAGGATCCCTTGTTTTGAAAGATGTAATTCAAATTTGAAAAGTACCATTATTTTAACATACTAAAAGGTTTTAACAAAATGGACAAATAGCCTTGTTAGAAACATTCGTGGGAATGCAGTCCCCAAAATGGCACCTGAATTTAAGCTTTACCTCTATATGTGGGAATAATGTCTGTCTACAATCACACATTTTATAAAATATCACAGGCTATGACATCATTCATTTACGTTCTGAACTAAATACCAGAAAAATGGCTTGAAACTATATCGACATTGTGTTTTGACATTCCACTTGGTTCCAAGATCCATTGTTTCCCATTTAAAGTAAAAATCCTGTACCTTATCAGAATGACAAAAACATGTGCTAACCTCAGGTTCTTACAAACATTTCCGCACTTCATTTTTAGCAAGCAATTGTTTTATCGATACATCCTATCCTGCATTAAAAGGGCTTTAAAGCCGTTGCAGTGGCATAGAACGCCGTAACGGCTTTGAGCCCTGGAGCCTCAGAAATACTTACCTTCCCGGCGCTCCGCTTCGCGAGGACTGCCTGACATGATATTTCCCATAACTGATATGGGAAATTATGGAAGACTCACTTTTAAGGAATTCAATGTGAATAGTAGTCTCTGCCCATGAAAGGCACACTTGGGCTGTTGTTCCACTTGAAAAAGAAATTTTTAGTCAAGGCAGCTCTTCCATGCCAAATCTGGCCCCCTATAGCTGGCCATCGATCTGCCAGCAGGGGGACTGTCTGAAATATCAGATAGTCCCCCTGCTGGTGGGAAAGTAAACAAAAGATATCAGACATGTTTTAAAATAAAATAGAAATGTATTTATATACATATAATATATGTGTATATATCTATTATATATATAATATATATACATATTATATATATGTAACGTCATACAAAGTGTATTTTAATACTAATATAAGTACATATATTAGTATTAAAATACACTTAGAATGATGTAACATATATATAATATGTATATATATTATATATATAATAGATATATACACATATATTATATGTATAATTACAATAATAAATTAATAAAATAATAAAATAAATAAATAAAATATTGAAACTAAATTTAATATAAATTATATATTCATATGTAATTCATATGTAATTTCATTCTAACTGTATTTTGTTATTAATATATATATATATATTGGTAACAAAATACACTTAGAATGACATTATATATATATATATATATATATATATATATATATATATATAAAATACAAATAACAGCAAATATATATATATATATAGATAAATACATATAATTACATAAAAGATTATATTAGTATACACGTAGAATTTAAATACCTATAAATGCATATATATTAAAATTCTACATGTATATTTAAGTAATCTTTTAACATAATTATGTGATTTGATTAATTAAAATTTGATTGACATGCCTGATAACACAGGGAGAAAGTGCAGAGAATTTAATTCACAAGCACTATATTTGACCCTGTAACTCTCCAAGACACCATAAAACCTGTACATAGGGGGTACTGTTTTACTCGGGAGACTTCACTGAACTCATATATTAGTGTTTCAAACTGGTAAATTGTATTACAACAATGATATTTTAAGTAAAAGTGACTTTTTTGCATTTTTTACAAACGAACTGCACTTTTATGGACTATATTATTGTTGTAATATGTTTTACTGCTTTAAAACACTAATATTTGTATTTAGTGAAGTCTCCCGAGAATAACAGTACCCCCATGTACAGGTTTTATGGTGTTTTGGAAAGTTAGACAGTCACATATAAGGCTTGCATTTCATTTTTTGACATTGAAATTTGCCAGATTGGTTATGTTGCCTTTGAGAGCACATGGTAGCCCAGGAATGAGAATTACCCCCATGATGGCATACCATTTGCAAAAGTAGACAACCCAAAGTATTGCAAGTGGGGTATGTCCAGTCTTTCTTAGTAGCCACTTAGTCACAAACACTGGCCAAATATTAGTTTTTTGCTTATTTCACACAAAAACAAATATGAACGCTAACTTTGGCCAGTGTTTGTGACTAAGTGGCTACTAAAAAAGACTAAACATACCCCACTTTCAATACCTTGGGTTGTCTACTTTTTCAAATGGTATGCCATTATGGGGTAATTCTCATTACTGGGCTACCACACTGTCTCAAAGGTAACATTACTAATCTGGCAAATTTCAATTTGAAAATGGAACGTTCTATATTTGACCCTGTAACTTTGACCCTGTAACAAAACACCATAAACCTGTTAATGGGGGGTACTGTTGTACTCATGAGACATCGCTGATTACAAATATGTGCATTTTTTTGCAGTAAAACCTAACAGTATTATGACATTCATAGCTGAAATGTCAGACGGAAATACAATTTTTAATAAAAATCTTATTTCCTCACATTTTTATTTTATTTTATTCATAATAAATTCTGTTCCATATATGAATAGTTAATGATAAATGAAAGCCCTGTTTCCCCTGAACAAAATGATATATAATAAGTGTGGGTGCACTTAATGTGACAACGGTGAATTACGGTTGAACAGACAAATAGCGCAAATTCCAGTTTTTGTTTACGTTTTGTTTTGATCAGAACGTGCACTATTGACTCCGTCCTGAAGGGGTTAAGCTTGAGGAGCGAGAATATCAAATGACATTGACAGTGGGTAAATAAGAAAAAAGTCTGCAATTGTTTGCTTTAAATTTATAATATATATTTAATAATAAATCTAAAAAATAAATAAATAAACTTACTGTAGTGAACAGGATTAAGGGAACTTTAGGAGGACTCCTTTCCTCACCCCCTGCTGCCTCTGTGAACACACAGTGAGTGATACGCCGGTGCTGGCTCCTCAAGGGAAGCATCGGCCGAGCTGTGGGCACAGCAGCATGATGCATCCGATCCAGAGGTGACACCTATGCAGGGCTCAGTCACGTTAGAGGTTATTAAGTAAAGATCCTATCTGGCTAGGCTTGCCACCTTTGCGAGGAAAAAAATAATTGCCACACTCATTTGCCTAATTCCTTATACATGCGTGACATCATAAAGAGTAACAAGAGAAAAAATGTATTACATTTGGAATAGAAAAATGACCTAAATTACTAGAAAACTACTTACAGTTTGTTTTACTGTATAGGGATAGTACTGGGCAGAAGAAATTCGGTCAGACCAAACCAAATGATTTAGTTAAAAATGCCTGCTGCTAATTACTCTGTAGCCTCACAAATTCCTACATCTACCCTAAGCAGGCATAGGCTTTATGCCAAAAATATATACATTTTACAGGTGTACATTTCTTACTCTATCAATGAAATATTATCCTGTGTTGCTATGGCTTTGTTTTTCTATAAAGGTTGTAGAAGGTTGTTTTTTTTTTTTTTTGCTTTGTTTGGCATTGCAAGTGCTGGCAAGTTACTATCATCATAGATAATGCTATTTTTAGGGGGGGATGGGGGGTTCCAACATGCTCTAGGAAATAAACCTGATTGTTGGGAGGGAAGGGAATAACTGATATGGGAAATTATGGAAGACTCACTTTTAAGGAATTCAATGTGAATAGTAGTCTCTGCCCATGAAAGGCACACTTGGGCTGTTGTTCCACTTGAAAAAGAAATTTTTAGTCAACATATGTTAAAAATCCTTTGAGACAGCTATTGGCCCCAAATCACTGTATATACCGAGATTCTATCTTGCACAGAAAAGATGGGTATAAAGGGATCAGTTCTTTAACTATGGATAGTTATGGACTTCTTGTACTTAGAAGTGGGGATCATGGTGTGATGAAGTAGGAAACCTGCTTGGTCAAAAGGATTGTGTCTCCTTCCTTTCTGGTAGTGTGGCCGAACGGAGCAGACTATGGTACAGGAGCTTAAGTTTCCTGTAGCTGGCGGGACTGACAGGAAGTGCTCTCTCAGTGAGCACTTCCTTTCAGTCCGGCCGGGTACAGGAAACAGACATTCCTGTACTGCGGTGCGCACTGCTCCTCTAGGCCACGCTACACAGAGTGACTGGCAGGAGGGAGCGCTGTGTGCCCTCCTCCTGCCGGTCACTCGATTCTAGCACCCCCTGGTCTGGTGCCCCCTAAGGCGGCTGCTTGTGCCACCTTATGGACGCGCCGGCCACGAGCACTGGCCACACAACCTTAAATACTGTGCCGGTAAAATATCAGTCAGGTGGCAACTCTATGCCTGGCTGGTGTCAGTGGTGTCACCCCCCCGCCCCACCCTGTGATGCATACCCTGGTGCGGGCCACACACTCCGCACCGCCCTTGTGACGCCTCCGATATAACATGATTTAACTCCTCAATTAAATGGCAGAGATTTGGCCAGTGATACTGCAGGGGCATAATCTATACACCAAAACTGCTTCATTAAACTAAAGTTAATGTAAACAATTACCATAAATTTCAAAACATAAAAAACTCTCAGAAGTCTTTTACAACACAAACATTCCATATTTCCTATGCAACAAGGAACTCCTTGTTGTTTATGTGTATGGGTTTATGTGTATGCCTACATACAACCTTGTATGTAGGCATACACATAAGCCCATACATTATTTAATAAAAATTTGGACAGGTGAGTATGCTAATTACCATGCAGCAATATGGCATTGGAATACATCAAGCTAATAAAATAGTTAGAGATTCACATCACTGGTTGTATGTAACCATCTGTGTATTTAATAACTAGATTACCCCTGTTGATAGAGATGTTAAAATTTATCCTAGAGTTCAGAAATCTTATAACATTTGGTATTCTTTTTTCTACGTCTATTGCAGTAACAGCCAACCTGCAATACCTAAATGTTAATTATTGGAAATATAACGCAACCACTGAGAGAACTAATGTTGAATACTTCTATTCTGTGCGGTCAATGAACAAATAGTCAAGGTTACATATTTATGCTTTGCATCTGCTCTTGATAATATATTATTCTATGTATAGTAGAGTTCACACCATATTAGATAAAACAATTGAATTGAAGTGTTTGCTAGAGTCATTATTTTAATAATATTTCACTTTATGGAATTGTGTTAGCAAATAAATCATTGAATGCCTTAGCATTATTCTTTTGTTTAAGAATAGAATAACAGCAATGGCCTATATGTTTTGCTGGAAATCACTGCAATATGCAACCCGTTTAAACATACCATTCATTTCTTGATTAAACTGTAATTTATTTTGATTAGCGAGAAGAAGACAATTATTACTAATACCATTAATATGGAAGATCTATGAGTAAAAAATACATTCATACTATATGCTCAAAATTCTGATTAATGTATTTATATAACTTCAATTAACCTAATAAATTGTTTTTTTTACAACACCATAATTAACAGCAATTAATCATCCTAATATTAGGCATAATTTTACTGTAATAAACATTGATTATTTTGTTACACTTAGCTAATTCAATTGAAAACTAAACCTTTTCCCGAATTGACACATCAGGTTTGATACTAAACACTGTCACTAGTTACACAATAACATATAGCAAATGCCCCTAATGTACATCACATTTTCTGAATTTACAAGTGCAGATTCCTTAGAGAGAGCTGAGATGGTACTTGTGAACAAGTTAAGAAGTCGTTACATGGATATAATCGTAGATAAAGAGACAATCAGACGTATTAACAGAGACAGCATACCACTTAGTGTATTTTCATATGTAGTTAAAAGAAAGTAGCTTATTTATTTATGTAACATTTATTTAACTTATATACTGTTTCTACCCAGAAGGTTTTACAATATTTAGCAATTAACCTTAGGTAGGGTTATATACAGAGGAATATATAAATTGACATACTGGCACATATGTAGCAGTAAGGAAATAAAATATGCCATTAAAGTGTGCTAAATATGTAAGAACAGTCTCGGGCAGCAACAGTTTCGTCTTTAACCACTGTGTGACATGTCATGATTCCCCTTTATTCCAGAAGTTTGGTCCTTAAGGGGTTAAAGGGACATACACCACTTTTAGACCAATGTCTCAATCAAAATCTTTGGTTTTAAATGAGAAAGTATCTCCACTCTGCATGTTGAAAAAAGCAAGTAAATATGCTTTCTACAGTCACCCCGGGGGGGACACTGATCTAACCAATCAGTGTTATTCAAGGGGAAGTCAAAGTAAATTTAAAATTTAAGTCCAGAGTTGCTGAAATGGAAGGACAACTGACTTAGAGAATGTTTTCAGATTGGCTGTTGTGACCTTTAATTTTAAATTTACTGTGAATCCTCTTTTTAGTGCATAACTGTGCTAGTTTAGGGATCCCCAAAACCCCCATTATAAATTTTGTGATCTCTGAAATAACAAGCACATTATTATATACAGCAAGGTCACAAATGTGTTTTGAGGTTTAGAGCTTAGAACGTGGGATCTGTTTGTTAATTATGGAGTTTGATTATATAGAAATTAGGCAATTTTCATGTGTAATTTAGTCAGGCTTTTTTCAGGTATTACGTTGGCTTCGAATGTGACTAGAAGATTTTTTTTTCACATAGGTTTCGATGAGTGATTTATTTTTAATGGCAAAAGGATGTATGTAACAAGAGGTACGGTGAGTAGATGAATGTTGTAACATCTTTTTTAATTAATCACAGGATTTACATTTCTGCTCACAATAACAATTTATCCATTGAAAGATTTTTATAAAATATTTGGATAAACAGCGAAAATTCAATGCGTCTTTTTTTTGTAAGAAGAAAAAGTCTGAGGCTAATAGCTTCCCAAATAACATTTATTTTCTCAATGACTATCTTATGTTCATTCACTTAGAAAAACTTTGTTTCGAAAAGTTTTGATTTCAGGGTCATAATTGTCTACTGTTAAGAAATGAGTGTTTTCCTCATCCCTTATACCAAAGAGCACGATACAAAGATATTTTGTTCCTAATTGTCCTAACATAAGACATGTATTTATTTGTTGTTAGCTCATTGTCTGTGTTGCTTTTCTCCTCACTAGTGCCATAGCAACCCATCTTTGTTTAGGTGACACATTTCAGTTTCAAGGTCTCACTTCAAAATGTTTCACATTACAAGATTATCACACACAAAAAATTAGCGTGAGATATTTTTCTGCTGCTTCTGAAACAGGGTCACTTTTAACATCTGGCTTTAAAGAAAAAATAAAGTATATTTAAGCTCAAGCCAAATAATTTTTTTATTATCTATTTTTAGCGGAGGCCTGATATTTCACAGGTTAACTCCACTAAGATCCCAGTGAGGCTCAGGAACAAGTGATGAAAAATCCCATAAAGTAAGAATTCCAGCAAGCAAGGTAATCCAAGAATATCCCCATACAGATCCCAATGACTGGACGACACACAGCATCAGGAGCAGAACTAACTTTTATTCCACACAACCTCCTTTTAAAGCATTCTCCCATGCAAGGAAGGGATTCACATTCATTAGTACAGTATCCAATGGAGTAGCAGTTACCTCCCACACATCTCCTCCCCTCAGTATGACACTTAATCCTATTACACAGGCTATAGTTTTCCCCAAGTTCTGGATGTGCCCTAAGATCAGCAGCTACACCAATACTTTAGGTACCCCCTGGTAGCCCAGATCTGGGTGGCTAACATATCCAAAATTCACCCAGATCTGACCAGGGGTTCGGGAGTTAGGTGGAGGGTGTAATTTGACCGACCGCACACGAGGTGGTATCCGAAAAGGGTTCCATGTATTTTGGCCCTGCGGTCGGTCTCCATTCGGGAGTTGAAATACACACAAAAAGCTTCCATCCACGAATACTATTACATTCGCATGACCCCCCTCATTCGGTACTTTAAACTTACCGAACGGGGGGCTGATTCGCCTTCCCGTTCAGGAGTTACGGAGCTCTGGATGTGTCAGCGGTGTTCGAGTAATTGAGTGTACGATTTGAGTTCCAGACACTCGACGACCAAACACAGCTGAGCCTTTCGTGCGTAAGATGGCCGCCGCCACGTGTTCGTATGCCGAATGGCGGCCACCCAGATACCTACATAAAACACCTATTAGTCTGCGGTTAGAGAGAAGTGTGCAGCTTAATGAGGGACACACTTCACTCTGGGGTGGTCTATTGGTTCGGTAGTTTCCATTCGTATGGAATACGGATGGCAACTACCGAACAATCACACGAATCCTACTTACAATTAACTATACAGAAGAAATAACACACGAATTGCAGTATTCTCATAGTCTCTAAGGACAGCCATAGTACCATCCGCTACACTATTAAACTAAGAATATTATCATTTTGTAATAGAAAAATTATTATTTTGTTTATTTTGTAGTGTGCAACACATCCTGCAAATCTTTAGCACAAGTAATAAAGCAAATATATTAATAAGGGATAGAAACTACAAATGGAATTAAAACAAAACGTGTGCACACGAGATTAAAATCATTCTTAAAAACAAACAAACAAACAGGTAAAAGTGCAATATAGGAAAACTTTAAAATCCCAATTTCTACTTCGAATTATATTTTGCCATGAATATAACAGAAAATAATATAACAGTGTTTCTCTCTGCAAATATATTAAAGTGTCTTCTGTACATGAAGCAAACAATTAGTTCTGTATTTTCGGGTGCACTGGATAAGGAGCACATCTGAATCTACATGGGATGAGCCGTTAAATTAAATTGGGGAACTTTCAATTTTTAAAGATTTTAAATATTATGTTTATATTGAACAAATGAGAGAGTGTTATGTATGAAAAAAACTTTTAATGTAGAAATCCAAATCACTGTATTTATTTATTGCACTAAATAAATCATTGTTATAAACTCATGCGATGACAATTGCCATATCCTATAATAGAAACAGTAGTAAAGGGTCAGCGCTGATAGAACAAACTAGGAAAAGTGAAATTAAGGCAGCTTTCCTCCAAAAGGAAGGGAATCCCTCTATCCCTATTGTAGTAAGGCAAGTACAAAATATTAAAAAGTGTAGAGGATTAGCGCCACTCTAAAAAGACACTGGTGAGAATTGTATAACCAGCATAAGATGCCTTAAATAGGTCTACAATAGATAGATACACTTAATAAATGGGATAGAATAAGAGACCTAAAATACAAATAAATATAAAATAAGATAAATAGAATAATAAAATATAAATTATTGAATATATGTCCAAGATAGAGAGTCCAATAAAAGATAGATGGTATATACTTTCCAGAGGAGCAATCACAAACTCGTTCAAAGAAAATGTTCTTGTTGGGATATCAGATGCGGTCCGTATGTGGAAAGAAGGAGAGGATAATGGTGTAGTATGTCCAGAAAATATAAAAATAAGAATAAAAGTATATATGGTCCTACTTATGTTTTTAGAGCTTTAAACCAGCTCTAGTATGAAAGACATACAGTGGTACAATCCCCACTTGCAGGATATGTGAAGAATAGTGATGTCCCGAACGGTTCGCCGAACGGTTCGCCGAATGGTTCGCTACGGATGGCGAACATAAACATAAACTTTGACCCTGTACCTCACAGTCAGCAGACACATTCCAGCCAACCAGCAGCAGACCCTCCCTCCCAGACCCTCCCACCTCCTGGTCAGCATCCATTTTACATTCATTGTGAAGCTGCATTCTTAGTGAGCTGTCCAGAAGGTGGGAGGGTCTGGGAGGGAGGGTCTGCTGCTGATTGGCTGGAATGTGTCTGCTGACTGTGAGGTACAGGGTCAAAGTTTATGTTTATGTTCGCCGTCCGTGGCGAACCGTTCGGCAAACCGTTCGGAACATCACTAGTGAAGAATGGATACGTGAAGTGGCACTAATCCTCTACACTCTTTTATATTTTATATTATATAATAGTGTATATTAAAAAAAAAAATCACATGAAAAAAGCTAAACGCAAGTTGTATGTGATTTTCGATTGTTTATTCAATGGTGCAAATCTACAGAATAGGTGTTTCCCTTTGCACATTGTTAAAAACCTGCAAAATAAAATGTTGCACACGACCCGTAATATCACTAACATAGAGTGGAGTTCTAATTTCATTTAGTTTGTTCTTCCTTCTTTTTTTGTGTGTTTTTTTAATTAATTTGTGTTTGTAGTGGGTTTTTTTTAAACTTTTCTATGTTATTGAAAATCTTTTAATGTAGTTGTTATTAGATATACATTGCATTAAACTGTGTAACTGAAATGGCAAAGTCTTAATTACTGGCAGATAAAATTAAACTGTATTTTATTAGCACTATACTTGATATTTTGCACTCCAAGCACTTTGTATTATTTTCTGTTAACGCTGTACTTCCTGATAGTTGCATGCTGATTACATACGATCTCTACTGGACAACACTTCAATTACTGAAATATATTAACATACCTGTGCTAAATTTTATTGCTTAGACATTTTCTATTTAACTTGTAAAACAAAATCAACTTATTATTCTGATATATGTGCTGAAAACAAATTTTGGAGGTTTAACCTATATTCATGATTAAATAGAGATAAAAAGAAAGAAGGCCTTATGAATATAAATAGGAAGTTGTGTTGCTCTAGATTAGTGGTTCTCAACCCAATCCTGAAGTACCCCCTAAAAGTGCAGGATTTAGGGATTACACAGCAGTGTATGTGGTGTTTTAAAAAAATAAAATAAAAACATTTAGACACAACAGGGTAATCCCTTAAACCAAAAATGGTAGAGGATACTTGAGCACTGGGTTGGGAACCCGTGCTCTAGATAACAGAAGACTGCATATAATTAACTGAATGTAATAAACTACTCAGTATGACTGAATAATAAAATATTGCAACTATTAGATACCTGGAACATATAATTCATCACTTTAAATATAGGAGTACTGAGAACTACAGGGAGGAAATCAAACGCCCAACAAGCACTATGCAATTGTTGACAATATACACAAAAAAGGTATATTTCAGTTTATTTCATGCTCACAAAGCAGGCATACTTGAAACCTTGGGACTGATACACATTTTAAAACCTTAAAAATAAACTTTGTTAAAAATATCGGATACTAGATTCTATTATATATCCAAATACAAAGAAACTAGTCCTGCGCTCAAACTCCCATTACTCCTGGGCGGCAGCAATGACTATAGTACACATCAGCCAAAATACATATAGTAAAAACCAACTATTATATATCCACCTGGTTAGTCAATGCCAGCAGGGCCAGATTAAGAGCCCAGTGGGCCTGTTGCTGACAATTATGAGGGGCCTAAGTACAGAATCTTATCGACCAAAAACACTAAAACAGTCATAGCGCTTAAGCGTTATGTATCTGGTGGAGATGTTGCCGGAGGGAAACTCATCTCTCTCTAATTCATGTTTTTTTATCTTTTAAGTAAATCCATACCCCCTAACAGCAGTGTCCAGTGAAGCAGGAAGTCAATGGGTGGTGTAAAAGGGTAGGCCACTGACGCGGATCATGTAACCAGAACTCCCGAACATGCCCAAAAAAGAGGTGTATCTGCCCAAAGAATTGGAAGGCTAGCCTGGCATGAATGCATGTCAGGCTGCCTGCTAATCATGCATGCTGGCCAACAGCATCCTGAGCTTTGCATAAATGCATCTAATGATGTGCTCGCTCCATGCTTTGTAAGGACTGTCCCCTAGCACTCACATGTCCACTTGTCTCCTTACCATCTTACTAGCAGGTAGAAGCTCTGAGACAGATAAAATGTGGATGTAGTGAGTGTAGAAGAAAGGGAACATGCCAGAGCATTAGAGACACCAAAGTCAGCATTACCTTAATTAATTTTATTTCAGCTAGTCCACACAAGTTTTGTTTACATATATCCCTCTTCATTTTCCATACTTAAGCAAGAGTATGTGAAGAGTAGTTAGGGTTGCCACTTTTCTTCGGAAAAAAATACAGGCCTTATTAATTTGCATGATTAATTATGTATGCGTGACATCACATGATGTAAATCAGAAGGAGTGACATAAGAGAAAATTCTGTAAAATCACCAAAAAACTACTTACAGTTTAATTCTGCTGTATAGATGGATTGCTTCCAGTGTCTCCCAGTGTCCCAATGTGTCCCCATGTCGCCCAGTGTCCCCTAGTGTCTGTGTCCCCATGTATTCCAGTGTCATCACTAGGGGTCACTGTGAGACATGGGGACACTGGGGGACACTGAGAGTGTATGTCTCCCAGCATCCCCCAGTGTCTCAGTGTCTCCATGTCTTAGAGTCCCCAAGTGTTCCCATGTGTGTCTGTGTTCTCATGTCTCAATGTCCCCATGTGTGTCTGTGTCCCCGTATCTCCAAATGTCCCCAAGAGTCTCAGCATCCCCAGAGGTCTCCCTGTGTCCCCATGTCTCACAGTGTCCCCTATGTCTCAGTGTTTCCATGTTTCCCTGCAGCCTTTACCCCATCCCTCACTTCCCTGAGCTGCAGGCTGTCTCTGCAGGCTGGGAGCTGCTGTGTGGACTCTCTGTGCTGTGTAGCTGCTCCCCCGCGGATCAGTGGGTGGGGAGATGCAGGTATATGCTTTAACTTCCTATCCCTGCCTATCTCCACACACACAGAGACCCCTACTGGCCAATGCTGGTATTGCCAAGTAATCTCTGTTTACACCGAGAAAAATGCCGGGATTTGTATTGCCGGTATTACAGCAATATCGGCACCGACCAGGCAGCCTCAAATAAATACCGGCCAGGTGGCAACCGTAAGAGTAGCGTGTATTTAAATCAATGGGCCTATTTCATGTGCATGGGCCTGGAGCTGCAGCTCTATCAGACCCTATGTTAATCCGGCCCCGAATGCCAGGGTAGATTGTTATAATTTTCTATACATTACAATATACACATACACAGTAACATATGTTATGCTGAAATTTCTGCCATTTTTACTACTGGATTTTCATCTCTTTTATTGCTATATAACAATGGATGTAAACAAAACCCAACTACTGATATTCCAATGGATTGCTGTGATTAATCCATCTAAATATACCTTGGAATGAACGTGGCAGCACTTTTGCTTCACCTCTAACCAGAGGCATTGAACCAAGGACGTCCAAGAATGACCCCATACACATGTAAAACTACACATCCCATGATGCTTTACCAGAATATCTTTTTAGCTGTGTTTAGAAACTAGCTGGAGATCTACTTTTTGGTCATCCCTGCTCCGAATGGTGAGTTAAGAGACTTACAATGTTCTGGATAAGAATTGTACTTTGCACTTCCTCCAGATACAAGAGATCAAGAGAGGTTTTCTTCTGATTGTGCTTTTAGTTTGTCAATGTTTTGTGCAGGGGCTTGAACCTTTTACTTCAATAAAGTCCTAATCAAATAGCTATGAAATCTACTTACACAACAACAAAAAAAACCTATTTATCTCAGCTTTTAAGGAATAATAAAGTCTGTATTGTTTCTCTGACAATTATGTGTAAGTCTATCAAAGTTTGAGGCTGCCATTGTCTAATCAACTGGTGGAAAGACATGAGCTGCATTATGATTACATGGGGTTAGACTTATTTTTACAAAAGATGCACACATGCTGATACATGTCAAACTGATAAAGTAGTGACCACACTGAGTTTGTTTGAGTGCAATTTATACAATTTTATGCAAACCTATGGGTCATAGAGAATTGTGGGATTTGTAGTTCAATAATTAATGGAAAACTCCAGTTCATAAATCATGGATGCACTTATATGCTGGTTTAATGTTCCTCTACAGATAATATAGTGTTCTACTTTTGCTAGTAATCTTTGCATTGCTGTAAAAACTTTTTATATTTGTATAATATGGCTAAATTGTACATTTTTACTTTCATCTTTGTTCCTTTCATCTTAGAATTATTTTATTAAACTCTTGTTACATTTTTTTTTTTTTTTTATGTGGTCCCACGGTGATATCACTAGGTCAAATAGATTTTAGTTTCCTCCTTGTTATATCTGTTTCTTTATCACCAGTCAGAATGTTTGGACCATCGCCAAGTAACAAAGTTCATCCATTTCATCATCACCACCTCAAGAATAATGTGCCATGCTGCTAATAGCCAATGACATTTCTATGACATTTCCAATGCTGATTTCCTGGTGGCACATTTCTCGGCAATAGTCTGTGAATTCTTGACGCATGAACTGAAACTATACAATGTTCATAACCAGAAAGGCTTTAAACTGTTGACTAAACAGGCTGCACAGATTGACTTCAAAATGATCATCATTTTGCTCTTTATGTTCCATCGAACTTGTTTTTCGCATCGCTTTTCAATAATCTGTTTGAAAAAAAAAGGATAAATGTTTCAAGGTACATTGTTAAGACATTAACTTAGCGGAAGTGGCAACAGGTGTCCCACCAGTAACAAGGTTGCCATCATGACACCAATACTTGGCAAACGTGCCCACTGAATATATTGCCAATTACGGTCCTGTTTCACAACATCATTTATATGAATAATTTAAAGGAAAGGTTAAATGGTTTGCAAATGACAATGTGCTTATGTGCTGGAGAAAATATGCTAGCATCATAAGATGAAAAACGCCATGGTTCAACCTTTTCCCAATCATTTAAATGTCATGTTCTTATTTTAGACCACATGTATATCCATAAGGAAATTAAATTACATACATTAGTATTTTTTAATAAGTGAACCTAAGGATTATTGCACAATATCTTCATATGTGCTTAACAATTCATAAAACTGTTATCAGTTAAATTAAAAGAGGGGGAAAAAGTGTAAAAATACACTCAGAATAAGAATTAAGTAATAACATTATTTAAAAGGTTTTCTTTGCAAAGGAAGCAAGATTATTTTCTTAAGAAATGAAATGTAAGTAAACGTAACAATTTGCAAAAATGTAAGCAGTTTATAAACAAATCTAGCTATTTTACTAACAATCAAAATTAGTAGTTATTTTAAAAAGAATTTGTAGATAATCATGAACGTTTGAAGCAAATATTATCGTATTGAAATGTAGATCTTTGAAAAATGATCAAATAAAATGTCTTAACCCCAATCTGACTAACTGTACACTTGCTTCTGAGTTTATTTACTGAAATATATTTTTGAAACATAGTAACGGGTTCTTTTTTTTTATTTTTTTTTTTTAAAAGGAAAGATTTCAAAATGCTACATTATGTGTGGTGAATAATAGCAGTCTGTGATCTCTTAATGCCTTCCCAAATACCAGTAAAACATTTGTAGACATATTACACTTAATGTGTTCTAAAAAGAATGTATTACAACAAGAAAAAAAAACATCTAGTGTAATATGAATTATTCATTGATAATATTAATATAATTAGGGTTAGGGGATTTTGGAGTAGGATAAATATGTTGCGGTCATTAGGTTTGTGGTTGGGACATTTATGGTTAGAGGGTTCATGATAAAAGAGTTGGGGTTATGTAAGTTAAACCTTCATGATAATATTGTAAAGTCCTACGGAATCTGTTGGCGCTAAGTAAATGGTGATTATAATAATAATAATAATAATGATGCATTACATTTGCTACTTATGTGCAGGCAGTGTGTAAGATGTTTGTTAGACACAATGTACATTAGAAGAGTAGTCATTCAACCATGGGCAACAAAGACAATTGTGTCCCCCTGGCCACCCTTAGCAACAACAGAAACAAAAATGTAGTGTGGCCATTCTACATCACCTTCTTGGGTGTCAGCTACTTGGATAGAACCAGGTCAATGATAAATGGGCCAATTAAAGAGATCCTCTCCTCAACCTTGAACCGAGATCATCACGGTATATCATATTGGCTTGTTGATCAACAGGTGGTGGACTGCAATTCGATTTCTTAACATGCCTGATGCAATTCAACAACTTGAGAGTTATTCTATGGTTTCATAAGCAATGGAACCTATCTCCTTAACCCCCATGCAGGCAAATGTCACATAACTTTAGACACTATTTCCTTTATGCACAACATTTATGTGGCTAGTTGTCTACACAAAATAGCAGTTTTGTGCCATGTTTGTGTTCTAGCTGTTCACCCTATCTTTCAAATAAATGTTACATTTATTTTATTGCACAACAAAGAACTTGGTATTAAAAAGGTAAAACCTTTCATTGCTTCTGACATAACCAAAGAATTACACCGGCACTGCAGTATTCCTTAGAATTGTGAATATTTCTAGAACATTAATTAGAATAGAAATAAAATGTGAAAAATGGCAAATTATACAAGTCATACAAGTCATACAAGTGTTGACCTCATATAATCCCTTCTCCTTAAGCTAAGTCAAAAATAATAACAAATGTCATTATATACCATGATATGAACACATAAATATTTTCTGACCCTATGAAACCTCAACTAAGATTTATTATCCATTTTTGCTGACTGCCTTAGACTTTGTCTGCCTACATTTGGGCTTGATATTAAACTGATATGTGCACAAATCCTTTTCGCTTGCGACAAACAAATCAAATCCTGTTTATCTATGCCCGGACAAATCTATCCGTCTGGAATTTTCATGACAGATAGAATCGTTTGGACATAGTTTAACAGGAATTTGATTAATTCAGTCTACTTGAAATATATCTTATATTGGCACCATAAAGTTGTTTTATTCTTTTATTTTTCATTGTATAGTTATTCATACAATGAATAAGTAGCTGATAATAGCTAACCTCATTACCCTAACATAATAAATAGATGGGGGAGGCGTTTGAACCAGAAAGAGAAGCAGAAATTTTTACTCAATGGATTTTCACCATCCTAAACTTTTAATTATGGGGTCTCCAACTGAACAATTACTCGATCAACTGCATTTTGAGTACAAAGTCAATGCCGAAAATATATAATATACCATGATATATACAGTAAAACATGCCTAAATAGTGAGAACTACAGTAAACATTGATCCATCATACACTTACTGTGATACTTTTATACATTTACTTTGCAGTCTATTACAAAAGTTAGATGAAAGGTTAATAGAGTAGACTTGTGCGTTTGGTTCCAAATGAAATCTCAAACTTCAATGTCACTATATGGACTAATCACAAAACAAATTAAATGAGGAATGAACGAGCCATTACATTAGTTTCGTGATTTGGAGTTGTATCTGTAGTAAAAACCAAATGGTTGATGGAAAAAACATGATTAATAAAATCTATATTAATATATTTATACATGGTATATTGAATAAATATATGATACATTAATAAAAATATAGATTATTTACTCCTCCCCCTCTTTTTGTTACTTCTCACTTGATCTGTGATTTGTCCTAATCATTTTGTCCCAAAACAACTGCATGGATGAAATTCATCCAAATTAAAAGGCCACATGGAACAATCCTGAATTACCCAAAACAAAACAGAAATTTTTTTGGACGAACCAAATTTTTTTCACCATACAGTCTAGAGAAAAAGACAAAATATTGTTCAAAAAATGTAAAAATGCGATTGGTTTTGCTTCTTTCATATTAACAGGCTAATTTATCAGATGGGTAGCTCATATTTGGTCTGAATAACAGATATGTCTCCAAATTAGGGGTGCTGCTAGGTGGCTAATAAAAAACAGGGGTACATTTTATTGCCCCTAGAACATATATTGATATACTATCAACACCATACTGTATTAACCCCACACCATGTTGTATTAAACCTGCCCCTATAGCATTACCACCAATTCCACAATAGGTATTATTACTCTCATTATTAAAGTTGACATTGGGCTAATAAGCGAAGGTAGCCATTATCAGACTCTCATTATTAAAGGAGATTCTGGCCTAACAATGAAAGGTAAGGAAATATCAGACGGCAAGTGGAACACACGTCGAACCTGCATTCACCGCCAAACTTTCCAAGTTCAGCTCCCATCACATAGTGCGAGCGAATTTGGAAACTGAGCAACAAACTGCAGTTTTCATATCAGGGATTTAGGTCCTCAAAGGCAACCTCAATTCTGACAATTTGCGAGTATTTTTAATGCTTTCTATAATAAAATGATTATTATACAGTAAAGCACTGTCAACCATTTTCTTTTCATTTAGGTACAAAGTGTCAATGTGATTTACCCGAACTCGCAAGTGAATACTTTGTGGATAATCTGAATATATGTATACTAGGATAATTATACTCCCGTGTTTGATACTGAGTGGCAAATACATTTCGCAATCAAGCCTGACCAGGCTACATTGTATGGTAAAGTAGCACAACAAGCCAGATTAGTAAATTTGTATCCCAACATAATATTATCCACTACGTCAATAATGTGAGATTTTGGACTTTTATGGTCTTGTAGATATTGATTGGTGGAATTTATTTGCCTATTTGAGGTTGGTTTTTTTTATTGTACAAATATCTCGGATTTCATTTTTCTTCACTCTTCTCATTTTGGCTGATATATCAGTTCCTGATCGTACTTTTATTCTGGTGAAAAACTGACTTTCCTAAGGAAATATCAGATTCTGGCTTTTTCAGAATTTCACTCTCTGTTCCAATCCAGATCACTTCTCCATTATACTGTGCTCCAAATATAAAATAATATAATATATGTCCAAAAAATCTAATTTAATTTAGAATCTTGTTTAAAGGTTCCCAACTATGATCAATCAATGATGGCCATGATGCTCCAATTACAAACGGGTCCTAGATCTGAGAATAACCATTGGATCGTTGCCCTGGTTTTGCATCGATGCACTGCTTATTGTGAACTCCTTCTAATCACTGTTTGCATTTGGATTAAATAATAGCAAAATATAAATGTATATGTATATATTGTTAATTTGTATTCAATGCAACATTAATAAAAAACTGATTGACTATTGGATCTGGCAGAATTCTAAAAGTGGAAAGGCCAGTAGGAACATTTGGTTTGTTTCTATGGTGATTACTTTACTTGTATTATTTTGCCCCAGAATTGTTCTTTCTAAATAACTCTTCCCATATTTGCATTTTCTATTCACACGAACAACACCTATTATTAACAATACAGAGTCAAAAGACTTGCTAAATCACAATGCTACATAGAACATGCTAATTAGTAAAAGTTCTTTAACTGTTTAAAGGTTTGGGGTGTGCTGATATAGGCCTTGATTTAATATTTTTTGATAAACTTTTCAAACAATTTAATATTTTTGGATGAACGTTTTAAATATTTTTTTAATGGTAAAATATAAAAAAATATTTTATATAAAAAAAATAGATACCAAAAATATTCAATTGAGGCCATATTGTTTTATAATTATCTTGTGTTTATAACACAGCCACTAGAGGCACTTCCGCAGCAATAACCAACTGAAACTCTGTCACATGACCAAAAACAGCTCATCGAAAAGTATTGATTTTAATGCTTTCCCATGAGAAGTATTTGATTGGGTGCACATGTCGCCAGTACTCTTCTTTGAGGAGCGTTGGATTGGACGCCTCCTTGATGATGTCAAGTGATGCCTCCTTGATGATGTCACGGGAGAAGCACCAGACAGCAACCACATGGGAGTCTCCCCAACGGAACAAATGTTAGTTAAAGGCTTTTTTTTAAACTAATTTTTTCTTTGCACAAGGAGAGGGGTCCTGAATCTAAATAGGGACAAGGGCAGTATGCCGTTAGCAATACAGGTTGGTATTCCTACGACTGAGTTGTTATATTTTGTCTAGACTATAGATTGTAAGCTTGTTTAAGAAGGAAACATATCGACCTATCGTTCCTGTAACATTTTGTAATTGTCTAATTTATTGTTAAATTTATCCCTTTATTATATGGTAAAGAACTGCGGAATAGGTTAGCGCTATATAAATGCCAATAACCATTTTCTTTTCATTTAGGTACAAAGTGTCAATATGCTTCACCCGAACGCGCAAGTGAATACTTTGTACCTATAATCATTCTCATGCAACAGGCCATGCTCAGACTGAGACACCTATTTATCTGGTGTTCAGAGAGTTAAACGTTTTGTTTTCTCATTTTTAGTTCGACACTGAATTAGGGCCCATTATTATTATTATTATTGTCATTTATATAGCGCCAACAAATTCTGTAGCGCTTTACAATATTATGAGATGGGGATGTAACTATAAATAGGACAATTACGAGAAAACGTACAGGAACAATAGGTTGAAGAGGACCCTGCTCAAACGAGCTTACAGTCTATAGGAGGAGGGGTATAGAACACTTTATGACAGGAAATATCAATCAAATAGGGTGGGGTGAAGCAGAGCTAGAGGAGAGAGTAGAGTGCTGCTCAATAGTAGAGAGCAAGAGACAGGTGGGTAAGGTAGAGGTTACTCTGGGAGGCCATGGATGGCTGTGGCCATGCCCCCCTTTTAAAGGCACAGCTAAGGCATTGAGTATAACTTTGCATTATCACACCAATTCATACCAGTGATTAGAAGCAGCGATAGTTTGAAAGAGCTCAGTTGACACTCTTAGTCCATTGCCACAAGCAGCAGAGAGAAGCCAGGCTGCAAGTGCCTTAGGACCCTCATTCAGATTAAGTAATTCAAACCCTGAAGAGGGAAGGGGGGCAGTGCCGTGGGACTCCAGGCACCACGACCACTTCAATCAACAATTTTATTTCCAGGTTCACATTGTATCTACAGTACTGTTTAGTTTTATAACGTACATGTTTTGTTTATTTATTGATTTCATTTGGAACCAAACTTCACACTTCATGATAAAGGAAGCCCAGAAGCATCTATCAACCAGACAGGTCTGCCCTCTCCTAACATCACTAGAGACCTCTTTGGCTTATTCTCAGTATGCCACAGTGGACCAAATAATTCATTGTATCCGTACCATAGTCTCTATGCCAAACAGTAGCCTACAGATCCTTTAAATTTTACAGCTAATATCCATCAACATTTCTTTTTAATCTCTCCAACATTTCTATCATCTTTTCTTTTTCTATTTCACACTCTGATAGCAAATTTGCCTGAGGATGCGCTGGGTAGCTTATGCAAATATAAAAGGTAATTTGAACTGCTGTGAATTATGAAAAGTGTGCTTACATCTCTAGGCTACTGGAATCAGAACAACCTTTTTGCTAAGGAACAGTGTCAAAAGAGAACAATGAATCAACCCATCATTCACCTTTTTTGTGATGGAGCGGTTTTGAGTAGAGAAGGCAGATACAGTAGCAGGAATGAAATTTAAGAATTGAAATGCATTATTACACACAGCAGGTTTGCAAGGGGTAAAGAAAATTAATATAAATACCAACACAAAAGGTTAGTCTGTGGAATATATATCCAGGATACAAATAGCATAAATGGATCAAACTTAAAGAAAAAAAAAACAGAATAAAAATGTTTCAAGAAAGTAAACTTGATCAGATAAATGTATTCTTCGTTTTCCTTTAATATTCTCCGCAGGTATAATATATTGAGATTTACCTTTTACTGTTGCTGGTGGTTGGGGGTTAGAACTGCAGATAATGTTTATACATTAACAAATTGTAACCGACCACCTGGTATCCCGACTGGCTACCTCCACCAAACACGCTTCCGAGCTATTGCTGGGACACCATCAGCACTTCAGCCCCTAGCCACCGCAGCTTGGCTGGGGTCTTGCTCCCACCCTGGAACAGGGTTCTGGATCTAGCTTCCAGTGATCAAAGCTCTCCTGCAGAAAGTGTAGCTGTGTAGTGATTATAATTGTTATAGCTTTCCCCCACAGATATTAGTTGAGACTTAATGCTGGGAGTGAACTGAGTTTAATTGGGCATGGTACATGCATTTTATACACAGACTCCCAGCAGTGGGTCTTCAATGCCGACTCACCGGAGACTCCCCGGAGTCTCTGTGTCTGGGAGATAATTGAGAGTACTTTGCTTAAACTAATTATCTCCAAGGCACAGAGGTACAATGTTCAAAATAATAAACACCACAAAAAACACACACAATATTACATATATCCCTGGATAGCCTGGATCTGAGCACCCAACATACCCAAAAAGCGTTCAGATCCCACGAACACAGCCGAATCACCACCGGGGTAAATGTTTGACTGAACGCACACTTGGCTTCTGCCCAAAATAGTTCCAGCATTAAAGTGGTAGCAGTCGGTCACTTTAGGAAGTCCAAAACTGAATGAAACACCAAACTGATCCTCTGGCTCCTAGGTAGCGATTGTTCGCCTAGTTCATGTGAACAATCCTACCGAACAGTGCTCTCATGACGTGTAGAAAAGAAGCAGGCATGACATGTGTACGTTCAGCGGTGTTCGCAAGTTTGTCTGTCCGATTTTAGTTCCATACACTCAACGTCTGAATACCACTGACTGCGTTTGTGCACCAAGATGGCCGTCAACTTCCCATTTGTTTGTACATATGAATGGCGGCCACCCAGCCGAACACTTATGATACAAAATGTGAAACGACGATGGAGGTGTGAGGAGAGGTAAATAGGGGTTAACAAGCCCAAAGGTGGTCCGCAATTCGTGAGTTTGTTCGCTACCCAAACTGAAAAAGGAAAACACACAAACCAAGTATTTTAAGGGGTCGGTTACATGGCCAGCAGGCTCCTCCAGGAGCTCATGGCATAGGCACATTTGGCACATAAATTATGTTAAAAAAATATATGAATGGACAGACCGTGAGATTGATGGAGAGACAGATAGAAGAAAAAAGATGGGCAAACAGGCAGAGAGATATATGGTCAGACGCAGACAGAGGTGTAGGGGGGGATGGGTGGTTAAGGGGACAACGACCATTGGGCCCTGTCTGACGGGGCACCACACTGGCTTTAGAGACAGAACATCTCTGATACAGGAGCTCTGACCATCAGAGACACAGGGAGCTTGCAGTCTGCACCTCCAGCACCTGGGAATCTCTACCTGGAGTGGAAAAGAGCAATGCCACAGGTTACCACATCAACCCTCTGATTCCTTACTAACCAGCAGCCTGAAAGAGAACTACACATGGTCTGCACCCGCAGGAATACAAAGTCATCTGCACCAAATAATAAGCCCCCAGGACCACAAGGGATCAACTCTCCCTCTCCCTGCTCAAGGTAAGCAAGAGGTAGAGGGAAATAAACTTCAATATTTTTTAGTATTTTATTTAACATGTAGCCCCACATACAGCCTGTACTACCCTATACTACAGCTGTCACCCCTACTAAACAACAGCCCCATCCCCTCTATACTACAGCTCCTATGCTCCCACCCCACTGTCCCTCTTCCCATAAACTACAGCCCCTTTCTCCCACACTACAGTACCTATTCACCAAATACTAAAGCCCTTCTTTCATGATCACACACAGTATATCCCCACAAACAACCCACTACAGTCCAGTATCCTTTCTACACTAAAGTCTCTATCCCCCAACACCACAACCCTTATTCCAGCCTCACATACACACACTACTGCCCCAGCTCTCCCTACCCTACAATCCCTAACTGATATCTGCTCTACAGTTCATTTCTGCAACATGTGCGTAGGTAGAGGGTATTGTGTATGGGCATACCAAAGGGAACACCTTACTGCCCCCCATGCCTTTACTTCTTGAAATAACCAATCCACAAACTTACTTGGTGAAAATAGGCCACTGCTTTATTATATATATTATATATATATATATATATATATATATATCTTCAACATCAACTTTATAACATATTAGCATAATATAACTTTATAACTTTATCAGCAAAATTAAACGTCGCTGAGAAACCACCTTGCCAACCAAACACAATCACTTGGAGAACTGTCCTCCCCCTTTGTCCTAACCAGCACCAAGGCCTTTCTTGGGCCTTCCATTCTCGCAATGCTAACCACTAACCGATCATTGGCTCAGTGGACACATCTGTTATCCATACCTTTACCCGAGGTTAGGGGAGGGATCAGCCCTAACCATACATCTTTCCATGGACCGCTGGTCCAACCCCCAGTTGGCAAGGGCCATTTACTGCCACAAGTCCCACTGGTTTACCCCCTAAATCAGCAGGGCCACCCCAACACCACTGCCATGGCTTCCTCCAAAGCATCCTGTGTCACGATTCCGGAACCTAACACGCTAACAGGTCACAGAGAGGAAGGATGCTATACCGGTCCTTAGAGTGGCCAGGCTAAGCACACTAAGAATAGTCAGGAGACAAGCCAAGTAAAGGGAGCCAGAAAACGGGAGAACGAGAAACAAGCCGAGGTCAAAGGAGTAGAGAATACAGGAAAATCGGAATAACGAGCCAAATAATCAGTAACCGGAGAGAAAAATGAGCAAACTGCAATACAGGATCACAAGACCACAACAGGGCACTGAGAGACAGGAAAGGTAAGTATAAATATCCTATGCTTAATTCTGATTGGATAACTTCCAATCAGAATTAACAATCACACGTGGGAGATATCTACGCCTCCCACTGTGATTGTGGTACTGTTGCTTCAACACAGGGTCACGCGAGTGACCCCGGCATTTGCATTAATGTGCGACCTCCCAGCGTACAGCGTTATACATGCTGCCGCTGGGAGGCGTGGAGGAGGATGCGAGCGGCGCGAAGCGGAGGGGAGACGCCGCTCGCCAACAGGTAGGAGGAGGGGAGACCCCTGACATCCTGTAACGCCAGGTTAAATAAATCAAGGCCCACTTCCATAAGGTGGACCCTGTGACTCCGAAAATACATTGCAGCATTTTGCTCAAAGATGCGGTGACGCATTGTGAGCCCCCCCATACCCCTAATAAATTTGGACACCCTCTTACACCCCGCCAGTAATTCCTGGAAAACATCTCCAACCAAAATTATACAAAGGCTCGGGAACAGCGTCAACAATTGAGCTAAATCCTTTTTGATTGTTTCCCCCAGATCCCTCACCAGAATAGTGCCAAGATCATTACCCCCCCAGATGGACAAATAGGACATCTGGAACACCGAGTAGGCGGGCCAACCAAACCATTTCGGGCAGCAGATGAGCCCAGCACTTGACCCGGGAACCGAACCAGAGCACATCCACGAATGCCAGAGACAGGCCAAGCCAAAATCCCTCGGGATGACCTCTGCACAATGCTGTGCCCAATAGACATAGTAATGAATGATCATCCATACTCGCCGTCTGGCACCTACGGAGACAAAAAAGAACATGGAATCAGTCCAGCTGGATGAAGGAATGGAACCTCCTAGATTCTCACCTCACAATCCATTGGATAGCTGCCTCAGAAAACCCCAGACAAGACGCCTCCGTAGCAGCCCCGATCCGGAAAGAGCTACCCCCAAACTCAGTACCAGGCAACCCCAGTGAAAAGATTTCCACAATTACCCCTTCCATATCTTCTCCAGGACCTCCTGGCGCAATGAAAACCGAGGGGGCCCGACCAGCACATACAAGCCACACCATGGGCCTAATGGTAGACAACTCTCCCACCGACTCCGACGCAGTGGAGGGGGATGCAGATACAATAAGGACCGGGGCTGTGGGTATCCCCTCTGAAGCAGGCACCCTGCTCCCCCCCTGTAGAAAAAATAGGAGCCGTGTCCCACCCCACGCAAACTTGCAAATCTAGAGAGAGGGGGCATGGTGTATCACCCCCCGAGCTACGCTCCCACTGATCCAAGAACCCCCACATACAACTAACCAATGGGCCCCAATTGGGCTGTAGCGCAACACCATCTCCACCTCCAGCCCCAACCCTATCCCCAGCAACAGAGTTAGACTCACCGGACAGCGCAGGAGTCGACTGGAGCAGCAGAACCGAGCCAGGGAAGACTGGGTCGGAGATGCAGCAACCAGTGGGAAGGAACAAGGAACAACATCCAAGGACACCTGGAGCATAGCTCAGTCCAGAGCCACCTGGGAAGATAAAATAGGTAAGTCCATGCCCCTCCTTCCCAGACCCAGCACAGAAGACCCAGCACACAGAGGGACTGTGGAGGGAGAGGGTGCCCAGTAGGCCCTGGGGAAACACCCAGGGAAGGAAGGAGTCTAGCACAGCCACTATGGGAAGGAGACAGCCGCCTTACACATCTCCCAATCCGTCCCCATCTACCAGGAGGGGGGGAGGTTTCTTCCCCCGGGAAAAAACCTGCAGCCTACTCACCTGCCTGGAGGCCCATCCACCACTTCGCCCGCCTGGGCCACGGTCTGCACATGGAAGGTCCATGTGAGAATATTGGGCCTCCGGCAATCCAAGTGGCCCAAGAGGGATATCCAGCCTGTGCAGGGGCTGGTGGAGGAGACTTTAAATGGGATTGGGCTGCAGCGGGCCACTCTGCCACCGTGTAACCACGGGGAGTGATACGAGGCCTCGCGTCCGAGAACTGGTGGACCCGTGAGGCCAGGCCGGCAACCCTGAGCTCAGAAGAGCCCTTGACCACCCCAGGAGGGCTGAAATGATCCAGGGGCTGGACCCACCACCGGGAACCCCTGCGACCACCGGCGGGACAGGGGCAATCACCGCAGAGGCCTGGAGTTGAGCCAGCGGAGCCTGCAGGTGCAGGCCCCCATCTTGTAGGGCCTCAGCCCTGAGGGCAGAAAGGACAGCTTCCACGTCCATACTCAGGCCATGGCCGACAACAGCACTGGCAAGCAGGTAAGAAGCGAGTAGCAGATTACCAAAGCAGTTACCAAGCTGTTACTGTGACAGAACCATCTGTATACCTATTTGTGGTGGATTTGTCGGTTTTGCCTTCCTTTCATGTAAATGGCTGTTTCCATAGCCCATGCATATGAATGACCCATTTTACCGAACAAACCTCCCGAACGGATGGCCACCCAGGATAGAAGTGTGCTGCTGGTTAACCTCTTGATCCCAATTAGAACGTTGTGGTTAACCGCAGACACTTCTCAATTAAAACCGAATACAGGGTGGTCGTCGTTCGTATGTCGACCACGAGGCGGCGGCCATTTTAAACCACGCGAAAGACCAGCGGTGTTCAGCATTGATTCCATGGAACTGAAAACGGACACTTTTTTCCGCTGAACACCACTGAAGCCGCCAACCTCCCTTCTCAAATCGACGGAAGTATACGAACACCGGCCGTTCAGGAGTTTTAAACGTACAAATGGACTTAACCCAGATGGCCTTCCGATGGAGTCAATCGCATACCGAAAGACTGTAATAGACTTTGACTCCATGGCGATTGAACTGTGTGTATGGGATCTGAGCGCTATTCGCTAATAATATGCACTCAGATCCAGGCAATCTGGGGATATGTGATACGAATGTGAAATGTTCGGTAGTTATGGAATTATATATTTTTGTGTGTTTTCTGGCATTTTATTTAAGATGGCAATTTGTCTTTGTCCTGGAGATAATTGAATTACTTCTCAATTATCTCCAGGGCAGAGGGGAGGAAACCCTATTGCATTGTGGGAAATGTTTACATCTGTATGTCTGAAATGTCCCCATGTCTATCTGTCATTACAGTCTCCCATTTGGTCCCCTAGGGGAGTGTCCACCAAGTGGGAGACCTGCATAAATACGGGCGGGTAGCCCACAGTAAAGCCAGATCCTGTTTGACCCTCAATGCGGAGCTTGGTCTCGTTATTGGGGGCATTTATTACCGACAACTAGAGACTGATTGCTGGAGCCTCAAGCCGCTTGGTGGATATATTTGTTCGGCGACTAGCAACGATTCGTGGATCCCGTTCAGGAGATTACCGCTTCCCCTGTTGATGGTTCGTATACCGCAGTCTATGCGAACGGAGTTATTGATATTGCAAAGGGGGAAGGTTAACTAAGCGACGGTTTCCCTTAAAGACACCAGGGGTGTCTTAACAATTACCAATCTGGGTAATTAAGATGGCTGCTTGGCCTGCAAAATGCCCTCCTATTTATACTGGGAACACCCCTTTGCCCTAAACCTCCACCCACCATTCTAAGATCTCCTTAATATTTCTTTCTATGTACTCCCCTCACTCTCACATGTCCCTGTTCTGTCTAAGCCTTGCCTGACTCCTCAGGGTTTCTACAGCCCTTATTTCACATTCACACTGTACAGCTCTTATCCTGCCACACACACATACTACAGCCCCTCCCCACTTATACTACAGTCCCAATCTCCTCTAAAGTACAGCCCATTTCTTCCACACTACAGCTCTTATGTCACCCTCAGACACACTACAGCCCCTATCCCCTGCACTACATCCCTTATCCCCAAATTAAAGCCCCTACCCTCCCACATTACAGCCATTATTTCTGCTTTACACACACTACAGCCCAAATCCCCCAAAACACACACACTGCAGCTCTTTTCCCACCACATGCACACACAAAACAAACCCTATTTACACTTACAAAAAACACTACAGCCCCTAGACACTAAACCATAAAAAACCCCACACACACTCAACCCCACTAGCAGCCTCCACCAATACCTCAACCTACAAGCAAAGTCCCCACAAACTCAAGACCACAAGCAGCATGCCTTCCTTCCCCCAGAAAATACCACAAGCAGTGTCCCCACAGACATGCAACACCACAAACAGTGTCCCTACAAACATCATCCCCACAGATACACCATACCACAAGCAGCCTCCCATCATGCAGCACCACAAACAATGTCCCTACAAACAGCATCCCCATAAACGCACAATACCCCAAGCAGCCTCCCCCCATGCAATACCACAAGCAGTGCCAACAGCGTCCACCCACATAAAACCACACAATATCATGACCAGCTTATTCCCACAAAGGTAACACCAAACAAACCAAACTTAAAACATTCTCAAAATAATTTTTCCAAGTTGGCTACCTTTGCCTACATATTGCAATTTCCTTAACAATTCACTTTTTAATTAATAGACCCTTTAGTATCCTAGTCTACTCATATACAGCAGATATTTATTTTGGTGTTTACATTAATGGGTCCCGAGACTTATTATTATAATTATTACTATTAAATAGGCTCATAGGCCTGTACTGCAATAAAACTGAAGTATATTGTCTGTCTGTCTGTCTGTATCCAAATCCAATTTACTTACCTATACCTGTCTATAAGCAGTTTTTTTGGTCCTTTATCTAATTACAGTTACAATCAATATGTGAATGTGTTCCATGCACAATGCAAATCACGGGTTGAAAATTAAATTATTATTATTAATATAAAGAAATAGTTTATTTTTGAAAGTTCAGTAGATTTAAGATTTTCACACATTTTGCATTTTTTGCAGTAGACAAGGCAGCTTAAGGTATTTTTTATTTCAAATGCAGAAGATCTTAGCTGAAAATGTAATAATCCGGTCAGAATCCTGAACAGGTTCTCATTCTACTGCAAGTGCTTCAGTTTTATTGATGTTGTGGTACAATGCCTCGTAGCTGTTCAGAAACCTTTGTACTTCTTAAAGCTATTAGATTGCATATGTAAAATAGTCGTGCTATTTCTTTGTCAGCATTGCTAAGGAAAATAGTGCCCAGCATCTCACAAGACCTGCTTTCCAGGGTGAAAGTTAATGGTCACATGAGTACTGCAATTGAAGCACACATCATTGTGTGTGCTTATTACAATTATTATTATAGAGCTTTGCAACATTCTAAGCTTTTGAGTGGGTAGTCCAACCATTAATAAAACTTTAAAAGTAAAATACTACTTTACAAATAGGCACATCTCTTTATATAGTCACTTAAATAAAATAATTCAAAGGGAACAAGTATTTCACTTTTCTTTTATTGCCTTTAATAACTTTAGGATAATTAACTAACTATATTTTTTGCATTCTTGATTTATATTGTTTGTGTAATTACTAAATAGATATATAAAAATACATTGCATCATTCGGCATCTTAACACGTCTCTTCATCGACTCCTCGTCTCTTTATTAAATACATCCTTATTCCTATTTTAGAACAAACATACATAAAGTTTCAGTTGCATGAACCTACCCTTTATTTCTTTCGTTTCTGAGAAGTGTTTCTCCGAGAATACATAACATCGGGGGCCTGAGGAGATCTAAGACCTGCACAGAGAAATTAGAAATCTGGTAGTCAGCCCTTTCCACCTACACATTATGCGGCCAGAAGTGGCCTGACAGACTTATCTGACTTACGTGAGTTAAGTTGTAGAATGTGTAGGCTAATAATTGTCACATTTCTCATCTCTGCATGTATAGTTCAAGGAAAAGTAAAACATACCCATGTGTATTCCTAACACTTTAGTGTTTCTGTCCCCAGGTCTGGTGGCCCCCCTCCTTTTGTGATAAAAATTAAATACGACAAAAAGATACAAACAAATAGATACATAGAAACCCAGCACTAAAAGTGTTAAGGGATCGCAGTATCACCTGGAAATGCAAGTAGTTGTTGTAATGGTCTATCCAGTGTAGAAATACCTGCAGCTAGGTACATAAATTAATATAAATGAGATCTGGTGAAAAAAATTAATAGAAAAAAGTATATTAATAATAGTAGTCACCTAATAAGGTATGCTCCTATGTGATAGGATCATATAACCACTAAAAATCGCTTGTCCAAGAGGAGTTATAAATATATATATATATATAAAATGAGCTTTATTAGATTGGCTCTCAGTGTAGAAGAACTTCCATGGAGCACATGGGAAGTTGTCCAGATCAGACTGCCTCATTTGTTTCTCCAATAGCCGGAACAAAAAGGGTACTTCCCAAAGAGAAAGCATCACTTCCATGTGTAAAAGTTAAGGTCCTGTCAGAAAAGTGGTAGAGTCCCCTGAAAGAGGAAGTGTCATATTTTAGATCATCATTTAGCTATTGCTTTCCTTAAAATACCTATGTAGGTATGTTTCTCTAAATAAGACCTTGTTGCACTGATATTGTGTCTGGTTCCTAAAGTGGTTGCTATTTTTGATCTTTCGCTTTCAGGTACTTATGGGGTGGTCCTGTATGTGAAGGATAGCATAAAATCTAGCCTCATAAAAGTTAGTGAGGCGAACATAGAGTCCGTTTGGGTTATGTTAGAATTTGGTAATCACACAGTAACTCGTGTAGGTGTAATTTATAGGCCCCCAGGACAAATTGAAGAGTTAGATAATCTACTAGTTGAGGAAATAGCTAAAATGACGATGAAGGGGGAAGTTATCATCATGGGTGACTTTATTCTTCCTGATGTGAACTGGAAAACCAAAATAGCTGCTTGTGCCAGAAGGACAGCTATTTGAGGAGCCAACTCGTAAAGAGGCCATACTAGATTTAGTGTTAACAAATGGAGATTTGGTATCAGATATTACTGTAGGTGAAAGTTTAGGATCCAGTGATCATCAGTCAGTGTGGTTTAATATAAGAACAGTAACACCACACAAAAACAAAAGTTTTAGACTTTAGAAAAACAGACTTTTGTAATATTAGAATATGTGTAAAAGAGTCATTATCAGACTGGAGCAATTTAAATGGAGTCCAAAAGAAATGGGATTATTTAAAAGTTGCACTGCTTAAGGCAGCAAAAAATGGCATTAGGCTTGTCAGTAAAAGCAAACAATTCAAGAAACCACTGTGGTACTCCACAGATGTGGCCAAAATAGTAAAAAACAAAAAGTTAGCATTTAGTAATTATATAAAAAAAAACAGAGTGAGGCAGACAGAATGAGCTATAAGATTAGGCAGAAAGAAGCTAAGCAAGTAGTGGGATCAAGGGGTTTGTGGGATCCATATGAAAGAAAAGAGAAAATCTTTGATTCTTTTCGATTTTCTCTTCTCTTTCATACAGATCCCACGAACCCCTTGATGCCACTACTCCATAGACGTCTCTACCTCAGATAGAACTGTGATTGTTCTCTCATCCCAAGGTTTTACTGGACTCTTTTTGGACTGTTCTTTTCTACCTATTATTTTTGTATTGTTCTCTCTCTGTATTATATATCATTGTTTATTTCTACATTATTACTTGCTTATATTTAATTGTACATATTATCTCTGTGGCGCCACCTTTTTCTACTTCCTTATACCTATATGCCTATCCTTTAGGTGTGCTGCCTTCATTTAAGTTTTTAAGCGCTGATGCTTCTCTACATTTTTTACTGCATTCAACTGTCTGCACCGACCATTGGAAAAGATAGCAGCAAATAAATCAGGGAAGCAAGTAAGGGAAGGAGGAAAATAAGATGCTTATATATGGGTGGAGAAAGTTGTCCTTTTCCATCCTTACTATGAATCCCACATATACACACATTCTGTATGTCATGAATGAATATAGTTACTTTTTTGTTTGTTTGTTTGCTTTTTGTCAGGGTATTGCTTGTGTTTAAAGCCCTCTGAAAATAAACTTTAATCTATTTGTTAAAATCTCCTTTTCTCTCTGACTCTAAAGAGAAAGGGCCGTAACTATTACCTCATTAATCAGTGGAATTAAAATAAAATGTAATGTGCAATAAGCTGGGTCCGATATTTTCTACAAAAGCCTTTAAAGATGTCAAAGTGAAGAATTGATTTAGTCAATAAAATTACTTTTATTCTCTACAAATGGATTTTAATTTATTTTTTTGTAACCAATGTGTTAACTAGTAAAATTGACAGAGCAATCTAAACACCATAACCACGAAATGCTGGTTTTCAAGTGGTTTAATCAAACCCTGAGGTCCCAAACCCACCCCCCTCCCCCACCCCGGGTTACCTATTGGTAATGTAGAAGTTCCACATTCACATTAGATATATCCGTTTTAGCCGAATATGGACAGCATTGATTGGCTGAACATGACAACTGATAACCTCAGGCATTGAATCAAATCCAAACTTGGATAAAATGCATATTTTAATTATGGAAGTTGTACTTCAACATTAGCACAAGGCAAGCAGAGGATCCACAATGAAAATATTTTCATGGTGAAATACTAAAAATAGATAAGGTTGTCCATTCCAGGAATATAACAAAAAAATGTAATTAAAAATAATTACTAAGATAAATGAATGCTACATATGTAAGAAAGAAAAAAAAACTAAATTAATTAATTGATTGTGAATTTCTAGGATTCCAGGGTATCCATTCTGGAATGTTCAGAGACTTTAAACCTGGTTGTTCAAGAGCATAAATCAGATCATTTTTATTTTAAACTAAATTACCTTCACAGCTCTTAAACTTTTATTTGCGTTTCTTACTTCTGGATTCAAATTATCACTTAATTTTGGTTTGTTATGCATGCTCATTCCAAACCACAGCAGGGTATCTACTAACATTTGCAGGTTACAAATCTGTTTTGCCTCTGGTTCATCTATAATCACTTGATCTACTTAGTAACAGAATTTTTAATTCAAATCGCAATACCCCAAATTATATAAATTGCCATTATTTATGATTAATCATTTCAGCTATAATTACGTATGACTTGAATTCGTTCTTTCTTCATTAAAATGACACAGGATTTCCCAGAGCATTTCGAGAACATATATTTTCATAATAAAATGCAAATACATTACTTAACACAAATATCTGGGAAATTATCCTTATCTGGGAAACCTTTAGGCTTTGATTTTTAACCTAAAAATAACTAAATAAACCTCTATGCTTTTTTTTCATGCCTTCCATGTAGTTCACAGTACTTAGAGGTCTTGCAATTGGCATAAAATACAGATTCTACAGAGCAAAACTATTAATCTTGCTACTTACAGGATTATTCACTAAAGAATTCAAGGTGAATTTCAAATTTAAGGTCAATCCATGTTCGTGTTTCCCCGAAAATAAGACACCCATCGAAAATAAGCCATAGGTTATTTTCAGGGGATGCTCCTAATATAAGCCCTACCCTGAAAATAAGCCCTAGTCGCTAGTGTGCTAAACTATGTTCGGTGAATTTTCCCTGAACATAGATCTGCGGAATTCCATTCGCGAGTATGCTTGTCTATGTTCGGGGGAAGTATCCACGAACATAGATACGCAAAATTCCAGTCGCAAGTGAATTAATCTATGTTCAGGAAAGTTTCCCTGAACATAGATTTGCGGTATTGTATTAGCGAGTTAGCTAATCTATGTTCGGGAAAGTTTCCCCGAACATAGATTTGCAGGATTTCATGCCCTAGTGAATTGGTTTATGTTAAGGGGAATTCCCCCAAACATAGACCTGCTTTCTAGCATGCATTTTTCCCTGAAATAAGACCTGCCCTGAAAATAAGCCCTAGTGCGTTTTTCGGGGAAAAGCTGAAATTTCTAAGTTAACTCTATTTACAGATAGCTACAAATTGTTACAGATAGCATGACCAATCAGCCGGCTTGATTCTGTCTTCTAAAAGACCTCCTTCAGAAATGAGATAAGTTGGGGGTTTTTTAAATCTGAATTTCACAGGTATAGAAAATGTACTTTGTATAAATGCTCATATTACTGTTTGCATTAATATGGAGAATCTTATATATAGAAACCGATACCAAGTGGAAGATGTGTTATTTGAGGAAGAGATTCTTTGTGCTTTTCAAATTAGCGAATATTCAGTGTTATACAATTACTTTGACAGCTGACAGTATAATGACAATAGTTTATTCTCACTTGGCCCCCGTGTCAAGTAGTTATTTAAGTTTTTCTGCCTTTAATAAAATGTAATATATTAATACCGAAATAACAACTCTTAGACAAACAAAAAACATGTCTTCCCTATTGATCCAGAAGACACACAATTAACAATATCATTGCAAGTAAAACTATCCCTTCATGACACACTGTTAAGGTAATTAACCACAAATCTGTCTCTAAGTCTACGCTGAATTTATATAAAATAAAGAAACTTTTAAAATAATGAACACAAATAACTTCCCAGTTATCTCCCTGAAAAAAAATAAAAAAATAAAACCTCATCTCGCAATCCCTCTTACATCGGAAAACTCCATTCCTAGTAATTACCTTGGCCTCTTTTTGTATACATCATCAAGATCTTTGTTCCTAGCCATAAACAATCTCGTTATCACCAGATCCTTATACACAATGCATTGCCTCTTCCTCTTGTGTAGTTACAGTTATCGCTTGATTTCGATTCCTAAAGAATTTAATATTGAACTACATGAAAAATTAATCCTGAGTGTAAAATCTGAGTGTATTGTAAACATTAACCATAGCATACTACATTTTTAAAATGTATTTAATATCTTCTTACAATGCGACTATTTGGGTCCTCTTTCATTTTGGGTCTCACAGAGACAGAGCCTTTCTGAAGTGTCTGGAAGAGAAGAGGACTGTCATACATATTATGCAACAACATTTTAATATTTGTCATTTTTACTCACTACAGGCCATAATTAAGAAAATGATATGTGGGTGTGATCATATAATAATTAATATTGCCATATTATTCAGAATATCAATATTAATATGAATAATTATTAATATTTTTATATTAATACAATTATAGCTTTTTCATACTTTTGAATCATTTTCAAAAAAATATTGTTTTTAGTATTTTACCCTGCAATTATTATATTATGAAGAACTGTGATACAAGTCCAGGTTTCCTACCGTAATTTAAGGAACACTGCAGGAACAGCTGAATTGTGAATTGTGAATATTATTTTGGGTAAATATGCTTATCTATATGCTTTTCTATATTTTTTTACTAAGATATAAAGAAAGCTAACATTTTATAAACAGATATAAGTATTTGTGTGTGTGTGTGCTCTAATTACATGTATTTTAATTTGTATTTTAATGTAATTAACGTGCATGAAGAAACATATGATATAAATGGATTGAATATTATTTATTAATCCTGTAGTTTATATTTATACATATCATATTTCTACATAGCACACAGTTCATCCATTTGAACCGAGCCATACGAACTGTATTGATATTTTCCTTTGTTGGAGACATGATTGAATGAGCAATTCGCCATTCACCTACTGAGATCAGGTGTTCCGGAAGACATACTATATAGATCTAATAGAATTGCAACAGCTGTTTTTGTAAATGCTAAGCTGGAACATAAAATCTTTCTTAATGGGCTGATTTTTTTTCATGTACTGCCATAGTATGTGTGAGTCAGAGCTATATCCTGTGATGGCACACAAAGCCTTAAAAAGACAGCTTGGAGACTCTAAGTCCGTACGGGCAAACATAGAGTCACAGAAGGATTTATCTAGTCATCCAATAATTCTGCAATAATTCAGAACATTTTACCAAACGGTGTCGTATGTTTTATCATCTTTAATTCAGTTCATGAACTCACATATAAACATATATGTATAATACACATTTTAGTTGGCTAAAAAGTGGAATAAAGTAAAATAAAATATAACAAAAAGATAACAGTATTTCATTTTTTTTTTTCGCTGAAGATTATCTTTCTATATATGTATGTGCGTGTGTGTTTTTCTTAATTAAACTCTGCATACTGTTGGGAAGCACTTTTCATGCATTAGGGATCTCTTGCAAGAAAGTTTTGTAACAGGACTTTTAATTCATGTTAAAAAAATATATAGAAAAACAGGTAGAAGAAATTCACATTTGCAAAGTTGACAATTAATTAATTGTGATGTTTGTTCAGATTGATTAAAGGTCCAACGTAAAATTAGAGTCTGACAAAGATACAACCTGACTGCAGGCATTTGTATTAAGTGAAACAGCAGATTGCATGTTTCAAATTGATTGCTGCATACAGACTATACCTGCTGTGTAGTTATAAAGGACTCTATACTCCTGCAGAGACACAGCACAAGATGTATTCAGTAACGGTTTATAGTGAGTATTCCAAAATGTACAGACTAGTGAGCACCAACCAAACTAAAAATTAAGAAGGTGAGTTGGACCTCACTCCAGCCAAACCGGAGGTATGTACTAAGATGAAATGGCAAGACCTGTCCATGAATTTGACTTTTTAATAAGGGGATATGAGATTCACTCCAGACAATAGAGCAGATTAGTGTGCCCAAGTCCAACCACGAGACTTAGCAAAAGTCATACTTTTTTATCTCTTAGTTATCGTTCTATTATAAGTTTGTCTGCTCTTTACCCATAGCAACCACGGCGCATGCACTGTAGTTGCTATGGAAACTCTCTAGCCATTGCTTTTAGAGCTGGCTAGGGAGTATAGGAACAGAGTCACATGACGTCACTCATTTCCGACGCCGGCATGCTGGCAACAAAGCCAGTGTGCCGACATTACTGATGAGATTTGCCCTGCTTGGGGATGCGTCCCAGGCAGGGCAAATCTAAGAAGTATTCAAAATGAGCACAGACAGAGCGTAATACACATGAGGCAGCACTGGAACAGAGGAAAAATTTGTAAATCTCTATATTGGACATTGAGTACACCATGTATCTTTGTGATATATGCTGCATTCAATGTATATGGGAGTGATTTCAGGTAAGTTTATTTTTTCATAACTGGCAATGTTCAACAAGTCAGAAGGTGGTGTTGAGGTTAGAGATAGAAACTAAAGAAAGAGGCCAGAGATAGAGGACAGAGCTCAATTTGTTGTCTGACTTCTGCTTTGAGATGAATTTAAGATGAATTCCATCTTACAAATATCCCCAGTCCATCAATGTAGAGATATATTAGTTGGCATTTTAAGGAATTATATGCTATGTTGGTCTGAGGAAGAAATAATAGAATGTTTGAACAAGAATTCCTGATCAAGAGAGGAAACTAGTGTCACAGGGATGGAATGTTTAACATATCAAACAGCAGAACAGGGATTAAGGTCTGATATTGAGAGACACCCTACTAGAGTAACTGATATTTATGTTTTTTATTTGTTTTATACTAGACTTGTGCACGGTGAAAATGTTCAGTTCTTCCAAACTGATTCTTTTTAAATATCACAATATTTTTGGTTCTGAAAAATTTAGGTTCAATACAAATTTTTATGGTTCAAAAAAGTGTTTTGGCTCTGAAAAATGAAGATCGAAAAGAATATTGCAGGGGCTGCCCTAACATGATGGAATAAAGGTGCCTATGGTGTCTCTTTAACAAAGCAACAACTTTCAAACTTTAAATTAATGATTCAAAGTTTGTGTTAAAGGAATTCTTTAGTGTCAGGAATACATTGTTAGGTCCCCGGACAACATCTCTGTGGAGATTTGACCACCTCCGTACAGACGCTGAACTGGACTGAACTGGACAAGGAAATACCTCTAGTGGCCGTCTAAGTGACTGCCACTAGAGGTGTTACTAACCAGCAATGTAAACACTGCCTTTTCTCTGAAAAAGCAGGGACATACTATAGACATCACACAAACTACATTGAGCTGTAGTGGCTCTGGTGACTATAGTGTCCCTTTAAGTTTAGAATAAACTAAATTGGTGTGTCTTATCAGTCCATTTGGTATATTAGGTGTTACGATTGCCTCCAGTCTAGCAGGAGGTTGGATCGCATGGATGTCCTGGTTCCCGAAGTCGGAGAGCCGAACGCTGCTTCAAACAGTAGAAACCTGTAAGTGTAAAATATCCCACTAGCTATAGTAAAGCTAGGATTCCCGGTTCCCTACAACACGAGTCGAGGCTGCGAGTTGAGGGTAAAACAAACTGGCTTTAATGGCACGCAGGCATGGCTATTTATGCAAGTCCCCAGGTCCAGGGACAGCCCCCTCTGGACCTGATGGAACACAGGTACAACACAAGCATTCGACCAATCACATTACACTGTATCATTCAAAATAGTACCCGCCCAGCTTAGAGATAATGAGTCCATTGGTTATAGAATCTAGTTATCTCCAAGCGCCCAAAATGCCATGCTTTATTTTGTCACAGAAAACAGCATAAAAATATATAACTTCAACATTTTGATGAGAATACAGCTCGTTCGACTATTCATTCGGTAGCTCAGATCTGAGCGCATCAGCTATACGAATTGCGCTCAGATCCCACGAACAGAACAGATGATTTCTGTCATACAAAGTCCCATTCATTGCTTTTATCCCGAACTCAGGATGGCGGATATGTTTTAAGGTCGTCAGTGGACAGCGGGACCTTGACCTAAAACTCATGGAGCGAGTGTCGGCTACATATTTGCACGAACTCCCGCTCTCAGTATGGTTGTCCCAGCCATTCGGGAAGGGGGAACTTGGAAGGGGATACTTAACCTGTGGTTAACCGCAAAATCAACATTCTAATTGAGGCCACACGCCAGGATGTAGGTGGTCCTTGTTCATGAGTCTTTCTGTAGTTTCTAGTTCGGGGAAATGTACACGAACGTGGGTGCCCTTTAGACCGTCAATTAGGCTGTGGTTAACCGCAGACCGCAGCTCCTTTTGTGGTTAATTAGAGGCACGCTCCGCTCGGAAGGTGGTCGGTTGTTCGGTACTTTAAAAGGTGACCGGGGTCAAGTGGCGGCACACGCCAAGGGCAAGGTGGTCCGTCATTCGTATACACCAATGTGTAGACATAACTTTTTGTATAATGTGTTCGTACAGTCTGGATACCGAACAGAGTATTAGATGATAAAAAGGGGGTTACTTCTATAACAGACTGGAGGATTCTTGTAACATTAGGAATTTTAGATAACTTGATTTTGGAAAATGCACTGAATCAGCCAAAATTGGGCCAAAATTTAAGTTTGGAATGAAGGGAATCTCCAAGTCTATTTTATACACATTATTACTAGTTTTAAGAACTAAATGTGAAGTGCTGTATAACTATATATACCAGTTTCAAAAAAATGTAAAGATCAATGAAGCCACAAATCAATCACTAAAGTATTTTACCAGGAAGGATACATTGACATTGTCTGTCATTTTCAAGTAATAGATGTTCTTACACAACTCGACCTTACTGTATTTTATTAGGCTCAAAGAATGTGTCATCTCCTTTACACTTAACTTTGCAGTGTTCTGGTGAACTGTAAAGGGCAGATATGGCCTTACTTATTAATAACTATTCCACTGGTTTTATGGTAGTACTCCATATTTAGCACTTTGCAGCAGAACTTGGAGGAGAACATCTTAGACAATTGTAAGCCGCATGCTATTAATTCAACTAGTGTATTTAGTTACTATATTTAGTATATTTTTGGCATAGTGGTGTCCTTAACATGGTATGGCAATATGGTACTTACAAATCACTAACAAACCCCCCAATATCCTCAATTTAATGTAAAAACATAATTTGGTTTAGATTACTAAATTACTAGGACAAGTGGGCAGTCTTCTATACTATATCCATAAAAATGTTACATGTATGGTTTGACATGTACCATCCATTATACCTGATTCAAGGTGAGAATACAGGAAATGATTTATTATTTACAAAACATTCTACAGGAACTACATTGACTCATGCACATATATTCCATTACTTCAGTAGGCATTCCAACTATGCATGCTGGGTTTCACTCGTCCTATGCTGACATGTAAAGTTCTGAAGCATTCTGTTTGAGACTGGAGAGCTGGATGGGCACTAAGGGGGCGATAGTACCTAAAAGACTGGAATGGGAGTGCTGACAAGGGGGAAATGGGCTACAGCCTCACATCACATGTTCTGTAGATTAAAATAGCAGGAGATGCTTTGGAATGTCTGTTGGCATAGTACAACAGGACTGAGGCAGAAGGCAGGGAATGCACAAGGTCTTTGTTAGCCCAGCACTGTGTAAATATGTGCGTGAACTGGAAGCCTGCAATCATTACTAAAGGGAATCTATAGTATTAGGAATAGAAAATTGTATTCCTAACACTATAGTGCCCTCTGGTCCCCATCTCCCTCAAGCATCCCCTCCACCCCCAGTACATAAAGGTTTAAATAACCCTTTATTCACTTACCCAACATCAATGTTAGGTTGTGGTCTGCCTCCTCTGACATCACCCAATCGGGGGGACCTACGGTGCATGTGCTGTGAGCACCACGTGCTTTAGGCCTTCCCCTTAGGAAAGCAATCTTAGGAAAGAGTTGCCTCAATGCTTTTCTATGGGGATTTCTCTGACACTGGATCTCCTTATGCAGAGCCAAACTCATCCGTTCTCAGAGTCAAACTGAATCTCCAGGAAGCACCTCTAGTGGCTGTCAGGTAGACTCCAGTACCCAGGGTTGGCTAGGCTGTCATAATAGGATATGTTTATTTAAATGGCTGCAGTCTGAAATGTGACAGTCTTCATGACATTTTTATATTAAAAGTTCCACGTGATTAGCATTATCCACACTATTAGATCTGTGAGTTTCATGGACTAAAAATGATCATTCAGTTGTACTTGACCCCCAAGACAAAAAGTTGCCAGCCCTCCCCTGAACATGCATTTTTTTTACTAAACTAGTTTTTTTTGTTTTTTTTAAATGAAACAGTTAACAATGTTGTCAAAACTATATCACTGTTTGTAATGGTTTTGTCGGAAGAATAAAGCGAACACTTTTTTACTAAATATTTAATATCAATAAATATTAATGTAGAACAGTTCAACTGAGTGATAAATGCATACAATGCAATCAATAAAAAGTAAGCAAAACAAAATCAGACGACATGTGGTGTTATGACAGAGAGAGATAAAATGCCATATGCACCAATTTAAAATATTTAGAAATGATATGCTTAGCATAAATTATTTTGAAGAAAATATATCTAAATATTAAATCTATGCAGACTCAAGAGATAAAAGTATTGTTTTTGCACCAAACACTTTGTACTGAAAAATACATACAACTGGATTGTTCCTACTTACATGAATATACACACATTCGAACACATACACTCATACATCCACATACACACACAACCACTGAGTGATTGCAGCAATTACTGTATTTGAAAAAGAAATGACGCCTGATTGGCTTAACTAACAAAGTATACCACAAACAAACAATACACACACAAGAACATAAATACACACACACATACTAGGTTATCATACATTAAGAATATTGTTAACATCCTACAATAAACTGCACCTGTGCTCAGATGGAGAAAGGAACAACCTTACTATTCATCGCCTGAAATAAAGGGATACTCAGAGCAATGGTTTGCCCCTTCACATGGGTCCCCAAAAGAATTTCGGACAGGCTTTTCCCTAGCTCTTCTGCACAGCTAAATACAACATTAAACTGCAACTTAGCTAAACTGGATACAGCAATACAAATACCCAGTAAAGACTACAAATGTCATAAATATATACATGCTCCATCCATAGGTTATGGTGCTGTGAACTATCTGCCCCTGTATTACCCCATTCAGTCTATTATTTCATCATCTGATTCCAAAATGCTCTGCAGCTAAACCCTCAACCTCCACTCTATTATACAGCTATAATATACTAGTAGTCCCTTTTTAAAGGGGTGTCCTCATGGCCTCTACATGAAATACAAGTCGTAAAAAACATGTACATTTTGTGAGAGAAGCCCTGAATTAAAATATTAATGAGAGACAAACAATGCATAATATTCCCACTGAAATCAACAGGAGATCTCAGATTTGCTGGAAGAATTTCTGGTTCGTAACAATGCAGTGTAATATGTTTGTAGCATTATGTGGTCGCCCATGAGAAGGCATCCATTAACGTGTTTCTGATTGATACACATCGTATGTTATTGTGTGTTGGTTGGATGTATTACCCCCTTTCAGTTTTCTTTTTTTTTTTCATACATTTTTATTGTTTATTGTTTGAAAATTCAATGAAAAAAAATATTTGAATAGAATGTCTGCCGAAGCTTCAGATTTGCAGCAAGCAATGGATTTCAATATGTATATCTCATTTTTTATTTTATTTTTTCTAACTTAATGTTTACATCTTTTTAATATGCTATCTTCAGTATTTCTTTTTTTAAAAAGTGCGTTTAAATCATAATGAAAGATTCTGACAGTGAATTATACGGGTGCTACATTCATAATATTCTAAACGTTTTTAAACTTCTCAGTAAACCATCCAAAAACTCATGACAGATACAAGACATCAACCTGTTACTCAGTAAAGGACTAGAGAAGGAGTAGGCAATGTTGTGTACTACGTCCTTCCCCCCACGCCCCCCCCCGATACTTTGACAGCACTACGGCTGTGAGAGCATTATGGGAAATGCAGTCTACAACATTTGGAGTGCCAAAGGTTACCTACTGCTAGAGGACAGAAATAGGAAGATACAATACTGAAAAACAAGGTAGGTCTGTCTACATTTCTGATTTATTCCCCATTATTCATACTTATTGTAATTACATGTTAATGAAGGTATCAGAGAAATACATGTTAAATAATTAATACTCCACACGCAGAGTATGTGAAGTGGGATTAGCAGCTATAATCCACTATACAAGCCAAGACTCTTTCTTCCGAATTAAACTGAACATTCTAACAAACCACTTTAAGCTTTATAAACAGCCTGAGAAATGATAAGGAAACAGAATGTATCTAGTAATATAACATTGTTAGCGAGCTAAGCTACAAGGGACCGTGAATAGATGTAAAAAGCCACAAACAAAAATACTCCTTCATTTGGCTGTGTTCATCGTGAAGAGCAACCCTCCAATGCAGTCTGCAAGTCAAGATACAAACTGAAACTAAAGGCAGAGGATTTATGGATAAGTACAGTTTATTACAATTTGTAGCCAAAAAAAAAAAAAAATTTAAAAAAGGAGAATCTTTGCGTCCATATAAAACCGTCTGCTAGCAACATTCTTGCTAACATGTACATAAAAAGGTTAAAGGGACATGTATCATATAACAATTATTTTTTTTTTTAAACCAGGAAGCAAACACTTTTAAACAAATTTATAAACCAAATAAAGCAAGAAAAACATTTAAAAGTATGTAATAAACATTTATAAATTTAGTATAAACTTGGTCAGATTGCATTGTTGGAAACACCTCTCAGCTAGGGGAGTTTCTTCAGCACCCCCCCTTAACCCATCTTTCTTAGTTTCAGAGGAGTCCATTGATGACAGAAACAGGGCATCTTTGTACAGAAGCAGGAAAGAGAAACCCGACACCGGAGCCTACCCTGCATTTTTACGCATTATCTGTCCCCCCTTTACAGGTGTTGCAAGGTATAGAAATCTTCCAACTGCACATGTGTAACTCTGTCATGTATGCCCAATGTACTTTTCCAGCATTCCTAGGGATAGGACACTGATTGGTTGGTGGAAAGCATAAGAAAGATGCAGGTGAAAGTGGAATAGAAATTAATATTAAACTTGTGTTTCAGCCTTGCAAAGTGAGAAGTTTTTAAATGAGACAGTTGTCTCAATGTGATGTGTGTCCCTTTAAACGTAAAGCAAAATGTGCAAACACAAAGTTACTAACTAAGAGTATCAACAAATCTATTGTACAAAGTGAACTGTAAAATTAAAAATGCAATGAAACATGGGAACTAGAAATATACCAACTCAGATACTAAAATGATTATTTAAGGTAAGAAGCCAGTTAAGATCATGCAGGACCAGGATTCCTTAAAATTCTGTAATGAGTGATTCACCAAAAACCAGGACAAATGTTTCTAAATGGCCTCCAGAGCATAAAAGATAAAAATAAGATACAGAACAGTTGGCTACGCGTGTCCATCATGACTGGCACCAATGGTTTCTGCAAAATGCAAGCTACAGAAAAAGCCACATAAGGGAAAATCTATGCCTGGCAGGTTAACCTTTATAATTATAGTGATCGAGAAATGTATTGTCGCTTAATAAATAACTGATGAATATTAGTTGAACAATCAATAATGGCCTCGACCTGTCTACTTAGCTGACAGAGCATCAACCCCTGGTTAATATATTTTCGTACAGAGTAAAAACCTCAATGTATCTACTTTTTATAACGAGTAAAACCTTGCCTTTGTCTTACTCACATGTAGGCTCGAGCTCTGCCTGTCTTCCATTCATATAGCATAAAGCACTTGATAAGTCTACATGTCATATAAAATAAACACCTTGATTTGTCTTATTCTCATATTGAATGAGGCCCTCAGCTCACAGCACTGCCTTTACCACTAAGCAGACAGATTGCTCACTCACATCAATTCATGTATATGTTTTCGTCCACGGTGTTATATTTATTTTTCCGCTTAGTTTTCCATGTATTGTTTTCTTTAAAGGAACACAAACATGTATTCCTGTCACTATAGCTGTAATAACACTATTTAGGTACTTGACCCCCTTGTAAGCAATGTAAAAGGTGATTATTATTTTTTAACATTGTTAGAGTACCTGCAAAAGAAAGAAGAAAAAAGGAGAAAGATAGGACAGACTAGTACCAATAGTCCTAGTAGAGTGGGTTTCCCTTAGAGAAAAGGGAAATAGTGGCGGGAACCGTTAGTGTCTAATAGCACAATCCCAAATATAAAACGTAGCTTTTAATAATAACTAACTAAAAAAACACAAATAATGGTGGATTCAATTGCCCTCCAAAACAGCTATGTCTGTGTATAGCCGAACAACGGCACCTCCAGGAGCGGTCAGAAAAAGAGTCCCTCTTGGGGACTGGCAGCTATTAATAGCAGAGTGTAAAAAAGAGGTAGAACAATGTTACAAAATAAGTAACCATACGCTACTTGATACTGAGTAGTGTAATAAGTAACCACACACTGCTTGATACTAAGTTGTGTGGATATATTGGCAAGACAGTATCCACTGTGAGTCTATATTACCCTCACAGGATACGATAAAGTATCAAGGTGGAATACTGTCAGGATAAATAGTAAATTATATGGTGTGATTACCAATACAATAAACCTTTTCATTTGGGGTATTATAACAGTTTGACTGTTCAAAAAAACCCCACAAAGGCCTACCATTTGTAAAAGTAGACACTCCAGGGTATCTTATAAGGTGCATATTGTGCCTTAGCATGCCCCCATTTTTTCACCAATATATGCCAAAGTATGTGGTAAAAAATAATTTTGTGCATTTTTTACATATGGATTGCATTTTTGCTGGGCGTTTTGTATATTTCATATGTGCCACTAAGTTCAAACCCCCCAAATTATGCTCAGCTAAGTCTTCTGAGTAAAATGACACCCACAATGAATGTCTTTGGCACTATTTCGTGAAGCTACAGTGCCATATAGGAGACCTGTCCTTTACAGTATTCACAGTAGAATTTTGAGAGACGGATTTAATGAGCCTTAGCTTCCATTTGGGGTATTATAACAGTTTGACTGTTCAAAAACCCCCACAAAGGCCTACCATTTGTAAAAGTAGACACTCCAGGGTATCTTATAAGGTGCATATTGTGCCTTAACATGCCCCATTTTTTCACCAATATATGCCAAAGTATGTGGTAAAAAATAATTTTGTGCATTTTTTACATACGGATTGCATTTTTGCTGGGCGTTTTGTATATTTCATATGTGCCACTAAGTTCAAAGCCCCCAAATTATGCTCAACTAAGTCTTCTGAGTAAAATGACACCCCATATGAATGTCTTTGGCACTATTTCATGAAGCTACAGTGCCATATAGGAGACCTGTCCTTTACAGTATTCACTGTAGAATTTTGAGAGATGGATTTAATGAGCCTTAGCTTCCATTTGGGCTATTATAACAGTTTGACTGTTCAAAAAAAACCCACAAAGGCCTACCATTTGTAAAAGTAGACACTCCAGGGTATCTCATAAGGTGCATATTGTGCCTTAACATACCCCGATTTTTTCACCAATATATTCCAAGGTATGTGGTAAAAAAATTATTTTGTGCATTTTTTACATACGGATTGCATTTTTGCTGGGCGTTTTGTATATTTCATATGTGCCACTAAGTTCAAACCTCCCAAAATATGCTCAGCTAAGTCTTTTGAGTAAAAATACACCCCCAATGAATGTCTTTGGCACTATTTTGTGAAGCTACAGTGCTATATAGGAGACCAAGCCATATCCGTTTTTACCAAACTTTGAATTTTGACGCTGGGCCTATGTGCAATTTCCAAGCATCTTCGCAGGTTTTAAATTCAAACTACCCCACAAAGGCCTACCATTTCTTAAAGTAGACACCCCAGGGTGTTTCAAAAGGTATAGTTTGAACCTTAGCGTGAGATCATTTTTCCGCTAGCTTGTACCAGATTTAGTGGTAATAAGCGTTTTTTCTGCCTTTTTGACATACAAAGTGAGTTTGCACAGTATATTTTGCAAACTTTATGTGTGCTACGACTGTATAATACTTCATATGTTGCTCAGCTATGTCGGCTGAGTACAGCAATACCCCCGTATGTACCTTTGCCAGGTATGTGTGGACATCGGAGGGGCACATTTGGGACACAGCCATTCCAGTTTTTTTCAAACTTTGAATTTTTATGCTGTGCCTGTCCCATTTTAGAGTATTTTACCAGGCTATATAATCCAAATTCCCCATAAAGCCATACCATTTCTTAAAGAAGACATCCCAGGGTATTTCAAAAGGTATATTTTGAACCTTAGCGTGGGATCATTTTTCCGCTAGCTTGTACCAAGTGTAGTGGTAATAAGCATTTTTTCTGCCTTTTGACATACAAAGTGAGTTTGCGCAGCATATTTTGCAAACCTTATGTGTGCTATGACTGTATAATACTTCATATGTTGCTCAGCTATGTCGGCTGAGTACAGCAATACCCCCGTATGTACCTTTGCCAGGTATATGTGGATGTTGAAGGGGCGCATTTGAGACACAGCCATTCAGTTTTTTTCTAACTTTGAAGTTTTACGCTGTGTCCATGTTCCAATTTGGAGTAGTTTAGCTGGTTGGTTATTGAAACTTCCCCACAAACACATACTATTTATTAAAGAATACACCCTGGGTAATTCAAAAGGCATATTTTGAACCTTGGCGTGGGATAATTTTTTCTCTAGTTTGTTCCAGGTGTAGTGGTAATGAGCGTTTTTAAAATGTATTTTTTTACTTTTTATAACTTTTTTACTTTAAAAACTAGTTTTTAAACTTTTGTTTTGCTTATAAATTTTTTTTAAACTTTCTTAAAACTTTTTTACAGATTTAACATTTTTCTAAGCTTTTTTTTTACCGTTAACCCCTAACTAGCAGTACGCAGCACTAAATTACCCATTTTCCCATAACTCCCACCCACCCCAGCTAGCAAAATATATAGTTATAAAATATTTAAATTAATTAATTAAATAAATTGAACCCCTGAGGGTTAAAAAAATAAATAAAAGTTAATCCTCAGGGGTTAAAAAAAATTAGATCACAGCATAATACTGTGATCTCTATTTGATTGCTGTAGACAGTGATCGACTGGCAGGGAAGGGGTTAATTTTTATTTGGACTAGGTAAAGTGTGTTTTTTTTGTTTTGTTTTTTACTTAAATGTTATTAAAACATTTTTTTAAGCTTAATTTTTAACTTTTTAAAGTTTCTTTTAAAACTTTTTTTAACGTTAACCCCTAGTTAGCCTAACGCCAAATCCCCCAATTCCCCACTAACTTCCACCCACCCCAGCTATCTAAATACATAATTTTAAAATAATTTAATTAGTTAATTTAATTAATTTAACCCCTGAGGGTAAAAAAAAAAAAGAATTAACCCTCAGGGGTTAAAAAAAAAATCAGATCATAGTAAAATGTAATCCCTGCCAATTGATCACTGTAGGGAATGGGTTAATTTTTTATTAAAATGGGTAAGGGGGGGGGGGACTTTAAATAAACTTTATTTTTTTTAACAGCAGGGGGCAGGATCATCACTGATCCGGCTCCCTGCACTTCACACAGAACCCGGAAGTGCAGGGAGCCGGTAGGTGAGTATACAGAGCACATGTGCTCGCTCTGACTTGCGGTCAGAGCGAGCACATGTGCTGGGCAGCCTGACCGGGTGCTCCCGGTATGCCTCTAATGCAGAGGCATACCGGGAGCACCATTAACCCCGCGATCGCCGCGATAGCCCCGTCGTTAAGGGTCTCCCCTCTGTGACGGACCTCGTCCGTCACCCGTCCTGAAGGGGTTAAGCATATTAGGTGATGTGCATCTCTGTAATGAGAAGGGGTGTGGTCTAATGACATCAACACCCTATATCAGGTGTGCATAATTATTAGGCAACTTCCTTTCCTTTGGCAAAATGGGTCAAAAGAAGGACTTGTCAGGCTCAGAAAAGTCAAAAATAGAGATATCTTGCAGAGGGATGCAGCACTCTTAAAATTGCAAAGCTTCTGAAGCGTGATCATCAAACAATCAAGCGTTTCATTCAAAATAGTCAACAGGGTCGCAAGAAGCGTGTGGAAAAACCAAGGCGCAAAATAACTGCCCATGAACTGAGAAAAGTCAAGCGTGCAGCTGCCGATGCCACTTGCCACCAGTTTGGCCATATTTCAGAGCTGCAACATCACTGGAGTGCCCAAAAGCACAAGGTGTGCAATACTCAGAGACATGGCCAAGGTAAGAAGGCTGAAAGACGACCACCACTGAACAAGACACACAAGCTGAAACGTCAAGACTGGGCCAAGAAATATCTCAAGACTGATTTTTCTAAGGTTTTATGGACTGATGAAATGAGAGTGAGTCTTGATGGACCAGATGGATGGGCCCGTGGCTGGATTGGTAAAGGGAAGAGAGCTCCAGTCCGACTCAGACGCCAGCAAGGTGGAGGTGGAGTACTGGTTTGGGCTGGTATCATCAAAGATGAGCTTGTGGGGCCTTTTCGGGTTGAGGATGTAGTCAAGCTCAACTCCCAGTCCTACTGCCAGTTCCTGGAAGACACCTTCTTCAAGCAGTGGTACAGGAAGAAGTCTGCATCCTTCAAAAAAAACATGATTTTCATGCAGGACAATGCTCCATCACACGTGTCCAAGTACTCCACAGCGTGGCTGGCAAGAAAGGGTATAAAAGAAGAAAATCTAATGACATGGTCTCCTTGTTCACCTGATCTGAACCCCATTGAGAACCTGTGGTCCATCATCAAATGTGAGATTTACAAGGAGGGAAAACAGTACACCTCTCTGAACAGTGTCTGGGAGGCTGTGGTTGCTGCTGCACGCAATGTTGAACAGATCAAAACACTGACAGAATCCATGGATGGCAGGCTTTTGAGTGTCCTTGCAAAGAAAGGTGGCTATATTGGTCACTGATTTGTTTTTGTTTTGTTTTTGAATGTCAGAAATGTATATTTGTGAATGTTGAGATGTTATATTGGTTTCACTGGTAATAATAACTAATTGAAATGGGTATATATTTGTTTTTTGATAAGTTGCCTAATAATTATGCACAGTAATAGTCAACTGCACACACAGATATCCCCCTAACATAGCTAAAACTAAAAACAAACTAAAAACTACTTCCAAAAATATTCAGCTTTGATATTGAGTTTTTTGGGTTCATTGAGAACATGGTTGTTGTTCAATAATAAAATTAATCCTCAAAAATACAACTTGCCTAATAATTCTGCACTCCCTGTATTGCTTGTTTAATGTAGTGAAGCTAATTCTTTCCATCTTTGAGTGGCTGTTTTTAAATACATCCACTATTCTGACACACATCGTATTCATTACCAGAGGTGCTAATTACCTAATATAGAGATCTTAATCACCCATAAATAGATATAAAAGATTACAAAATAGATATATTTTATAAAACAAAAAACAAGTAATCTGGCACTCTACTTTAATGTAGTTTAACTCCAAACGACCACGGTGCTATACCAACATGAAAAAATGTACATTTTGACCCGCAGGTCTTTATCAAGATAAGTGTAAAAACCAAGTGTAACAGATGCCATCTTCCTGAATATGATTTTTATGTTTGCCTGGATCGGTATACGAATCCAACCAAACAGATTTGCCCCAGCTGGTTCGTATACCAAATAATATACCGAACCCTAGTGTGGTGAAAGTAACCTTGTCACTGGTTTTTGGAGGGGCCTGTTTGCCAGCCTCCTACCCTGTGATTATGGCCCCTGTGGTAAACCATGGTTGAAAACACTATTTGTGCCTGTTGGAACTTGTAACAGGAACACTTCAAACTCCCGAAGCGGCACTTCGAACTCCCAAAATCTGGAAGCCATTCAAAGCAGCAATTGAACACGTGGAGGCGGCCATAGTGTTTGGTTGTAGAGTGTATGGAACTAAAATCGTCCACTCGAAAGGCACGAACACCGCTGACTATTTACCTTCAATGGATATTCGGCTATTCGAACAGGAGTCGAACAGCATTCAGTATTTTGTGTGCACCTCGAATCCCCGAAGTAGACCGACCACACAGCTTAATTCTCTGGAACTGTTTTGGGCATGGAACCATGTGTGCGGTCAGTCAAAATGTGACTTCAAGGAAATTCCTGAATCCCTGCACTGATCTGGGTGATTTTTTGATACGTTGGTCACCCAGAACAGGGCTTTCAGGAAATTTTACATTTGTGGTGATATTATGTGTTTTGGGGTACTTTTGGGGTTTTGTAATATATGTGGTTTTTCTGCCTGGAGATAATTAAGTTAATACAGTATCTGACTCAATTATCTCCCAGGCAGAGGAGAGGGATTGTATGCTGTGTGTGGGAGTGTCGTGTTTTATAACCCTGTTGTTATTGGTTTATAATATTGTAACTTAGTTCCCCACAAGGTCCATGTGGGCGTACCCCTTGCTTGGGGATTGTCATAAAAGGCCAGTGTGGCTACCATTAAACCAGTTCACTTAACCCTCAAAACGCAGCCTCGTCTCATGATTGTAGGGAACTGCTATACTCATATAACCACTAGCTCTTATAAGAGCTCTACAGCTATACTGGATTCTTAGTCTACTGGGATGTCAACTGGATAACACTGCAGCCCTACTCAGACTAGGGGAAAAGGACATCTCTGGCGGTAGATACCCCTTCGCACTCGAGGGTGACAGTCACACGAAGTACAGTGTATTTATAAGATGTAAAGGGCATAAAAGATGATAACTTACCCGGTGCAGGTGTTTCACCACAGTCTGTCCGGACAGGGTGTAGTGTGGCGAGAACGACTGAGCATGCGTGAAGAATGTGCACGTGATGATGTGAAACGTAACTATTTCCGTGTTGATCGCCTCCTGTAACCATGGTGACATTATGCGATGTGTGCAATACGTGTGCTTGTTAGATAAAAGGATGGAACTACGAATAAGAGGATCTAGTGTGTCTAGTATGATACAACAATAAGCATGCAATGTGGTGCAAATATATGTATAGATGGGGAGACCAGAGGAATAGAATGCAGATGTGGGAATGAGGACAGGGTATAGAATGGATATGGTGACAATGATGTGTGGTGTGGTGTGAAGTGAAAGGTGGCAGAGAGTGACCCCGAGGGCAGAGAAAGAGTGGTGTGCAGTGAAAGAAGAGAAATAGATGACACAGATGGTGGGAAAAAAATGGATATTAGAAGAAATGTGTAGACAAAAGCAATCAGACTTAGATGAGAAAACAGGGAATAGGTGAAGAATGTATGGAATACAGGGACCTAAAAGGAAAAGTGAGTGATAAGTGAAAGGTGCGTTGTAAAGATACTGAGTAAAGGGTGAAGTGAACAAAAAACCTAAAACCAAGTGAACATATCAATACACGTGAGGAAAAATAGTGACAGTGATCTATAAACATACGTTTGCACAATGGTACATGCAGTGGCGGATCCAGAGCCTGATCTCGGGAGGGGCACTTGTAGACTATTTAATTAAATAATCCAGGCACAATAACCACTACAGCTCAGTGTAGTAGTTATGGTGTCAGTAGTGCCAGGATTCCACCCGAGAGTAAGTAGTCATACCGTTTAAGAACAGTTTGACAACTTACCTGGGGTCTGCTGGGATATAGGGTATAGGAGCAGTGGTGTGTGTTAAGGGTGAAGTGTGTGAGTGCGGCAGTGTATGTCAGGGTTGTAGTGTGTGTGTTAGGGGCAGTGTATGTATGGGGGCACTGTATGTGTTTTTGGGGCAGTGTGTGTGTAT
>OW240913.1:347454922-347512422 GCA_933207985.1 Pelobates cultripes
TTTACACTTAACTTTGCAGTGTTCTGGTGAACTGTAAAGGGCAGATATGGCCTTACTTATTAATAACTATTCCACTGGTTTTATGGTAGTACTCCATATTTAGCACTTTGCAGCAGAACTTGGAGGAGAACATCTTAGACAATTGTAAGCCGCATGCTATTAATTCAACTAGTGTATTTAGTTACTATATTTAGTATATTTTTGGCATAGTGGTGTCCTTAACATGGTATGGCAATATGGTACTTACAAATCACTAACAAACCCCCCAATATCCTCAATTTAATGTAAAAACATAATTTGGTTTAGATTACTAAATTACTAGGACAAGTGGGCAGTCTTCTATACTATATCCATAAAAATGTTACATGTATGGTTTGACATGTACCATCCATTATACCTGATTCAAGGTGAGAATACAGGAAATGATTTATTATTTACAAAACATTCTACAGGAACTACATTGACTCATGCACATATATTCCATTACTTCAGTAGGCATTCCAACTATGCATGCTGGGTTTCACTCGTCCTATGCTGACATGTAAAGTTCTGAAGCATTCTGTTTGAGACTGGAGAGCTGGATGGGCACTAAGGGGGCGATAGTACCTAAAAGACTGGAATGGGAGTGCTGACAAGGGGGAAATGGGCTACAGCCTCACATCACATGTTCTGTAGATTAAAATAGCAGGAGATGCTTTGGAATGTCTGTTGGCATAGTACAACAGGACTGAGGCAGAAGGCAGGGAATGCACAAGGTCTTTGTTAGCCCAGCACTGTGTAAATATGTGCGTGAACTGGAAGCCTGCAATCATTACTAAAGGGAATCTATAGTATTAGGAATAGAAAATTGTATTCCTAACACTATAGTGCCCTCTGGTCCCCATCTCCCTCAAGCATCCCCTCCACCCCCAGTACATAAAGGTTTAAATAACCCTTTATTCACTTACCCAACATCAATGTTAGGTTGTGGTCTGCCTCCTCTGACATCACCCAATCGGGGGGACCTACGGTGCATGTGCTGTGAGCACCACGTGCTTTAGGCCTTCCCCTTAGGAAAGCAATCTTAGGAAAGAGTTGCCTCAATGCTTTTCTATGGGGATTTCTCTGACACTGGATCTCCTTATGCAGAGCCAAACTCATCCGTTCTCAGAGTCAAACTGAATCTCCAGGAAGCACCTCTAGTGGCTGTCAGGTAGACTCCAGTACCCAGGGTTGGCTAGGCTGTCATAATAGGATATGTTTATTTAAATGGCTGCAGTCTGAAATGTGACAGTCTTCATGACATTTTTATATTAAAAGTTCCACGTGATTAGCATTATCCACACTATTAGATCTGTGAGTTTCATGGACTAAAAATGATCATTCAGTTGTACTTGACCCCCAAGACAAAAAGTTGCCAGCCCTCCCCTGAACATGCATTTTTTTTACTAAACTAGTTTTTTTTGTTTTTTTTAAATGAAACAGTTAACAATGTTGTCAAAACTATATCACTGTTTGTAATGGTTTTGTCGGAAGAATAAAGCGAACACTTTTTTACTAAATATTTAATATCAATAAATATTAATGTAGAACAGTTCAACTGAGTGATAAATGCATACAATGCAATCAATAAAAAGTAAGCAAAACAAAATCAGACGACATGTGGTGTTATGACAGAGAGAGATAAAATGCCATATGCACCAATTTAAAATATTTAGAAATGATATGCTTAGCATAAATTATTTTGAAGAAAATATATCTAAATATTAAATCTATGCAGACTCAAGAGATAAAAGTATTGTTTTTGCACCAAACACTTTGTACTGAAAAATACATACAACTGGATTGTTCCTACTTACATGAATATACACACATTCGAACACATACACTCATACATCCACATACACACACAACCACTGAGTGATTGCAGCAATTACTGTATTTGAAAAAGAAATGACGCCTGATTGGCTTAACTAACAAAGTATACCACAAACAAACAATACACACACAAGAACATAAATACACACACACATACTAGGTTATCATACATTAAGAATATTGTTAACATCCTACAATAAACTGCACCTGTGCTCAGATGGAGAAAGGAACAACCTTACTATTCATCGCCTGAAATAAAGGGATACTCAGAGCAATGGTTTGCCCCTTCACATGGGTCCCCAAAAGAATTTCGGACAGGCTTTTCCCTAGCTCTTCTGCACAGCTAAATACAACATTAAACTGCAACTTAGCTAAACTGGATACAGCAATACAAATACCCAGTAAAGACTACAAATGTCATAAATATATACATGCTCCATCCATAGGTTATGGTGCTGTGAACTATCTGCCCCTGTATTACCCCATTCAGTCTATTATTTCATCATCTGATTCCAAAATGCTCTGCAGCTAAACCCTCAACCTCCACTCTATTATACAGCTATAATATACTAGTAGTCCCTTTTTAAAGGGGTGTCCTCATGGCCTCTACATGAAATACAAGTCGTAAAAAACATGTACATTTTGTGAGAGAAGCCCTGAATTAAAATATTAATGAGAGACAAACAATGCATAATATTCCCACTGAAATCAACAGGAGATCTCAGATTTGCTGGAAGAATTTCTGGTTCGTAACAATGCAGTGTAATATGTTTGTAGCATTATGTGGTCGCCCATGAGAAGGCATCCATTAACGTGTTTCTGATTGATACACATCGTATGTTATTGTGTGTTGGTTGGATGTATTACCCCCTTTCAGTTTTCTTTTTTTTTTTCATACATTTTTATTGTTTATTGTTTGAAAATTCAATGAAAAAAAATATTTGAATAGAATGTCTGCCGAAGCTTCAGATTTGCAGCAAGCAATGGATTTCAATATGTATATCTCATTTTTTATTTTATTTTTTCTAACTTAATGTTTACATCTTTTTAATATGCTATCTTCAGTATTTCTTTTTTTAAAAAGTGCGTTTAAATCATAATGAAAGATTCTGACAGTGAATTATACGGGTGCTACATTCATAATATTCTAAACGTTTTTAAACTTCTCAGTAAACCATCCAAAAACTCATGACAGATACAAGACATCAACCTGTTACTCAGTAAAGGACTAGAGAAGGAGTAGGCAATGTTGTGTACTACGTCCTTCCCCCCACGCCCCCCCCCGATACTTTGACAGCACTACGGCTGTGAGAGCATTATGGGAAATGCAGTCTACAACATTTGGAGTGCCAAAGGTTACCTACTGCTAGAGGACAGAAATAGGAAGATACAATACTGAAAAACAAGGTAGGTCTGTCTACATTTCTGATTTATTCCCCATTATTCATACTTATTGTAATTACATGTTAATGAAGGTATCAGAGAAATACATGTTAAATAATTAATACTCCACACGCAGAGTATGTGAAGTGGGATTAGCAGCTATAATCCACTATACAAGCCAAGACTCTTTCTTCCGAATTAAACTGAACATTCTAACAAACCACTTTAAGCTTTATAAACAGCCTGAGAAATGATAAGGAAACAGAATGTATCTAGTAATATAACATTGTTAGCGAGCTAAGCTACAAGGGACCGTGAATAGATGTAAAAAGCCACAAACAAAAATACTCCTTCATTTGGCTGTGTTCATCGTGAAGAGCAACCCTCCAATGCAGTCTGCAAGTCAAGATACAAACTGAAACTAAAGGCAGAGGATTTATGGATAAGTACAGTTTATTACAATTTGTAGCCAAAAAAAAAAAAAAATTTAAAAAAGGAGAATCTTTGCGTCCATATAAAACCGTCTGCTAGCAACATTCTTGCTAACATGTACATAAAAAGGTTAAAGGGACATGTATCATATAACAATTATTTTTTTTTTTAAACCAGGAAGCAAACACTTTTAAACAAATTTATAAACCAAATAAAGCAAGAAAAACATTTAAAAGTATGTAATAAACATTTATAAATTTAGTATAAACTTGGTCAGATTGCATTGTTGGAAACACCTCTCAGCTAGGGGAGTTTCTTCAGCACCCCCCCTTAACCCATCTTTCTTAGTTTCAGAGGAGTCCATTGATGACAGAAACAGGGCATCTTTGTACAGAAGCAGGAAAGAGAAACCCGACACCGGAGCCTACCCTGCATTTTTACGCATTATCTGTCCCCCCTTTACAGGTGTTGCAAGGTATAGAAATCTTCCAACTGCACATGTGTAACTCTGTCATGTATGCCCAATGTACTTTTCCAGCATTCCTAGGGATAGGACACTGATTGGTTGGTGGAAAGCATAAGAAAGATGCAGGTGAAAGTGGAATAGAAATTAATATTAAACTTGTGTTTCAGCCTTGCAAAGTGAGAAGTTTTTAAATGAGACAGTTGTCTCAATGTGATGTGTGTCCCTTTAAACGTAAAGCAAAATGTGCAAACATAAAGTTACTAACTAAGTGTATCAACAAAACTATTGTACAAAGTGAATTGTAAAATTAAAAATGCAATGAAACATGGGAACTAGAAATATACCAACTCAGATACTAAAATGATTATTTAAGGTAAGAAGCCAGTTAAGATCATGCAGGACCGGGATTCCTTAAAATTCTGTAATGAGTGATTCACCAAAAACCAGGACACATGTTTCTAAATGGCCTCCAGAGCATAAAAGATAAAAATAAGATACAGAACAGTTGGCTACGCGTGTCCATCATGACTGGCACCAATGGTTTCTGCAAAATGCAAGCTACAGAAAAAGCCACATAAGGGAAAATCTATGCCTGGCAGGTTAACCTTTATAATTATAGTGATCGAGAAATGTATTGTCGCTTAATAAATAACTGATGAATATTAGTTGAACAATCAATAATGGCCTCGACCTGTCTACTTAGCTGACAGAGCATCAACCCCTGGTTAATATATTTTCGTACAGAGTAAAAACCTCAATGTATCTACTTTTTATAACGAGTAAAACCTTGCCTTTGTCTTACTCACATGTAGGCTCGAGCTCTGCCTGTCTTCCATTCATATAGCATAAAGCGCTTGATAAGTCTACATGTCATATAAAATAAACACCTTGATTTGTCTTATTCTCATATTGAATGAGGCCCTCAGCTCACAGCACTGCCTTTACCACTAAGCAGACAGATTGCTCACTCACATCAATTCATGTATATGTTTTTGTCCACGGTGTTATATTTCTTTTTCCGCTTAGTTTTCCATGTATTGTTTTCTTTAAAGGAACACAAACATGTATTCCTGTCACTATAGCTGTAATAACACTATTTAGGTACCTGACCCACTTGTAAGCAATGTAAAAAGTGATTATTTTTTTTTAACATTGTTAGAGTACCTGGCCCCACCCCAGTTCTGCCTTCTTGGCTGAGATCATTAAAATTGACAATCTCAGCCAATAGGAAAGCATTGGGAGGCTACTGCGCATGTGCAATGCATCTCTATGAGGAACGTTCTGCGCCTCCATGCAGAGTATGGAGAAGCTGAGCATCAGTGATGCACACTGTGCCGCACTAACCCAGGAAGCACCTCTAGTGGCCATCTGAGTGACTGCATCTACAGGTGTTACTAGGCAGTAATGTAACACTGCCTTTCCTTGACAAGATAGTGATTACGGGAGGCGGAGCTCACTGGAGAATGGATCAGTCACATTTCTCTGAGCTCTGTATCTCAACCGAAGAAATCGGATCATTAAAGGTTCAAACGAGACCCAAAATCAGGCACAAACCTTGGCAGTGGCAAAAGAGACCATGGGCAAGAAAACAAAAAAAACAAAGGCAGACAGAGTCTCTACGAGCCGGGATAGCGGCGAGCTTCTCCAGAGCACATACAAGGCTGCATGGGACAAAATGGCGCTTGTGGATAATCTCTACTCTTAATCCTAGGAGGATTTCACCACCGACCTCAGAGCATACCACCAGAACCTGCCAGGGCACCACCAAAAACAGGAGAATCAGTACCGGCGGACCTGCTCCAAAAGATGCTGGCAGAGTTACGCAAGAACATTACGGCCGACATGGCCTACTACAAAAATGCCATTGAAACTGGCGCCTCCTAAATAACTAGGCTTGAGGCCACCTCCAGCACTCAAGACTCATGGCTAACAGTTGTGGAGCAACATTATATACACACACTCATACAAACACACACTCTGCATTATATACACACACACTCTGTGTGTGTAGTGTAGTGTGTGTGTAAATTGGGTGGGGGGTGGGCATTTTTATTATTTTAATGTATATTTTTTTTAATACTATTAAAAAAAGGACACTTTGATAAAGGCTTTGGCTGAAACGTGTTAGCGTGCAGAGGTGGAATTGCTGAATTTTAACTTTTACTGCTGCTGTCTTTTTTTGCTGCTATACCGAATAAAGGTTTTCATTAAAGATCCTGCATCCTGGATTTTGTAAAGCAAGAAGGAGCAAGCAATTAAGCAGTTGGATTACAACGACCACCTCACTAATCCATTCAATGTTCCTAGTCTGAGCCAGCTTCCATATTAAGTGGCTCATGAATATGTGAGTTTATTCAAGTATTCACTCATTCATATATTATTTGTACGTTATTACCCTATGCCTGTTTTTCCCATTGTGTTTTTACAGGTTTTATATTGGATATAAGGGTAATTATTGTTTCTCTGTGCTCTCACCATTATTTTAATAATATTTTATTATTTTTATTATTTATTTGTTTCATTTTATTTTTTAGCCCCCCCCCCTCCCTGCTTATTTCCTGACCAGGGAGGGGGGCTATCTCATTCTCTGGTGGTCCAGTGGCATGGGCTGTGCAGGGGGGGGGCCGGGAGCAAGCTGTTACTTACCTTTGTAGCAGCTCTGGCCAGCTCCCCCGTTCAGCTCACAGTGTAAGTCTTACAGTCTGCGTGCCGCGTGGAGCGTTGCCATGGTAACCTGTGGCAACGCTCTGACGGCCACGGGTCTCGCGAGACTTACACTGTGAGCTGAATGGGGGAGCTGACCGGAGCTGCTACAAAGGTAAGTAACAGCTTGCTCCGGCCCCCAACAGGACCGCCGGGCTTATAATGAGCCCGGTGGTCCTGGTCTGTATTATGGCAATGTAGGTTGCCATAATACAGACAGTGACTCGAGTATAAGCCAAGGAGGGCTTTTTCAGCACAAAAAAATGTGCCGAAAAACTCGGCTTATACGCGAGTATATACGGTTCCTTACAGATGAGGAACCCCACGAGTGCTCCTCAACTCTCACGGAGGAACAGCCCATAGAGTGCACAGCTCCCAAGAACTTGACGCCCTGCTAACCACCTTGGGGCTCCTGACAACACCGACCTAACATGGTCTGAGCATATCACAGATAAACCAAGCCAACGTGCTGGAGTTTTCTCCCCGACAATCACAGCGAGTGCAATGGGCCACTGCACCAACGTGAGGGACTTATCCTAAGGATGAAACACCACCTGTCCCTCCTAAGGGATTGACTTTCCACCAATATCTACCGTTATTTTCCATTACTGTTAGAGATACCTCATTTTCTGTTTAGCTTTACTCAATTTTTGTTTATGTTATACATACAACTCCTTTAGTTCTATTGCAACACCTCCCATAATCACCCTCGCCAATAGCCTAATATATCTGCTACATGGTGGGCCTTGCTATGTTCAGGTTATTTTTAATCCACATGTAAAAAGTTAGCTAGCCCAGACCACAGTGCCCAATATCCAGCCCATATGACTTACAAGCCCCACTTCTATGCAGGCCTACGGTCCGATCCAAGTCATCTCTAACCCAGGAGCAACATCGCCATAAGCCCCCCCCCCCTCCACCACCACCTGCCATTATCTACGCACATTTATTGAAAATATTACAACTTTGGATAGGGGTCCTCCCCATTTGGCTATGATACCCATACCAATGGTCTTGCACTCCTCTCATGACCTCATGGGGACTCACTTGTTTTATATTTCATATCTGTATTCTGTTATTTCTTTTTATTTTATAATTCACCATGACATTATCCTTATGACAATGAACTTGTTTGATAGCACAACCAAAATGTCTAATGTTTTATTGCATGCTTGTTGAATCTCCTTATGGTGAATGACAAAAAAAAAATGATAGTGTTTATATTAAAATGCCTGCAGGGACAGACTATATCTCAATTTTTATTTTTTTTACTTTCTTTATACATATTGGCTTTCTATAATGAAAAAGAATTAAGGGGCAATTATTATCAAATGTTCACTTCTTTTTTTTTTATCTGACTACCATTCTGGGGTCAAGAAGGAATTTTTTTCCTAGCTTGTTGCAAAATTGTGCTTCAAACTGGGTTTTTTGTCTTCTTTTGGATCAACAGCAAAAAACAAATGTGAGGAAGGCTGAACTTGATGGATGCAAGTCTCTTTTCAGCTGTGTAACAATGTAACTATGTAATACAATTAGTGAAACTTAATAATATATATTTTTTTAATGATGTATATTGATTTTTTTTTTTTTAGAAAATTTCACTTTTCTGTCTGGCTCAGTGGCCAGTTTGGGACAGATTCCAGTGTAATCTGACCAACTGCTGCTCAACCTAACTTGCCTGCTGCTTCAATTACTCGAATACTATATGAAACTCCAGTAGCAGCAAGTTGGGTAGTCTGGTTCATTTCAGACTTTTGGCTTTGTTAGATTTTCCTCCATTTAATGATGACTATCTGATGTTCCTATTATGGTTTTGAACTTTATCCGTATGTGATGTTGTTTGTTGAAAGAGGAGGAGGAGACTATTCACTGTGGATATTATATTTGATTGGTTCTTGTTTATATGTTTTTCTTTGTTGCTGTGGAGTTAGTAAAGAGAGTTTATGCAAAATACTCGCCTCCTGTGATTACTAAAATTAAGCTTATAAGTACACTAAAGCTAGCATGACCTTCAATTTAAAAAAAAAGGGGTGGGGGCACTCTGTCCCAGGGCTGAGGACACACTACATCGCCACTAGCTACGAGGATACACTGTATTGCCTACTAAAAGCAAGCATGTTAGGACAAGTTACTGTTATATTATATATTGTTAGAGAATCCCAGCACCATAGATTAATATTCCGAAGTTCTGCTCAGGTAGCACAGCATACAAGAATTATACTGTTTTATTATGTATATTTCAATGGATGTCATGTTATCCCCTTTTTATCCCTACCTGTTTTGTTCTCCCCCCCCCTTTTTCATTTGTTAATATTTTGATAGTTAAAGCGGCACTGTCATGCCAAACTTGCCTTTCTTTAATCGATTCCTCTTCACTCCCTCTCTCAGGATATGTTCTTCATTTCGTCCTGTCTGCTCTAGTTTTCTTTAAAACATAAGACAAAGTAGGGACTATTTGCCTTATGGAGGTTTCCTACACCTGACCATCTCTGACCAGCGGTGGAGCAAAGTGTGCTTCATTTCCGGTGGTCAGAGCAATTTTCCAACAATTCTCACCTTTCCTCCGTGTTCCCGCGAAGCCTTCTTACACTTTTCCCGAACGTCCTGTCATTTAGACAGAACGCCGACAAAACTACCGAATTGCGTCCTAACAGAATGAGAACAGTTTCTCCATTATTGTTAAGACGCAATTCGGGACTTTGTTCACATCGGAATTGCATTAGAATGAATGAAACTCCGATCCTATTCATGCCGCGGCTGCATCTTACAGCCGCTTAGTAGATAACTCTCTAATTCGCACGGTATTAGGGAGCTATCTACCAAAAGGCTGAAGACCTAAATTGGTCTTTCAGACAAATTTACTAATACTAAGTAAAGGTTACTTAGTGTTAGTAAATGTTGCCCCTACTTGCTATACCACGAGTAGGGGCATGTCTACTAAACAGTGAGCAGCCTGTGTATCCCCCCCTCCCGAGCCCCTACACTTGCCGCGTGAGTGGGGGCTATTAAACTGAAGGGGGGACCTAGCATCCCCCCCAACCCCTACCCCTGAGCAGCAGGTGGGGGCCCTAAATAACAATGGGGGGGATCTATTGTCTTCCCCCTGGCCTCCACTCCTGAGCGGCGGGTGGGGGCCCTAAATGAGAATGGGGGGACCTATTGTCCCCCCCCAGCCCACAACCCTGACTGGCAGGTGGGAGCCCTAAATAACAAGGAGAGGGGGACCTATTGTCCTCCCCCCTGCCCACCACCCCTGAGCGTTGGGGGTCCTAAATGAGAATTAGGAGGGGGATCTAATGTCTTCACCCCGGCCACCACCCCTGAGCAGTGGGTGGGGGCCCTAAATGAGAATAAGGGGGGGCTATTGTCCTCCCCCCTGCCCCCACCCTTGAGCGGCTGGTGGGGCTCTAAATTAAAAAGTTACTTCCACCCCAAAGGTGACTAGGGGTCCCCAAGCCCCTAGTTACCCCCCCCACCCAAAACAAAAATTAATAAACCCCTACACACTCCCCTCACCCTAAAAATAGTGAGGGGGAATAAAAGAACTAAGTACCTGTAAAAAAAATAAAACTTACTTTTTGATGACTTTGATGATCTTCATTTTTCAGCCCCAAAAAAGGCCAAATAAAAATCCATAATACCCATCGAACTTGTAAAAAATAAAATAAAAAACCAGAGCGCAAAAAATAATCAGACGAAAAAGAAAAAAAACAGACGCTAAAAAATAATCCATCTTCACCCATGGAGGGCACGGCACAGACTGAGCTCTGCAGGGCAGTGAAAGGCTTATAAAGCCTTCCCACGCACTGCAATTAGGCTCAGAGTGCTCTGGTTGGTTGGTTTAAGCCAACCAATGAGAGTGCTCTGACAGGTAAATGAAGAGACTGACAGGTAAGTCTCTACATTTACCTGGCACAGCACTCTGTTTGGTTTGCTTAAAATCAAACCAATCAGAATACACTGACTCATTTTACACAGCGTGGGAAAGTTCTATGGATTGGTTGGCACTCTGATTGGTTGGATTGGATTGGAAGGTGTCGCAGGAACACGAAGGAAATGTGAGAATTGTGGAAAAATTGCTCTGACCACTGGAAATGAAGCACTCTTTTCTCATCTGCTGGTCAGAGATGGTCAGGCGTAGGAAACCTCCATAAGACAAATAGTCCCTACTTTGTCTTATGTTTTAAAGAAAACTAGAGCAGACAGGAAGAAATGAAGAACATATCCTGAGAGAGGGAGAGAAGAGGAATCGATTAAAGAAAGGTAAGTTCAGCATGACAGTGATGCTTTAATACAATGTTCAAAAATCTGCATATCAGTCAAGCCATAAGATTTGCTTTCCCCACAGAAACCACAAATCTGCAGTGATGTTACTACCCCCTGGATGGGCATATGCAAATTAGTTTAACAAAGAATCACATTTTTGCTTCATTCCATTTTATGAGTGCATGAGTGGCTTACTGGCTTAACTATCCACAGAGTTCTGGTGGAAGGGGGTTTTCAATTAAACATTGAAAAATGTTTAATAAAAAACATTCGATTGGAAAGTAGATTTTGTCACCAGAGTTCCGACAGGCGACATTTATCCAAATCCAGGACTAATCACTAACCACTAACCCTACCCCTAACCCTATCCCTAACTCTAAACAAAACGTGTAACACACTGTTCGCTATTTGTATTTACTTTTTGACTGGATTTGGATGAAATAAAACAACAATCTTGTAGGGTTGGGGTTAGAGGAAGGTTGGGGTAAGGATTAGGGGTAAGGTAAGGGGTTGGGGTAGGGTTAGGGCTAGGGGTAGGGGTAGGGTTAGAGGAAAGTTGGGGTAAGGATTAGGATTAGGGGTAGGGTTGGGGCTAGGGTTAGGAGTAGGGTTAGGGGAAGGGTTAGGGGTAGGGTTAGAGGAAAATTGGGGTAAGGATTAGGATTTGGGGTAGGGGTAGGGTTAGGGGTAGGGTTAGAGGAAAGGTGGGGTAAGGATTAGGATTAGGGGTAGGGTTAGGAGTAGGGTTAGGGGAAGGGTTAGGGGTAGGTTCCTGTCATCATTCCCTTAATTTCCCCTCCGTCTCCTGTTTTGTCACTTTTCAAAAATCCAAAGCACTTCGGCACTTCCGAAATTCGTCACTTAGGCAATTCGGTTCAGCACTTCCGAAACTCAGCACTTCGGCACATCAGCAATTTGGTTCGGTTCGGCACTTCGGATATTCAGCAGTTCAGCACTTCGGAAATTCAGACATTCAGAAGAATCCAAACGTCTGAATTGCTGAAATTCATCCGAATTTAAATTCAGACCGAAACAAATTGCACATGTCTAGCAGTATCCATATTGGTAATTATATTGATGTCCTCAAACATAGGACCCAGCACGTTCAAAAGTATTAAGCAAGAATTTCATGAGATTTAAAAGCTATTTCTTTAGCAAGATATGCTATTAAATACCAGACATTCTGATTTGTATGTTTTGAATTTTTTTCCATTTTTTCTTTTTTTTTTTTTCTTTTTTTTTTTTTACCAGACATATGTAAGATTAAAGAGTCATAATGTTTACTGAGCAAGTTAAGGCATACCAGAGAGTTGAAATCAGGATACAAAGCTATTACCGTAGGAAGCCTTTTGATATCATAGCCCACAGATTGTAAGTCATATAGATATGAACATAAAGTATCTCTCTCATGCTTCGTCTGACAGAAAAGCCGATTATTTTTGAGGTTTACATTGAATTTATACTTCAATCTGATTTCCATGCAGGGTTTCAGCTTGTGGTCTGTATTTGACAATTTAATTGCTATGCTGCTTAGAGATCTTTAATACTTTCCTTTTTATTTTATTGTAATAATGCAACAAATTAATTATCCCGTTGTTATTTTAAAAGGACACTGACAGCAAAAATCACGACTGGCTGAGAGGGATAAAACCTTTGCACCCCTTAACTTTAACCTACATCTTTCTAATCCTAATTACCCATGGTCCCACAGAGTGGGGTACAGTGTTTTATCCTGTGTATTCTTTTAACACCATACAAACACAGGGTCATTATAACATTGACCTTTAAAGGTGCCTGTTTAAAGACACCTTTCACATCAGATTTTTAAAGTGATTCAAATCCAATATCTGCAGAACTACAATTGCATTACCTAAGACTATACCGTATCCTTGCCTTCTCTCCTTCCTTAGTTATATTAATTTTCAGTAAGGAATATACAACCATACTCTCACTACAGAGCATGCCCAGTTTCCTTATTAAATACATAGCTATCCTGGTTTACCCACCTAAAGGTACTCCTAGATCTCTGCTGCTTACAAAAATGTTACACTATTACATAATTGCGATGATCGCTCAGCAGTGCCCACGTGGCTGAAGGCGAATGCTGAACAATGATTGGAAGTTATGGAAGCCTTCGACCTACTGTGTGCTGACATTTGGCAGCAGCTGGAGTCCCGACAGAAGCCCATGAATCAAGCATTACTGCCCCAGCGTTACCAGCAGCCGTGTGTCATGGGCAAAGAGTCTGGACCTGCACCAGCAGCATACAACTCACCTCTGTGGCCTGCACTGCCGGCCTACTCTGGGAGAGCCTCGGGAGAGATAACTCCAATCTGCTGAAGCCTGCACATGGTATGTAAGGCTTGAAGGTACTGTGTTCATCTACTATCCTGGTTTCTGGTCAGTGGCGGATTTATGGCCTTGTCTGTAATGGCAGATCCCTGGGACTCTGGAGCTCTGCTTATGGATCAAAGGAAAAACTAGCCCCACAAATGGGAATCATTTAATAAGCTCTTGAATGAGCTGTAGTGGTTATTGTGCCTGGATTATTTCTTTAAATAATCTACAAGTGCCCCTCCTGAGATCAGGCTCTGGATCCACCACTGCGACCAGCTAGGATTTCAGGAAAGTACGAACCAGCGTACTATGCGAATGGACTATAATCACTAAGCCTTTAGAATTTTGGGAGTGTGCGAACGAACATACTTCATGAACTACATGAGGTTCGTTACAATTGGTGGCAAGCGATGGGATCTAACGTTCAAATTGAACTCCCGAACGAGGAAAAGCAGTAAATGTCCAGCAATACAAAAGCCTCAAGGGAGCAATGCTAAAAGATCTGCTGGAAGCTAAGAGTCAGTCGGCAAGTAACAAAAATAAATCAGTGATCATAGCCGAACTGATGGAGGGCGACCAAGCCAGCAATGCAGCGGAAATAAGCAGAGAAGAGGCCGAGTTCCAGAGAGACGTGAGATAGCCACTCAGTTTGCTGGGACCAAATCCCCCACCAGAGCTGATTGTCCAAATTATGGAGCAAGCTATTTTACAGCAACCCAGGCAGCACAGCACACCCAAATGGATATATACCAAGGACTACCAGGATCCAGTATTGGAGGGAAGAGCAAAAGGTGAACTATGCTGCATTTAAACATTTGTAGATGGGGAGTTGGACATAGATGCCTATATGCAGGATTTTGAAAGGCAATGTGCCCTGGAAGACCTGGACAGAGACAAGTGGGCAGCCATTCTAAGCAGTAAGTTGTCTGGCAGGGCAGCTGAGGCTTACCAGGCAGTACCCGACTCCGACATCGATAATTATGTGCTGGTAAAAGATGTTGTGTTGGCCCGGTATGCTGTGACACCCAAGGCCTATAGGAGGAAGTTTCAACAAAGGACAAAGATATCTGATGGCAAGCATAGTTTATTTTTTTACAGGTGTAATATCAATCGGGCCAACCTAACTATTATTAGTAGTCAGGTTTTCTTTATTAGTCGAGGACATGGAGCTATATGACCTCTAGCCAGTGTGGGGGTGGACATATTTTTGAGGGGTCAGGCTGGGTCATGGTTCACACCCATGGTTAATTGGAGCCCCTCAATGAATGTCCAATTGTGGGTTCCAGATGGGACACTATGTACACCTGCATTATTATTTAATTAGAGCCCCACTGTGGGGGCATGTTGTGACACTTTTCCCTCCTTTTTATTTTTTTGATGGCCCAATGTGACAAAAACTCTGTATTTTTTTTTATAATTCTTTATTTTTGGTGCAATGACAACAATACAGACATTTGTAAGAATGCCACAACAGCATATGCATGGGATATAGTAACATTATGTTCTTTCTGTGAGTTGGGCTGAGGCGAGCTCTGCACATTTTTAGTATAATGGAACTCTGTAGTTAATTCACCCACTTAATTATCCTGTGTTAGTCATCTCTAACTCACTCACAATACTGGCACTCACTGAGACCTGGCTCTCCCCCTCTGATACCGCTACTCCCGCTTCTTTATGTTTCGGTGGACTACAATTCTCCCACACTCCAAGACTCAACCGGTCATCCTAGGCTATTCATTGAACACTTTTCTTCCTGGCTACCCCACTTTCTCTCCTCTAGCACTCCCTCCCTCATACTTGGGGACTTTAACATCCCAATCAACAACCTGAACTGCCCTGATGCCTCCTGTCTGCTCTCTGTAACCTCCTCCTTTGGCCTCACGCAGTTGTCTACTACAGCTACTCATACAGCAGGAAACACTCTTGACCTTATCTTCACCAATCTCTGTACCACCTCTAGTCTCTCCACAGTTCTATTTCCTTTGTCTGACCACCATCTGTTAATATTTGACATCAGCATACCCGTACCCAATTTTCACCACCCTCAACTTTCCAATCTTGCAGAAACCAAAACTGCCTAGATCTCCAGCATTTCTCCACCAAACTCCTGACTCTCCTTTTACCCATCTCAAGTCTAACTTGCTCTAACTCTGCAACCTCACTCTATGTAACGGATCACCTGGCACCCCGACTGGGCACCTCAGTTGAAGGATGCTCCTAGCGCTTCCTGAGGTCTCCAAGCACGCCAGCTGACACCATAACCACCGTAGACTCCTTCAGACTCCTAGCATAGCAATCCTTATAGCAGATTCCCCCAATAAGAGACGGCACTCCAAATTGAGGGTGAAGTAGAACTGAAGCTTTTAATGAAACACTCTGCTTTTATGCCCATTCTACACACATAGTACCGCCCACAGGGTTTTGTAAAAAAAAACAATAAAATACGTACATTATAGTAAAACACTCCCAGCAATTACACACAAATCCTCCCCTCTGACTGTGATATAATTACTGAACACAATGGGTTAAAGTAATTATCACAGGCAGGAAAAATACACTTTTTACACATGTACTGTAAAATATACATTCAATCTTCATAAAAGTTACATATTAATACTCCGCACACTTTAATTACACACATATCCAAAATTCAGCCAATCCCTTTCAGGGGTTAAAAAGGTAGCCGGAAGTCCTTTATGACCAACCGCAAGAACATTTTCATGCCCAAAACAGTTCCATAGATTTGGGCTGTGCAGTCGGTCTATTTCACACTGAAAAAATGACTAAGTCCCATCGCCGAACGGTACTTAGTCTCTGCGGCTGCAAACTCAGTGGAGGAAAAGGTAAGGGTCAGCAGTGTTCGTTGAAATGTGTAGCCGATTTCAGTTCCATGGATTTGGCTACACACACCGCTGACCGTGTTCGGCAGAATAAAGACGGCTGCCGCTACGTGTTCGTTTGTGCCCCCCAGCAGTCGGCAATTTACCTACAGCAGGCTCCCAGCCTGGGAGGTAAATTGCCTGCATGCTTCCAGTTCTGGGTGGTCCGTCTGTGTAATACTTGGTTCAGTAAGCCCCATTTACTGAACCAAGAGGGAGAAAGCCAGGAACACAGTATATTAAAGGTTTGGGGACACTGGGGACACCATCTTAAAGGGGCATTGTCCCAAAAAGTCTCAATATGCCCACATACAGTTCTTAAAAGGCCATACAGAGTCCAATAGAAGTCCATATGCTGTGCTTAAAGGGCCAGTAGCAGCACAATAAAAAATCCATTATGCCCAAATGCGTTCTTAAAGGGCAATACATCCCAGGGGCAGTAGTCACAGGGCAGGAGGCGGGCAAGCAGTCCCCTCCAAAAACTCATGGCAAACTCCCTTGAAGGGGTGAGTTTGCTACACTCTACAACTCAACTCTCTCCTCTCACCTTGACATCATGGCACCTCCTACAATTAAACGTAGCAAGCGCCCCCAATTACAACCCTGGCACACCAAGCTGACCAGTTACCTCCAAAAATGTTCTAGAACTGCTGAACGCTGCTCTAGAACTGTTCTAGAACTGCTAACTTTGCATCTGACTTCCTCCACTATAAATTAATAATGCGCTCTTACAGCCTGGCCCTTTCCGATGCAAAAGTAAATTACTTTAACATCCTCATAAGTACACTGTCCCATCAACTCAAACACCTATTTCACACTTTTACTCCCTCTCCTTCTACCACCTTGTCCGCCACAAACTTTGCATTTCAGTTTACTGAGAAGATCTCTACAATCTCTACCAATACATCACCCAACCACACTCCCTCCACCATTCTACACTCATTCGCACCTGCTGCAGCAGAAGAGGTTTCTGCTCTGCTCTTCTCCGGTCCTCCCGCCCACCACCTGTTCCCTCGATCCTATTCCTTCATATCTCATCCACATTTGGTCTCCCTCCTTTGCTCTTCTTCTCACTAAAATTTTCAATCTCTCCCTTTCCTCTGGCACATTTCCCAGCCATGACCCCAACTCCCCATCCAACTACCGCCCTATCTCACTACTGCCGTTTGCCTCCAAGATCCTTGAGAGAGTTGTGTACACCAGACTGACTGACTTTCTTGAATCCAGCTCTCTGCTTGACCCCCTTCAGTCTGGATAACGCACTGGTCATTCTGTCGAAACGGCTGTGACCAAAGTATCCAACTATTTAACTGCTGCTAAATCTCGTGGCCATTACTCTATCCCAATTCTCCTTGATCTCTCTGTTGTCTTTGACACTGTTGATAATCAACAGCTTCTTCACATTCTCCGTAGTTTTGGTCTACGGGATACTGTTCTCTCCTGGTGCTCCTCCTACCTCTCCCAGCGCTCTTTCAGTGTTTCTTTCTCTGACTCTGCCTCTTCCCCCCAACCACTCTGTCAGCGTCACCCAAGGTTCTGTCCTTGCTCCCCTACTGTTCTCTATCTACACTGCCTCCCTTGGTAAACTCATCAGCTTCTTTGGCTTCCGTTATCATTTCTATGCAGATGACACACAAATCTACCTGATCTCTCTCCGCCCATCTTGACTTGTGTCTCTGACTGCCTCTCTTCGACTTTGAATTCCAACTGGATGGCTGCTCACTTCCTAAAACTCAACCTACCCAAAACAGAACTTCTGGTCTTTCCTCCCTCAAGTGTTACTGCTCGCATGTCTGTCTCCCTCCAAGTCAACGGCGCTACCATCACCTCTACCTCGCAGGCTCGCTGCCTGGGTGTTCTTTTTGACTCCAACCTCTCCTTCACCCCTCATGCCAATCTATCACCAAATATGGTCACTTCCATCTCAAAAACATAGCGCGCATCTGCCCCTATTTAACCCCAGATGCGGCTAAGGTGCTGGTCCATGCTCTTGTTCTCTCTCGCCTTGACTACTGCAATACCCTTCTCAGTAGTCTTACGTGTTCCCAGATTGCACTGCTCTAATCTATAATAAATGCGACGTTGAGGCTCATTTTCCTGTCCGCTCGCACCTCCCACGCCTCCCCGCTCTGTCAGTTCCTGCATTGGCTTCCAGTTAGATATAGGTCTCAATTAAAATTTCTAGTACTTGCTTACAAATCCCTACATAATGCTGCTCCAAAGTACCTATCCTCCCTAATACACAAGTATGTCCCGTCGAGGGCCCTACGCTCTGCCAAAGACCTACATCTATCCTCTGTCCCTACTCCCACCTCTGATGCTTGCCTCTAAGATTTTTCCAGGGCTCCACCTCTTTTAGGGAACTCCCTTCCCTTCTCCGTAAGACTTTCACCCAGTCTCCACTCATTCAAAAAATCATTAAAAGCTCACTTCTTCAAGAAAGCATATCAATTAAACTGTTAGCAGGTTTTTATCCCCTACCCCCCCATGACTCCTCTCCTGCAACTGTCAAAATTACCTACTAAGCCCTCAGTAAATACTTTTCTAACAACCTTCTTCATACCCCTACTTTTACCCTTTGTGTCGCTATACCCCACTCCCTCTAGAATGTAAGATCATTCTAGGGCCCTCCACCTCTCTGTTCCAGTCGTCCAGTTGTCTGGTTACAATTACATGTCTGTTAGTCCACCCATTGTACAGCGCTACGGAATCTGATGGCGCTATATAAGTAATAAAATAATAATAATAATAATAATAATGGACACGAATGCCTGCTTCTTTCCACAACAAGCCAGGAGAGCGCTGTTTGGTAGGATTGTTTGCACGAACAAGGCGGACAATCCCTACTTATGAGCCGGGGAACCGTTCATCTTGGAATTCCCGAAATTGACTGACCGCTACCACTAACTCTCTGGAATTAATTTAGGCAGGCTCCACATGTGCGGTCAGTCAAAACCTTACCCCGGTGGCGATTCGGCTGTATTCGTGTTATATGAGCGCTATTTGGATATGTTAGGCGCTCAGATCCAGGATATCCGGGGATATATAATTTGTGGGGGTTCCTCTATGTGTTATATGTATTTTGGGGTATTTTATGTTTTATGATTTATTTCTCTAGTGCCTTGGAGATAATTAGTTTAAGCAAAGTACACTAAACTATCTCCCAGATGCCTGGGAGTGTCTTGGGCGTGTTGTGGGAGTGTTATACTATGTCCTTGCTTGAGACCCCATGCTGGGGGTCTGTGTGTATGTGTGTGTGGGTGTCAGGTATACCTAACATTCATGCTGCCGCCGGAACCCACTTCCGGGTTCACGGCGCTTAGCTCCGCCCCTTTTTTCTGACGCGGTCTTTCCACGATACTTAGGAAGACCGCGCCAGATTCAAAGTGCTGGATTATTCACTCAGGTGCGGCAGTGAGATCAGCTGCTCTACTCGATGCTACCGGCTCCACTTCTCAGACCTCGGCTTGTAAACGGATTTCTACCTTCTCATCTCTCAGACCTCGGCTTGTAAACGGATTTCTACCTTCTCATCTCTCAGACCTCGGCTTATAAACGGAATTCTACCTTCTCCTCTCCCAGACCTCGGCTTGTAAACGGATTTCTACCTTCTCCTCTCTCAGACCTCGGCTTGGACAAACGGACTTCCTTTCTCTCACTACTAAACTGCAGTTTGTTAAAAGAGACTCCTTCCTCTTCCTCCATTGGGTGAATTAACCCTTCCAGTGCCAGAGTGCTTCTAAGTTAAGTAAATCTTTTGTCAAGGAAAGCAAGTCATGTCAATTAATTATAGTATTTAATTTCTTTAAACTCTCTGTTGACAAATAAGGATTGCTGCTAAGGCTAAAACTTCATTATTAAAATTCAAGTTGGAACTAACTTGGCATTTTCCTGATTATTATTTAAAGATACAGTACACTGATTTCACTCCAATATAATAGGAGGTGAAACTTACTGTTCCTGCCCTCAGAAAATTCTGCAGTTGAGTTCCAATTAAAGAGGTATTACACAAAAGCATCACAGTGGGCCACCTGGCCATAATAAAACATTCCAGTTGTACCCTTCATCAAGTCTTGATTGATGTTTGGGTATGCGAACAATGAACCGATTGATTTAATCTCACGACCAGCTTGGATTTCGAGAAAGTACGAACCAGCGTACTATGCGAATGGACTAGAATCACTAAGCCTTTATCATTTCAGGAGTGTGTGAACGAACGTACTTCACGAAGTACTTGAGGTTCATTACACCATCCAATAGTAACATCTTTTCTCCCACTTGTTTCTTTACAGCCCAACATGATGCCCACAAGTGGGGGCATGGGGTGTGTGACGTGTCACCTATCTGCTAGTCTTTTATTACAGTAAGCAGCCACAAGACCAGCTGGATAGACATGGCAAGCAGCAAAGTCATCATAAGGGGTCTTTGCAAAATATGAACATAATAGAGTCACTTTAATAATATTTCTAATTAGTCATAAAAATCAAAAATATAATGTATATAATGTAAAAACTACTCAGTTTCAAAACTCATATTAAATCTGCCTCAAATAAATAATAGTAACATGGAAATATTTTTTTAAAGGATCACTATAGGGTCAGGAACACAAACATGTATTCCTGACCCTATAGTGTTAAAACCACCATCTAGCCCCCCTGCACCCCTCATGACTCCATAAATATAGCAAAATCTTACTGTATTCAAGTCAGAAGCTGTAACTCTGCATGCTGTTTGCCTCAACAACAAAAAAACAAGCAGTCTGCTGACATCATCAGAAGTGGTAGCCTGGTCATAGTGCTTCCCCATAGGATTGGCTAAGACTGACAAGGAGGTAGATCAGAGTCAGCATGATTCAAATACAGCCCTGGCCAATCAGCATGTCCTCATAGAGATGAATTGAATCAATGAATCTCTATGAGGAAATTTCAGTGTCTGCATGCAGAGGGAGGAGACACTGAATGTTTGGATGCATTTTAGGTAGCCATGACCCAGGAAGGATCTCTAACCGCTATCTGATGAGGGGCCAGTGCAGTTATCACTATGCGGTAATGTAAACACTGCATTTTTTCTGATTTTATATTAGATGTAATTCAGTGCAAAGAATGGCAAACCCAGGCTGTGTCTTATTCTCATTTTTTTTTATTTATTTTTTTAATCAAATACTCTTTGGGGAAAAAAAAACATTCTTCTGAAATGAATCTGGTCTATTTTAGTTGAGTGGGGCTGGTTCACTAAAACAGAATACAGTTATGCTAAATTAAAGCGCTATCTCAATTAAATGGACTAGGTAGAGTGGTCCTGTATGTTTTTAACCCTTCAGGATAAAACTTTGCTGTTTTTCAGTAAGCCAATGCCTTTAACATGCCTCTACTGGCTATCATACTGACAGCAACTAGAAGGGCTTCCATTGCACAGCTTTGTATTCCTAACAATATAATGTTCCTTTAAGATGGTACTAACCATTTAAGTGATTTTTAATTATTATGAAAATTAAGATATCCTTTAGAAACATCCTTAGTGATTTCTGAAAGCATGCTCAGCAGTAAATGTTTAAACTCAATATGCTTATAAATTATGAACATTTGTTTTAAGTAATGGACTGTCGTAGCATATGTTGTGTGACGATATTGACCATTCCTATGTATTTTTCTTTTGTGCATTTCTACACTGTGTAAATAAACATACTGAGATAGAAGCTGTGTTTTGGATCTGTTTTTTGACAACACAACATTTCCCCGCGTCCATATGGTTCTCTACTCAGGACTGACATCTTGTTATAAGAAAGCACTTTTGAAAACAATACCATTCTAAAATTTTAATTAAAAGAAAAAGCAGGATATAAAATTAGCTTGATGATGAAAATGTAATATGGTATAATAAGACAGCAAAAAACTGTGCTACATAAAAGTGATACCCTCCTGGCATCAAGGGATCTTGGGGTGTAAAATTCATAAGTGTCTGAACACCATCTGCCAAGATATTAAAAATGCAGTTTCAAACATAAAAGGAAGCATAACAAATTAATGAACATTCTTAGCATGAACATCAGTACTCTCTTTTGGTTTAGAAAATCACAAAAGAATACTTTGCGTGGTGTATGAGTAATGTTTAAAACAATGCAGCGAACACATTTATGTCTGATTAATGACTAAAACAGATCTATACAAACAGATTTTGCAGCAATACCAGCAGAATAACTTTATTTAGTAGGCCTTATTGGCATATGTCCATATGCCACCATCAAAGGAGTGAAGTTAGACTAAGGGTCTTTCATAAGGAAGGAGTGAGCTGTCAACATATGGCAGGCTAGAAATGTACCTAGGTCTGCCTTCATACAGCACATTAACAATTTGTAGTGCGCTGGAAGCTTACAGCAAGTTAACAGCATTCTGAGGGCAATGTTGGGCAACTTAACAGTATGCAGTGAATTTGCTACAAGTTAACATAAGACAGTGGTTTCCAACCCAATCCCCAATGCACACCAGTGGTCCAGGTGTTGTCAATATCCCCACAGAAAAATGTGATGGACTGTTGGTGTGTCTTAAAAGGGACACTATAGGCTCCCAGACCACTTCATCTCATTGAAGTGGTCTGGGTGCAATGTCCCGGTCATTTTAGCACTGCAGCTGCAAATATTGAAGTTTCAGAGAAATGTCTACCGGGCAACCACTAGAGATGCTTCCTGACTCTGTGAAATGACACTGGACATCCTCATACTGTGCAGGATGTCCAGCATCTTCTAAATCCCCACAAGAAAGCATTGAGTCAATGCTTTCCTATGGTGAAGCCCTAATGCGTGCATGTCACTCGCGGCACATGCGCATTATGTTCCCCCCATCGGCTTCCTTTGGAGGAGGAGAAGTCCGACCCAGTGCTTGACTTCAGTGCTTGAATCAGGTAAGTGCAAAACGTTTTCTGTACTCTCAATCAGTACTGCACTGTAATGGAACTGAGCAATGACTACTTATGTGGAGTATCCCATCCACTGACCTAGCAGGATGCTTGGAACTGCAAGGGTGAACCTTGCTAATCAACTGGTTCCAGAGATATTAATTGTAATGCTATTTGTTACATTGTAATCTAGGTTGAAAAAAGACTTAAGCCAATCAAAAAGAAGGAAAGAAAACTAATTTAAAACGATGGACAACTATGCCACAAAAAGGGGAAAAAAACCTTCTTGACTCCACAATGGCAATCAGATTGCTCATTGGATCAACAACCTGTTCACATGCATATAAATTATATCCTTGAATATTGTGTTTGTAACGGCACCCTCAGCATAAAAGGGTTAAACCGCCATTTAGAAGATCTTCCCCTTCCAGAGATGCAGGAACAGCTACTGTAGAACACCAAACTCCCGAACCGCATGTAAGGGAATGCTCCAAACTCCTGAACGGCATACAATATAACACTCCAAACTCACAAACTGGAACCATATGAATAGCTGCTAGCAGACGAATAGTAAAAGCATCCAAGCGGCTTACACTCCTAGCAATCAGTCTCTATCAGCATTCAGTAAATCCCCCCAAAGACGAGACAAGGCTCCGTGTTGAGGGTCAAGCAGTGGTCTGTTTAATGAGGGCTACCTGCCCAGTATTTATGCAGGTCTCCCACCTGGTGGACACTCCCCTAGGGGACCAAATGGGAGACTGTGACAAAGGACAGACACACAGTCACATTATATTCCCACAATGCATCCTGGCTTCCTCCCCTCTGCCCTGGAGATAATTGAGAAGTAATTCAATTATCTCCCAGGACAAAGGCAAATCGCCAATATGCACGTGGGGATACCAATACAGGAATTACTGTTAAAATCCCCCATGTTAGAACGGTTACAGTAAAGATATACATTTAACATATCGTCAGATAGCTCAGGTCTGAGCGCACATTATTAAGCGAATGGTGCTCAGACCACACGAATACAGTTCAATCGCCATGGAGCCAAAGTGTTCACAAAGTGAGTTCTCATACGAATGAGCTCCATGGGATTCCTATCTGGGGTATGGTGTAGTCAGGTACAACTACCGAATACAGGGCCGTTCGTGTACGTCCACCAAACAAGAAGGGAGGTCGGCGGCTTCAGCGGTGTTCATGCCAAACTGTGTCTGTTTTTAGTTCCATGAGTTAGGCGTCGAACACCGCTGTGCGTTTGCGTGTTTAAAATGGCCCCGACCTCGTGTTCGGTATATGAATGGCAGCCACCCAGTATTCGTCAATTAAGCTGCGGTTAACCGCAGCTTCTGGGAGGCTAATTGCCGGCACACTCCAGCTCCCAGGTGGTCTAGTCATTCGTGCGGTTGTTCGGTAGATTGAATGGTCTTTTAACATGGGGCCATAATCCAAAGGCAGCAGGCGAGCAACCAGGCTTCTCCAATGCAATGTGGCAAGATTGCTCTCATCACAGTGTTTTTCAAAAAATACAAAATAAAACACCCATGCCTTTTTAAAAAATAACTTTAAGCACCATTAAATAAAATATTTCATTGTGTATGTATATTTTAATTAACTAAATTACCTATCATCACAGTTCTATATTTTTACATAGAATTTAAAGGCACACTGTTACCGTCTGGGGTCTTTGCATAATACACAAAGACCCCTTACGGTGACATGCGGGGGCCGGGCAACAGGTAAAAGTGAATTTAACTCATCTGAACCTGAACTGCATGTGTGCCGCCATCTTTTTCAGCACTAGACTATAGCATTGAGGTGTATAAAGGGCCCTGGAGACCGCGGGTTCCTCCATAGACAAAGCAAATTCCCTGCAGCCAACTGGTGACGGCTGGTAAATTGACACTTCTAGACAGTGGTAGCTCCGTCTAGAGTCTAGACATGTCAGGCGTGTAAAAAATACTGAGACAAAGTAATCTCTAAGTTATCTCAGTATATCTTTTGACTGGATTGGAATTTCAGTGATATTCCAAAACAGTCAATATGAGTATATCATAAAGATTTTATTTTTTTTAAATACATATTTTGCAGGGGCGGAGGGTTGAGAGGGGGAGTGACAATGCCGCTTTAAACATGTGCCACACAATTATTATACCCTTTTAATCTTAATATTTTTCTCAGTTTTCCTACTACCTGAACACACTCTAAATTAATATATATGTTGTTGTTTTTTTCATTGTATGAAAAAAAAATAATTATAAATCACTTTGTACTTAAATTACAAGATACACTTTAAAACAAGGGGTTATTTACGCAGCGTAGCAAACTCCAAGGCAATCTGTTACGCCAAGTCTGTTTACATATTTAATTACAAGCAGATATATTTGGCTTATTCCATCAAAGTGGTGAAATGTGATTTTTATTTTTTTTTATTATTATTATTGCTATATGTGTTTACAGAACAAACTATTTCTAAAAAATGTTTCAGCATGGTAAATTGATTCATTGCAACCTGCAATGATGTTCACCAAATGCATTTCTTTATTCTGAAAATATCTCTCTTAAAGTCGAATTGAGTTTATATCACGCTAAGACTTCAATTCCAAAACCCTTTACTTTGACACTTTATACTTGAATACACATAAGCCTGTATTTACAGCCTAAAATAAGATTATGCAAATCGTATTGATCTTCTGCACTCTCCAAAACAGAATTTTGGTTTATTATTTTTCACTGTATTATTTCTGTATTTAACAATTAGGACAATGTGAAGTAAACAAATTATAATATTTAAAGGGACACTGTAGGCAATGTAATTGGTGCATCTCACTGAAGTGGTTATAGTGCCTCGAGTCCTTTCTGCCATTCGTCCTCTCAGCATGAAACCGTTTTAATAGTTTAATGCTAAACAAACATCCCCCTGTGCTTCCTGAAGTTTCAAAGAGTGTGAGTATTCAGCCTATCACAGCGCCCATTGCTGGTATGAATTGGTATGGCTACAAGGAAGTGCGTAATCTCTGCCTTAGTCGTACCTCCGGTAGGGGCCGGGTTATGAGTGGACCGATACCCTTATATAGTGCTCAAATATGGTTCAACGCTGAATGAAAGGGCAGCACCAGAAGACTCCAGGCATTATAACCAATTCAATAGCATAAAATAGTTAAAGTGCCAACAGTGCTCCTTGAAACATTGATGTTTATTGTATGTTAAAGAGGGAGTCTAAGCAATAACCTCTGCAGCTTGCTGTAGTTGTTATGGTACATCAATTGACCTGGCTTGTTTCCCCCCCCCCACCCCCCAATGCTCAATGACCTCCCCATCTAAGTCACATTAATAGTGTGGGTTCATATCTCCACATTGTCAGTGTAATTTCAGCCCACAGTGTTCTCAGACAATCACCTGTTTTGAAGGTTGAATGAAAATTAGATTGCTAATATGAAGTCAAGTAATAGAGAGTGTTAATTCCACGTTATCAATGCAATCCCTAGATTCTGAAAAGAAGCACAGTCAGAGCTGTTGAAAGGATGTTTGCCTACACAGGCAAAAATGGTCAAAATGCCTGTTTCTTACTCCCTTTTTGTGTTTCTTTTCCTCTTATTGTGTATTGAACCCCCTGTTTATTATTCTTATTCCAATTTTTACATGTTTAACCCCATTTTCTGGTCTCTTGCCCCTTTTATGACTCTTATCTCCCTTTTGAATGTCTTACCACCTTTAATGTATTTTATCCCCCCTTGTGTGCCTCTAAACGCCCCAATGTCTTTTAATCCTCATGTGTAGTTTGTCCCTGTATCTCTTACCCCCCCATTTTCTGCACTTCCCCTTGTGCTTCTTACTCCATTGTGTAACTTGCTTCCCCCTCCTTCTTCTTTTATTTTTACCTTCTGTAGTAGATTTGCTCTGCAGACCATGGTAGATAATCTTCTTCTGGGCCTGACAGGAAGCTGTTTATTGCTACCAGAAAGCAGCTACCTGTGAGACCGAGTAGAGGATAAAGCAGCTTCTCTACCCTCAAGCCACGCTACATGGAGTAACTTGCAAGATGGGGGGAGCTCTGTGTCCAGGGCCAGACTGGGAACTAAAAGCAGCCCTGGAAAAAAAATCTATACCAGCCAATAATGCGTCGCACCAGCATAGTGTGCTGATAAAGAGGGTGAAAAAATAACTTGAAATTGAAAACTCTTACTCCAACGAAGGAACGCATATAGGGCTTCAAAATAAACAAAAGAGCGCCTTTATTTTAAGTAGACGTACATTTGCATGTAATGTTTCAGTACAACTACTTTGGCCTATTAAGGACATTTTAGTAATGGGACTGAAATGCTGAATATCTGCAGTTGCACAACTAAAGAAAAATGAAGTGATCTGGTTTATTTTGAAGTTCTATGGGTGCGCTCTTCACTTTGAATGTGTTATTGTGCATGAGTATGCAACTAGCAACAAGACAGGGCCAATACGTGCTCATTATATATATATATATATATATGATATATATTAATTACATTTGTTTGTGTATTATGCATATATAAATGTATATTACTATATGTGTAAATATTATAGGCATACTTTTATGTTACTAATACACACATCAATATACATGCATATATATATATATGTGTGTGTGTATTACTGTCAGGATCACATCAATTTACGTCTATTAACTTTACCCCGTTTAGTATATCTTGTCTCCAATTGTCTTCTTTTTTTCTCTTACAGCGACCCTTGTGCATCTTTTACTTCATTCCAGTTCTGTGTGTTTCTTTTTACCCTTCTCCAGCCTCTGTATTTCTCTTTCCCCCAGCCCCTTTTTTGTTGTTCTTAGCCCCAGCCACTTTGTCTCTTTCTCCCCTTCCAAATCTCATCTGTGTGTCTCTTTCTAACTCCAGACTCTGTGTGCCTCTTTCTCTTCTCCCAGCCACTCTCTGTCTCTTTTTCCCCAGCCCAGCGTTGCCTCCAACAAATCTTGCGTCACTTTGTTCCCCTTCCCTACTGTATGTCTCTTTGTCCCCTCAACAAACCTTCTGTGTGTCTCTTTCTCCCCTCTCCTCCCTGTGTCTCTCTTCCCCCTCTCCTCCCTGTGTCTCTCTTCCCCATCTCCTCCCTGTGTCTCTCTCTTACCCCTCTGTCTCTTTGTACCCCCTTCCCCTGTGTCTCTCTATTACCCCTCTGTTTCTTTCTCCCCCCTTCCCTGATGTCTCTTTATTACCCCATCTGTCTCTGCGTCCCCCCTTCTCCTGTGTCTCTCTATCACCCCTCTCTTTGTCCCCCCAACCTCTATGTCTCTATTACCCCACTGTCTCTTTGTCCCCCTTCCCTGGTGTCTATTACCCTCTCTCTTTGTCCTCTATCCCCTGTCTCTATTATCCATCTGCTCATTCTCCCCACTTGCCCTGTGTTTCTATTACTTCTATTTGTCCCCTTCTCTTTTTTGTCCTCTCTTCTCCTCCTATTTTCCTGTGTGCCTGCTGACCTTTAAAGGGGGAGGCGGGCTGGTTACATGCTTCGCGTTCATTTCAGCATCGACACATAGAGTAGTGATTACTGTATGATGTGTAGATGCTGGGAATTATGGGAACCGCGAGGGAGCATGATAGTTAGCTCCGCCCCCTCCCTCAGTCCTCCTGTGCTGACAGCTATGCTGCTGTCAGTATCAGTGAGTGTGCTGCTGGATCGTTTAGGCGGACGCCCGGCACACTCACTGAAACTGACAGCAGCATAGCTGTCAGCACAGAAGATGGGGCCGTCGGCCGCAAGGTGAGTAATCACCTCAGTGTGAGCCGCCGGACCAGCCACCCAGAGGCACCGACATGCAGCCGACGGCCGCAATATTATTAAAATATAGGGAGCAGGGCTCCCTCTCTATCTCCTGCCCCCCAGGTGCTGTGGCCCATCGGGAAATTTCCCGGTATCCTGGTGGGCCAGTCCAGCCCTGTCTGTGTCCTCCCCCTGCCCCCTCCTGCTGGACACCTGAACATTGACAGAGCAGCAGCCGCTCTGGGCTGAGTTTATGTATGCTGCTATATCATATTTTATTCTATTTTATTTTATTATGTATTCTTGTATGTAGTTTTTATTTTATTTTTATTCTGCTTGCTTCATTGGATCTTCTATTGGACTCTCTTCTGCATCGTTTTGGGAGTTCCATGTTATATGGAGATATGCCTGCTATATTTCTTCACTTGTAAGTGAGACCAATAAATATAACTTTGTAATTTGATTATATGCTTCACTTTATTTGGTTCTTTATTTTGCATATATCCCACGGAGGACCTTCTATTCATCACATTGCTACCCCTGGGAGGGTGAGAAGCCTGATTTCATGTCTGTTTGTGAGTGCACTTATTTCTACTAAATATCACTCACTTATTTAATACTGTATTACGCTATGTCAGTCTTTTAATCCTTTGTGCAGATTCCGTTTATGAATCACGACCTATATTTCAGGTTATTTTTATTTTTTCTTATACTACCACGTATTGGGAGGTGTTTCCACTTTGTTTTTCAATTTACACCAAACCTTTTTTAAACAGTTTGATACTAAACTGGGGAACGACATCAGGGCAATCTAGCAACTCACAGTGAGGTATAGTGAAACCTTTTATTTATTGAAATGTTATTTACACTAGTAAACTCCTGTGTACCAATGGCATTCCTTGGCATTCAAATAATTTCCATTTTAAAATTTCTACATCAGTGCATAGTGCTGACAATAAATCGGTGGTGGCTAGCCTTGTCATAGCCAATGCTTGTGAGCGTCATTCTGCATGTTGTGCAGTAATCCTTAATGCGATGTAGTTCTCAAACATCCGGGTTGCTATGCTTATCCCTCACTGATAAAGACTATCACAGGTGGTGAAACTCCAGACTAGGTGGTTCCCCTTATGGAGATTCTTCTGACTAAGCTAAGGGCAATCATTTAGAGTAGGAGATAGATTTAAACAAGTAGAGGTCCTTACAAATCATCCAACACATCATCATTTACATCTGAAGGTATTAGGGGTCTGGTGGCATTTCGTTAAGCAAACCTTTGTACATTTAAAACTCACACTTCAAGTGCCCTAGCTACTGCAGTTTATTATAGTAGTTGGTGTATAATGTTTATCTCTGTATCTCCCTCCAACCTCCATCTTTTAAATCTCTCCACTTGTCTCTTCCTCGCCTATATTTCCCTATTTGTGACACCCTCATCTGTATCCCAATTAAGTAAACTTTCCGTTTGTTTTTCTATCCCTCCTGTGTTTTTCCCTACTTGTGTCTATCCACCATTTGTGTCACCCTCCCGTTGAGCTTCTCTGCACGTTCTCTCACCCAAGTGTGCCCGACTTATGCCTTTTTTTGCCCTATTACTCTAAGGCTTATGTTTCTTCCCTCCTCTTTTTGTATCGACTGCCGTTGGTACGAAGTTCCTGCTATATCTCCCTCCCACTTGTGCTATTTTTACCCTAACTTTCTCTACCCGACTCCTGATATAGATCCAATTTGATCTTTGTTATAGTCAGGGGAACCCAAATTGTTTCAGGTGCACTTGGAGAAGCGTGAATTAGACACCAGACTCGTGTTGGTTATCAAAATAAGCCTATGACCTTTATTTTGTCAGTTGTGTTTTTATACATTAAAAAGTAAGTGCTTACGTGGAAATACTCATAGAACAGTAGTAGGAAGGGAGTACAGGTAAGATATTAATGGGGGATGAACGTCATGTACATATAACAGATAAGTTCCGGGAAAGAGAAGGAACAGACTGATTTAGGAGAGACAGCTTAGGTGGGGCTATGTGCTCCACTAGACATATACGGTCTTAAGTGTCGTTTTAAGCATTAAGCATTTCCTGAGTCCAAGTTAGCCAATTTTAATATAGGCTATCTAATATGACACCTATAAGTTTGAACCTTGGAATCAAGGTAAATTCTTTCACAGGGAGTGCAAAGTCTAAATTGGCTTCAGCACACTGGTGTGAAATGTCCTAACGGCTCAAGGGTTGACAAAATCATACATAATATATAGTATGGGTGCAGCTAATGAGAAACTGTGAAATTACAATGGAACAAATGAATATCGAAAAATTGCAAAATCACATTAATCATTAAAGCATAGAAACTCGTGCGGGGAAAAAATCAGTCAAGGATGGGTTGACATTTCAATTGCTCTGCATCCATTGATTAATATTGTGCATGTTACATACCTTGACACAATGAAAAACATGTTCCAGAGTTCTTTTTAGTGTTTGTTAATGAAAAGGCTAATACATTATTCACAGATTAATCCTATGTTCTCCGCTTTTTCAATATTTAGTTAAATTACATTATATGGATGGTTCGGTATAATCACTATTGCTTGGGTTTTCTCATTCTGAGTCCACACAGATGCCAAAATGAAATTGCTTTTCAAAATGTTTTTAGAGACATTCTGTCTTTTATGGGGAAAAAGATTTGAAATGTGTCCACTCTATTAAAGGATGAAGGGATTGATTTTTAAAATATGTTATTTAACTTTTTTTTTTTTTTTTTACACCTTTTAAGTTTAGTAACTAGTCTTGATAATGTGGCACTTCTTGTAACTGGTGATCATTCTAACTAAATCTCGATTGATTCAGTGAAATTCAATAAAATTCTGTCAAGCACATACTAAGCCTAAAGCCTGGGTACCATTGAGTAAAAATAGCATCTCAGCCCAAGAAATACTCAGAATTATATTAAATATACATTGATTTATTAAATAATCTGATATTTTTGTGATTATTATTATTATTATTATTTATGTAATTTATTTATTTTTTCCTTATTATTTCAGCTAACAAAATATATGAGATGATTATGGAATCCAATAGGTTTACAATTCTAGTCAATTTTTATTAAAATTTTTAGTGATGGGGATAAAGAGTTGCTACAATCGTTTCTACCAGCGTAATGAAGATTAAAGAATATATTGAAATTAATGAACAGTACCTAACCTTAACCGTACCCTCATCCCCCAGAGAATGAATATTGTGATTAATCATTTTCTGTAAAATGTAAGCACATTATTCAAGTAATTCTGAAGTTCACAAAATTGTGATTAACAGTTTAATTTTGACTTTCTAGCATGGGCACTTGCAACAAAAAAGGACAATTGCACCCCAATACATGTATAAGAATATTTCAATCTTTACTGCAATATATTGCCACTAATACATAAAAACATCTATATAAAATTACCAATATACTAATCACATAAACACAAATATACAAAATTACAAAGTCAAAAAATGGAATACAAATAAACAAAGTAAATAGGTACAGGGTACACAACGTTTTACAAAGCACTTCCTCAAAGAAGGCAAATACCCAGAATGCTACAAACACGTGACAATGCGGTATACAATGTTGCAGTATGTGCTTTGTAAAACTGGTATGTGCTGTATCTACTAACTTATATTTCTTAGTGCATTTATACTTCTTTTTGTGTTTTTTGTATGATAGTATTGAGTTCTCTTTATTTGTGAGTACATGTTGGGTAACAAAAAAACAGGGTGTTGTAAGAGACAACAGCTCAAGGAGACTGCCCTTCGGTGGGTCCCTGCTCATGTCTCAAGCTGGTTTTAGCTCATTCTGTGCCATTACAGAGAGAAGCTAGGCCATTTGCATATTAAACTGATCACACCAAAACTTGTGGACCAGATATGGGATATCAGCTATACCTCACCGATGAGGCCTAACAAGGTCCAAATGATTGTCTGGGGTTGCTGTATCTCTTGTGTAGAGAGTCGGCCTGCATTTTGAATCTGGGCCGCCATTTTGGTTGGGATCAGTCTGATTTGCAAATGGCCCTGGTTCTCATTGTAATGGCACAAGATGAGCTAAAACCAGTTTGAGATCTGAGTGGGGACCCACCCCCAAGTGCAAAGGGCAAGCTATTTGAGCTGTTGTCCGTTGTCAGTATTCTCCTGCATTGTGTGTTTTTGTTATAGGTAACAATTTAATAAACATCACCTTTCTATTATTCATGCATGTGTATGCAGTATTACATTTTCTATATTTCTTTAGTGCATGGGTTTGTGGACGAACTCACCCAGCACACAGACTTCTTGCATATACTTTTAATATCGTTATATTTTTGTGCTTCTTGAAAATTCTATATATGGAAGAAAAAATGACAGCAATGAAATTACTAGGAGATTTAGCATTTATTTTTGCACGTCAAGATGGTCACTGAATACCAACATTTATACTCAACGAATAGAAAAGAAAAAAAAATTCAATGCACTATGAAGAAATCTAAAGCGAGATTTAAAAAAATTAAGACCAACTAGAGCTTAAATTTAAGACCATTATATCCCTTCTATACATTATGTTAGCAGAAATGCTAGCAAATGTATACGTTTAAATGTAATGCTTTTTACAAGTAAGACCTTTCCCTACCTGCCAATCCATCCATAGCATCAATGTCCTCATAAACAAGAAAAGATGAGCCAATTTTTCAGGGAGAGACTATTAGCACCATAACCACTACACAACTGTGTAGTGGTTATAGCCCTCGGGTTGATTTGAATTTATGTTTAAAAAATTATATACTATTTATTAGCAGAATTATTATTGTTACTTAAACAATGTAATTAACACATTTGTATATAAAAAGGATCAGTCTAAAGGCGTACACTGTGTACATGCATTCTCAAGTTCATCAAGGAGTCTATACATCATAATTTACAAACCAGAGTTTTAATGATTTATAATCCCATGCTTAAGTAAACATGCCTTAGTTTAAATTATGTGTTGTTAACAATTATAAAACGAGTCTCTTTCATTTATAAAAAATGCTTTTTAACCAGCGGCAGCTCTAGCGATGAATATGTACAATAGACCACCTTTCCATGAGTAATAGCAGACAGTACAGCTACAAAAACATTCAAAGGAGTGAGACGGACCACCTAATAGGTGATGCGATAGAACAGCAATATAAAAATGCAATTCATAGTAACAAGTGGCAATTTTTGCGTGCATTAATTAGTTGCTTACATACCATGAAATTCCTTTGAAAGCTCATTCTGCATCAACATTAATGGCTCATTACTTCATCATGACTAATGGTATTGTAATGAACAACAAATTAATTAGGCTTGTGTCCTATATTAAATTGGTACCTTTTCTCTTCAATAAAATAAATTAACAGTGGGTTTCATGGGGAGAATTTTAATTAGTTCTATTCTGTATTTGCATGTGAAGGGTGCATCACTGATACGGTCTTTCATTTTAAATAGAACATGCAGATTGCCGATTACTTTTCTTTAGCATTATACAACTGGTAAATCACGAAACTGTTATGTAGATCTCTTGGTGAAAAAATGTGAAACAGCGAAAACGTGTGTGGAGCAAAAACACTGCGTCTGAATGAATACCAACCTCTCTGTTTGGTGAGCTCATATCCACACGTAATAACAGTTCTGTGATCTCAAATCCCACTTTTTATTTGCCTGTTATTTTTGCAAAATAATTTTATATAAACTGTTTGCTTACAAAGGGAATACATCCCTCACAGGAAAGCATTGAAATTGTCTCTTTCGCCTTGACTGTCAGAATTTACCATGATGATGGTGCAAACACATAACACATTCATGTGCTTATGCATTTGCCTGAGACCTAAGTACAGTCACAGAACCACAGGGAACATTAAAGCAGGTATATTTAAAGGGATACTATAGTCACCAGAACAACTACAGCTTATTGAATTTGTGATTGGATCAGGCCACCACTTCTGATGATGTCAGCAGATAGCCTGTTTTTCTGAGGCAAACAGCATGCAGATCTACAGATTCAGGCTTGAATACAAGGAAGATTTTGCTATGTTTAAGGAGGCATGAGGGGCCCAGGGGGGCTAGATGGTGGTTTTAACACTACAGGGTCAGGAATACATGTTTGTGTTCCTGGCCCTATAGTGTTCCTTTAAAGAAGGGTTCTCCCAGGGGCATTGCTCGGTAGCAGAAAGAACAGGTGCATAACTTCAAAAGAAAAGCTATAGCTCCTCCAACATATATTGACTTAAGCCCCTCCTAAAACCTGCCCTAAGTCCAACCTTAAACCCTTACGCTGCACCTGAGTAAAATGTACCCCAAGTGCCACTTTGAATTAAATATTTAACATAGTTGCATAGGCTGAAAAAAAGACTTACATCCACAAAGTTCAGCCATTCTCATGTCTGTTTATGCTGTTGATCCAAGAGAAGACAAATAACTCAGTTTGAAGCACTTTCCAATGTTCCAACAACTAGGAAAATGCCTTCTCAACCCCAGGATGGCAGTCAGGTCTCTTATTGGATCATGAAGATGTGACCCCACATATTAAATATATCTCTGAATATTATGTTTTGCAAGACTGCATCCAGTCACTGTTTAAAAATCTGAACATACTGATAAAACCACCTCTTAAGACAGAGAATCCCACATCCTTATTGTTCTTACCGTAAAGAACGCTTCCATTTGCCTTATGCTAAATCTCCTTTCTTCCAGTCTAAATGGGTGACCTATTTATGAATAGATTTCCAGATTTTAAGTGTGTTATCTTGGCTTGCTATTTTCACATTTATTTATTTATTTATTTATTTATATTTTAATTCTGGCTACTGGTTAATGTTATTGAATCTACAACATAGTTGCAGACATAATTCAGCATTTCATTATGTCTAACACAAAAAGTCTGCCTGTTTCAATGATTGCATTTTAAAATTCTTAAAGAACTTCACAGCTTAGTGTAACAGCAGCATAATTGCAAACATGCTTACAATCATCTCTGCCCCTAAGGAATAATATTAAACAATATGCCTGCACTGTACAGCACACTAAATAGAATGTGTTGCTTAATATTTTATTCTGAATTACCATATTTATAGAAAATAGACATTCATGTCTTTAGGCACAGTTGATATATCTAAATATTAATTAATTTTTTGTACTGTACAAGTAAATTGCCTGTGCTATTTTAAAATATTGTGCCTCCTTTTCCATACTCAAGAGTACTGGAAGACAATTTCTTCATTAATTCTGTCTAATTAATAATTCTTTAAATTTGCATATTTATCTATTGTCATTTTCCAACATTTTAATGTAAACAGAGTTTGCCAAAAACACAGTATAATAGACATTCTTAATATGGACAATACTTCAGCACATCTCTATTGAGCTCTGCCTCAGGTGTGCCATACAAAAATAAAAAACAACTCATAAACACTGGCTTACCAAAATAACCACCTGAAGGGTTAGTACAGGTAATGATGGGCAATGTCCCTCTGTATGAGAGATACAGCAACTCCAGGCAATCCTTTGAACCTTTCATATTGTCAACGGTAGATAGAGATCTAGGCTTTAAGGGACCTTAAAGGCAACCAGACTACTTCATCTTAATCAAAATTAAAAGGACAACACTTGAATGTTACAAATACAGGTTTGTATTCCTATTGGTATAGTGTGCCTTTAAAAACATATCCCCGTGCAGAATAAAAGGATAGAGTTCTATTTCTATCTACACGGGGGCTGGGCTTAATGTGGTGCTTATAGCCAGGTGAAAAAATGGTAACCTGAGAACAGTAGAGGAGACAAACGCAGGTTCCCTTTCTCCTTGATGCTTAGAAGGTGGGTGAGAATTAGGCATTTAAGCACTAACTAATCTTTCTCTCCATGTTACCATGTGTTGCAGTGTACTACAGGTGGAATGTTATCACCACCGATTGAATTCTAAAACATTCTGTAAGTTGCCTCATCGCCTTCGTAAGGCACTCCATTACCTTTCTGTATGTATCTCCTGGCACCTTCATCCACTTTGTGTATTTCCTAGCCCTCTTTACCCCTTTTACCTGCAAAAAGTGTAGGCTGTTCCTATGCCCGGTCTGTCAACGGAACTGCCATGTACTGTGCAGAGTGAATGGCCAGAGAGGTGCCCACTCCACATGCAGAGCCCTTGTCATTGTCTTAATCAATTACACTCCACTGACAGTGCAGACAGGGAGTGCCGTGTGCCTCTCCTTCCCAGCTGCCACCAGGAGGGGCAACAATTAATGATTTTTTTTTTCTACTGACCTGGGTGAGTCAAAATATACTTAAATAAACAAATATTAACTTTACTTGGGGTACAGGACTGGTAAAAAAAAAAAAAAAAACAGATAATGAAATTAGAACTAGACTTATCCATTCCAGCGGTGACAAATGAATCAAATTCCTGTAAATTTACACCTAAAATAATTGATCCATCCAGGATTTACCTGTGGATTCTTTTAGTGCTCTGCAGATAAATCCACAATGGATCGAATCGTTTGGGATGCAGATTAACAGGCGTTTGATTTGTTCATCACAGCTTAAACAGTTTTGTGTGCAAGTCTACTTAGAACTATACAATTTCCATATTGACAATGCCCATAAACCAGGTCGAAAATGACAACATAAATACTGTGAAAACAAACCTATACTGAATAAACATATTTAGTCTTCATTCAATCCATATTCTCTGTATAATGAAGAAATATAAGGAAGGACAATGAGAAAATATTGAGAACAAATCTCAAACTGGTAACAAAGTGAACATTGTCCCTGATGATTCCTCCACTTTTAGGACTTAACTCCTTGAACTGTTCTTTTTACTGATAAGTTAATACTTTTAAAAGGCAGATCTCATAAATGCCCACAAGAGAACCACATACATGTTACGAGTGTAACGGACCGTTTTGCACACAAGGGGTAAAAAACGTTTAGGCGATCGTCCCCTTCCAGAGATGCAGGCACAGCTACTGCAGAACACCAAACTCCCGAACAGGATACCAAGTAGCACTCCAAATTCCAGAACTGGAACCTCACGAATAGCTGCTAGCAGCTGAACAGGAAAAGCACCCAAGCAGCTTACACTCCTGGCAATCAGTCTCTAAAGGCATACAGTAAATCCCCCCAAGAACGAGACAAAGCTCCGTGTTGAGGGTCAAGCAGTGAACAGACAGAGCTGTGGGTTTATTGTGCTTATGTACACATTCTTACACATTAGTACCAACCACAGGGTTTTGGAACACAACCAATAAACACATACAATACACTCAGACACTCCCACACAAATTCCTCCCCTCTGCATGTGATTCAGTTACCTCACACAATGGGTAATGTAATTTAGCGCAAGCAAAGAAATAACATTTTTCCACATTATTCATAACTTGAAAAGTATGCATCACATTCACATAAAACTTACTTTCAGAATCAGCATACTCCAAATACAAACATACGTCAAAATTATACAAATTGGTCCAGTGGTTCAAAAGATAGATCGTAGTCCTTTGTGACCACAGGAAGCATGGCTTTTCTGCCCAAAACCAGGTCCACAGAGTCTTCTATCCTGGAGATAATTAGAAGTAATCCAATTATCTCCAAAGACAGAGGCAAAACTCCATTGAACACATGGCAGCAAAAAGACAGTAAAATACAATAAAATACACAAGGTTACATTTATGATATAAAATACAGACATGCAACATATGCCCAGATAGCTTAGGTCTGAGCGCACATTATTACTGAATGGCGCTCAGAGCACACACATACAGTTCAATTGCCATGGAGCCAAAGTCTTTCCCATAGTCTTTCATTATACGAATGGGCTCCATGGCATAGCTATCTGGGGTATCACTGCTCAAACAGGGCAAGCACCAAATGACCCGGCTTTCTTGTCTTTGCAGGGGAAAATCAAGCCTTTTAACATGGGGCCATAATCCAAAGGCAACAGGCGAGCAACCAGGCTTCTCCAATGCAATGTGGCGAGATTGCTCTCGTCACAACGAGCAATGATCTACTCTATGACTTTAAAGTAACTACTATTATGTTACAAATACAAAAATGTATTTCTAATGCTGTAGTGCCCTAATCACAGTTTAGGTAACCGGGCCATGCTCACAGGGTTTAAAAAAAAAAGAAGGAGATTTACTTATTTCTTTCCCTCGCGGCACCGGTCTTCACCGTGTAGCTGCACCTCGAGCTGAGATCATCAATGTTAAAAACATAGGAAAGCATTTACACTGTACAGTTTCATATGTTGGGGCAAAATTGAAACCTCCTACTTCTTCAAATGGATGTGTAGCGGAGCCCTAGTCCTACCAGGGACTTTTCTCAGCTGGATCCACCAGAGTATAATCAGGAACAAGAAAATCACAACAGAACACAACCTCCTCCCCAGCAACTGGACGACACACAGTTCTGGGAGTACAACTGGTTTAATTAATGCCACTCATGGCTTTTATACATTGCCTCTAGCATGGGGTTTCTCAGTCAAAATTACAGGGCTTTTCTTCCCAGGATCCTCTGTGCCTGAGAGATAATTGTGTGAAAAAAAGCTATAACTTAATTATCTCTCAAGTACAGAAAAATATACAATGCTTTAAAACACCCCAAAAATACATTTGAATAACTTCAGAACCCCTCGAAAGTCATATCACCTAATAGCTTGGATCTGAGCGCACACTTTGCCAAAATATCACTCAGATCCATTAGTTGGTTCGGGAACCCCATTCGAATTAAGTTTTGACCGGTCGGCCACGAGGTGATGCCCCAAAACAGTTCCAGAGAAGACAAGGCAACGATAGGTCATCTTTCGGGGGTTCTCACACGAACACTAATTAATCCCTTCCCTGGCTGTTAGGATACGAATACTCCCCCCGTTCGGTAGTTTATGCCTCCCGAACGCCGTTCTCCTAACTGTTCGGGAAGTTGCATGGGCAGCAGGACCAGTTTCCCGGGTATTCGCAGGGTCGCGTACCCAAAAAATGTTCCATGCCGTCGATGACCATGTACCAAAAATTGTACCAAAAATAGTATTCTAAAATAGTATCCAAAAATAGGTCCATGCCATCGACGACCATGTACCGCTTCCCGCGTTGGGGAGTAAAATGGCCAATGCCAATTGTTTGAACACGTACGTTCGGTTATACAAACGGCGGCCACACAGGGAAAACACTTGAACTAATAACCAATTTGTAGTTAAGAGCCATGGGTGGTCGGTGACTATGAAGTGTGAACAAGGGGCCACACAGCGAGGGGGTTAGGTAAATGAACGGGTGTATACAGACAGCCGAACAAAGGGAATAAAAGACTGTTTGGGTTCTCCATTCCGCTACAGGATGATCTTCTTATATATTCTTAAAGATATATTCTTAAAAAAGTGTTTGCTTTCATCTAAAACCAATGATGTCATAAATAATAATTTTTACCATTTGTACTTGTTAAAGGAGAGTAGAGGACCTCTTCCATTTACATGTTGTACAAAGATATCATAGTAGTGACTTCATCATTTACACCAAAGAAATATTCCAAATGTACCAGGCACTTGCACCACAGCTGTACACCCGACAAGCTGATGGCACAGTAAACATACTTAAATAGCAATAAACAAGAATGTCAGAAAAGTCAGAAGTCCCTGATTAAATCTCAGGCATTAATTCCAGAAGACATATTATCAGAATTTACAATTCTAGAATGTTATTCTTGTATTGCCAGCATTCTGTACATCCAGCACAAGTATCCGTTATATTCCATCTTCTTGAAAAGGATAGCATGACTTGAAGATGGAGGTTGGCAGATATACCAGGTATGAGTGAAAACACTGCCTTGCACGCAGTGCTTTGGATATATTTGAATAACTTCCCAGCAGAAGCTGGGAAGACTTAAAAAAGGAAGACAGGTTGCTCGAGGACAGCATAAAGATTTATTGTAAGTACAAATGTGTCTTGGGTTTGAAAAACAGCAGAAGAACTGGGTCAGATAGTTTATATCTGCCATCAGAATCTGTGTATTTCTATAAGCATCGAGACATCAGTTCATTCGCAGCATCATATGCCATGCCCTATCTTTAGTAGCAAAAATCCTCTTCTGTGAACGGAGAATAGAATTAGGAGCCTGTCTACATCATTACGTGAGATGTCTCAGAAAGCCGTCTAAATAGGGGATTAATGTTGTAATGTTAATGAACCCACTAGCTGTCCAAATATCTGTTTAGAAACTGTGTTTTTGTTTATATGTTACTCCTGATGGCAGTTCATTTTGACCTTATTGATTGGTGTATTCCCTTTGTTAGATAAAAATGTCAATCACAATGGAAGCAGGATTGTAAGTGTGAAAAACTTACAACACATACTAATGCGGGTCCCTTGGTCCTTCTGTTCAGTATTTATCAATGTGTATGTTATATTTCATGACATTATTTCAGCTTTTTCTATAAACCTTATTGAACAGGTCTACGGAATCTGCTGGCAATTTAAAAAGTAACTAAATAATATGTACTAACCATGTGTACCATATCCTGTGGATTTTAGACTAGAGTCGGGATAAAACAGTTAAGATTATTCCACCTATCTATCTATTACTGTAAAAAGGAGGCCGCTAGAATACAGAACAGTCACTAGTGAGACACCATTCTGAATAGAGCATCCAGTTCTGGAGATCCTGAATTCTAAAAGCTATAAATAATTTAGAAATATTTCAACAAGGGTCAAAACAATGATAAATAGTCTTGCTACCACAATAAACAAGGAAATGATTGAATTTAAAGAAGCATAACTTTTCTAAATTATAGTTTTTATCGGAATGCTCAGTTTATGCAATTAATAGAGACAAGCATGTAAGATTAAAGTAAAAATAGGGACAGGATAACAAGGCCAAACTAGAACACACCATAGACCAAGCTCCCTTTGGCTGCATGGGGTGACTTTTTTATATATTTTTTAATACCTCAAAGCCCTGGTTTAGTGGAATCTTCAACTGACAGTACAGAGCTACCAACCCACTTGCTACCTTGACTTACTTGAGAGTACTTGATACATTTCCTAATATATTATATTAACATTAGATTTGTGTTATTTTTACTCATAATATATCCCATGCTCTACTTGAATTCCCCTTGTTCCTTCCTTCTTGTTTATGTATCTCCTATGATAAGGTTTACATTTTAAAATTTAAAAAACTTATTTTTTTTAAATAAAGTATGTTAAATGAAAAAAAAAAGTCTACTACTTAATCATGCCACAGCTTTTTGGTTAAAACAAAACACATAACTACACTTAACCACCCCAATGAAGGTCTACCTTACATAAATATGGAGAATATGAAACATGGAGGCCAGGAACCATACACACATCCAGAGCTCACAACACCTCATCCAGAATAAATTTCTTTCTAGTCTCCCCTGACCCGGTACACAAGGTAATGCAAACTGACATAAATAACATCCTATCTTGGACCAAGTCCACAGGCCCAAGAAGGACTAAGAAAGTCTTCAATTAAAGCTACTTTTAAATTCACTGGTTGGTACTTGACCAGAGTAATAGCTGGTCAACCACCTATAGCAGAATCCTGAAACAGTTATCCTTAACAGTAAGCTAAGCTCAAGCTAAACCAGCCAAAACATTAGGAGGAGAGCATATTTAGTTCAGTTTATTTTAATCTATAGTTCTATTTGTTAAACTATATTCATGTTTTTTTTCTTTTCTATTCCTAATTTTATCATTTGTAGACGCAAAGTACATTACTTTCTAACTTTTATTTTACAAAATATAAACTGTACTTATTATACTGAATGCAACAAATGAATCCATAACAATAAAAAAAGATTGCAACTTGTAACTTTTTGATTGCAATCCATGGCTAAATTGCTAGGGGAAAAGACGCAAAAAATCTGAAAGCAGAATCAAAAGTGGTAAAAACACAAAAAGAGCAGAGTTACACTACCTGGTAGGGGCAGAAAATAGGCCATCAATGGCTGCAATTAGATTTCTGAGAATGCAGGTTGTGAAAAACCCTCGAGTGACTGCAAAAGACCTGCAGCAAGACTCGGTGGCAACAGGCACTAAACACAGAAGGTTTCCATGCCAGAACTCCAAGACGTACACTACTATTGACCCAAAGGCACAATATGCTCAAAATCATGTAAATAAGTAACAGAAGTTTTGGGATTCTGTTCTGTGGAGCGATGGATCAAAACTGGAACTTTTGGGCCAAATGGATAAGCGGTATATCTGGAGGAAGAAGAATGAATTATACACTGAAAAGAACACTCTGTTTACAGTTAATTAGGCATGAGTAATGCTATGGGGCTACCTTGCCTCCTCTGGCACTGGAAACCTGTAGTATGTGGAAGGCAAGATGGATTTATTGAAGTATCAGGAAGTCCAAGGTCAGGGGTAGGCAACCTATGGCACTAGTGCCATGCACGGCACTCGAGGTGTCTTTGCATGGCACTCAAGGCTGCTAGAGCCAAACGCACTCTGGCCTATCAGGAGTCCCAGTAAAACTTCAGATAATACGAAGAGGTGGTGAAGGACAATCCTCAATTTATGCATTGCAACACATAGAGGAAGTGATCTCAGCTCACTTCCTCCCAGCACTTGTGAATGGGAATCCACACTGTAGTAGAGCAGCCCTCGACAGCTATCGCAGCTCCTGTCCTTGACCTGTACCTGGCCAGCCTGGTCCCCACTGGAACCCACCCACACTGCTAGATATACACAGAAATGTAGAATAACCCTACCCACGTACAAATAATATGAACAGCCCACACACACACACAACACACAATCCCCACAAACGCAACACCACTAACAATATACATAGATGCACACAACCCCACATGCAGCCTCTCACACGCAATATCCCAAACAGCCCCCACACACTACCAAGCACACAATGTAACATATCTATCCACACACAATTCCACAAGCAGCCCTCATACACAGCCCACATTCATATATATCATACACCATACCATAAACTACTAATGAACATTTACAATATAATAGCTCATATACGCACAAATACAACGATACAAAGCAATTACAGTACAAATAACACAAGCAGAATATTGCAGCATACACACCTCAATTTAAAAAATAGGATTGGCATGCTACGGGACATCACAATCCTATATCGGCACAGTGCTGCTAAAAGGTTGCCTACCCCTGTCTTAGGTCATGCTGTCTGGGAGGAAACTGAAGCTTGGGCGCCAATCCAACAAGACAATGATCCCAAGCATACCTCAAATTCCACCAAGACTTGATTGCAGAATCTATCCCCGAAAATTCTACAGTGGCCATCACAGTCACCTGTCTTGAACCCCATAGAAAATCTCTGGTGGGATTTGAAGAATGCGGGTGCAGCATGCAAACACTAGAATATTACTTAACTGGAGGCCATTGTTGAACTGGTATCTGGCTATGCATCACATTTGCAGCAGGTCATAACAGCAAAAGTGTGCTATACTAAGTATTAAAGGTGCCTGCCATGAAGGAGTTGAATCATTTTGAGACTGGAGAAGTCATTATAAGTTTCACCACCACTTTCGTTATGTTGAGCTATTTCAATTGCTTTTGTTTGATTTGTTTATTGCAAACAGCTGGACATCTGTAAATGTTGACAATAAATATGATTTTCAATTTTGAATAATTTTGATTACAACTGTACAGTCTGCACTGCACAGCACACACTCAATGCTATATTGTAGAGAGCAGACTCGGTGCTCTTTAGGTTGAGTTTTTGGAATACCCAGTTAAATGTGAGTGGAATATTATATATTTATACTTGTTCTCTTTTGACATTCCGAGGCTGGAATTGTACCACCCAAGCCATCATACAAGAGCTCGATGTACGTGAGTGTACATTTGTTATTAGTTCAGTTATTATTATTGATTAGCGTGCTGCGCTATATTTCTTTCTTTTTTGTTTTCCATACTGCATGAACTACTAGCAAATGCTTGCTTGTCTTTTCTTCAGTGCAACCTCCTTACTTTGATTTATACTTTGATTCAACCAAAAAAAAAAACAACAATATAGATTAAAAGAAAATAATGTATGTGAAAGTTACATTTAGTAACTGATATATTTTATTAATTTGCATACTGGAAAATCAAGTCCCATTTTTGACATTTGTACAAACACATTGTAGCTTTATTTACTGCAAATGTAAAACATTAAAAAAGTGAAAAATACATTTATTTCGGTAGATAAAATACGGACATCTCAACTAAGCCCAGTGAGTCTACGACTCTTTTTGATAAAGTTAGTTTAGTGATTATTTGTGCAATAACTCTGATTTTTTTATTGTTTGATTTTTGTTTTCTGGCTATATTTCTGTTTGGGAAAATTCCATGGAATAAATATGTTGTTGCTTAAACAGGAACCACAAATTTACTTTCCAGTGTTTCAAATAAAATACATATAGCTTTGTTTACCGAGGCATAGAGTGATGTAATTTAAAATGACATTTCATTTGTCTTGCATACTGGAAGGAATCATAAATTAAATATATACTTATGTTGGTTTATAGTCTTCAAAGCAGGTTTTATCCAGCAACTCAGCTTTCCTGCTCTAATGCGGATTTGTTTTTCGTTCATTCATTATAGATTTTTTTATATAATTTAATCATTGTTAACATTGACATTGATCTTATTGCACTGTTTCCCACAACAACAAACTCTTTTTTTTTTTCTCCCAAGAAACAAAACTTGTGATGTTCACACTACTGGCTATCTTAAGGATTAAGTATCTTTGGCAAGAAAACAAAAGATTAAGATTCATTTTCCTTTGGAAAACAAAACAGTCTCAGGAGAAATATCATAGACGAGCCTCTTCTACTCTAATCGGAGGGCTCAGATGTGTGTCTGATGCATCTATGCTCCTACATTTTTTTATATCTATAATATATGAAGGGACATTGAGATTTGAGTCTCACATCAAGCCCATGAGTTAATTTATGCAGACAATGAAAGGCAAATTAATTTTAACAAACGGTTAAAAATAAAAATGAAACAAATAAAAGAAAATCCTAGTTATCTGCTTTACTAGTAAAGAAATTGTGTGTCTGGGGAATCTGTGTCTGGGGAGTTCTGGCAAGAAAAATGGCAACTTACTACAAAATTAGATTTTGACTCTCAGTAAGCACTGTGTTCATTTGCATTTCGTATTTTATAACCACATGGATTCTAGGTTGATGTCACTTCTCATTTTACCTTGTTCTTTAATGCAAAAGAATTGTGATTGGCTGAGATCACCACATCTGATTATGTCAGCCAAGGAGGCAGATCATAGGCAGAGGCAGCAGCAGCAGACTGGATTAAAGGTAAGATTTTACTATATTTAGGGAGGGCAAGGGAGGCCAGTGGGGGCTAGATTGTGTTTTGAACACTATAGGGTCAGGAATACATATTTGTGTTCCAGACCCTATAGTGTTCCTTTAACAATATTATTTCCAATAACACAGATCATGCTTGCTGGGCATGACCGTGGCTAGTAACTTTCAAGGCCTGGCTAGTAGTAATGTTTACACTAGTAGTGTAATGTTTAAGTTCTGCAAAGTACATTTTAAATTTTATGCTAAAACAGCCAAACTGAAGACATAGACTCTTTCAAAATGTATCTATTTTGACCTGTATATTTAATATTCACTATGAACTCACTTTGCATTCCTCACACTTAACTCCATAGAGAATAGCACTGATTATCTTGTAACAATAATATATTATTATTGTTACTTATCAAGTGCCAACAAATTCCGCAGCGCTGTACAATGGGTGGACTAATTTGTAACCAGACGAGTTGGACGCACTGAAACAGAGGGGGTTGTGCTCAAATGAGCTAACATGCTACAGGGCACAGTAAATTAACTCTCTATATATATCAAAACAGCTTTTAGAGACACACAGCCAAGTTATTTAATATAAATCAAATTCCCAGCATTCTTATGGAAATCCTTAAACTCCCAAGCACACTCAGGGGAAAGAAACCCCTCTTGGACGCAAAGTGGATTCGCTTGGAAAAAATATATTTGATGCTGTCTGCTGTGGCATGCCCCCATCTAACTGAAAATTACAAAGTCAAATGCTACAAAATCAAATGTTAAAGGGGAAAAAACAGGCAGGATTAAAAAATATAATAGGAAAATATGTATATAACAAGCAGGAAAAGTTGAGCATTTGGTCTGTCGTTCAGGTGGTAAAGGTATATTGATTTTATGCACACTGCTTTTCTTTACCAAAATTAAATACTGTACTATCATCTATGGATATGTAAAACCTGGAAACCTGTACTGTAGGTGTTAGGTAATTTCAATTGGAGTCAAACATTTGCACAGAATGTGCATTTGGAGAAATAGTATTTGCATCTATTTTTGCAACTGCAGCATTTAAAGGAACCCTTCATTTCACTAATTTGAAAGCTGAGATATCTGAGAATGGACAAAAGCTTAGAGGAACTCAGTAGCTTGCCCTTCGGTATATGCCCACTCAGTCTCAAAATAGTTTTTGCTACATCTAGTTTAGCATTTCTAGCTACTACAGGTAATTTTTGGATTAATTATACATCTTAGAAAGCAGTTCATATGTGAAGATTAAAATCAAAAATATACTTATCAGTCTATGGTAATGACCTAAACATCTTTTTCATTATTTGGACCAAAACTTAAGGTTGAAGTAGGCAAGGCCTTGACTTGTTGTCACATTTATCTAGGACAAGATGACGTTTTAAAGTCTAAATATACATCTTATGCACTGAATCTGGGTAAGAGATTGTGACGGACCACCTGGAACCTTGACCGGGTACCTACGTCAATCGCTGCTTCCTAGTAATTCTTGAGTACCATAAGCACCTCACCGGACATCATAACCACCGTGAACCACACAAACCGCCGCAGTTTGCTTGTTGTCTCAGTGTCCTCCACCCACCCTGGACCCAAGACTAGGATCCAACTTCCAGTGGGTAGACCTCTCCTAGTCCAGATAGTGAAGCAGGCTGCTCTTACAAGAGCAACCGTTCTGATCCAAGTATAGTGATTATAGCAATACCCAGAGTGAATATAGCTCTCTAATCCCCAAACATGAGCCTAGACTTCATGAAGGGTAAAACGAATCTATTTAATGGCAGCCACAACTGGCATTATATGCAGGTCCCCATGCAAGTGGCACTTCCCTCTGGACTAGACTACAGTAAAAACATATACACAATTACATTGGCTCTCAGGTCCAGGACACTCCCATACAAAATAGGTAGTGATGTCCCGAACGGTTCGCCGAACGGTTCGCCACCGATGGTGAACAAATGCACTGTTCGGTCCGCCCCCTATGTCATCATTGAGTAAACTTTGACCCTGTACCTCACAGTCAGCAGACACATTCCAGCCAATCAGCAGCAGACCCTCCCTCCCAGACCCTCCCACCTCTTGGACAGCATCCATTTTACATTCATTGTGAAGCTGCATTCTTAGAGAGCTGTCCAGGAGGTGGGAAGGTCTGGGAGGGAGGGTCTGCTGCTGATTGGCTGGAATGTGTCTGCTGACTGTAAGGTACAGGGTCAAAGTTTACTCAATGATGACAAATAGGGGGCGGACCGAACAGCGCATATGTTCGCCATCCGTGGCGAACCGTTCAGCAAACTGTTCGGGACATCACTAAAAATAGGTCAATCCCTCCCCTATGCCTGGGAGATAATTGAGTCAGCACTGTACTAAACTCAATTATCTCCAGGCACAAAAAACATACATTTTACAAAACCCCAAAAATACCTTAAAACACACAAAACCCCCCAAAACATCAAGTTACATCCCCTGATAGCCCTGATCTGGGTGACCAACATATCCAAAAATCAAACAGATTAGTTCAGAGGTTCAGGAATTTCCTGGAAGTCATCATTTGACCTACCACCCGCATGGTCCCATGCCCAAAACAGTTCCAGAGAATCAAAGCTTGTGGTTGGTCTAGTTCGGTAGTTTAAAAACAAACAAACTACCAAACAGAGTCAATAGTATTACCCTGGAGCTTGATCCTCTTATTCGTGGGAACGTTTCCACCGAACATCGCCTTTCTACGTGTTGTAGAACCGAACGCAGGCAATGCTGGAAGTCCAGCGGTGGTCTCCGGTTCGTGTGGCTGTTCGGTTCCCAAACCAAATATAAAATCCCACGAACCAAGTCTGTTCACATAGTTTTTTTAATGGGTCCATAGTCTTTTGGTAAAAGGCTGGCCAGCAGGCCCCTCCAAGAACACGTGACAAGGCTCAGTTCGTCACAAAGGTAATTTATTAAAGAAACATGCTGCAGTTTAAAGAAATACAATTTAACCATTTTTTTATATCTGCAATAACCAATCACAATACCGTAAAAAGTCGTGACAGCAATTGTGCATGCACATTTCCATCACATTCTGAAATAGAGAATCATTCAATGATTCTCTATGGCAGAATCTTAGGCGCATTGTGGCAAGCCAGCGCCTAAGGTCCCCCTCTATCAGGAGCATTACATTGGAGCGTCAGCCTGAAGGCACGCCTCCAGGATGACATCACTTGAGGAGGAGGAGGTTGTGGCAGGGCCGAGGGCGACTCGGTGCTAGAGATAAGGAGAGTAATTTGATTTATTTTTATTTATTTCAGGTTTTTTTTTTTTTACAAAGAACAAAATTATAAACGCAACACTTTTGTTTTCCTGGCTAATCATGGCAGCATCACTTATGGGTAGCTCCTCCCTTAGCAGTCACAGGACAGGAATTAATTAGATTAATTAATCAGACTGATAGGTATAAGGAGTCCCTCCTCCCCCTACACCTCAGTCTTTTTTCCTGTCCTTAGCAAGTTCTACAGGACTTTTTACATTTTATTTTATGGCCACCTTCCTGCGTTTGTCGTGGGTTCGTTCCAAATGAAGTTCAGCCTCTCTTCATTTGAAGGACCCAGTAAACAGCCTGCATGAGCAGGACTAACTGGGTCAGGTTCAGTGTAAGTACTGAACTGCAGCGTGGGAAGTAAGTGTTTGAGGGAGACACTGTTTTCTGTTTAATTGTGGGGTTGGCTAGCCTTAAAAATTCCCCTTGTTTTCAGCCTGCCCCTACTAATTGGGGTTATATATTACCCCCCCATACCTTGTTGGCAGTATTTGAATCCATACTTAGGGGTCTTGTACTCTAGGATGTGTTTTGTTACCTCTTGATTGGTACCTCTCTGTTTCCAGCTGCTGATGGGAATTATGTGGGGCTGTGCAGGCTTCCCTGCTCCCTGGGGCTCCCTGTGCGCCCGGGCATTGGGGGCTGGAACGCATTATACGTTCCAGCCGACTGTATGCTGCTCGCGGCCGGTTTCGTTGAAGGGGATTGATTTATCACCGCTGCTTCTCCTGTTACCTGGCTGCTTGGTGTAACACTAATTGTTTAAGGTAGGATTTCTATTTTTTGCTGATTAGAAGTTTTTCTTTCATCAGCTTGCCTCTGATCCATTTGTGAATTTAGGTCTTGAATTTCATTTGGTTCTTTTTTATAGTATGGATTCTCCCTCTGCCTCTGCAAGGTCCCTCTCTAGAAAACATAGATGAGCCATTTATTAAATTTATGGGGGGTTGTTAAAAGAGTGCCATACTAAGCCTGTAATATATGTCATATATGGCTTTATTCCAGCCCCAGCATTCATTTTGATTCTCCAGCAAGAAAATCATGGGAAAAGTCAAATAAATGCATTAATTGTTCATCGCCTGCTCCGAATGGAAGGAACCTTTGCAGGGATTGCTTGTTGGAAGTCGCAGACGCCCCCGGTAGGGGTTCTCCACAGGACAACCTTAAACTCTGGATTTCCCAGGCTATTGCTGAGGGCTTTAAGGCTACCACGGGATCTAGTGGTCAGAGTAAGAGACGTAGAGCGGAACCTCAGTCTTCCAGCTCTGATGAGGACCGTGATGTGTGGGAGGTCACGGATGAAGGTGAGGAGGAAACTGAATATACCTCCAGGTCTCTTGACTCCAGGTCTGTTGATAGACTTATTACCCTTCTCAGAGACACTCTTAGTCTCACTGAAGAGAGATCTGAATTAAAAGAGGCTAACAGGTTCTTTGAGGACCTAAAACCTAACAGACCGACTTTCCCGGTGCATACATCAATCAGAGATATGATCCTTCAGGAATGGAATAAGCCGGAAAAGAAGTCCACCTTGAAAAATAAGTTCACGAGGGTTTATCCGTACTCTTCAGTGGACTGCTGCCTGTGGAACTCAGTTCCTAGAATTGACGCTGCAGTGATCCATATGGCTAAGAAAACGACACTGCCTATTGGCTCCATGGCATATCTAAGAGAGCCTATGGAGAAGCGTATGGATGGAGACCTGATTAAAGTCTATTTGGCCCTAGGGTCCGCCCTTCATCCGGCAGTGGCACTAACTACTCTCACCAGAGCCTTGAAAGTGTGGCTCGCTAATCTGAGGGAGGACATTGATCAGGGTGTCCGTAGGGAACATCTGTTGGAGAGCCTCAAGGACTTTAGTCTGGCCACGGAATTATGTTCAGAGGCCTCTCTGGACATTACTCGCATGATTGCCAAAAGCATGGCCCTATCTGTGCCTTCTAGACGGGCTCTGTGGCTTCATTCGTGGGGTGCTGATTATGCTTCTAAGGCTTCCCTGTGTGCACTTCCGTTCCAAGGGGATCTCCTTTTTGGGAAAATTCTGGAAGATGCTATTTAAAAAGCTGCTGATGGGAAAAAGGCATTTTTACCTCAAGCCGGCAGGAAGAGTTTTCCTCCCTCCTGGAAGACCAAGCGCTTCAAAGATAGGTCCTTTTGGGACAGCAGGAGCTATAAACCTGGAAGGGAATTTTCCAGGAATTCTTCATGGAAGTCCTTCTCGCATTCTTCTTCCAATAAGCCCTCCAGAGGAAGGGGTGCTAGGATCCCAGGGAAGAACTTTTGAAGGTCTCCAGGCCCATTCGGGGACGGTGGCAGGAAGACTAAAGTTCTTCTACCCTGTATGGGCCAGCAATATTTCGGACCTATGGGTCACTTCCATCGTAAAGGAAGGTTATAAAATAGAATTCACATCTTACCCGAAAACTGCATTCTTCCGAAAATCAAGGGTGCCGGTAGGCATCAAACGGAGGGCCATGAGGTCCTGCATTTCAGTACTCCTGGAACAAAAAGTGGTGGAAGAAGTTCCAAAATGGGAATGGTTCCAGGGAATTTACTCCACAGTCTTCTTGGCCCCAAAACCACAGGGAAAGTGGCGTCTCATCTTGAATTTGAAAGGCGTGAACTCCTTGCTCGACGTAAGGATGTTCAAAATGGAATCCTTGAGGACCATCTTGAAGTGTGTCAAAAAAGGAGACTGGATGACCTCAATAGACTTAAGGGACGCCTACTATCATATCCCGATACATCAAGATCATGTACGGTTTCTCAGGTTTTGGGCGCTAGGAAGGCACTTCCAGTTCCGGGGACTACCGTTTGGCCTCAGCCTGGCTCCAAGAATGTTCTCAAAAGTTCTGGTCACCTTAATAGCCTTTATAAGGGAAAAGGGTATCGAGATATTCCATTACTTGGACGACATTCTTATCTTGGGTCCATCTCAAGGAATTGTAGCTCAACAAACGTCAGTGGCAATGTCCATTCTTCAAGACCATGGTTGGCTCCTGAACGTGGAAAAGAGCTCCCTCGTTCCTGCACAAACGATCATTTTCCTGGGTGCGGTGGTGAATACCGTGTCTGCACATGTGTTCCTGTCTCCAGAAAGGGTCACGTAGATCAGAGACAAAGTAAGGAAGCTGCAAGATCTCGGAACTGCACCTGCAAGAGAAGTCATTAGTCTCCTGGGTTCCTTGACTTCAACAATAGGCTTGGTGAAGTGGGCCCAGTGGAAGTTCCGTCCGGCCCAGAACTGCTTCCTTCTCCAGTTCAACAGAGTGGAAGCGGATTGGGAACAGATGATATATCTTCCCCTTCCCGTAAGAAAAGGCTTAAACTGGTGGAAGAGCGAGAGGAATTTGACAACAGGCTTCCCGTTGGAAGACCCCCCTTGGAAGGTTATTACAACAGATGCCAGTTCTTTTGGATGGGGTGCCCACTTCAGTTCTGTATGGACTCAAGGGAAGTGGACCCGAGAAGAGAGTCGCCTACACTCAAACTTAAGGGAACTGAGAGCGGTTTACAAGGCCATTTTGAGATTCCTGCCAAGGCTAAGGAATTCTTGGGTTCTAATCAAAACAGACAACCGAGCGGTGGCCTCATATGTGAACAACCAAGGTGGCACGAGGAGCAGGTTGCTCCTGGAAGAGCTGGCTCCCTTAATGGCTATAGACATGACCTATCTTCAAGGTCTGAAGGCGATTTATCTCCCAGGTTCGGAGAACGTAACGGCAGACTTCCTCAGCAGAAAGGAAATTCTTCCGGGAGAATGGCAACTTCACCCGGCGATCTTTGCAGAAATTGCTCATCGGTGGGGCATGCCCCAGATCGACCTGATGGCATCATCTCAGAATCACCAGGTGGAGAATTACTTCTCTCTCCATCCGGACTGTCAGGCACTGGGCCAGGATGCTCTCTCTCTGCCTTGGTCGTTCGATCTGGGGTATGCTTTCCCTCCCCTACCCATGATACCCAGGTTCCTGCGGAAGGTTTGGTTGGAAGGCAAGAAAGTCATTGCCGTAATTCCAATTTGGCCTCGGAGGCCGTGGTTTCCCCTATTGGCCATGATGAGCCAGGAACAACCTTGGCCTCTTCCAGTGATGGAGGATCTGCTAACGCAGGGCCCTGTATTCCATCCTCATCCGGAACGCCTCAAACTGGGGGTATGGGTCTTGAGAAAGAAAGACTCCAATTACTAGGTCTCTCGGAGGCAGTGATCAATACCCTTCTGCTCTCCAGGAATGCTTCCACTTCTTCATGCTACCATAGGATCTGGGATGTGTTCCAAACTTGGGCATCGTCTCATAATGTGGACTTTCTGCATCCTAGCAATACTGAAGTTTTGGAGTTTCTGCAAGAGGGCCTGGACAAGGGCCTTAGCCTCAGCACCTTGAAGGTTCAGTCTTCGGCACTTTCAGCTTTGTGCAACATCTCATGGGCTTCGGATCCTTTGATTTCCAGGTTTTTCAAAGTGGCCTTCAGGTTGAGGCCTCCTTCCAGATCTACTACCCCTCCTTGGGACCTTCCTATGGTGCTCAATTATCTCACTGAGGATCTGTTTGTTCCTCTTGAAGGTTTGGATGCTACCCTCCTAACGTATAAAACTTTGTTTTTGGTGGCAATTACTTCCGCAAGAAGGATTTCAGAAATTAAGCCATTTTCTACATCTTCTTCTTGTTTACGATTCTACCAAGATAGATTGTGTCTGAAACCAAAACCAGAGTTTCTTCCTAAGGTAGTTTCTCAGTTTTACCTCTCTCAAGAAGTGGTTCTTCCATCATTTTACCCCAACCCCTCTTCTCAGGAGGAGGTTAGATGGCAACGTTTGGATGTCATGAACTGCTTGTCTGCATATCTTAAACGTTCTGAGTCTTTCCGTAAAACAGATCAACTCTTCATTTTGCCGTTGGGAGCAAGGAGAGGTGAGACGGCTTCTTTATCTACGTTGAAACGTTGGATTTCTCTGATAATTAAGAAGGCGTATATCTCTAAAGGTATATCACCACCTCGGGAGATAAGAACTCATTCTACTAGAGCATTATCAACTTCATGGGCTAGCTGGGCAGAGGTTCCATACGATGATATTTGCAGAGCAGCCACCTGGTCTTCTCCAATGACATTCATGAAGCACTACAAACTTGATGTGGAGTCTCCTTCCACCTCCTTTGGAAAGAGTGTCCTGTCTACGGTCTCTTTATCCCGTTGATATTAAACTTTTCTTTGCTGCATGTGTTTCAGTTTTGTGTAATTTCTTGGATTATTATTCCCACCCTATTTTTCTGTGAAGCTTGGGTATTACCCATAAGTGATGCTGCCATGATTAGCCAGGAATAGAGAAAATTTATGACAAACTTACCGTAATTTTCTTTTCCTGGCTATTTCTCATGGCAGCATCAGGGTTCCCGCCCATTCTTTATTTCAGCTTTATAATTGGACTGAGGTGTAGGGGGAGGAGGGACTCCTTATACCTATCAGTCTGATTAATTAATCTAATTAATTCCTGTCCTGTGACTGCTAAGGGAGGAGCTACCCATAAGTGATGCTGCCATGAGAAATAGCCAGGAAAAGAAAATTACGGTAAGTTTGTCATAAATTTTCTCTATTTGCCCCCATTTTTCATGAGCTGAACGCAAATATCTAAGACTTTTTCTATGTACACAAAATGCCTATTTCTCTCAAATATTGTTATTAGACATCATGATTATTGCACAGGTGGAGTGGCCTTTTATTGTGGCCAGCCAAAGGCACTCCTGTGCAATAATCATGCTGTCTAATCAGCATCTTGATATGCCACACCTGTGAGGTGGATGGATTATCTCGGCAAAGGAGAAGTGCTCACTAACACAGATTTAGACAGGTTTGTGAACAATATTTGAGAGAAATAGGCCTTTTGTGTACATAGAAAAAGTCTTAGATCTTTGAGTTCAGCTCATGAAAAATGGGGGCAAAAACAAAAGTGTTGCATTTATAATTTTGTTCAGTGTTTAATACCTGGAGGAGGGAGGCAAAGTAAACAGCCACATAAGGAATGTAGCTTTATTGATACATGTGATGGTAGTCACAATCACTGGGAGCAGAAGGATACTTTACAAAATTTCAAAATATTTCTTATGTTTTAGTCACCCTGTACCCACTAGATGCTTTAGATGGTTTCTATGATATAATTGGTTGTGGCGTAATGTTTTGTGTGCTCTCTTGTCCTGCTGATGCTACCAACAAGGTGGATTTGGCTGTGGAGCCTTTACAGCACCCTCTGTTGCATAGCAATAGCTATATGCACATCCTGAATATCAAAGGTTTGTTAATTTGCATATTCAGGTAGATTTGCATATTGCTAATTCTACAAGCAGGAGAGATATTTTGTGTTAATTATTGCTTTCCACTCTTTTATAAATATATGATTGTGCTATTTTAAGTTGCTGTGTGTTGTCTGATATGATTCAGTTATTTGTATTTTAAGTTGTCACAGCAATCTAAGTGTAATGAGTATATGGGCTAGTCCCAAGTAAAAAAAAAAAAAAAAGTGGAGTATGGTAGTTCTTATGGGTACTGTGTTCTGTGTGGATTTTTAGGGATCCCAGAAACAGAGCTGTTATACCTATTGGTTGGCTGCACGATCCCTCTAGCCCTGGGGCAAATCAAAGAGATCTAGGCCTGAGAGCCACACGTGTATTTATAAAGACAAGGGCAATAAAATTGCAGGCACAGGTGCATACTTGACTGGAAGGAAAGCTGCAGATAATAATAGGCAGAGGGGACGATAATTGCCTGGCAGAAGGGCTGCAGAGGAATAAGAAGAGGGGATGATTCCTGCCTGAAAGGAGAGCTGCAACCTGGTTGGGTGGAAAAGCTCCAGTGAGACGCCATTCAAGCCTCGGTGACTGGGGTTGAAGCGCTCCAGGGTCCCGTCAAGCGACTAGGAAGCAAACTGGGCAGAGGTACTCGGTCAGATTACAGGAGCTCCGTCACAATACAGATATGTATTCTTAACACTACAGTGTTTCTTTACGTTCCATTGAGTTGAACATAGCATAAAATTCTTTACAGAGAGAAACAAAATGTAATGTTTTCATTCATTTAAAATTGATTGCACAGAAAATTACAATCAGAAAGCTTTGCTCATCAGTTTATGGTGCAGTAAACTAAGCAATACCAATTAAGATTATTTAAAAAAAAAAAAAATACCATCAGGATCCTTACTAATACCAAGCAGCAGTTTTTGACTATTTCTATGTCACTTTGTGCATCAAAAATATCTGCTTGTACGCTTATTTCTATATAATGCCTGGAGGGATATCGGCTATACCTCACTGACAATGCCTAACAAGGTTGGAATGATCTTCTGGGATTGCTGTATCTCTCGTGCAGAGAGAGCCGGTCTGCATTTTGGACCTGTCTTTGCCCTTTTGGATGGATTCAGTCTCATATGCAAATGACCTTGGTTCTCTTTGTAATGACACAAGATAAGCTAAAACCAGCTTGAGATCTGAGCGGGGAGTCACCGAAGGGCAGGCTATTTGAGATGTTGTCCGTTCTCAGTACTCTCTTGCACCTTGTTTTTTGCTCTCCCCTATTTTTACATGCTGTCTAAAACTTGTAAGAAAAAAGGATACCATATAATCTCTACAAAATATACATCCCATATATTCTGGGTGACGGGGCCTGACAGTCAAGCTGGCCAGATGTGTCTCTTGAGGGCTCCTGCACAGCTGAGCTAAACTTTGGCTTTTATTGCCCAAAATCAATATATTTGCAGACCTGCATGACGGTAGATGCCTGCTGAATCATGTGGGAGCCTGTGGATACCAGATCCACATCATCCTGTGGCGATATTCCACAATTTAAAGGACCACTCTAGGCACCCAGACCACTTCAGCTTAATGAAGTGGTCTGGG
>OW240913.1:347514922-347526187 GCA_933207985.1 Pelobates cultripes
GACATACTGGCATACACACAGACACACACACACAGACATACTGGCATACACACACAGACAGACACAGACAGAGACCTACTGACATACATTTAGCCACCCTCCAGGTTCTTACCTTTTCCTAGAGGGTGGTTTCCCTGGTCCAGTTGCAGGCTGAGGCAGATGGGAGTTCTCCTCTGGAACTCCCCTCCTCCCTGCCTTCCTCCTTCCGCGCGGCCACTATCTCCGGTGGGAGGAAATGACGTCACTTCCTCCCAGCCGGCTGCAGAACCGGAAGAGGGGCCCGGTCGCGCTGTTTTAGCGCCACAGCGCCCGACCGGGCCCCTGCTGACACATGCTCTCCGGGTGGCCCTTAGTGCATGGGCCACCCGGGGAGCCTCCTCAGTGTGCGGGAACCGCACCGCCCGGTCCATAGGGGCTGCGCAAATCGCGGGGCCCACAGAGCAGCTGCTCTGGGCCCCCAGGAGCAACTGGGCCCGGGGCAGCTGCCCCGTTTGCCCCGCGTTAAAGACGGCCCTGTATATATGTATGCATGTATGTCTGTATGTATGTATGTATGCCAGTATCAATGTATGTCTGTATGTATGTATGTCTGTATGTCATTATGTATGTATATATGTATGTCTGTATGTCTGCATATCGTTGTGAACGTATGTCTGTGTGTATGGATGTCTGTATGCATGCATGTCAGTATGTATATATGTCTGTCAGTATGTCTGTATATATGCATGTATGTATGTATGTCTGTATGCCATTATGAATGTATGTGTGTATGGATGTCAGTGTCTGTATGTCTGTCAGTACGTCTGTATACACATATGTATGTATGCCAGTATGAATGTATGTATGTCTGTATGTCATTATGAATGTATGTCTGTGTGTATGTATGTCGGTGTCTGTATGTATGTCAGTGTGTATGTATGGATGTGTCTTCATGTCCTCATGCGTGTGTGTCTGTATGTATGTTAGTATGTGTCTGTCTGTCACTATGTATGCCTGTGTGTCTGTATATGTGTGTATGTCTCAGTATGTGTGTGTCGGTATGTATGCCTGTATGTCTGTTTCAGTATGTGTATCTGTTAGTATGTATCTGTGTCATTTTGTATCAGTGTATGTGTTTGTGTCTGTGTGGGCGGTATTTGGAGGCGGACTCTGCGGGCGGGATTGGAGGCGGGCCCCAGACCCTGAGCTGAGTTAGGGGCCCCAAAATTTCTGGTGGCGGCCCTGGTGGGAAGCATACTCCACATATAGCTTCGGCTCAGAGAGATGCAATCTCCGAATACAGCAGGCACTCAATTGCTCATCTGCCTGCCACCTGGCTGTTCTTGCAGGACGGTGTGTGGACGAGGGGTGACAGCATGACAGACCTGGAGATTGAGTGTCTATCAAGGCCTACTCATGGCATTGGCTAGATCCTACATGGCAGGGACCCTTTATTAACTATATCTACTTTCCTGGTGTACATTGCAGGGTCTCCTACTACAAAGTGTTCCCAGTTTTGAAAAGTACCAGTGGCACCACTACTGCTTAATGTTTCTCATGTTAGCCTAGCATGTACTATTAAGCGTGCTCTACATGTCTACTTAACCTAGCACTCTTTTACCCACATAGAGATTCTCAGCCAGTCTATATTCTGCTTAAACTCTGACTAATAGCTACACATGCATGACTTGCCTTGTTTATCTTATCTGCCTAGCCTGAATTACCATTTCCATAAAATTGTGTACGTATACTGAATGCCATTGTTATGCTATGTTTTGTTGTTGAAGAGCTTGTAATCGCTGCTGTGGCAATTCAAGCATGTTTGTACATCTAGGCACATCTAAAATAAAGATTAAAAATAATCCCATATTTTCTTTATAAAAGACAAAAAAAATTAAAAATTTAAATTGTTTACATTTACTTCATATTCAGTTTTAAGTATCTCACAGACACAAATTCATGAAGAGACATAAATATGCAGAAATCCATAAGGGTTTGTTCTCCAAGCACCATAACTACTGATGTCTACTATAGTAGCTATGGTATTAGGAGTTTTCTGGCGCAAACGCAGAGTAAGTAGTCAAACTGGTTAAGAATGGTGTGAAAACATACTTGGGGTCACTAGTGTGCCTGACAACACCTTCTATGTAGGAACAAAAAATAGGGACTACACATGCATAGTAGTTGAATTCTCTCCTGGTGCCACACAGACGTGGCATAACCTTTTTCCTCTGGAGAGAGGTCCAGGTACATTAAGTGCAGATTTTATTTGGACACAAAAGGCAAAGTTTTAATTCAGTAAAGTCGTTGTCAAGCCACAATAAACACATTCACAGTAGAGATGTCGCAAACCGCTTGCGAACTTCCCGCGAAGGGCTCGCCGCGGTTCGCCACGAACCATTCGCGGCGAGCTCCGGTCAGCTGACACATCCCGGCCAATCTCCAGCAGACCCTCCAGGGAGGACCTGCTTTTTTTTTTTTTTAAAACCCCTTAAGGACACATGACATGTGTGACATGTCAGGATTCCCTTTTATTCCAGAAGTTTGGTCCTTAAGGGGTTAAATAGGGACACTAAACCAGGTTTGTATTCTAACGCTTTAGTGTTCCTTTAAAGAACGTATTTAGAAACAATTCAAATGAAACAAGTCTGCAGTTGTTTGATATTATAAATAGCTTTTTTTCAAATTTGTTTTCTTTTTTTCGAATAAAATATGTATGGCTTGTCTTGTTTTGTTAAACCCCTCATCTGATCTTGTATTCCCTGTGAGAAAACTCTTATTGTAAAAATGCTCTTGTGTGTTTCTAAATTTTAGTTTGAGATGCAAATTATCTTTGGGGCTTCTGCAGATTAAGAACTGACGAACTGCACCAGAAATAAAATCCACATTGAATAGTGCAGAGGATCAATACTTATTCCCAGTGTAGTAGTTCTTAGAGAAAGCACAATGAACAGACTGCTTTTTAAATTCTATGGTTTTGACTTTAAATTTTATGATCACGGCATCTCGCATTATTTGCTTAAGGTTCCATTATGCTGTTGTATTTATACCAGGCAGTTTGTAGTTTTCTTTTGTTTTATAAAGATGTGTTTTTATAGCAGGTTAAAGTGGGTTCTTACACTTGTAATTGTTTTCTGTGATTCTCTCGGTAGCGGTACTGAAAACCTGCCACATTCATTCAATCTTATATAGAAGTGAATCCAAAGCTTAATAGGTGTGTAGGCCTTGCAGAACATCATTAAAAAGTTAAGAAATTCATTTAAAATTTGTAAAACAAAACAAAAAAAAACCGATACCAACATTCACTGAAAGCTATTGCAGAGATCCAGAGCGTCTGGCAAATCTCAGTAATTCCTGCAGCTCCCATTATTTGAAAGTCTCACATATTAACCTTGGCAATTATATTTTATTGCCCTATGTTATCTTCGATAACCAGATGGACCGTCTTTTTACCAAAATCGTGCTGCTAAAAGTGAAGTGGTAATAAACACCTGATAACGACTCATGATAGACTTTATCATCCAAATACTAAGCCAGTGAATTAAATGTTATGATAATTATTAGCCAGTCAAAGGGACATAAACAGATGCTACTCATGTGTCTCATATTCCCAATTGCAATTAACACCTGTTACGGTTGTTTGCTACAATGTACTTGTGAACTGTATGCAAGCGTTACAAAAAACAAAAAGGTGGTAAAATATCACTATAGTGTCAGGAAAACAAACTCATTTTCCTGGCACTATTTAATCCTTAGGTCCCCCCCACCCTCAGGGTCCCCCTCCCACTGGGCTGAAGGTGTTAAAACGCCTTCAGCCACTTACTTTTATCCAGCGCCGGGCTCCCTCGGCGCTGGTGACCTCTACTCCCCCTCCGACGTCAGCTCCCGAGTGGGGCGGAGTGCGCATCAACGGCCAGAGCCGCAGGCGCATTAAAAATGCCCATAGGACAGCATTTCTCAATGCTTTCCTATGGATGTTCTGCATGCTCAATGCGATTTACGTATTGAGCGTCAGGCAAGCACCTCTAGCAGCTGTTTGGAAGAGGATTAACCCTGCCATGTAAACATAGCAGTTTCTCTGAAACTGCTATGTTTACAGCTGCAGGGTTAAAACCTGGGGGAACTGGCACCCAGACCACTTCATTGAGCTGAAGTGGTCTGGGTGACTATAATGGTCCTTTAAGTGGAACCCAGGAATAAAACTTCAGAGTCACTCCATTTTTATTAATTTATTATTTATTTATTATATGTGAAAGTAAAATTTCCCCTAACCATACAAGTACTTGTATGCCATGTGCACAGTAGGTGTAGTCTTATACACGTTTCAACCTTTCAGAGAGGCTGCTTACAATCTTTCCATATTAAAGTTTGTTTTATTATGTCTTAAACCTTAAAAATAGGAAGCCTAACTCCACCATTTCCATGAGAGACCCTTATTGGAATTCTGGATAAGTGTTCACAAAACCCTGACTGCGCATGTAACAGGACGTGCAAGATGTATCTCATTTTCAGTTTGAGACAGAATCCAGGGATTGCTATTAGAAACTAGTGGCCAAGTTATCTAACTCAGGGTTAGGGAAGGGCCAAGACTTAAACAACAAAAAAACAAACGCAGATCATATCCCTGGGAATATATGCAATCCATATGAGTTTATTACTGTGTTTTTCCTTACGATTTGTGAACACTGCACAGCAGTTTACTCATCCTTATTGTAGAGTCTAACATTAAAGGGACACAATAGTCAATAGAAACTGCAGTAATTACATTGCAGGACTAAGACTGCCTCTAGTGGCTGTCAGTCAGACAGGCACTGGAGGCACTTCCTGATAGCTAACTGACTTTTGGCCACCTGATGCTGGACAAGGACATCCTTGAGGACATCCAGCATCAGTAAAATCCCCATATGAAAGCATTGAAGCAATTCTATGAGGAGCTGAGCATGCGCATTAGTCCCATCCTGTCGGACGACGTTGGGGGTGGCAGAGCAATGAACCAGTGGCGAGGGAATCAGGTGTGTGTTAAAAGTTTTTTAACCCTTTATGAGTGGCGGGGGGAGAGGGGGTGCGCGTGGGCTCTATAATGTTAGGAGTACAGATTTGAAATTCTAACACTATAGATTTGCCTTTAAGAGATCTATGCACTTAACAGCAGGTTGTGGCTGAATTGGAGAATTAGCCATGTGTCTACTTTAATCTAAATTTTATAAGCTGGTTTAAATCACCAGATCTCACATTTTAATGGCTAAACCGTATTAACTTAATAAAAAAAAACTTTAAAAACTATTTTATCAGTCTTCAAGAGCTAACTGGGGGGCGGGGCCTGACCATAATGAGGATTGGACGTGTTCAGGTAGAGCTCCTCATGTAAACAGAAATAATTCTCAAGAATTGACTGTATGGCTCTTCACTGGAAACAAGCACTATACTCTCTGCTAACTTACACGTCTGACCGGCCTGGGAGTGTCTCCCGCAGTCTCAAATGCCTAGCCAGAAGCTGTTTACTGACGAGATTTGTATGGCCTAGCAGGCGCTGCGGAAGGGAGAAGTGGCCGTTCCCCTGACCTGGTGCAGGCAGGACTACCATGAAACTGAGATGGTACCCAGTTAACACCCCTGGACCAGCAGGGGCGATCCCGGTCCCCACCCTTGCGGCTCTTCTGCGCTATTAGGGTCATGTGGTGATACTGCTGACAGTAACACCGTAAGATGTGCATCTAAAATGGCGGTCACGGCAAGTCTCCTGGACACCCACAGAGAGACGTCCTACACTCTCCAGCGTCTAGACATTTTGGAGAAAGTTGAATTGCAGGCAAGCCTTACCCTGTCCCTGCGGTGGAACACACACCTCCAGCTCGCCCCTGACACTTCCAATATCGTCTGGCGGCTTCCTTACCTTGCTCGGCACGTATGAGAAGAGTGGTGTGCAGACCGACATCTACATCGCACACTGCAAAATCTAGCCTTGGGATTGCGCAGATGGATAGAGGGCAGAGAGAGAACCATCGGCAGAGGCAGGACCTAGGGCTGATTCCTTTGGCACTGGGCTTGAAGATCAGCAATATTGTGTGGAACAGTCTCATACCCCTAACGGGCATAGGCTGACCGCCATGTTGTGACTCCTGATGTCTGTCACCTCACAGTTTGATTGCATTTCTCACTGCATGTCACTCTATCTCCCTAATTAATGTTCTGTCACTGACACCAATTCACATCAGCATCAATGTACTGATAATGCAATTCACTATGACACAACACAAGCTGAACGTTCCTCTTATCTTGTTTATGCCTACGGAGCTTTGAAGGGTGAAAATACTGTTTCTTCATAAGCTTTAATATATCTACCTATACTTCATTGATAAAATGCTTAGTTGACGTCTACAGTTTAGACATATATACTGAGCCGGACTCTATTCCTACAAAAAAAGCATAAGTGCAGCATCTCTCATATATGTTTTCTACTAGTGTTATATACAGCTTGTTTCAAGCAGCTATATTGTATGTTTTACATTCCTGTTGGTAATTATAAGGCATATGATTTGATTAGTTAGCTACTTGCTATTGATTGCTGTTTAAATTAGCTATTGTTTGCAAATAAGCAGAGGCCTACCCAGGTGTTAAACATTCCTAGTGGGTGGGATTTTAGGAGTTATATAAGGCTTGTTGTCATTAGCTTGGCTAATATAGCTTGGTTGCTTCATCTAAGTGTTGCTTCTAAGTGTGTAGTTGGAGATATTCTGGAGAGAAACTGGAGGGAATCTGAGGTATTCAGGAGGATAAATAAAAAGTTAATATTTGTTTGATTTAAATTATTCTCCTCATTGGAATGGCAGACTTAGTTCAGTGTAATAGTTGCTATGCATGTGTTTCACATTCCACTTTTTGGAGGTTTAGTTGTTGTCTAATCTGTAGACAGTTCTCTATCTTGCAGTAGGAGATTGTATTTTGAAGTCTGAGATTTGTAAATTATCTGGTGAACAAATCCAGACTGGAACTGCTGCAAAGCCACTGCCGCAGAGACATACTAGGAATGGCAGATGGATTACTGTAGGATCTGGTAGACTTAGAGTTGTGGATAAAAGGCATATTGCACAGTCTGTTGCTCTACATAATTCATTTTCTGTACTTTCAGAGTGTAATGGTGTTGTGGAGAGAGGCACTGAGGCTAGTGGTGTTGTGGAGAGGGGCACTGAGGCTAGTGGTGTTGTGGAGAGAGGCACTGAGGCTAGTGGTGTTGTGGAGACCGGCTTGGAGACTATGGTGAGGCCTAATAGAAAGCAGTTGTTGTTGGGGGATTCCATCATAAGAGGTGTGGAGATGGACAATGGTGGTCTTGTGAGGTGTCTTCCCGGAGCTACTGCTCACAGAAACAGGAGACGTATCTGTAATATTGTTAAGCAAGCAAAGCAGGAAGGGGAATTGGATGTACTTGTCCATCTAGGGACAAATGACTTGGCTTGCAATGAGGAGGTTTCAGAGGTTAAGGAAGTTTTTAGTGTTTTTGCCAATGATTTACGGCAGGTTGCTTCCACACTGTCATTCTCTGAAGTTCTGCCTGTGCATAACACTCAGAACGACAGGCGGATGCGTATTAGGGACTTTAATTTGTGGCTTGGTGAATGGTGTCGGGAGCAAGGATTTGGCTTTATTTCTCATGGTAGCTCTGTTTGGAATGGAAATAACCTGTACAAAAAAGATGGTTTGCATCTTTCTCAAAAGGGAACAAATGTTCTCAGTCAGTAGTTCATAGGTTTTGCTAGGATGTATTTAAACTAGGGGGGGGGGGGCAAAAGGGTGATAAAACATCAATCCAATTGTCCCCCAAAACAAGGACAGAAGGTGCCTGTAGCAAGTGTGTTAAAAAATGATAAGCGTAGAGTAATGTCTACAAATGCTCGCAGTTTAGGGAATAATATCCATGAACTTGTGGCAATAATGGCAACTGATGTGTAGATTTAGTCGCTATTACTGAGACATGGTATAATGAGAAAAATGACGGGACATAGCAATACCAGGGTACTCTTTATATAGAAAAGATAGGGAAGGCAAGAAAGGGGGAGGGGTGTCCCTGTATGTGAAGGATAGCATAAAATCTAGCCTAGTAAAAGTTAGTGAGGCGAACATAGAGTCCATTTGGGTTACGTTAGAATTTGGTAATCACACAGTAACTCGTGTAGGTGTGATTTATAGGCCTCCAGGACAAATTGAAGAGTTAGATAATCTACTAGTTGAGGAAATGGTTAAAATGACAATGAAGGGGGAAGTTATCATCATGGGTGACTTTAATCTTCCTGATGTAAATTGGAAAACAAAATTAGCTACTTGTGCCAGGAGCACACATATTCTAAACTCCCTACTGGGATAGTCTCTAAAACAAGTTGTCGAGGAGCCAACTCGTAAAGAGGCCATATTAGATTTAGTGTTAACAAATGGAGATTTGGTATCAGATATTACTGTAGGTGAAAGTTTAGGATCCAGTGATCATCAGTCAGCAGGGCCGGACTGGCCCACCGGGATACGGGAAATTTCTCGGTGGGCCGTCGGCTCCTGGGACCGGGCAGACACCTGGGTCTGCTGGCGGCCGCTGGGGAGGTCTTCTGGCGGCCGCTGGGGGAGCTGCGCTGGCTCTGCTCCCCCAGCGCACAGCTGAAAGAGACCAGCGCCGGAATATGACGTCATATTCCGGCGCCGGTCTCATTCAGCAGCGCGCAAGGGCAGGAGAGCACAGACAGCGCAGCTCCCCCAGCGGCCGCCAGGACAAGTCCTCCAGCGGCCGCCAGAAGACCTCCCCAGCGGCCGCCAGCAGACCTCCCCCTGGTGTCAGGTACTAGTAATGTGTCTGTCCGTGTCATGGTGTCTGTGTCATAGTGTCTGTCTGTATGGTGTGTGTCTGTCTGTCCGTCATGGGGTGTGTGTGTGTCTGTCCGTCATGGGGTGTGTGTGTGTGTGTCTGCCCGCCATGGTGTGTGTGTGTCTGTCTGTCCGCTATGGGGGGGGTGTGTGTGTGTCTGTCCGGCCAGTGGGGTGTGTGTGTCCCCGCTGGGGTGTGTGTGTCTATTCCGGTCCGGCTAAGCGGGGTGTGTGTGTCTGTCTGTCCGTCATGGGGTGTGTGTGTGTGTGTCTATCTGTCCGTCATGGTGTGTGTCTGTCTGTGTCATGGTCTGTCATGGTGTGTGTGTGTGTGTGTGTCTGTCATGGGGTGTGTATCTGTCATGGTATATGTGTGTTTCTGTGTCTGTCATGGTGTAAATGTGCGTTTAAAAATAGTGTTTTTGCTCACCTTTTTTTTTTTCCCCACGCAGCGTGTTGGTCTCCCCTCGACTGGCCCTGCCTCTATAGCTGAGATCATCAAGCTTGATGATCTCAGCCAATCCAATGCTTTGCCATAGGATTGGCTGCAAAACGCCACTCCAATCAGCATCTCCTCACAGAGATGCATTGAATCAATGTATCTCTATGGGGAACGTTCAGCACCTGCAGAGTGTGGAGGCCCTGAATGTAGGTGCACTGACACAGGAAGCGCCTCTAGTGACCGAATGAGTGACTGTCACTAGCGGTGTCACTTTGAAGTAATGTAAACACTGCCTTTTCTCTGAAAAGTCAGTGTTTACGTTGAAAAGCCTGTAGGGACATGCTATAGACACCAGTACCACTACATTAAGCTGTGTGTGTGCGTCTGCTAGTGAGTGAGCTTGCTTGCATGCGTGTGCCTGCTAGTGAGTGAGCTTGCTTGCATGCGTGTGCCTGCTAGTGAGTGAGCTTGTGTTTTTATGTCAATGAGCTGATGTATATCAGTAAGATTGTTTGTCTATGAGGCTGTGTATCAATGAGCTTGTGTGTGTCATTGAGATGTCAAAGAAATTGCCTGTGTCTGCATGTGAGTATGCTTACTGTATAATTAAACATTTTACCCTGAAAGGACCAATATTTTATATTAGAAAAAGCAACATATATACACATTATATATATATATATGTATATATATATATATAATATTACTCAATCATCTGTCCTGGCAAGACATCGCCTTACATATTACACGCGACAATATATGGCGCAGTGACTTATGGGGCTGGCACAATTTTTTTTTCCAGGGCTGCTTTGTATCCCCAGTCCGGCCCTGTCAGTCAGTGTGGTTTAATGAACAGTGACTGAGTCACACCACACAAAAACAAAAGTTTTAGACTTTAGAAAAACAGAGCAGCGGCGTCATTATCAGACTGGAGCAATTTAAATGGAGTCCAAGAGAAATCGGATTATTTAAAAGTTGCACTATTGAAGGCAACAGAAAATTGCATTAGGCTTGTCAGTAAAAGCAAAAAATTCAAGAAACCACTGTGGTACTCCCCAGATGTGGCCAAAATAGTTAAAAACAAAAAGTTAGCATTTAGGAATTATAAAAAAAACCAGAGTGAGGAAGACAAAATGATCTATAAGATTAGGCAGAAAGAGGCCAAGCAAGTTATAAGAGCTTCCAAATCACACACAGAAGAGAAAATAGCACAGTCAGTAAAAAAAGGGGACAAAACATTTTTAGATACATAAATGAGAAAAGGAAAGTAAAACAAGGATTAGTTAGATTAAAAACAAAAGAAGGAAGGTATGTAGAAGAAGATAAAGGTCTAGCTGACTGCCTCAATGAATATTTTTGTTCTGTATTTACAGATGAAAATGAAGGAAAAGGACCTCAGTTGAGAAAAAAGGATAAATGAGTCATTTATTACACGTGAGTTTACAGAGGAAGAGGTTCTATTTCAACTGTCAAAAGTAAAGACAAATAAGTTAATGGGACCTGATGGAATACACCCAAAGCTATTAAAAGAGCTTAGTGGTGTACTAGCAAAACCATTAACAGATTTATTTAACCAATCATTGTTAACAGGAGTAGTCCCAGAAGATTGGAAGTTAGCGAATGTTGTGCCCATTTACAAGAAAGGTAATAGGGAGGAGTCGGGCAACTATAGGCCAGTAAGCCTTACTCCAGTAGTGGGGAAAGTGATGGAAACCATGTTAAAGGATAGGATTGATGAACATCTAAAAACACATGGATTTCAAGATCAGAGACAACATGGGTTTACTTCAGGGAGATCATGCCAAACTAATCTTATTGATTTTTTGGATTGGGTAACTAAAATTATAGATCAGGGTGGTGCAGTAGACATTGCTTACCTAGATTTCAGTAAGGCTTTTGACACTGTTGCATATAGAAGGCTTATCAATAAACTGCAATCTTTAAGTTTGGATTCCAATATTGTTGAATGGGTAAGGCAGTGGCTAAGTGATAGGCAA
>OW240913.1:347526287-347539343 GCA_933207985.1 Pelobates cultripes
TCACTGTGATTTTCACAGTGAGAGCACGCCAGTGTCCATAGGAAAGCATTATGAATGCATTCCTATGTGACCGGCTGAATGCGTGCGCAGCTCTTGCCGCGCGTGCGCATTCAGCCGACGGGGAGGAGTGAAGGAGGATCGGAGGAGGAGAGCTCCCCGCCCAGCGCTGGAAAAAGGTCAGTTTTTACCCCTTTCCCCTTTCCAGAGCCGGGCGGGAGGGGGACCCTGAGGGTGGGGGCACCCTCAAGGCACTATAGTGCCAGGAAAACGAGTATGTTTTCCTGGCACTATAGTGGTCCTTTAAAGTAGACTATAGTTCTTTTGTTATTAGTAATATTTATAAGCTGTTAACATATTTTGCAAAACGGGAGAAGAGATGGACTAACAAACAAGCAGTTGGACAAACAAACTTACATTCTAGAGTGGTGTAAAATTACACAATTGGGAAGGTTACGCTGTATCTCATGTATGGAAAAATTTGATTGCTAGAAGAGTTTATAATGAAAGCTTAGTTTTTTCTAGATGACCGTTTCAGCAGGGGAAAAAAAGTGGATTAGTAAAATGTGGGCAGTGAGGGAGGGGGGAGACATTAACAGTTTAATTGATATGCCTTCTTGAGTAATTTTTTTTGAGGGGATGGATTATGGGCAAGAGTCAAAGGAAGCAGAAAGGGGTTTCTATAGGAACAGTGTAGCCCTAGAGACATCTTGAGGGTAAAAATCAGAGGTGCAAGTATGAACAGAAGGCAGATGCATGTCTTCAGCAGACCAAAGGGGCCTGGATGAGACATAAATGTGTATTGGTAAGGATAAGGTAGGTAGGAAGGAGCAGTTTTATAAAGTGATTTGTGAGTTAAGACCTGAATTTTAAATTGAGTCATATCTTATGGGAAGATGATTTAAGGACGGACAGAGGGGAGATGGTACGGGAGGTGCAAGAGGGCAGAAAATGAGCCTGGCTGCAACATCCATTATAAACTGCATCAGGGTGAGCTGAGAGTGCGTAAGGAGAAAAGGATTTGGAGTAAATTAGGCGGGAGAGATGATTGTAGCATGGACAAGCACATTAAATGCATCCAGGATTAGGTAGGACTGGTGCCAGCCATCTTTTCAACACGGAAGTGACAGGATTTCATAATTGAATTGATGTGAGGGGTATAGCCGAGGTTGGAATGAAATAAAAAAAAAAGGGAAAAGGACGTGGTATAGGTGATAATAGTTCTGCTTAGTTGGAGGAAAATAAATATGGGTGTAGTAAGGACCAAACTCCTGGAATAAAAGGGAATCATGACATGTCACACATGTCATGTGTCCTTAAGGGGTTAAAGGAGGGGAACAAAAGAAGCTCTATTTTGGAGCGATTGAATTTAAGGACTTAAACTGCCATGCAGTTAGAAATTGCAGAACTGTGCTGTGAGAGGGTTAATAAGGTAAGTGTCACTCAATGTTCCTCAACATCGTCTCAGCTTTGATCTGAAGAGTTACATAAACTTGGAAAAAAAATTACATTTAGAGGCATTCTTTTGAGCAATTTGAGAGACACCAACCATTTAAAAATATTCTATAGCCAAAGTCTTAAACTAATGCTGATATAAAAAGACAAAAGGTGCAGATTTTTTCATTTTTATCTTACACACTTTTTATGTGGAAGTTTCCATGACAATGCTGGACTCAGTTCAAACTACAGATGTTGAAACATAATTAAATTCAGTTTATATACATATATTACAATAGGTTCAAAGCTGCATTACAGTCGGTTCTGAGACTCTGAACATAACATTCTACTTAGTTTGAAAGGTTTCATTCAAGTTCTTCATTAAAGTTTTCAAGCTCATTGTCCTGACTAGGCTCTCGCCACATAATGCCATACATTTTTAATACTTCAGAGTAATGAAGGAATGCTTCCAGACAAACAGGGAGTACAAGTTGTCTTATGCAGTCATGAAGTCGTAATCGTCCAGTATTTAAGATGGATCGTATTCTGAGCCGACAGAGGTGCGCCAGTGACGGAATGGAATCTACATAAGGAAAGAAAAAAAAAAAACATTTAAATCACACACAAAACATATTTTACACAATGTTATAGATCAAACAACAGTGAAAGGGTTACTCCAAGCATCATAACCAATATAACCCACTGTTGGGGGGGTATGATGCCAGGAGTACCCTGGGTAAGGTCCTGGTTATGGGGCAAATCATTTAGAAACTTTTTGCCCTCTTACTTGGGACTCCGCAGGCTTCGATATACCCTGGTGGTTCAGTAAGTCAGTGCTTTTGGCTTCTGCAGAGATGCAGAAGTTTCAGCACTAAACATTCATTTGCTGAGACTCAGCTGACCTCTCTCAGCCAATGACTGTCATTCTGTGCAGCAAACATTGCATATAATTGACAGTAGCTGGCCCAGAACTCCAGTTCCAGGCTGGTTGATGACACCCCAATTACACTGCCAGAGGTGGATGTAGCGGAGCTGCAATATTAAATTCCAATATCTCCGCTGGTAAAAGAAGGTAATCCAAGGAAAGCGCTGAAAATGAAGGCAATATCCCAAATCCCCACCAGTAACCGGACGAAACACAGTTCTGGGAGTCAACTGACGATTTTATTCACAAGCTCCAGTATTTATGTGGTTCCCCATGCAAGGGGTTTCCTTAATCACTTTACAGGGGTTATACAGTAGAGGACTACATGGGGAATTGAACATGCAGGACATTTCTCCCACCATGCACTGCTGTACGAGAGGGATACTCCCACAAGAATATCTTGTTAAGTGAATTATCCCTCTGTACAGCAGAACCGGCTTTTCACATAAAAATCTGTAACTTATATTTTATTCGTGCCATTGTACCGAATGACCATTCGGCAGATAGCTGGGGTCTGAGCGCACACTTTGTGAAAGTACTGCTCAGATCCCAGCACAACTAACCGAACGCCACACGAAATACATTTTACCACCAACTCTTCAGAAAGTCACGAATACATAGGTTGGAAGAAAGCACCGAAAGACCGGCGCTCCCGAACGGCCTGGAAGTCCAGCAGTGTTCGCGCCGTCGAGTAGCCGATTTTAGTTCCAGTCACTCGACGACCAAACACCGCTGGGCTAAAAGGGAATCCAAGATGGCCGATCGGGAACAATCCACATGTTTTGGTATATTTCAGTCTATGTAGTGTAAAAACTGTGGGAAGAGTTAGGGTGGTAAATTTGGCTATAATAAGAATAATAATAACTAGAAAGCAACAATTTCTGGAGAAATTGTGTGAAGTATTCTTGCCTCCACCAGTAGTCTACAACTGGAGTGGGCAGAGTAACTGTTATTATTTATTTATATAGCACATTTAATTGCAATGTTGTTGCACAAAGTGCTTCACATTTACATTAAAACATACATTTATAAAAACATTAGCAGGTGTACAAATGCCTTTGACATCACTTGCTGCTCCAGCCTGGCACAGGTCAGAGTATTTTGGCAGTTGCCATCTTCAAATGGTCTTATTTTATAAACTATACATCCTACAGCGAAGAGCTTTATATTGTGAGAATCACAAGACCCAGACCTACATTTTGATGCATAGTATGTCTCTGAAGTATTAAAAATGAAGGCACAGTTGCAGTTTAGAAATTGCCCTTTAAGTTTGAGCTGGCTAGAGTGGAGTTTCAATGAATGTCAATGGACGGCGTGAGTTGCAAACAAATGGTCATATCGTGAAAATGAGGGAGTTGTGGCAGTTTGGAAATCACGTCGTGATTTTTCAGCTTTTGTCAGCTCCCACTCTAGTTTTGAACATTTTGCCATTCATTCCTATGGGACCAATTTCGCCCCAAGAACGACAATATTCCGTGAACCATTTGGCAAAACGTTCCACAAAGTAACAGCAATCCGATCGGGAACAATCCGCGCGTTTTGGTATATTTCTGTCTATGTAGTGTAAAAGCTGTGGGAGGAGTTAGGGTGGTAAATTTGGCTATAATAAGAATAATAATAATAACTAGAAGACCTACATTGTGATGCATAGTATGTCTCTGAAGTATTAAAAATGAAGGTACAGTCGCAGTTTAGAAATTGCCCTTCAAATTTAAGCTGGCTGGAGTGGAGTTTCAATGAATGTCAATGGACGGCGTGAGTTGCAAACAAATGGTTATATCGTGCAAACAATCAGGACTATGGCTTAGCCATGGACATTTTTAGTGGCAGCAGGGATAGCTGAACGTTTTGATATAAGATTTGTGTAGGTGGGCTTGAAAATGAGGGAGTGGTGGCAGTTTAGAAATCATGTCCTGATTTTTCGGCTTTTGCCAGCTCCCACTCTAGTTTTGAACATTTTGCCATTCATTCCTATGGGACCAATTGCGCCACAAGAACGACGATATTCCGTGAACCATTCGGCGAAACGTTCCACAAAGTAATATCAATCCGATCGGGAACAAACGCACGTTTCGGTATATTATTGTCTATGTAGTGTAAAAACTGTGGGAGAAGTTAGGGTGGTAAATTTGGCAAGAATAAGAATAATATATATGTGAGATAACATTAAGTGGTCTTGCTATGCAAGAACACTTAAAGGGACACTATAGTCACCTGGACAACTTTAGCTTAATGAAGCAGTTTTGGTTATAGAACATGCCTGTGCAGCCTCACTGCTCAATCCTCTGCCATTTAGGAGTTAAATCCCTTTGTTTATGAACCCTAGTCACACCTCCCTGCATGTGACTTGCACAGCCTTCCATAAACACTTCCTGTAAAGAGAGCACTATTTAGGCTTTCTTTATTGCAAGTTCTGTTTAATTAAGATTTTCTTATCCCCTGCTATGTGAATAGATTGCTAGACCCTGCAAGAGCCTCCTGTATGTGATTAAAGTTCAATTTAGAGATTGAGATACAATTATTTAAGGTAAATTACATCTGTTTGAAAGTGAAACCAGTTTTTTTTTTTTCATGCAGGCTCTGTCAATCATAGCCAGGGGAGGTGTGGCTATGGCTGCATAAACAGAAACAAAGTGATTTAACTCCTAAATGACAGCGAATTGAGCAGTAAAATTGCAGAGGAAAGATCTATACACTAAAACTGCTTTATTTAGCTAAAGTACTTTAGGTGACTATAGTTCCTTTAATAATAATAATATATATGTGAGATAACATTAAGTGGTCTTGCTATGCAAGAACACTTAAAAAGTTAAATGGGCATTTGATTACAACACAATCAATTGAGGTCCAGAATTATGGCAGGCCTTCCTGCTCAGAACACATATTTCCGGTTCAATGACTAAAGCATTACATTATTATACAATAGTAACGACTATTGGTAAAGTTCATATGTTCACACTTAATCTTTTCCTAAAATCCTGAACTAAGTTGCACTTTTTTACACGTTAACAAACACAAAAAATCATGAAATGCTACTTTAGGGGGTCTTATTGTCCATCAATACTATCAGGATTGTGCAATTGCCTAATTCCAGGAACCCCTAAAAAGATATATTGTAATCACAACCCTACAGAAAAGATGTTTTATTTTTTTTGCAAAAAAATAATGCTAAAGCCTTTAATGAAGCCAGTATTATACGAGTCATTCCTAAGCATCATCAAGTCATGCTGCTTCCATTTACTTACTTTTTTTTTACCAAATATTTATTTTCTATTAAATAAAATTGTCTATTTTATATCATTTTTTTAATATATATTTTCTTCATATTTATCATTATTTTTTTTGCAAAAAATAATGCTAAGGCCTTTATTAAAGCCAGTATTATACATGTCATTCCTACGTGTCATCAAGTTATGCTGCTTTCATTAACTACTTTTCTTTTACCAAGTATTTATTTTCTATTAAATAAAATTGTCTATTTTATATTTATCATTATTTTTCCTCATCGGAACTGGGAAGTAAACGGTGAAGAATTATTCTTCTGAGTCCTCATTTAAAACAACTGTAGAGCAGATTCTTACACCTCAGGCACTCGAAGGATTAAAACATAATTTTCTTGAAATTTGTTGAAGTGCTACAATCAAAACAATGGTGTTGGCAGACGAGTCTGACAGTATCCACACATAAAGGTCTCTCGTCACTATTTTTATTTATCTTTATCCTCGTATGACATCTAGCCTTGGTAAGACATAAAACACTTATTAGCTTCTGCTGGATCAAGCAATTCTTGAAAGGTAGTCTTACGTAAGGATTATATTTTTCCATTTTAAGGATTAGAATTTGAATATAATTTAAAGTGGAATTTGGACATCTTCTACATCTCAAATTAAAATATATAGAATATTGTGAAAGGTGGCGCGGGTCTTTTCAGAGACTTGTTAGGCCAGTTAAAGGAACTTGCCAGTTTTACATGCCAACATAAATCAATCCCTTAGAATATAAGTTTGAGGAGGGCCCTCAACACCCTCTGTTCCAGGACATCCAACTCATCCGGTTCAAATACTTGTTTTTTAACCAGCGCTGCGGAATTTGTTGGCGCTTTATAAATAATAATACCATGTGTAATTTGTAAAATTAAGTTAGTGCGGGATTCTAAAACAATTTACAATGCTCCTACGACTATTGAATCTGCATCAATGCATGTGATAGCACACCAAGCAAATAATTATTTTTCTTTCTTCCAGATGCATGGTTTTGGCAAGAACAAAATTAATTATAACTCCACCCACTGCGTTTCACTTCAGTAAAGAAGCGTGAAGACATCTGGCAGGAAGTGTACAGCTGTACATTTTTCAAATGCATTTGCAGCATCTATTAAGCATATATGCAAATAAATTCTACAGGAATTACTGAGCACTCGTAAGTGCAATCATTCTGTAATTATTTTTAAATATTAGATCAGGGTTTGGCTGCGATTTATACTTTGCTGGAGGCCGATAACACCCAAGGGATTTATTGTGTTGCTACAGGAGACATTTGAAAACAAGCATGTTTAAACCCTTAAAGACACATGATGGAAATGTTCCGTCACGCTGACCTTGTACTTCTGAAGGTGTATCCTTAAGGGCTTTAAAAAAAAAAAAATGCATTAACATGTTGCATTAAAATGCATGTATGCCTTCTTTCACAGGAAGGCAGTATTTAGAATTGTCGACTGGATTTACTAATTTAAAAGGGACACTATTCACTATAGCCATTGCAGATACTGTCCAATCTCTTATAATTTCCAAAAATCCAGGATGTACTTTGAAACTAAAAACTAGCGAAATATATAATTATTCGTTTTCTAACAATTATTATTATTACTTGACGTATGTTCTTCCATGTGTACTTACTTTTTTTTTGCTTTTGCTGCTATGGAATACCAGATAAATTGGTTTTGTGCGGCTGCTACTCCCAGCATCACAGCGAGTTGGAGGACTTGATCAATCACAGAGAAGAATCATTGAATTGTAGATTGCCTTATTGACATTGTCAGAACCTCTCACTAGTTTATATATTGTGTTTTCTGTAGGGAACGGGAAGACGGAAACACTCCCAAGCAAGATCTATTTTTCTCGGTAATGCAAGAAGTGACATTGTACAGACTTAATTTGCTAAATTAATGCAGCAAGAACAATCCTGAAATAACACGACCGTGTGTGTAATAAACTGAAAAAGAAACTACACTATGCCTGTAATTATAGAACACCTGCACCATTCCATGTTGTTAAAAATCTGGCTACAATTTCATGTGATGTGAATAAAAATAGACACCAGTAAAGTAGCCATTGCTACCATTTTTGCAGGTTAGCATTAGAAATGCACAAGCAGTTTATACTTCATCTCTTGTTTTGCAGCCTTCAATATATGCTCTGAAGAGCTTTTTTATAGTATAATCATTGTAAACTAAAGCACACAAGATTCATCTGACATTTGTTTGCTTACCAAAATGCTTTGGTGGAATCCAGGTGGAACTGTTTGCGTGGGTGGACAAGATCTGATCCACAGCTGGAGTAAGCCTCTTCCAATTAGTGAACTCCAGAGTGAAATTAAGAATGTCATCATTTACAGAACGAATCCTGCACAACACAAATTATAACAAGCTTTATTAAAATACGCATCGGTGTAGTAAACCATGAAAACGAGATGGCAAACTTGCTTTACTTTATAATTTGCTATATTGTACGTGGGCACAGGTTCATGAAAGACGGTGGATGGTGTGTTTGCAAATGATAAAATAAAAAAGCTTTTATTAAGGAGTTAAAAAGGGGGAAAAAAAATAATTTTAGGATATTTGCCTTCTGTGCTAAGAGAGTTAAATCAGCACAGAAAATAGAATGGCAAGACATTGGAGAACTGAATGCCACACCAAACACAAACCTTCCATCTATCCATATTGTGAGTCCTTAGAAGTAAGTTATCTCCAAATTTAACATGGAAGGTGCAGTTAACCATATTAGTAAAGGTGAACACGGCCAATGAGTTTGCAATGTATTTATCTACCATGCCTGCAGTAGAGGAAACCAGTCTATAATTAAGATTTGTTTCTAATTAGTGAATGGAAAGAGAGAAAAACATTGTATTTGTTATTCACTGAACTGGAAATTGTAGGAAATTCAACCAGGAATTAAATTGAACTTTTACGAGATATAGATCCAATTTGATCTTTGTTATATTCAGGGGAGCCCAAATTATTTACAAGTGCACTTGGAGAAGCGTGAATTAGACACCAGACGCGTGTTGGTTATCAAAATAAGCCTCCTGTCATTTATTTATCAGTATGTGTTTTTATACATTAAAAAGTAAGTGCTTACGTGGAAATACTCATAGGACAGTTGTAGGAAGGGAGTAAAGAGTACTGATAAGACATAGGGAACGTCATTTAGCTGCCTTCAACACGGATGCTGTCTAGGAAGTAGGAGGGTCTGCCGGAGATTGGCAGGGATGTGTCAGCTGACCGGAGTTCGCCGCGAACGGTTCGTGGCGAACCTTGGCGAACCGTTCGCGGCAAGTTCGCGACATCACTAATGGGCACCAAAACAACTTATTCACTGAAGCAGTGTTGGTGTATAGAGAACTCCTCCATTGTGTTTGTAATGGAATGAGGATATGAAATTGGTGAAACCAGAGTTAAGAATAGGACTAAAGTTGTCACTACGCCCTACTCATTCCCACTCTTGGCCGGTTTCCCTAACCCATTCAAAACAAAGTCAGTTTGTGTAATGTAGTCAAATTTGTGCTTTTGTGTGAATGAATATGAATATCTTTAACATTTACTACATTCAGTTACTAAGTCTTTTACAGAAATTTACAGCAATTTAGCCAACACCCAAGTATATACACAACCAAAAGCAGATTTGGGGATACGGCTGAATAAATCTAGAACAAAGGGAAATAAACAAAGAATAGTGCAATACAGTAAACACTTAATATATCGTGCGCCACATGAAATGCACTCACAGAATGTTGGCAAACACAGCGCTCATAGGGTGACTCCCCCGAAGTAGCTGGGGGGCCACTCTCCACTCCACAGTCACCGGTTGGGTAAAAAGGACTCCCGGAAGATGAAGGTAAAAAAAGGATTGTTTATTTATAAAAAGGTGACACAGTCACCATAAACGTTAATATAAACGTAGGAATAAAAAGAAACGGTCCAACGCGTTTCGTTCCTGAGCGGACCTTCCTCAGGGACCACAATAATACAAAAGAAAAATATTGCAATTACAATCAATAATAGCAAATCCTAATATCCCCACCCCAAGAGTTCCTTTAAATAGGGCTAGTTCCTTTAAATAGGGCTAGTTCCTAAACTCACCATACCGGAGATCCATTGGTGGGCTACTGCTAACTACATGTGTGTTTCTAAACTCCATCGTAATGGCTTGATTGAAATTCGCGCGCCAGCATTACCGGAACCGGAAGTAGTAATGTCCGGATACTTCCGCGTTCCACGTGACGTCATGTACATCTCGCCTGTTTGGTCTATCACCCGTATCATCAGGCGGAATACATAATAATATTAAGTATCTACTCAGAAAAAAAGTGTCATTATCATACATTAGCTGAAAATCATATATACATTGTATTTAATAGATTATTCATTTCTTAATAAATTGTGAATCTAAAAAAAATCATACCTTCTGAGTATTATATTATTAAACATGAATTTAACTAGTTTAATTAATGAGCCCAGTTTTTAAAGTGACAAGTGTACAATTAATAAAACTATGCTGAAGTTGAAAAAAAAGGAAAGATTTTATTGAAATACATAATCTTCCTAAGGTGAGGAAGGAGTCTCACTCTATATCTCGCCTTGACTACTGTAATACGCTTCTCAGTGGTCTTACGTGCTCCCAACTAGCGCCATTACAGTCCATAATGAATGCGGCGGCGAGGCTCATCTTCCTGTCCGCCAGCACCTCCCATGCCTCACCCTTCTGTCAGTTCCTACATTGGCTTCCTATAAAATATAGAGCTCAATTTAAAATTCTGGTTCTTGCTTTCAAATCTCTACATAATGCTGCTCCAACCTATCTATCCTCCCTTATACACAAGTATGTCCCGTCTAGGCCCTTACGATCTGCTGAAGACTTACGTCTATCTTCTGTCCGTACTCCCACTTCTGATGCTCGCCTTCAAGATTTCTCGAGGGCTGCACCGTTCCTGTGGAACTCGCTTCCCTCCTCCGTTAGATGCTCACCCAGTCTCCACTCCTTCAAAAAATCGTTAAAAACCCACTTCTTCATAAAAGCGTATCAATTAAACAGTTAATAGCTCCTGACTGATTCCTCTTCTGCAACTGTCATTAGTCTAATACTATCCTTACTTTTTTGTGTCATTTTACCCCACTCCCTCTTGCATGTAAGCTCATTGAGCAGGGCCCTCAATCCCTCTCTTCCTGTGTGTCCAACTTGTCTGGTTACAAATACATGTCTGTTCGTCAACCCATAAAGCGTTGCGGAATTTGACGGCGCTCTATAAATATCATAATAATAATAATAAATCACAATTCATTATTGTGAATTTCAATATAAAGAAATATATATACGGGCAATATAAACGGGCACTGACCATAAAGAGACTTTTTATTACATCCCTCCCCCCAGTCCTCCCTGATAGTGAAGATAGGACTGTTATCCATCAGAAATTTTGACCTAGATCGCGTTTCTTTCCAATTAATAGTAGAGGTCCATTTTTGGAGACCTTTGAACATATGGTCGATAAAGAATTCCAATCTCTAACTAAAAAAAAAAGAACAGATTACGTACATATAATTTAACTAGAAAGGAGGAATCTAGCCTTTAAAATTTAATGGAAAGGACCGATCTAGTTATTAGGGAAGCCGATAAGAGGGGGGGAGGATTGTTTTCATGACTATGGCATATTACTTGGAAGAATCGGCAAATATTCTAAACGATAGAGGAACATATTCTGTTTTGGGGAAGGACCCTACATTTCAGTATAATTTGGAACTCAAAAAAATGTTGGAGGTGGCCAAGAATAAAGAATTTATTTCTCAAAAAATGTTTGATTATATGTTTCAACACCACCCAATAATTCCCATGTTTTATTTTCTTCCAAAGACCCATAAGCTCTCCCAAATACACCAGGCCACCCGATCATCAGCTGCATTAATTCCATAACAGCGAATTTATCAGAGTTTGTTGATGCATTTTTCCAGAAATACGCCCAAGGTGCGCCCTCATTTTTGAGGGACACCAAGTCCTTTTTGCAGTAACTGGAATGTATTGAGTGGGATCCTGAGTACAGCTGGGCCACATTGGATGTGGCCTCACTGTACACAGTAATTGACCATCAATTGGGGCTAGAGGCCATTAATTATTTTATGGCACAAGATTCAGAGTTGTCTCCAGAGTTTAGGAGTTTATTTTTTTTATCAGTTGAATTTATTTTGAATCACAATTATTTTTTCTTTAATGGTGAATATTATTTACAAACCACAGGGAACGCCATGGGCACCAGATTTGCCCCCACTTATGCCAACACCTACGTTCGGAGATGGGAGGAATTATTTGTAAGATCGGGGCATCGCTGGAGGGCGAATCTGGTGCTCTGGCGACGTTATATAGATGACGTTATTATTATTTGGAAGGGGCCCTTTTCTGATTTTCAAGATTATGTTAATTTCCTCAACGCTAACTCATACAAATTGGTTTTCACCCCTGCGTGGAACAAGAATGAGATCAACTTCCTTGATCTCACATTGTTTTGCGACCAAAGATCTATATATATCAAATGTTTTTTTCAAGCCTACAGATGGCAACGGATATGTACATCAGCATAGTTGCCATCACAAACCCTGGCTGAAGGGTATAGCCAGGAGTCAATTTACACGCCTTAGGCGAAATTGTCCTAATACTCTGGATTTTCAAGTCCAATCTCAACATATTAAGAAGAAGCTCCTTTAAAGGGGGTCTGATAAGAATACACTGCAGAGGGAGATTTGCTCAATACAATTAGTAGATAGAAACACATTTTTGGCAGATAAACTCCATATAACTCCATATAATTTTAGCGAACACTTCAGGTCTGATTTCATCACGCAATTCAACACAGATTTTGGGATGATTAAATGAAGTCTGAATAATTTTTGGCCCATCTTATTACAAGAACCGGTTTTAGGGGCCCATCTATCAGATAGACCTACAGTTATTTTTAAGAAGAATACCAATCTGAAGAACATGCTAGCCCCTAACTAACAAACTGCTAATAATACTTCCTCTCAGTCAGGATGCTTCAGAGGATGTGGCCTATGTAAAGCCTGCAATACTGCGTTACTGGAGAGGTCTCACTCCTTTTCTAGTTTCATCATTAAGGAGCAATATATGATTAAGTCAGAGATTGGTTGCCACACGGACTTTGTGGTGTACCTCCTGCAGTGTTCGTGTGGCAAGCAATATGTTGGGTGGACCAAGCGGACCCTCAAGACCAGACTCTTGGAGCATCTGAGAAACATCCAAATAGGTCTCATTACTTATTCGGTGTCTGCTCACTGCTCCACTTGTCCAGCTTTTTCTTTCAATAATTTTGTGTGTATGGGTATAGAGAGAGTTTTCCCTTTTTGGTGTGGAGGAGATAGGTTGAGGAAATTGGCCCAAATGGAGACCTTTTGGATCCATAAATTAAAAACATTG